>CM053593.1:344289748-344323500 GCA_028646575.1 Pseudocheirus occidentalis | reverse complement strand
GAAGGAAGGAAGGAAGGAAGGAAGGAAGGAAGGAAGGAAGGAAGGAAGGAAGGAAGGAAGGAAGGAAGGAAGGAAGGAAGGAAGGAAGGTACGTACTGGAAAAGCACCTAGCTATGCCTGGGTCTCTTCCCTATATGGTTTATATCAGCCCATCCCCTGCAGTGTTGGTCCTGGCACAACTCACCATCACATGCAAACTGTTACTAGGCTTCTGGCAAAAAAAGAAACAAGAGTCCCAAGGAAAGGGAAATGACCCAAGAGAAAACTTGAAAAAATAAACCCAGTGGAAAGGTGACAAGAGCCAATGGGCCAGGGAAGTTCAGAGCGAGTGCCAAGACCCCATGGCCTAAAGTCCCCCAAATGTTCCTTTAAAAAGAGTCAGTTGGGAAGGTAGCCTTTGAGAAGAATGTTTCCACCAAGGCTTCCAGAACTGGGACAATTTCTGATTGGCTTCGTAGCCAGTGGCAATGATTGATTAGACCAGGTTTCAGAATTTGGAAGAGGAAAGACCAAGACACGTCAGGTAGGGCCAAATCACGGATATGCTTGTCCTCCGGCCGCTTTGGGCACTGGATTTATGGCTGTCAGCTGGCATCCTGGAGAAGTTAACTTCTGGGACGTTTGCCTAGTAATACCTTTTAAGTACTGGATGAGCACAGATGAATAGACTCATGGGCCAGGTCCTGGAGCCCAGCTGTTCATCCACACAGCTGCAACCATGAGAATAAGTGAGAGCTTCAACAGCGCTCTATTGGCCTAGTATCTTGCCATGGGTTACCTGGTGTAACTTCCTGAGAAAATCCTTCCTTTATTACTATGTTGATGGACTAATGGATTTATAGAAAGTTACTGACAGCCTAACATTCCCCTTTCCTTTCCTATGCAAAAGAAGATTTGTCCAGGAGAACAGAAGACTTGGTTTGGGGTGGGGATGTAATAACTATATCTTCAAGTATTTGAAAGGCTGATGGCTGAACGGAAGGAGAATAGACTTGTCCTCCTTGGTCCCAAAGGATCAAACTAAAAACAATGGGTGAAAAATACAAAGACCTAGATTTAGGCTTGAAGTCCAGCACAAATTCCAAACAGATGTTCAAATCAGAATGGGCTGCCTAGAGAGGGAGTGAGATGATCGTTTGTCAAGTAGAAATGGTATAGTGGGTACTCATTTGGGAGTTTGGGGTGGGCTAAGTGGAAGCTGAAACTGTGGAGTTCTGGGTATATCAGGAGACTCACAACCTTATGCAACAGGTGGTTGGGAATAGAAGAGGTGACTTGCATGGATCATGAGTGATGGGCGTGGCATTTGTAATTTGCATAGCCTTAATTTTAACACATCTCGGCTAATCTAATGAAACTTGTTCAACCATGACAACATCTGGATCTGGAAGTAACAGGAGTGGCTGGTAAATGGAGTTGAGTCATGAAGGAAATATAACTATTGATAGATATTCCTAGACATAGAACCTAGATCATAATAGAATGGGGAAAGAGCATGGAACAATTGAGGACCACCTATCCCATGAGCTTGGCTACTACTGACAGGGTAAACTTGTTACATGTCATTTAACAGTAAAATAGAAATTTCCTCCTGACTCCCTTACTGAGACACTAAGTCATTTTAGCCTCTCTGTGCCTCAGTTTCCTCACCTGTAAAACTAGGGGGTTAGACTTGGTGACCTCTGAGGCCATTTCTAGCCTTCAGTCTATGAAGCAAGTTAGAGACCTCCTGACTTCTCTGAAATGCCACTGTAGCCCTGAAGCCAGCCTCTAACACATGAATGATCTCCTGCAGTCAGGCTTCATTCCCTTCTCGTGTGATCAGAGACGTGTAGAGATTTACTTTTCCTTTGATGGAGGAAATGTTATGGAGGAATAATTTGTGGAATTAATTGATCGACAAGCCTTTATTAAACACTCATTCTGTGCCAGTACTGCAGATACAAAGATAAAAGTAAAATCCTCCCTACCTCCAAGAAGATTACATTCTGTTAGGAAAACATAGACATGTCTAATTCCATAATAAAAGCTAAAAACATATATATCTATACATACATACATACATACATATATATATTGCCTTTAGTTTTGCAAAATGTTTTTCCAAATAAACATTCTTATATTGTTACATATACATATATAAACATATATATCTAGATAAATCTTTCAATTCATTTTTCCAATACTACATATATGAGTGTACATGCATGTATGTGTCTGTACATATAAATATACACACATAATCATATATATATGTGGATACATATGTGGATAGATTAATTTAATATTCATAATAATCCTGGGAAGTGCTGTCATCATCTCCATTTTACAGATAAGAAAACCAAGGCAGACCAAAGTTAAGTTCCTTGTCCAGGACCATTCATCTCACAAGTGTATGAAGCAGGATTCGCATTCAGGTTTTACAGATTCACAGTCAAGCCCCTGTCCCACTGCATCACCTAGCTATAGATACATAAAACATATAAACCCAAAGGGTGATTTTTAGGAGGTACAACCTAGCACCTTGGCAGATCAGGAAAGACTTCCTATAGGATATGGTGTAAATTGAGCTTTGCAGAAAAGTGGGGATTCTAAAGGGTCATTGAGGAGAAAGAAGGCACTCCAGGTATGAGTGACAGCCTGCATGAAGGCATTGAGATTGAAGACAGAAACTTTTGTTTCAAGAACGGTGAAAAGTAGGGGCAGCTAGGTGCCACAGTGAATAGAGCACCGGCCCTGGACTCAGGAGGACCTGAGTTCAAATATGACCTCAGACACTTAACACTTGCTAGCCGTGTGACCTTGGGCAAGTCACTTAACCCCACCTGCCATTCCCTCCAAAAAGCAAAAAATAAAAATAAAAATAGTTTGAAAAAAAAAAGAATGGTGAAAAGGTCAGTTTGGCTGGACCACAGGGGGCTTGAAAAAGGACTGATGTATAATAAGGATAGAAAGGTAGGTCTGGGTCCTACACACATATACCCTTTTATATGACTGGAAGGGCCACTTTAAGCCTTGAATGACTAGAGGTCTGAACTCAGTCAGTGTGTCCTCGCAAAGAAGAAGACTGAAGGCGGGTCTAAGAGGCATCTGTGCGTGTGCCCCGCCCCCGTGACCATACTTTCTGTTTACGAAGCACTCACTGTCCCGTGTCCCACTGGTACGGGGTCTTAGAGGACAAAAGGTTATGGGTGGCATAGAGCATGCGCGAATAAGTGGAGGAGCGCTCCCCCCTATCAGGATACTGTTACTGAGGCACGTGATGAAGGGAAGACCGACAGTCTATATAAGGCAGAGGAGCGTGGGAGAGTGCGGGACACGGCGGAGGCATGGCACCCATGGGGATAGGGCACACAATAGGATAGAATAAAGAGACCTATACTACTCCACCAAGGCATCTGACTAGTCTGTCTGTCTGATCCAGGAATATCCCAAAGGGTCATGGAGGCGACTGAGACTGTCCACATGGACTGAAGCAGGTGACTCTGGAAATTAACAGTCTGGCAGGCCCGGGCATATGACCATAGAGATAATAGAGAAAACCAGTTAAATTTATTGAAAAGGGCAGTGAAACAGTCAGACCTGTGCTTTAGGTGACTCACTTTGGCACCTCTGTGAAAGATGGATCACAAGGATTTATTGAACACTATGTGAAAGACGCTGTGTAAGGCCCATAACGGAGGGCATCCGCTGCATTCTGGGCCATCATCAGTCCCTTGATTTTTTTCTTGCTGCTGGACTTCTATGACTCCACAAGAGAAAGTAAGTCTGGCAACTTCATATAGCCCTGCCTCACTTAAATCCAATTCACAAACAAGTCAAGACATCGCCCAGTGATGGATGTCACCGGTCCTCTTCAAATACAAAGGGCAAGGGACAACAGCTATTTCAGGGACTTACTCTATACTTGAAAACACCCTGATACTTTCTACCCCAAATACTTTCTCAGTTGAACGCCGGCATTAATGTAAACCCCCACGTTCCCTTCAAAGATCAAATGAGATCATATTTGTAAAGTGCTTGACACAATGCCTGGTATAAAGTAGGCGCTTACTAAGTGCTTGTAACCACCCCCATCTCCTTCCCTTCCCCAAGGAAAATGTTATGAGGAGACTGTGCTCTAGTACAGAGGTATCAAACTGGCATCTGAGAAAACACAGCAAGACTACAGAGTATAGACCAAACCAGATTAAAATGTAATTGGGGAATGTCTGACAAAATAAATAAAAATACAGAGTGACATAGATGATGTGAATTTGTGGTTTTCTAAGCAAATATGGAGTCCACTGGGATCCATTTCTATTGAGTTTGACACCACTGCCAGTATATGGTCCACAGCAATGGTCTTTCTTCTTTCCACTTCTTCCATTGAGTCCCAAATACTAGGAGAGCCACTTGGATAATGACTACTGTGTGCTGGAAACTCAGGAGTCAATAGGTGTAGATTCTAATCTCAGTTATGCCAATAATTAGTTATACAAATGACTCCACCTTTCTTTGCCTTTGTTTGCTTTTCTGGCAAAACAGAGCCAATAAGGCAAACCCTTCCTACCTAACAGGGTTTTGGAAGAATCAAATGAAATAATACCTTCCCTCCCCCTCCCCCTCTTGTGGCCTGTTGAATTCTTCCTATCCTTTAAAAACCCAACTTAAGTTTTCACTTCCTCCACGAAACTATCCCCAGTTCAGTCGGTAATGATCTTCTCCCTCTTGGGCTTCATATAATACATTATTTTTTTCACCTATCAAATGCACTTCTCATATAATATAATCAGGAAGACCAGAGTTCACATCTCACTTCTGACCCCTGCTAGCTGTGTAACTTGGACAAGTCACTTTGGACTCTTGGTTTTCTCAACTGTAAAGAGAGAGGGTTGGGCCCTCCTAGCTCTATATCTTTGATTCTATGTCTGTGTCTTACGTTTCTCTGATACTATGAACTCAATAAAGATGGGGACTTAGTTAACTTGGTTAACCTTCACCCCTTCCTTTGCATCTAGCCCAGTACTCTGTAGACAGCAGGTGCTTAATCCAAGATTGCTGAAAGAACAGAAGTTCTGAACTCGGTGAAAAGCGTCCAAGAACTAAAGAAAAACGTGAATGACTCTCATTGTCATCATTATGACTAAGATTCTTTCACCAATACCTTCAAGACTCCCAAAGCCTCCCTCCACCAATCTCTCTGCTAGCTCTAAGGTAGATTCCCAGTTCAGTCAGGAAGCCCATTAAGATGGGAGTCAGCCTAGCCTCAGTCTAGAGCAGTGGTTCTCAACCTTCCTAATGCAGCTACCCTTTAATACAGTTTCTCATGTTGTGGTGACCCCCAACCATAAAATTATCTTCGTTGCTAATTCATAACTGCAATTTTCCTACTGTTATGAATCGTAATGTAAATATCTGATATGCACAATGTATTTTCATTGTTACAAACTGAACACAACCCACAGGTTGAGAACCACTGGTCTAGAGGGAAAGGCAATAAACAACTTCTTCTTGGCTCATCTGGTAGCCCACACATGTGAAGGAACACTATGTGCTCCCAGGTGGTCCCAATTTCCTGGACTATATATTTTTTGGCAGCCTGAGCAGATGTGGTTGATTCTCCTTTCATCCATTAATACCGCTCCCCCCCCTCCACTCCAGTGCCAAATGCCTCACAGTCCCAGAAGGCTAAAAGCAAAAAGCATGTTGTGATAGCCAAGTGCACAAAACCAGACCTCCTGGCAAGAACGTCTAAGCCTAAAAGGGCAGGTTTCTAAGACAGCCTTAATGGTTCCCTCTCTCTCCTGCCAAGACTGGCCAGGCTGCAGTGTAGAGATTGGTACTTATCAGAATCTTCCCCTCTCCTCTGAAAGTCTAGGGAAGACCATGGGAGCGGGGAATGGAATTTGGGTACTAACAGGATATTATACTAACCCAGCTAGTTAGACTGGTCAAGTCATTGTGAAAATTAGTCAAGACTAGTTGGAAGCATATGGACCCAATTGTAACCAAGTGAATAAAATTGACTTATTTGATCTTTTTCTTATCTAAGGTTTGTATTTGTTTTACTGACTTTTAATTCGTAATATAGAATCTGCGTGTTTGGCAATGACCCAAGAACTTATTCCAGAACCAGCATAAGTTGTTATTGTTCAGTCATATCCAACTCTTTGGGCTTATTCGGGGTTTTCTTGGCAAAGATACTGGAGCAATTTGCCATTTCCTCTTTTCAGCTCATTTTTACAGATAAGGAAACTGAGGCAAATGGGATTAAATGACTTCTCCAGGGTCACACAGCTAGAAAGTGTCTGAGGTCACATTTGAACTCAGGAAGATGAGTCTACCTGACTCCAGGTACAGGACTCTGTGCACTATGATGCCACCTAGCTGCCCTTAAGGCCTGCTTAAGTCCCATATGCTAAACAGGTGAAGTTTACTTTGGTGTCCTCCCTTCTTTACCTGTCCTCTTCTGTGCCTCCCTTTTCCCTCATCCAAAGTACCCATCCACCCACTGAGGACCTTAACCTGGGTATGCTGGGAAATATTTAACAACTAATTCTCTATGGGGGATAAAAACAACTTCAAGTTTAATACCTATTCTTAACATTTTCTCCACTATTTTTTAAAGTCAAGACCTAATTTGTAAGGTTTTCTGATTTCTGAGATGTGGATGCTCACATAGAATATTTAATCATCTTTCATAAGCCTTTTCAAACTGGATCCAGCAGGTTCCTAAGTCACCCAAAGGAGTCCAAACCTCTTCTTCCATCACCCCCATATTCAAACTTATCTCTTCTCCAACTCTTCCCTCCTGAGCCCTTTTAAAGGATGAGAGGGCTAAAAGAGTGTGCTAATTTATGTTAAATAGTCAATAATGGCAGGTTGTGCCATCCTTTCCAGGTAAGGGAAGTATTTATTTGCCTTGCAAGAACAGTACCTTAACCCAAAGGAGTAGAAATTTCAGCACTGTCAGGCCAGAGAGAGACATATGGGGGCACATGGGTGTCTCTGTGCCCTGTCCTACACAGCACACTATTATAGCCAGAAAAAAAACAGTTGGAAAGGAACCTTATAGTCATCCAAAAACAGGGATGTGCCATGGAGCCCTTTGGCAGTCTGGGGAAGAAGCCTATTGACTCCTCAGAATAATACCTTTAAATAACTGAAGAAAATTTCCAGCAGAGGTTAATGAAAAGGTAGTTTTTCCCCATCCAAGAAAGATCCTCTGAAATCTTTGAACCATAGACTGAGAACCTCTGATCCAATCCAGTCAGACCATTTTATGGATGATGAAACTGAGGCCTGGAGAAGAGAAATAATTTTCCTGTGGTCATTTATGTATTGAGGTAGTAGCAAAATCAGAACTATCATCCAAGTCTCCTTAATGCGAATTGTGTGATCTTTCCACTAAATCAGAATATTTCTTGTTAAATGATTTGTTATTAGTTCATTTCCATCATAAGAATGTCTGCCATGGTGGGGGTGAGAGGAAATTAAGAATAGTAAATAGAGAATGGAGAATACTGGAGAAGGTTGGGGGTTAGGGGAAGGGGCTAGTGTTGGAAGAGGAGGTAAGGGTTTATCCAGACAAGAAGAACCAACCCACAAGCATCTCAGGCAGTGTCTGGTGCTGATTGGTTAGCTTCCCTATGACCTCACAGTCACCTAACAATGAAGAATTCTAAAGAGACAGCAAAGAAATGGGTTTGGTAAAGAGTAGAGCCAGAAGAACATTCAAGGGGTAAGGGAGGAGGAGAGACATTCAAGGGAAAGGGGTGCAGCCTTGGCAGGGGCCATGAAGACTCAGGAGGAGGAAGGGGGCCAAGGAAACATTCACCATAACCAATAGGCTACACAATTTGAGGAGGAGCTCATGTCTGACCAATGAACTGAGGAGAGTAGGGTCCGGTACCAAGGACAGTGGAAGAGTCAGAAAGAAGAGGTGTGAAGAATCTGAAAAATTTGCATCAAGTTGAAAAGGAAGAAGAGAGCTTAGACCATGCCCATAGGTCATTCCAGGTAGTGACACCTTTAGCCATAAGTCTGTCATGTGTATTCACTGCTCCTGGCCTGCCAGCCAAGGCCATAGCCTCTCATCATCCTGGATTGGGCTCTAAAGTTCATAGTCATGTATACTGAACCTAGAAATGGATGGGGCATTAAGAATGGACTAACCCTCTCTTTGGTGTTTGGGATACCTAGTTCATTTCTTACGGAGGAATGAGGCACTGAAATAGGTTTCTAAGAGGTTTCCCTGAAAATCTTTGAGAGCAAGAAAGATACCACAACTCTGTCCCCCAGCAACAACTCTCCCTAGATCCTCCATCCAGCTCAACCAATTTATGTACACCTTTCTAGAAGCAGGAGAAATAGACCAATTGGCCACTTAGGTTCTTTCCACTTGTAGGACCTCACCATGTTAGGTTATCTATGACATAAGCTTCCCTCTGTAAGACAAAGATCATTGAGAGTAGACTGTAAGGATAGACAAGGGTGGCATTAATCCACTTGGAGAAGCCGTCTGCAGTTTAAGTTATTTTGAATTGGGGAGAGGGATAGCAGCAATATTACGTTTTCCTCATTCTCCCCCACCAGAAGTCAATGATTCTGTTTATATTTTCCATGACCTCAGAGGATATAAGGGAGAATTGGGCTGAGCACCAACTTCTTGCCCCCTGCCTCTCCTAAGTCTGGAACCGTGAACGACCACCCCACACATACCTCTCAGCACACCCTGGCCCCAGCAGTGGGTGAGAGCGGCATTGTTTAGAGCAAAGAGATTTGAGCTTGGGAGTTCAGGAGACCTGGGCTCCAGTCCTGACTATGCCTCAGATTCCTAAACTCTCTGGTCTTCACTGGATGATTGCCAAGATTCCTTCCAGCTCTAACATCCTGCTACTCAATGACACATCGATATATAGATACATAGATATATACGAAGATGGGGTGGGGGGGAGAGACTGGGATTTCATGGGCACAGAGACCTCTGGAGTGAGGAAATTCCCTCTACGACCCTGCAGGTTGGCATCTTCTATGACACTTAGAGTCTTGGGACCCTGAAAGCAATTTGTCCAAGATTCTTCAGCCATTAAATGTGAGAGACAGGACTTGAACCCAGGTTTTCCTGGCTTTGAAACTGGGGCTGTATCTACTGTGCTCCTCTGTCTTTCATCAAAAAAAAAGAGACCCTTGCTAGCAGTGCGGCACTTTTCTCTTTACCCTCATACCCCTGTGCCCTGCGACCTGCATATACGTATGTGTGTGTGTGATTTGTTTTCGGTAGGACTAAATGCATTTGCACAGCGCTTTAATTGTTCTCTTTCTTCCTTCCAAGGCTTATTCTCATGCCCATGTTGACCGCTCCTCACCCACAGGTCCCGTCGCCACAGTCGTCTCAGCAGTGCACATCAGCCCACTGTGCTCAGTGGCTGGGGCGCCCCTCCAGGCAGAGACTGGAGCCACAGGGCTATGTGCGGCTGCCCATACCACTGTGAGCCACCAGAGGAGCGAACAAGCTTAAGGTCAGTCCATGGCATCATCCGCAGGTGGGGGGGGGGGGAGTCCGGTGAATGAGTCAGAATGGGGGAGGCTTGGCAGAAATGGAGAGAAGTCCTTGTCAGAGATCTCTTCTCCTCACCTCGACATCCTCTGACCCCCTACCCTACAGGGGAAGATGGGGAAAGAGCAGCGGGCCAATGTGGGGACTGAACAAAAGCACTCTGGAGACCAAGGCCAGAACCCTTCAGTGGCTGAAGGCCTGGGAAATCTGAGCAGCTGGGGGGGGGGGAGTGTGGGGGGGTGGAAGGGAGGCTGGGAATCCTTATCAGGGTTTCTTCCTGTAGACTGTCAGCTCCTAGAGGGCAGGGACTATTTAATTATTTTGTGTCTTTTTATCTTCAGCACAGTGTACTAGGTACTTGATAAAGCTTACTGATTAATTCCTTAATGGAATTAGGAATTAGCGAATCCAGCTCCCTACTAGTCCTTGACCCAAAATTCTGCTATAAAAGGACCAAAGAATCATAGGTTTAGAGTTGGAAGGTCAAGGAGTCCAACCCCCTCATTTCACAGATGAAGAAATCTCTTTAGGCCTATAGAGGCTGAGTGATTCTCCTGTGGTCACACAGCTAGTAAGTATCTCAGGCAGGTGTTCATGAGTACAAATCCAGCTTTTTATGCAAGACACCATGCTGCCTCTCTGATGGGGGCCTGGAAGCTGGAGGGCATTTTTCTTAAGCTGCCTGGACCCTCACCTGGGATTGAGGCCTGTTCAGCCACTGACTAGCTGTGCAATTTGGGACAAATCACTTGACCTTGGTGGGCCCTGGTTTCTTCGTCTATAAAAATAAAGGATTTGGACATAATGAGCTCTTCCAACTCTAAGTCTGTGAATGGATGCATTCTAAGGCTCCAACTCTAAATCTGTGAACAGATGCACTCTAAGGGCCCAGATAGGTCTGATATTCTGTGCTTTCTGCACCCAGGCAGCCACGGGAGTCATCTGGCCTACCCTGCCGGCTCCCCTGCAGGGGTTGGACTCCGGAGCCTCAGCCTACATTACCAAACCGTCACCACTTTCATTTCCCCAGTACCACTGGGCGATCCCATGGATCCCACTCCAGAGCAGGTACCAGGCAGGGCTGGCCCAGGGAAAATGGGATGGAGAGGATAGGAAGTACCCTCCCCACCGTGCCCCCACTTAGCTGTCCCTGGACACATCCACTGTGCACAAAATCCTGTGAGGAAACAGGCGCTAGGGCATTTTTACATCATCACCTCCCTCTACTCCCTTTCCTGCTGAAGCATTGAACTGGGAAGTCGATAAAGCTTGTCAGCGGTTCCCTTTCCTAATGGTGCTTCAGCCACCCAGTTTCCTCCTTCATTATGCCCCTTGATTGCCTAGAAATCCCAAAGGTGGCGTCCCCATTAGGCAAGCCCTCTCCTATAAGCCATATCTTTCTTTCTCTTTCCTTCCCACCCCTCAAATCAAAGCTTATCTATTTCACCTGGGCTTCATCCCTCACACTCTCCCGCAGGTGACTAGAAAGCAGTGGGGCATTTGAGCAGACAGACCAGTCCACGGTTACATAAAACTAAGCCTTCTTTTGGCTTGTCCTATGGTGGTACGCACGTAAAGAATCTCCCACATGGAAACTTTTTCCACTGATGTAGATGGGTAGCTCACAGTAAATGCCAGCCTTAGAAAGTTGCCTAGAATACTGAAAAAAAAACTTAGCAAAACTAGAATTCAGTTCTTGACTCCAAAGCTGGCTTTCTTCTCAGTATACCGAGCTAAAAGCTAAAGGCAGTTAAACTGCCTATGTCTCCAAAATAGGTGGTAGTACTTTCATGACTTATTTGGGGAGGGAAGGAAGCTTTTATCAAGCACCTACTGTATGCCAAGCATTATTCTAAGTGGATATATATTAAAATATATCATCTGATCCTCATAACCCTGTGAGGTGGGTACTCTGATCTTCATCTTACAGTTGAGGAAACTGAGGCAGGCAGTGGTTAAGTGACTTGCCCAGGGCCCCATAACTGGTAGATACCAGAGACTGGATTTGGACTCAGTTTGGCCAGACTCTGGGTCTAGTACTTCACTTGCTGTGCCCATCAACCGACAAGCAGACCTTTCAGGGTGCACCAGATTGTAGGCAGTTACACAGAGCCACACTCAATTCTGTCATCTGCCCACCCTCAGTTAAGCAGTGTGATAGACAGAATGCTGAACTTGGAGTCAGGAGAACCTGGATTCAAATTCAACCTCAGACACTTACCAGCTGTGTCACTGGGGGCAAATCACTTAATCTCTCTGTTTCTCAGTTCCCTTATCTGTAAAATGGTTATGATAATAGAACTTGCCTCCCAGGGTTGTTGTCAGGATCAAACGAGATATTGTTTGTAAAGCCCTTTGCAAACCTTCAAGGGCTATATAAACACTAGCTATTATTTAAGCATGGCACAAACCCTAAGGCCTGGGGTACATGGGGTGGCTTTGGGAAGGAAGATGCCCCATGAAATTATCCTGTAACACATTTAGGAAGCCGTGGGGTCTACAGAGTGCAAAGCCCAGGGCCCGAGTGCCCCCTACTCCCATCCAGACTGGGGGCATATCCTCAGACACCTTGCCAGACTCCACAAACAGATGGTGAGAGCCCTGTGGTGGGGGTTGGAGGGATGAGGGAGGCAGTTGGATATCTGCCTTGTGAACTCAGAGGGAAGCTGCAATCTTCATACTTGGCCTAACAGTAAGGACTAGCAGTGGCCTTTGCATCCAGAGCCTCTGTCTTATGCGTGGCCTGACAGCCTAGGGCAGTGTCTGTCCTCTGAGGAGGTGTAACCCAGCTCTGCCCAAACCAAGTCACTGCATTTCAGGATTGCAGGAGGCCTTACAGGCCAGCCTGTCCAATCCATAGCTGAACAAGGATCCTTCTATCGTGTTGCAGGTGGCCTCTATCCTCCACTTTATCAGCAGCCTGGGTCTTCCCGTCTCTTCCGCATGCCTCCTCGCTATACCCATTATCGGGTACCTCAAAACTATCCAGAGCATCAGTACTTTTATCCATCTTCATCTGAACTTATGCCTTTTTCTCTCCCATCTTCTCTTCCTCGCCGGAGTGCACTGGACCCTTAGTGAGGTGGGTGCTTGCTCTCTCCTCCTTTCGCCCCATTTCACTGCCCTTCCACATGGCCTCTGATGGTTTTTTTCATCTCTTTCCATCCAAATGATGAGTCTGACTGGGTTTTTATTCAAGACGACCCTTCCCAAATGCCTAAAGCCCAAATTAAGCCCATTTTCCTGTACCCAAAACTCAGATTCGAATCTCTTAGAATATCAAGGTTTGGTCACTGGGCATGGTGGTGCATGCCTATAATATCTGCCAATAGTGAGGCTGAAGGTGGTGGATTGCCTGAGTGTGAGAGTTCAGAACAGCAATAGACTAAAGCCAATTGGATGTCTGTATGGGTACCAATATGGTGAACCTTTGGAAATGGGGAGCCACCAGGCTGCACTAGCCTAGGTCAGAAAATGGGGCATGGGATCAAACCTGTGAGAGGCTGCTGTACTTCCAGTCTGGTGGGTGGGGTGAGAGAGGAGAGTGGAGGAAGGAAAGAAGGGAGGGAGGGAGGGAGGGAGGAAGGGAGGGAGGAAGGGAGGGAGAGAGGGAGGAAGGGAGGGAGGGAGGGAGGAAGGAAGGAAGGAAGGAAGGAAGGAAGGAAGGAAGGAAGGAAGGAAGGAAGGAAGGAAGGAAGGAAGGAAGGAAGGAAGGAAGGAAGGAAACTCAGATGCAGCAAGTTGTTTGCCTCTACCTAAGCCCATCTTCCTGGGACTTACCTGTCCATGGAGTCTTGAAACATTCCCCTGTTTCTCTCCACACCTAACCATGCTTCTCCAACCCCTCTCTGTACTCAGTCCACATTTCCTCAGCCTCCACAGGATTTATGACTTCTCAGGTACCATAATTGAGGAAGGATAACTGAGAAGGCTGATACCCTGCACCGAGCAGAGTTTTTAAGAGTAGCCTACTCTCACTGCTGAATTTCCTAGCACCCCTTCCTACAGGCAAGCTCCCGGGAGACAAAGGAAAAACAAACTACAGTAACTATTCATGGGGATGCTACTGCTTTAAAATGTACAGAAAATAATATTTTTCCCAGAGAATTCCAACGAATTTTCTTACCCTGTAGAAAAAAATATATATTAATGTAGGGTTTTAGAGGGATTGATGTTTATATTTGGTCTGGAGAAGTTATAAAGAGGAGTATGGTATGTGAGATAGGAAGGTAAAAAGAAAGTTTGTAGGAGAACTTTGATCCAAGGATAGAATGACGTGTGATGCCCTCTGGGAACTGCAGATACTCATGGGTACATGAACTGACCAAGAACAAATCAGCTAGAAAAGGCTTAAGAGCAAAGAAGAAAAACCTCCAAGGAGAATGTCAAGAGACATAGACAGAGAGAGTCTAGGAAAGATGCTAGAGAGGATTCAGCTATGACAGAGGATCTAAACCTGGGTCTGTGAATTTTTAAAAAATTGGATAGTTATTTCAACATAACTGCTTTCCTTTATAATTCCTTTGTGAAAACATTCTTGAGAATGAGGAGGGACTCATAGGCTTTGCCAGACTGCCAAAGGGGTCTGGGGCACAACAAAGGTGAAAGTCCCAAAGCTAAGAGCAGAAGCCTTTACAATAAAGCTGGGGTCAGGATGCCTGCAAAAGAACACAATCCATCCAAAACTACATGGTTCATCTAGGTCTGAACCAGGAAGGGATTAGCTACCCCAAGGTCCCAGACTAAAGGAAGTTGAGCAAGGATCCAGTTGGGAACTGCTAAGTACCAGTAGACTGTATCCAACTTGTTTCAATAATAAGCTAACATATATAATTTGCATATAATTTGCCACTTCCCTCCCAAAAAAAATCACTTTAAGTAAGATAGTTCCGGTATTCTAAATCACTGTCCCAGCATTCTAAATTTGTGCTCTTCTGGAGACCCTACAGAGAAGAGGTATGGGGGAAAGTAAGGGTAAAAGACAGCACCAAGGACAGTATCTGGGACAGAAGCTCCTGGTCCCTTTGAGTGGCAGCAGCAGCAGCAGAGGACCACCCCTGGCCCCTTTTGCCTATGGGGAGGTAGGGAAAGTAGACCTATCTCAACCTCACATAAAGTGCCTAACTCCTCCATCATCTCCTCACCAGGCCATGTATATCATGATCTCCTGCATCTTCCACAACTTGGTCCTGGCTAGTTTTGTCTGGATATTACTGGGCAGGCTCTGTTTCTACCTGGCCTCCTGGAGCCTCAAGGTGATCGACTATCTCAGCACCATCCAGCTATTCAGGAAAGTTTTGAATTTCTTTGGTTATGGGATGCCTGCTCTGTACATAGGTTTATTTATTGCCATCCAGGCCCATGACATCAATAATTATAACAAGTAAGTGTTGGGGAGAGGAAGGATTATTTGGATCTATGCCTCTGGAATTTCAGAGCAAACCCTAAGCTGGCATTGGACAAGACCCTATAATCTGTAATATCTTGTAGACCATAAATTAAATAAGACTCATCCCATGGAACTAGTCTTCAAGCTAGTTAGTAAGTTAGTAGGTAAAGGAGGCCAAACCCATGTGATTGGGAAATGGAATATTTAGTTGATAACTAGCCAGATTAAGCTAGCCAGAAAATGGCTAGAAAAGATCATTTTCCAACCCCCAGAGATCAAAATTGAAAACTGACAGATTCTATTACTTCTCCTAACCATCCTTCCCCACCCTAGACCACCCAGTATTTTCATATCTAGCCAAGATGCTTCCTTTCCCAAATCCTCCCCTTCCAGATGCCAAAATGTCCCAGGGCTCTCAGGCTGCCATTTTCAAACCACCATTGACCTTGTGAGCTTTGGCACCATCCTTTTTTTCCCCATCAAATGTACTCAGCATTAGCCCCAGGCACCATTTCCCCCCTTTTCCCTATGGCTATGTTGGGGCTTTTGACTTCTGATGTTTAAATATTCAGAAGGGATTCACCCACCGTGGAAGCTTAAAGGTTTAAGATATAGTTGATCTACCAAGACCCCCAGGGATAGCTTTCCTCTGTTTCTCTCTAGCTGTTGGATCAACCCCATCAAGGACTCAGAATGGATCTTTGTGAGTCCCATCTGTGTTTTGATGATGGTGAGTGACACCCCTTTGACTGGCCATCTCCCCTGCCCCCAAACCACAATGAATCATTTCCCAGTCCTGTGTACAAGGCCCTTGGCTTGTTCTGGAGTCAGAGGGCTTGAAGTTCAAATCTTTCCTCTAATGCTTACTACTTGGGTGACCTTAGATTCATTTTTCATGGCCTCAGTTCCCCATCTGTAAAATAAGGGATTAGACCAGTAGGCTTTCAGATCCTTTCCAGATGTAAGATCTATTACCCTAAGTGGGGTGATGTAGTCTCTGGGCTCATCTCTGAAAGGGGAAATATATGGCATCTGATGCCAAGTTTAAAGGGGAAAGATATAATGCCCAGCCTTAGGGAGGGGTTGACAGTGGGAAGGATTCTTGGTGAGGCAAGTGTAGCAGTACCCTGCTAAAGATACGGACTTCCTTCTTTCTGTTAAGGATGCCACAGTACTTCTGGTCATTTAAGTTCAAGACTTCAGTGTCATTATTTTTGACTTCTCATGCTGACTCATTCCACATGTCCAAAAATTTACCATAGCTTAATGATACGTCCATGACATCTATCTCCTCCTCTCTGCTCACACAACCACCACCCTAGTTTGAGTCCTGATCACCTCCCTAGGACCACTACAGTAATATCCTAATTAGTCTCCCTGTCTCAGGTTTTGCTTTACTTCCATCCATCCCACACTCAGCTGCCAGAGTGGTTTTGCTAAAGCACAGATCTGGCTAGGTCATAACTTCTAGTGGGTCCCTGTAACCTCTAGGATCTGATATAAACTTATCTTTTAGACATTTAAAGCTTTTTACAAACTGGCCCCAACCATCCTCCCTGCCCTTATTTCACATTATTCCCCTTCATTCATACTCTGGTCTAACCAAATTGGCTACCTTACTCTTCCTCATACATGACAGTCTTAATTCCTATTTCTCTGCCTTTGTAGAGGCTAGCCACATTCCTTCTCAACCTCCATTTCTTAGAATACCAAGTTTTCTTCAAGGCTAAGTTCAAATGCCACCTTCTACAAGAAGCTTTCCTGATTCCTCAAATTTCTAGTGTCCCACCCTAAATTACCTTATATCTATTTTGTAAATAGACATATGTACATGTTGTTTTCCCATGCTGAACTACAAGCTTCTTGAGGGCAAAAGACCATTTTACTTTTGTCATTGTACAGTGCCCAGCAAAGAACAGGTGTGTGTTTGGTCGGACCTGTGACTCCATCAGTCCAGGGAACTGACAGTGAGAAAACACCCTTTACCAATGTAGATCTACAACTGTTCAACAATTTCTAGTCTGAAGCTTAATAGCATAAAGTTTTGACTAGACACTAATAAAACATGGAGCAGCAATGGCCCAGTGGACACCAAAATCGAAACAAAAATAACTTACAAACTTTTGACTACCCAGGACATTGAGAGTTTAAATGATATGCCCAGGGTCACACAGCCTCTATGCATCAGAAATAAGATGTGAACCTGTATTTCTACCTGATTCCACCTATCTAAGATGCTTCACAAAGCTTAAAGCTCTATATAAATGTTAGTTTCTTAGCTATACATACATTTATGGGAGGCAATGGGCCATAGTGAAAAGATCCCTTGACTTAGAATCAGTGCCGGTTGACCCAGAACTAATTATGGGACCTTGGATGGGTAACTTAACCTCAAATGAAGAGGTTCAAATTAATCTCTCCATATCTATGACTATCTACAAAAAACCATCTTAGAATGGGCATTACTTTACAAACAACAATAAAAAACACTCATTGCAGAAGACAAGCCTATAACTCAATAGACAACAGAAGCAAAGAAAAGGAAATTATTGCCCCCGAACACATGGGGAGGCCTGTGCCTTTTGTCCTAGCCCATAGCAGAAGAATTCTGATTTTTGACAGGTCTCCACTGATATTGAAGACAAGGTTACCTATATCATAGATCCAGATGGAGGGGATCTTAGCATGGAGGGTACCCTAACAGCCTTCTGGTCCAACTTCCTGACTTTACAGCTGAGGAAACTAAGACCTAGAGAAATAAAGCAACAGGACCCATGTAGATGATAAGCTTCACAGGTGGGTTATAAACCCAGATCCAGGTTCAGTACTCTTTCCATGTTCTCTTCAGTCTCAATACCTGATTTCCTTTGGAATCTATGGATTTCAGTTCAGGTTTTGCACTGGGCCCTTGTGAGTTCTTATCCTGACAACTCCAAGAATAATCTGGGACAGATACGAAGCCGGGTTTCACTGGGTAACTGATGGGGGTCTTCCCTCTTCCTCAGATTCAGAGTGGTCAATACAGTTTTCAAGGATCTGGAGTTTAGATGCCCAAACATTCCCTTCTGATGAGCATCCTGCAGAATCAGCAACATCTGAAGGGTAAGAGGTGTTTCTGCTGGGCAGGCTTGGAGGGTCCAAGGTCTGGGGGTGGGGACCCCACTTGAGTCAATCCTGTGGCCTCTGTAATCTTGAGATACTCAGTAGGTATGATATAGTCAGTGAAAATGGGATGCAGCTACCTTAGTATTTGGAGCCAGAGAAAACAGAAGGACAGAGAGACTTGGCATGGAGCAGAGGATCCAATAAGAACCAGTCAGAGCCCAGGGAGGCTCAAGCAAGGCAAAGATGCCAAGGAGGATGGAGAAGAGAGTAAAAAGCATGAATTTATGGCCCAATATTCTTCTTTTCTGAGGTCCAGTTGGAGCCCTGGCCCCGTTGTCATATCAACAATAATATCAGCAACCTCTCCTCCCCTGTCATTCTCCACTGAGGACACCCTGGGCAGAAAAGGAGATGGGGCATTTCTGAAAGGGGAGAGGAAAAGGTAGGCCCAAGTCAAGGCCATAAGGAAGTAGGTGTATGAGGTCAGGAGCAGCACCCACTCTTTACCATCACTGAGACAGGTAAGGTGGCATCAAAGGTGGCATAAGCTGGACAAAGAAGAAGACACATTTGCTGCCCTGTCTCCCACCCCTTCTGTAAAGAGAAAAAGGTTTGGGGGCATGGCTTAGAGATGTTACTGTAGCTCTAGGCTACTTTCTTGGTTCTTATGTACCCCTGAGATCCGGGTGAGGGGTGTGGGTGGTCCCAGGCCACAAACAACCTCAGATGTGGCTGTGATATTATCACTTTATCACTTGCCCCCCACCATCCTGATGCTGTCTGTTACCTCTACCATTTTAATCTAAGGCCAAGATCTTATCCTACTCCTGTGGAATAGAGACTGAGATGGATTCCCGTTTGCCCCAGCCCCGGTATCCTGCTCAAAAGTTCCTCCAAAGACAGCTGAGTAAGACCCAGAAGTCTTCCTGCCAAGGCAAGGGAGACTTCCAACTACCCGTCAATGGTTCCATCCCATCAAGATCTCACCCCCACTATCAGCAACAGATCTTCTCTCATTAAATTCCTCTTGACTCATGCTGCAGGACTATGTTCCTTATAAAGTATCTCCTCCAGTACCTCTGAACCTTGGAGGTACATGCTCATTTTAAGTAATCTCACTAGAAAATTCCATCTTTTTGGCCCTTTTTCTTAATCATCTAACTTCCCTTTCCCTAGTCCTATTTCTTTGACTCTATGACACATACGACCCCAACAGGGGCCACAAATTCCATGGCATGTCTCTGGCAACAGGAAAATCTGAGGAAGGGAAGAAGCTCTGCTGAAGCCATAATGGGGCAAAGGAATCTGGCTTTGACACGATCCTTTGATAAACAAAGGTTGTCACCCACCCATCAGGCACCTCAGTCTTCTCCTGTCCCCTGCAAAAGACCAAGACAGCTTAGCTGCTGAACTGCACATGACCTCCCACTGCCTGCCCTTGAAAACGTTCAAGTTGTAGAAGCCGCAGAAAAGTCAGAAGATAAGACTTTGTTGAATAAGGGACATTTTATTAAGGACATCCTGAGGCACCAAGTTTTTTCTCTGAGATCCGGTCTAATCAATGGGGTAAAATTGGGTGAGGTGAGCTGAGTTAATTGTTTCCATCAAGCTGCTGTGGCCAATCCCACGCGGTTGTTAGCCCTGTCAAAGACACTGTAGTATTCTCGAATGAAGACATCCCCCAGAATCCACAGCTGGGAACTCCCATCACTCTCGAAACCACTGGTACACAGTCCATCATCCTAGGGAAGACCAAAGCAGAACATTAGTGGAGGTGATCTCTGCCTCATTCCAACAACAGTAAGGCCTTGCATGCACAGTTACAAGTGATTCTTCTCCCCCTCCACCCCAATCCTTCAAATCCACCACCATAGTGATAATTCTGGGCCAAGCAAGGCATTACCCTCTTCTTTAAGATGAAACCTAGAAGCGGTGAAATTCATGAAAGCAGTGCTTGGACTAGAACCATACATCCAGGCTCCCAGTTAACTGATTCATTATATCATTTAACATCACTAGTAACAGTATGGCATGAAAATGGAGGGCCTTATGCCCGGGGTTGTTGTAGGCCTGGATTTGCCACTAACTATATGTGTGTGTGTTTGTGTGAGTTCCTTCCTCTGATTTTCAGTTTCCTTGCCTTTAAAAAGGAAAACTAACAGCTACCTCCGAGAATTTTTGTAAAGATAAAATGATATAGTCTAGGTAAAAGCTGTTTGTCATCTCTGGAGGGCTGTCTGAATATATGGTCATATGAATTGTCTGTCTGTCTGACAAGACCTCTCTTGTCCAGCCTGCTCATTCTTAGCTCTCATCCAGGCTAGCTGGACCAACTGACCAGCGGAGGAGAGCCTGGCAGGCCCAAGGCTGGGCTGTGTGCTAGCACGTTGGCTCCTGGGTCATGCCAGTGTTGAGTAGAACATTTTGCTTTGAGTCTGATGGCATGATGAGGGAATGGTATCAGAGCCTCCAGAAAACCACAGACTTTCAAAGGGCCATCTAGGCAAAGGTAAAAGGGGGTAAGGCAGGTTCTACTATTCCATAATACAAAGGCAAGAAACATCTTGCCCATGCAGGAGGCTCAACCGATCACACTCAAGCAGCCTGCATGAAAGCCTCCTTCTGGTGACCAGCCTCCCAGTGTTTCCACTTTTCCCTGAGAAGTTTCTCCCCACAAGGTTCCTACCTCAATGGTGTAGGCTGAGGGAGGGAGAGGGAACTTCTTGCCATTGATGTGAATCACAACTGTGGGCATGGAACTCAGGCTGCTGCAATTGATGTCAAACTGGAAAAAAAAATCCCAAGAGGATTTTCAGAGAGAGAGATAAGATGTGCAGCCCTCCTACCAGAGCAGAAGAAAAGAGGATCCTGGGGGAGGGAGAGGAAAGCCTGTAGAAACATCTAGGGTCAAGAAAGTCTGACCAGGGTTCCCCACTCATCTGGAAGGGAGTCTGTGACCTGTTTTGAGTAATAAAGAAAATCCCCCTGCCACCCCCAGGCAATGGCCCGACTTCTGTACAAGAGCCCTACCAAAGGGGAAAACCCAGGTAGATACTCCAGCTCAGGACAAAGAACAGTCTACAGGTAAAGGATGTATTTTGGCATTTGGAAGCAGGCAACAGCAGCAGCTAGGGCCAGCATGGGAGGGATCCTGGAAGTGCTTTCCTTATTGGGGGATGTGAAATCTTGGGTGTTTTTAATGCTGACCAACTCCCCATAATGCTTGAGGGCTCACGACAGGAGCAGGGGTGGTCCTTGAGGAAGCATGGAACAGCGGGATGGAGGGAGGAAGGCAGGGTCCTGGTACGAGTTTATTTGGGGTCTAAGCATTTAAAGTTCTATTACAGAACAGAGGATAATTCTGAGACAACTTCCACTTAGCCTGTATATATCTTGGATGTACACAGTGTTTGCATGTTACCTCCCGCATTAGACTGTGAACTGGGGAAGGGAAGGACATTCTTGCCTTTTCTTCTTATCCTCGATGCTTAGCACAGATGCTTGTTGACTGACTGCCTGACTGACTTCAGAGCCCAGGAGATGGATACTAAGAAGAGATGAGGGCCAATAAAGCCCCTCTTCTATCTTTCTGTTTTCCACACTGGCTAAATTTCTTTGGTGAGTGGAGATAATTGAAAACTGACTCTTCTCCAGATAGTAAGAAGCCAGTGGAAATATCAGAAGCATCTCTGAAGGCTGAGCTGGGGGACTCACATCTCCATATTGGTCCTCGGTAGCTCCGATGACACTCTGGATGTTGCTGATGTCACTGCTTGGACCGACCAAGAGAGAGGTGCCAGTGTCCAAGATAGCCTGGCAACCACCATCACAAGCCACCACCTTGTCATCAACAGTGATGCTAGGAGAAGTCAGACAAGCAGCTTAGTTCAACTTTGAAACTTACCTGCTTCTCCTATGAGCATCAAAGACCGTATTTTAGACAGGATCCAGAGCTAGAGCTGAGATCCCAGAGGAGAGACCAAGGAAAGGAAGCCAGCTTCCTTTACAGATTTTCCTTCCTTCGGATAGTAACACATTTGAAGTTGGGACTGACCCACAGCAGGCGATCATGGTCTATGGGTCAGTTTCAAAGATGAACCTGCACTCACTACAACTCCTTATGGGAAGCAGGATGTATAGATACCACATACTTTTAGCATTAGATTACATATTATCCTCTACTAGCCTTAATAACTGCAGCTAGGTGGTGCAGTGGATAGAGCACAAGGCCCAGAATCCAGAAAATCCGAGTTCAAATCTGCCTTGAACACTTACCAGTTATGTGACCCTGGGCAAGTCATTAACCTTTGTCTGACTCAGTTTTCCCATCTGTAAAGTGGAAATAATAATAGCACCCACTTTCTAGGATAGTTGTGAGGATATAATGAGATCATATTTATAATGGGCCTTGCAAACCATAAAGTAATATATAATTGTTAGCTTTTATTATCAGGGCCCTTTTTTTCAGCTTTAGGTCTCATCTGACCTATAGATCTTGTTCCTTATAAACTCCTTAAAGACCAAGATCACATCTACCAACTTTTTGTATTCTCTGTTGTACTTTACAGTACGGGCACATCACAGACACTGATAAATATTACTCAAAAAAAGTAAAAAAAAAAAAAACTACCAAACTCTTCAATGCAAAGTTGCCTGAAGTCACACTGCATTAGTAAAGTACCGACAAAAGCTGTTACTCTGGACTAGAAATTACTGAATTCTGGTTTGGTGATATTTTGAAGTGTTTGAAAAATTCTCAAATTACTTTTAATTCACTTTGATGAATGTATATAGGCCAATATCCACTCTGCGGATGGTCCAAAAGGACTATACTTAGAGAAGAGTTCTGTGGTTTCAAAGAATACTAGGCTGGTTCTGCCACTGAAGTGATTGGACACATCCCTCCAACTCCTCAAGCTTCCCTTTCTCCATCTGTAAAATGGGAATGATAATTTGTGTCCTATCTACTTCACAGGATTGTTGGGAGGATCACTTTCCATAATGTATGGAAATGTGAGGAATTATAGTTATACAGAATAACAACCACCATAGAGAAAAGTCACTGCTCTGGGCAAAGTTATGAAACAAATGAATAAAGAAAGGGGGGGGGGCAGATTTTATGTAACTGCTGGTATTATTTAGAAGATTATATTATATATCTTCTAATCACAACCAAATTTTAAAAATTGGGGAGGGGGGGGTTCTTTTTTGCTGCCGACAATGAACAACAGGTAAAATCACAAAATAAAAATATCTTACTCAAATGTAATGGTGCCTTGAAGAGTCTAATTTAAATGCTAATAGGAAAGGCCTATAATAATGAATCCCTTTTTGTATAATAGCTATCACACAATATAATTATGTAATTATTATGTATTGTAATATTATACACTATACAATCTTTGTATGGGATTTTGTCATATAAAGGGTTTTCACAGGTATGATTTCATTTGAATGTCACAATGCCCCTATAAGATTACTCTCAGTCCCATTTTACAGATAAGGGAACTGAGGTCACACAACTATTAAGGGCAGGGCTGAGACTCAGATCTTCTGGTTTTCTATCAAGTATACCTTCCTCTAAAATACAGTGTCCTAGGACTTTGAGTTTCTGGACCATACACTCTATGGTCCAGCTTAATTTGGCTTTCTTGCTGTTGATCACATATGACCCTTAGCTTTTGCACTGCCTGCTCCCCATGAAAAGGTCCTCACGTTTTCCTTAGAAACCTCATTTCTTTCAAGACTCAGCCTAAGCATCACCACCTTCACAAAGGTTCTCTGCTCATGTCTTCCCTCCCTAGCCTACCTTGTGATTTTCTGTCTGTTCTGTTTATTCTTAAGTAGGTGAATCCTGATAGAATGAAAACTCCCTGAAGGCAGGAAACCTTTGTTTCCTTAGCACTAAGCTCAGTATTTGCTTATTCATTCAATGGGACCTTGGATCCAAAGATCCTGGTTTTATTCTGAGCCTAGTGGCAAGTCTCTGGCCAGGAGATTCAGATCTCTCCCTTACCTGTCCACAGAGAACTGCCAGTAAGCCTTCTCAGTGACAGGCACCCAGTGGAGGGAGCCCGTGTAGTAGGATGAGTCGATGGCTCCCAGGATGAGCATGCTCTTCTGGTTATCCCTGAAATAAGAGAAGATCACATTGATCTGAGAAACTCCTTAGCTCGAAGTAAAAGACAACTGTAGGACCCCAGCTTCTGATGGTCCACGATCAGACTAGGCTGGATCTCCAGCCTCCCATTTACCAGCATCTGCTTCTGCTGCCATCACCCAAGAAAATGGGGCTTGTGTTACTCTGAGCAGGGGTGTGGTGTAGTGTAGAGAGCACCGGGCTTCAAGTCCGGCAGGTGTGGGGTCAGAGCCTGCCTTAGACATCAACAGTGGAACCCTGGGAAATCATTACAGCTCTAGCCTCAGTGTCCTCATCTAAGAAAAGAGGGGATTGGACCTGATGGTCTCTAAGGGTCCCTTGTAGCTCTAAACCTAGGATGCTATGATTCTAGAGACTGTCATTAGCCATTATTACTCTCTAGTGACCTCACTCAGCAATGGGCCTACATCTTTGTAATCCAAAGTTATTTTATCATTATAAAAGCACAGAGGAGTCAAAGTACATATGTGCATGTAGTTTATCAGGACACACATCTTTCTGACCTAATTCAGAAATTCAGGTGGACATAAAATTCAAGATTTGAAGTTGTTTCCCTCAGGCTATCTACCTCACTCTTCAACCTCAACCCTAGGGGATGCCCAGTTCAAATAGAACTAGGGTTCTAGGAATGACCTCTCAGTTTGACATTGAAGCTGTACCCTCCACATGCCCTTGAACCCCAATATATAAGCTCTAAGTTCCCCCTGGAATCTATCTCACCCCCACAAGTATGCTCATAAACATGTAAAAGCTGGAGTCTCCAAAAGAAAAAATATATATATACTTTTACATTTGATCTGCATTTTTAACATATTTCCAACACTTTCTCAAATCAAAGCAATCAACTGAACTCTGATTTGTAGCATTTGCTGATTTCTGAGGCGTAAAGGCCACTACCGAACATTTTACAAGCATCTCTCTTAAGTTAATCAGAGCTAGTTCCAGCACACCCCTGCAGTCAGACACATCTCTTCAGCAAGGCTCTCTTCCCTATACCCTTCTCCAGGAAAAAAATTCCTCCAGTGAGCAGACTTGTTCCCTTATCTTGGGCCTTTTCAATTGAGAATGTATTTCTTTCTGGCTGCCCTATGTGGTCCTTCCAACCTACAGCACATCCTTCCTGTTTCTGCTTTTCTATCTCTCTGCCTCTGGCTACCACATGAATTTCAATTATCCTGGTGCGTGTTGTACACTCCTAAAGTTAAGTTTTCTGCACACGAAAACTTCCCTTTATATGGGGAAGAGGGGAATCTAACTCCACCCACCACATTTTTTAAGGAATGTTCAAACACTCCCAGGTTCCTTTCAGCTCTTCCATCTCCTCTCTTTTATTGGTAATCTTATTCCCGCCAGTGTTCTTGGAATAGTGGGTCCTGTTCTAGCCCCATTTCCTGTTCATTTTCTTCATCATCACCAGAATTTTCATCGCCAACAACAAATGTTTCATGAACACCTTTTTGTAAGTATGGCGGAGTGTTAAGGACACTGGGGTGAGGACGGTGGAGACTTTTTTTTACTTCTACAAATGGAAACTGACCACTGAATATCAGAACTCTGATGTATTTCTTCCACAGTGGCTTACACTTTCCGTGTATAGTCTTATAGCTATATGGCAAGCGTTCCCGAGCTGCTAGGTGTTCCCAAAGGGAATAGAAGAAGTGGATCAAACATGACAATGAGGAGGGACCCCCTAAAATCCTGGTAAAGGAGTCATAGAAAATCAGTTTCATCTGATCCCATGTGAAAGTGTCACTTACCTGCTTAGATAAACAGAGAAAAGGTCCTCGGCAACCAAGTGCTTCTTCATCATGTTGTCAAAGACAGGAGTAGCGTCATCCTGAGACAGGGAAGGGTAGCCCAGTCCTAGGATCCCATCAAATTCAAAGTATGTAAAGATGTCTCCAGGCTCCTTGATGCTCAGGCCAAAGATCTGGTCACGGTCCACAATATCGGAGACCTAAATGGGTACAGAGAGCAATCACTTTGTGTTTGTCCCACATCTAGTTAGCAACTGCAAACCATCGCCAGAGAGAGGTCCCTCGCCTGCAGCTGGCCCCAGTGAGGGGAGAGGGAACAGAGCTGGTGTTGAAATTTCTACCTCTGCTAGGACCACTACAAAGACCAGTAGAACACGAAGGCACTTTGACAGCAGTGAAGAGGGTGGAACACAGTGACCTGATGCTCCTGAAAGGCTGTCTAGTTACCTAGCATCCTGGGCACTTACCTAGATGGGGTCTTGCAGACTAATGAGCCAGAGGTGCCCCCCCAGCTATATTCTCCTTTCTAATGCCTTCTGTGTTGAATTTTTGAAGGAATTTTAAAGACCTAGAGAACAGGAAATGGGGTGAAGTGAGAGTGTAGGAGAAGGAGACAGAACAACAAGTGTGTTTGCTGAAGGCAAGTTCTGGTGTTCTTAGCACAGAGAGAGGGAAATGCCAAGTAGGAGGGAGGGATGAGGGAGGTAGGGAAGGGCCATGTTGCCCTGACATTGGTACCAACTGATCAGGGTCTGATCACATTGCTAACCCAAGCTGCTGTTCCCCCCTCCCCTCCTCCTCTTTTCCCGCCCCCCCCCCTCGCCAATCTCAGCTTCCTCTGGTCAAATAAGACTTTCGAGGAGGAGACACAACACCTAGGGTGTCTCTCCCTCACTTTGCCAGGTGGGTGGATGTGTGATAAAGGAGGAGCTGAAGCTGCTGTAATTGAATATGACAACAGGCACAGGGTTGTTTTTTTTTTTTCATCCTGCACCTAAAATAGCAAAGAAAAAAGGCAAATTGCTCCAGACTGCAAAGGAAGTAGGACACTCAGAAAGGGGAAATTAGCATTTCAAAGACATTTAGAAGCAGATGCTATACAGACCAGCATGGCCCTGGATGCTTCAGAAACTAGCTCAAGGTCTCAACTTCCTGGTAACTTACTCCCTGAGGGGAAGTTCTGGGTTCTCTTTGCCTGTACTCTGCCTACATGAGATTCCCATGAGGTCAGGTGTATGATTATCTCCACTCAGTCAAAGCCAGATCAGGCTAGCAATGACAGAAAATGAGGAGCTTTTTGTGGGGTTCTGATTAAACTTGGTGTGGATACATAGCCATTTGGCTGGCCACAAGAAGGAACTCTTTTGAGTTTGAGGTGACAGACATTAAACTGGGTAGCTGAAGAAGGGATACACTTCATAGAATCCCAAAGGTTTTCTACTCCAACCCATACTTGATGGCCAAAATAGCCTTCACCAATATCAGTGGTGATCATCCAACCTTTGCTTGAAAATCTCTAAGAAGAGGTAACCTGCAATCCCCCCCCCCCACTCTGCAGCCAGCTCTACCTTGGGATAGTTGTAGTCTTTAAGAAATGTTTCCCTTGGGGTGGCTAGGTGGCACAGTGAATAGAGCACCACCCCTGGAGTCAGGAGGACCTGAGTTCAAATGTGGCCTCAGATGCTTGACACACTTACATTGTGTGACTTTGGACAAGTCACTTAACCCCAAATGCCTTCCAAAAAGAAAAAAAAGGAAAGAAATGTTTCCCTTCATTGAAGTAAAATCTGCTTCTCTAAACAGTTCTACTCTCAGATATCCCATTCCGGGAGGGCAAAAAGAAAAGAACAGCCACCTCTCCTGGAAGACTTGAGACATTTATCTGCCTGGAAAAAAAAAGAGTTTTCCCATAGCCCTCTATGATTCTAAAAGACTGTCTGTTCTCAATTCTACTTCCTTGCTCTCATGGAATCATAAGGAATTTGCAAAGATTGAAAATGATAAACCAGACTGGAGATAGGAAAATAAGGAAAGTGGAACTCACCCACTCAATCTCCATTTGACTAGTGACAACCCAAGCTCCCTGGAAGCCAGGGTATTGGATTACAGGGAGAGCAGATCTGCCCTGCAGTTGACACAACTAGGAACAATTCCAATGGAAGGCCCAGCAATTGAAGAGTCCAGAAGAACTTTTGGCACAAGTAAGACATCCTAGGACTGCATTTAGGAGAGAATGTTCTACTACCCAGAAAAGATGGGAAATTGAAATAAAAAAGGATGTAGGCAAAAAGGCAACTATACTCTGAAGAGGCCAACTGAAATGGTAAAGGGGTGCAAGTCCATGACATGAGAATTGGCTGAAGAAACTGTAGATGTTTAGTCTGGAAAAGAAAAGGCTTAAGGGGAAGGTGACAGCAGTCCTCAAGCATTTGAAAGGCTATCAAGTGGAAAGAGGACTAGGCTAGGGGTGGGCCTCATGGGGACCACATGTGACCTCAAGACTGCAGGTTCCCCACCCCTGGACTAGACTTTTTCTGTTTGCCGGGGGGAAGCTGCAAAGAAGCAAATTTAGGGTCAAGCTAAGCAAAACTTACCATTAATCAGAACTGACCCAAGTGGTCTGTGGGGCTTCTCACTCTCCCTTACCTCCCTAGAGACATTTTGGCAAAGGCTGAGGGGTACCTGTCAGATAGGCTATAGAAAAAGATTTCTTTTGGGGCAGGGCTTAGACTAGATGGTTGCAGAGATCTCTTCCAAATATGAAATTCTGTGATTTTGATTCTGTGAAATAGGAACAGTAGGTGGGAAAACCATAACAAGGAAGGATGAGACAAAGGATTTAGGGCACATAGATATGGGGCCCCAGAGAAATCTCTGGAAGTGATGCTAAGCAGCTCTAAGTGCAGCTCAGTGGGAATGGGGATTTTATTGGGAAAGGAACACCCCACAGAGCTCTGTGTGTGTTACAATTCTGCGGGGGAACTTGACAAATCAGTCAAGGAAACCTCACTCTGAATCCAGCTTCCCCCACCCCCCCATCCCCCACCCCACCGCCCACAACGAGCCTTCTGGGTGGGCAGGACCAGACGCCAAACAAAAGTGCTTCATGCTTCCTGCAAGAGCCATGCTTCCCTCAGGAAGCACCCGCTGATGAGCCCTATCAGCGCGGGATGGGAAATCTGATCAGGCCATACTCACAATGACAGTGTCATAGCCCAGGACTCCCTCCATGCTGCCAGTACCATACTCAATGTACAGAAGTTCATCGGTGCTCCGGAAGGTGGAAGACTTAGAAGGATAGAATCTGTGGTGGGTTTCTGAAACAATACAACCCCGTGGTCAGGGCGGAGCTGGGCAAAACTTTTCTACATACTATTAATGTATCAGTCAGTCAAGCCACAAGCACTCATTAAGGACCAGGCACTGTGTTAATCTAGTTGACCCTTGAAAATAAGAACTAAAAACTTACTCCCTACGACAGCGTGGCTCTTTCTTCCTCCCTTCTCTCCTAGGTCCACAGAGAATTGAGTAAAAGAAATCATTCTTTCCTTCTCCATTCAATATCCAGTTTCCCATCCCACCTATGATCCCTCCCAATAAAATAGTCAAGTAGCATGAAAAAGCCAAATTGAAGACCACAAAGAAGAAAAATTCATCTATGTCCATTTTGTCTAGGATGGTCCAAGTCTCCACTCTAGACCCCTGCCCACATAGCCAGTCTAAGCCCTACGTGAATTGGGTTACTTACCACAGGCGGAGCTTTTGCAATAGACTGAAGGGACCCAGAGATTAGAGGAACCAGTATCGAACACCACAGTGAACTCCTGGGGTGGGGTCCCAATGTGAATCTTTCCATAGTACTCACTCTGCAGACACAAGAATATCACATGTTGGGATGGTGATGCCAGGATGGTATACAGTCAAAGAAAGGCACGGAATGAGAGGGTTAGCTTGGCTTTTACGTCTTCCTAATTTTCTGGCTTGACTTGGACTTGAGGAGGATTAGAAATGGAGAGAGAAGAAATGGCATCATGAGTATCTCAAGTCCTGGTGATGGCCTGGTGATGTTCTATGGACCAAGCATTGCAGGTCTCACACAACTCATATCATCTGCACCTAAGACTGCCTGCTGGTGGACTCTCTACGTACCAAAGTTAAAGGTTGGAAGGGGTGACCTACACATAAAAATGGAAGTGTGGATGGTGGAAAGCAAGAAGATTAGGGAAGAAGGATGATGACAGGAACAGAAGCACTGAGGAAGTTTCCACAATGGTGAGTGAAATAGGGTAAAGATGAGGGCCATGCTCTGGATGGGTGGGAGGAGGAGGACCAGCTGTTCTCTACCTCTGATATGAGTAGAATAGGAAGAAATGGGTTATTCATTGCTGTAACAGGAAGGAGTGAGGTTAAGAATCAGGAAAAAAAATTCTCAGGTACCAAAAGTGTCTCTTCCTAGAAAAGGTTTCCAAGAGGTTTTTTTTGACATCTCCTTTTTTTAGGAAGCATCAAGGAAGGCCTCAAGGAGGAGTCAGCACCTGAAGTGAGCATCGAAGAAAAGACAGGATGTCTGAGATGTGGAGTTGAGGAGTGAATTGATTCCAGGTAAAAATAATTCATACATGTCAACAGAGGCAGAAAATGGAATAATAAATTCACAGAATGGCTAGTCTGCCCAGTACAGCTAGAATATAATGATCGTGAGGGAGCCATAGTATGAAAAAAGTCTGGAAAATTTGTTTAGTGAGACTGTGGAGGGCCTTTGATGCTGGTCTCAATTGCTAGAGAAGTTTGGAGGAGCAAGTAAGACAGTGCGTTCTGTTTGGGCATGTTGAGTTTGAGATACCCAGGAGGGCATACAATATCAGGTGATGACTGACCAGCAATTGGAAGAGAGACTTTGGTGGATATGCAGATTTGGGAATCCTTCCTAGACTATGTCATGACCCAAAGGGATTCTATAATTCCATGAGAAGTGGTCAAAGAAACAGTGAAGGACCTGAGAAAACTCAAGTGTAGGATTCAAGGGCACTTACCTATTGGGCAAAAAGAGCCAGAAAACCAAATGAGATCACGTATATAAAGCTCTTTGTAAACCTCAAAGGGTTAAATAAATGGCAGCAATTATTATATCTATCACTTTAATCTCTTTAGATTTAGATTATATCTATCACTTCAAACTTTAGATTTGGTACCTGGGCATTCAGAGGAAAATGATGGATATTTATTTTAAAAAGGCATGTGGAAGGCATTTTGATTAGGATCAAATGAAAACGGGTCTGAACAAATTCCTATCTTGCTATTATTCTTTTTTATTCAATGTAGGTTCACTAAAAGCATCTTTGAGAGAACTCCAGGAGAGACAGAATGAGGGGAGCATTATTATTCATATTATTATTATTATTATTATTATTATTATTACGGATAGCAAAGTAACTTACGTCCAGGTAATTTGTCAAGGGTTCATCTGCAACCTTGGTAGCTTCACCATAGTGGCGGTACTTGGAGCTCAGGGAATACTCATGCTTCTTCAGAAAGTCTCCCAGCAAGCCACGCTCCTTTAGAGCTTTTCTTAGTGTTTTCCCTTTGAACAGTGGCACCTTTCTGCAGTTAAAGAAGAGTTAGCCAAGTGTCTCTAGTGGAATCAATGAACCTTCCCCAGGAGGCTCAGCCAAACCCAAATCCTGAAGCTTCCAGGCCCTGGCGAACTGTATAGAGGTATGATGGGAAAAGCACTGGATACAGAATCAGAAGACCTAGGTTCTAGTACCACCTGAGCTATTCCTGACTATAGCCCTGAAGAAACTGTTTAAACTTCTCTGTTTAAACCTACCTCACAGGTAAATGGAACCGTTGAACTATATTCTAAATTATGTTTTACTTCTAAAATCTATTATATCGGGGCGGCTAGGTGGCACAGTGAATAAAGCACTGACCCTGAAATCAGGAGGATGTGAGTTCAAATCCAGCCTCAGACACTTGACACATAAACTAGCCATGTGACTGTGGACAAGTCACTTAACCCCAATTGCCCTCCAAAAAGAAAAAACAGAAACAAAAACCCTAAAGATATGCCTTTATCTATCATTTTGGCCACTGTGAGAATAAAATGAGGTACTAGATATAAAAGTCCTTTGTAAAGGTCAAAACTGTGGGGCGGCTAAGTGGTACAGTGAATAGAACACCAGCCCTGGAGTCAGGAGGACTTGAGTTCAAATGCAGCCTCAGACATTTAACACTTACTAGTTGTGTGACCTTGGGCAAGTCACTTAACCCCAATTGCCCAGCTTCCCCCCAAAAAAAGTTTTTTTAAGGTTAAAATTGTATTATTGATTAATAACAATTTTAAAGAAAAAAATAAATGTTAAGTTACTTCTTTTTGCTCTTTTTCTTTCTGTCTCAAAAGGAACTCCTGTATAATCCACATCTTTGCTCTCTTCTCTGGCCCTTCACATGATCTCATAAATGCAAATGCAGGGAGTTGTTTTCAAATCCTTTTCCCTCAAACATAGCTGAAGCTAAAAGGGCCCACAGAAAGGCGACATGTGGGACATGCAGCCCAATTTGAAGCTGGCAATCGTCCATAAACGTATTGGAGCTTTCTACAAAGCTCCTAACACATGGCGTGAGGAAGGCTTTTTCCTGGATCTCATCATTTTTCTGACCCTCTGGCTGTTTCCTCCTTCACCTCAGGTCCTCTACTACTGGTTCCCATTTGACTCAAAAACTAATCTGGAATTGGGATGGCAGTTCCATTAGCTGACCCAGGCTCTGCTAAGACCCTTCTGGGAAATGGAATGGCAAATACAAACACCAACTTACCCTAGAATGAAAGCAGCATCTGGAAGGCACTCTATAAAGCACCGGAATGTTACTGCTTCAGCCTTTTATCTGGCTAGAGTAATTTGATTAAAACACCTGTGGAGTTTTCCTCAGGGACTCCCTCTGATGAAAACCATGCCTGTAGTCTAGTAGTTCTAGAACCATTGAATTCAATGTAAAGGAAATGTGATATCAAGGATGTTAAGAAAAAAAAAGAACTATGGATTGTCTAAGACCTTCTGATCTTTTTCAGAGATCCTGCTTCCCCCTCACCCAAAGGAAGATTGGACTTTTTCGAGCACTTGGTACTAACTGTGCTTTAGATTTGGTACCTGGGCATTCAGAGGAAAATGATGGATATTTATTTACAAAAGGCATGTGGAAAAAAAAGAGAACTCATTCTTCTTTATGTCCCACCAGTCTGTAGAAAGTTACATTTTAAGGAAGACTACACTAAGATTTAGGGTGTTGAGACTAAAAGGGGAAGTGCAGGATTTCCTACCATAGACTCCTCATTTGCTAACGCGAGGCATCAGGAAAGCCCCCCCATCCCTGGGCTGCTCCTTCCCTTCTCATTGAGGTTTCTCTCCAGCCCCAGGAAATCCATAACATTCCAAGGTATCAAGACTTACGTGATGCATTCGGAGAAGGCAACGATGACAAGAAGGACCAGAAGGCACTTCATCTTTCTGCTTTGGTCAAACGCTGCAGTTGTAGAAGTGCTAACTACTTTCTTCTCTCTCTTAAACCCATCAGCTGCTTTTATAGAAGGGAAAGGATCCACCTCTGGCTAAGAGGTCACAGAGATCACCCCAGATTAGAAGCAATTCTGCAAATACCCATTAAGATATCCTCCTCACCCTGTACTCCAAGTGCCCTAACCTCCAAGGGCTGCCCCACACCTGGTCCTCACATAGAGTGATAAGGAAAATAAAATGACATCATTTCCTAGAACTTCAAAGATAGAGGGAAAATATTATT
>CM053593.1:344265291-344289248 GCA_028646575.1 Pseudocheirus occidentalis | reverse complement strand
ACTACATATGTGTGACCTGTATTCAATTGCTTGACTTGCCAGTAGGTGTGAGTGATAAGGGAGGAAGGGATAGAATCTGGAGTTTAAAGTTCTTAAATCAAATGTTAAAATATATATATATATTATTATTATTATTATTTACATGCAACTGGGAAATGGGATATGCAAGCACTGGGGTAGGGAGATCCATCTTGCCCTAACGGAAAGCCAGAGAGAGGGATGATGAGGGAGCATATAGGAGAGAGCAGATTGGGGGAGGGCGTGTACGGTGGGATTGCTGTTTTGGGGTGGTGGGTAGGGGAGAGATGGGGAGAAAATTTGGAACTCAAAATCTCCTGGAAATGAATGATGTAAACTAAAAATAAACAAAAGTTAATCTTTTAAAAAAAACAGTTTTTACAAATGTTAAAATAAAATCTAGAAATGTAGCAAGAATAAAAAAGAAAAAATGCAAAATGCCTATCAACTGCTTGGGAAAAATCCAAGTTCTGATTCCGACAGCCCTCTGGGATGTCATGAGATCTCAGTTTTATAGCTGGAGGGAAAAAAACCTTAAGTATCATCCCAACCCTTCATTTTACAGAAAAGGAAATTAAGACATGAAGTGCCTTAGCTAAGGTTGCACAGGAACTAAGTGTATGGTTGAGCAAGAATCCGTGCTTTGACTCCAGAAAGCAACAATAACCACAACACATAGTAATCTACATACTTTATGTATTCCTCACAACAACCCTGTAAAGTAAAATACAAGGAATCATCACTCCCATTTTACAGATGATGATACTTAAATGATCTCACAACTAATAAATATAGGAGGTGAGATTTAAACCCAGGTTTCTTCTGACTCCAAGTCCAACACCCTTTTCATCAAACCGCATTGTTTCTCCAGGAAACTCTGGCACAGAGAAATTAAGCAATTTGTCCCATCAATCAGTGGTGGGGTTAGGCCTAAGAACCAGGTCTCATAAGTATACCACACTCCCTATGCCTCTCCTGGTCCTACCCTACCCCATCACTTTACCCATCCACTACTTTTATTCTCTTTATACTGCGGAGTGGAGGTGGGAAAGAAGGGAGAAAGCAGAGGATCATAAATCTCCATAAAAAGTTTTGTGTTTGTCTTTCTTTTAGGGAATTGCCTCTAAAGAAGTCATGACCTGTGTCTCCTAACATGACCCTCTCTTTGTACAGTACTTTTCTTCATATAATATTATTTCATCATCTTAACCCTTTTGCAAAGTAGCTAGAGCAGCTATCATCCCTACTGCACAGATGGAGACACTGAGGCACAGATTATATGACTTGCCCAAAGTCACATAGCAAATCAATGGTTAAGAACGATTACAAATCATGTCACCTAACTGCATATATTCCTTCTGCTCTCAAGCCCAGCCCACCACTAGGATTTCATAAATAATCATAGCAAATAATAATAGTGCCCGAAACTTCTATAATAATAATAATGATAATAAATCAATAAGCATTTAAACACCTACTATGTGCACTGGGGATACAAATACAATCCATGAAACAATCTGTACACAGAAGAAGGTGACAGAGAATAGATGTGAATAAATGAAAATAAAAATCAATATAAGATGATTTGGGGAGGGAAGGTACTAGTAATTATTCTAGTTCTACCATGTAGAAGATGATACTTTTTCTGAGATGTGATGGAAGAGTGATTCTGTGAGGCAGAAGTAACGGTCAGTTAGAGCAATGTCAGAGTTTCTAATGGTGGGCCTCAGGATGCGACCACTCCTATATGTGGCTGAAATATAGTGAAGGAGTGGATCGTGGGATTTCAGAAGGCCAAGAAATTGCAAGGTTAAGGAGTCTGAGGGAACATTAATATGGATGTTGAAGTCCTCTCATATAAAAGAAAATAGAAATGAGCAAAGGAAGAAAAATGACCAGGGGCTGGTATATAGCAGTCACCATTCTAACAAGCTTCCATAGCATTTCTAGGTTTATAAGCCATTTTGTTTACATTATCTCGTTTGAGCTTGCCAAGAAACCCATGAAATAGATACGGCAAATGTTATATAATAATCTCTATTTAATAAAGGAGAACATTTAAAAATGGTAAGTTACTTCAACTAGAGGGTAAGTGCCACACTATACCCCTGGGTCTCTCCTGAACTGGACCCAAGCTTCTGGTCCTGTATAAAAACTGAAGTAATTCCCAATGAGTGGAAAGGTAAAAGACACGCTCTTTGTGGTCCATCAATAATGACCTGACTTATTTAAGGTGCAAATACCCCCTGCTGATTTAACTGGAAGTCAGATTTGGTTCCCTCCCCAGCAAGAAGGTGATTTCCAAACCCAAGAGCCAAGAATCACTTAGCTTTGTTGTGCTTTGTTTTTCCATGAGATCAGGACCAATTATAACAGCCAAACTGTCAGAGGTCATCAGATGCTTGCTATCCACAAAAAAAAAAAAAATCAGGAATTTCAAAAAACTTTTTCAAAAGCTGATAAGATTTAATCACTGGTGGTTCAACCTTAGTATAAGGATGATTTGCTATAGCGTACCAAATGGATTCTGTTAGGTCCTTCCGTGGCTTAGAATAGGAACCCCAGAAGGTTACACCCTACCCACCCAATTTTAATACCTTCACTGGGGAATGAAATGAATTAGCAGTAAAAGTTGACTGTCTCTTGCTGCATGGTAATGTTACCTTGTCCACTTTTTAGAGAGTCTAGGGAAACTAGGCTGTTTTCTGTAGGGCAGGAGTTAAAGAGTAATGGAAGAGGCCCAGGACTGGGGAAGGAGTCACCTCTGGAAGGGCAGAGTTCTGGAGAGCAAGAAAGAACATGGTAGTACAAGTTCCCTGCAAGTTCATTAAAAAAAAAAAATCTCTACACCCATGTTTCTTTCTTCCCAACGAATGACCCCTTTTCTGACTTTGAAGACTTATCCCCCAAACTTTAAAAAGTCACTATCGGCAATTAGTTTCAAATATTTAAGTAAAAAACACTGGCTGTTTCATTTACGCTTGTTTACTACCCCCAGACTCAGATAAGAATTTTGGCTTTGTTCCAGAGACTTTGGACCCCAATGAGGACGTGAGAAAGGACAACAAGTCTTGTCTCCGAGCAGTACTGAGCTATTGAAGAGGGAGGGAGTAGGAGAGAAACTACCTTGGGATAAGAGGACATTTGTCCCAAGGGTAAATGGGGGAACCTATACTTTTTAGCCGAGGAGGCAATTAAGTGGAGCGGTGAATACAGCCCTCAACCTGGACTCAGGAAGACTTGAATTAAAAATCTGACCTCAGACACTTAGCAGTGGTGTGATCCTGGGATCTCTTTACAGATGTCTGATTCGGTTTCCTCCTCTGTAAAATGGAGATAAAACTAGTATTTACCTCCAAGGTTGTTATGAAAGTCAGATGAGATGATATTCATAAAGTGCTTTGCAAATCTTAAAGTACTATACTAATGCAAGCTATTGTTATTATTATATTGAATTCAATTGTATTTGGGGAGTATTTGTTTTATTTACGTTGACTTTGAATACAATTATATGACCTTGACTAGGTGTGACAGTTAGTAAGGCTATCTGCAGATGTGCCTAATGAGAGATAACCTCCGACTTCTAAGGATATTCTTGAAATTCTTGTACAGCTCTAATTTTTAGGAGCTTTTCCAAAAAGCAGTGTATAATCTGCCTCTTTATAACTTCCAGCCATTGCTCCTAACTTCTTTTGTGGCCAAACTGAACAAATTTAATCCCTCTTTCGCATGATAACCTTTTGAATACTTGAAGAAAGCTACTGTGTTACTGCCCAAATCTCTTGTTCAGGTCAATAGTCTCCAGCTCTTTCAACCAATTCTCATACTTCTGGGACTTGGGACCCTTCTTCCTTCCTGTTATTTCCAATAGACACACTACAGCTTATAAATGCCCTTCTAAAAATGTGTTATCTCTAACTGAGCATTATGCTACAGGTGTGGTCTATCCAGGATAGAGTACAGAGACATTCAACCCTTGGAGCTATGCCCATCTTAAGGCAACTAAAGTTTACCTTATTTTTTTTTTTTGCCTGCCACATCAGACTACTGACTCATATTGAGTGCTAAAAACCCCAGATCACTTTCTAGAAAATCTTTTATCTAATGAGCAGGCTGGCTGCCTCCCCCATCTTGTACTTGTGAAATTGATTTTGTGAGCCCAGGTATGAAACTTGACTTTTATTTATTGAATTTGTTTTTTGATTCAGCTCAGTGTTATACCCTTTCAAGATGTTTTTAGATTTGATATGTCACTACCTGTAAATCTTACAAGTATCCCATCCTTTGCTCTTATCCAAGTCAATAATAAAAATGTTAAACAGCACAGGGGCAAGTCGATCCATGGGTCACTCCACTGCAGACCTTCTTCCAAGGTAACATAGAAACATTAATACTTACTCTTGGAGACTAAACATTAAACCAGGTATGAATCTACCCAGTTGTACTGTCATTTAATCTACTTCTCTTTATCTTTCCCACAACAGTGTGTTTCTTTATCAAGTGTTTCTCAAATGCTTACTATCATCTTTGCATTTACTGTAGATAATGTTTACTCTTGCTTTTAGATAGATACTACTTTTACGTTTTAAAAATTCCACTTATTCCTATGCTTTCTAGTATTTCTAGTGCTGCGTTTTGTCAAAGGCTTTTTCTGCATTTATTAATAAAATTGCATAATATGCTGTTTTTGTTATTGATATAGTCAGTTATACTGACAATTTTCCTAATATAGAACCAATTCTGCATTTCTGGTATAAATCGCACCTGATTAAAGTGTATGGTCTTTGTGATGTATTACTGTAAATTTTTTTGCTGGTATTTTATTTAAAACTTTCACATCTATATTCATTAAAGAAATTGTTCTATAGTTTTATTTCTCTGTTTTTGCTCTCTCTCTTTTAGGTATCAAAACCTTATTCGTGTCAGAAAAGGAATTTAGTGCAACTTCTTCTTTACCTATTTTTTTTTTCAAATTTATAGTACGGGACTAATTGCTCTTTAAATGTTTGGCAGAATTCACTTGTAAATCCATATGGTTCAGAGCATTTTTTTAGGGATCTCATTTATGTTTTGTTCAATTTATTTTTTTCCAAGATAGAGATATTTAATTATTCTATTTCCTCTTTTGTTAATCTGAGAAATTTATATTTTTGTAAATATTCATCCATTTCACTTAATTGTCAGTTTTACCATCATATTTGGCAAAATAACTGCTAATAATTGTTTTAATTTCATCTTCATTGATGTGCACAAGCCCTTTTCATTTTTAAAACTAATAATTTGATTTTCTTCTTTATTTTTTAAATCAAATTAACCAGTTGTTCATCTATTTTATTGTTTTTCCCATAAAACCAGCTCATAGTTTTATAAATTAGTTCAATGGTTTTTTTTACTTTCAGTTTTATTAATCTCTACTTTTCAGAATTTCTATTTTGTTATCTAACTATGGATTTTTAATTTGTTCCTTTTTTCTAATTTCTTATTTAATTTTATGCCTGATTCATTGATCTGCTCTTTATCTCTTTTAGTGATATATGCATTGAGATAAAAATTTTCACCTAAATACTACTTTCACTGAATCCCACAAATTTTGGAAGTTTTCTTCAGTTTTCTCCAGAGGTCTATCATATCTAACTTTTGGAAGATGTTATTCATCTCCTTGAATTCCTTCCTATTTATGTTATGGTTAGATTTATCTAGCTCTGAGGGGGGAAGGTTGAGGTCCCCTACTGGTATAGTTTGACTATTTCCTCCTCTAATTCATTTGACTTTTCCTTTAAGAATTTAGATGCTATGCCATTGGGTATATATATGTTTTAGTATTGGTATCACTTCATTGTCTAGCAAAATGTAGTTTCCTTACTTATTTCTTTTAATTAAGTTCATTTTTACTTTTGCTTCATCTGAGATCATGATTGCTACTCCTGCCTTTTTTTTTTACTTCAGCTGAAGTATGATAGATTAGACTCCAGTTCCTTCTTTTAACTCTGTGTGTGTGTGTGTATATGTGTGTGTGTTTCCATTTCAAGTGTGTTTCTTATAACCAATGTATTGTTGGGTTCTGGTTTATAATCCATTCTGCTATCCACTTCTGTTTTATAAGTGAGTTCATTCCATTCACACTCACAGTTATGACAACTAACTGTGCATTTTCCTCCATCCTGTTTTCTCTCTCTCTCTCTCTCTCTCTCTCTCTCTCTCTCTCTCTCTCTCTCTCTCTCTCTCTTTCTCTCTCTCTCTCTCTTTCTCTCGCTCTCTCTTTCTCTCTCTCTCTCTTTTTCCCACCCCTCCTTCAAAGTCTGTTTTACTTCTGACCACTGTCTTCCTTTATCTGTACTTCCTTTTATCACCTTCTTTTTTCCTTTACTCTCTTCTTCTCCTACTTCATTTTCCATACCATCCCAACAAAAATGACTCACTCCTGCACCTTCTTTCTATGTAGAGTCCTTCTAACAGCCCTAACAATGACAAAGTTCTTAGAAGTTACATGTGTCTTCTTTCTACATAGAAAGGAAAACAGTTTAATGTTACTGAGTTCCTTCTGATTTCTCTTCCATGTTTATCTTTTATGCTTCTTTTCAGTCTTGTATTTGAAAGGCAAATTTTCTATTAAGCTCTGGCCTTTTCCTCAGAAATGATTGAAAGTCCTCAAGTTCATTAAATATTCATTTTTCCTTTGAATAATTATGCTCAGTTTTGCTGGTTGTATTATTCTTAGTGGTAATGCCTGATTTTTTTGCCTGCCAGAATATCATATTCTAAATCCTCTGTTCCTTTAATGTGATAGGTGCTAAATCTTGTGTGATCCTGACTGTGGCTCCACAGTATTTGAATAGTTTCTTTCTTACCACTTAAAATATTTTCTCCTTGACCTGGGAGCTCTGGAATGTGGCAATAATATTCTTGAGAGTTTTCATTTTGGGACATCTTTCAGGAAGCAATTAATGACTCTTTCAATTGCTATTTTACCCTCTGATCCTAGCATATCAGGGTGGTTTTCCTGGATAATTTCTTAAAATATAATGTCTGGGCTCTTTCTTTGATCATGGCTTTCAAGTGCTCCAATAACTCTTAAATTATCTCTCCTTGATCTTTTTATCATGTCAGTTATTTTTCCTATGAGATATTTCACATTTTCTTCTATTTTTTCTATTCTTTTGACTTTGTTTTGTTTTGTCTTGATGTCTGATGGAATCATTAGCCTCCACTTGCCAATTCTAGTTTTTCAGGTGTTATTGTCTTCAGTGAGCTTTTGTACCTCTCTTTCCATTTGGCCAGTTCTATTTTTAAGATGGTATTTTCTTTAGTATTTTTTGTTCTTCTTTTACCAAACTGTTAATTGCTGTTATTGTTTCCCCCACAAGTTTCTTCCTTTATTTAATTTTCCTTTTACTGGTCTTATTTGATTTTGAGTTATTTCAGGAGGTCTCACTGGACTTGTGTCCAAATCACATTTTTCTTTGAGGTTTTGCTTATGGCACAATCACATTGCACATGAAACTTTTCCTGATCCCTCTAACATCTAGTAACCTCCCTCCCTAACTCCCTTAGATTTCTCTTGTATTTGAGCTATTAAAGCTTAAAACTATACTAACTTTTGGTACACCCTGAATTTATATATTTGCATGTTTCTCCACATAAATAAATAAAATGTAATCTCCTCAAAAATAGGGATTGTTTCATGTTTTGATTTTTGTATCCTCACAGTGTATAGGCCAGTGCTTGGAACACAGTAGGTGTTTAATAAATGCTTGTTGCTTGCTTGATTAAAATCTTAGTTGTATCTATAGCATCATATATGCACACACATGCACACACCACTTGTGTACCAGTTTGGTAGCCCCGTCAAAGAGGTCATATGGTTAGTCTGGCAGGACCTTCCCTTAATAAAACTATCCATGCTGGATCTCTGATATCACCCTCTGTTTTTCTATATGTTCAATGAACCATTGCTTTAATAATACATACTAGAGAGGGGCAGCTAGGTGGTGCAATGAATAGAGTCCCAGCCCTGGAGTCAGGAGGACCTCAGTTCAAATCTGGCTTCAGACACTTGACACAAAAAACTAGCTGTGTGACTTTGGGCAAGTCACTTAACCCCAATTGCCCTTCAAAAAGCAAAAAATAAATAAAAATAATACATACTAGACTTTTGCCAGAAAACAGTCGATTTCACTAACGTAGTTTATCAATTTCAGTCTTTTCAGCTTTATTGAAAATGAAGACAGAAGCCCTTCTCCAGTCCTGTGGTTCCTCTCCTATTCTCCATGATCTTCCGTTAATCATATGGTGCTTCAACAATCACATTCATTAGTTCTTTCCACATCCATCAATGTAGTTTACTTGGGCCAAGTAGCTTAAATTAATCAAGAGCATCTAAGTATTCTTTTATCCCCTTATTGACCTTGGGTATTAACTCCCAATTAGTCATTTTGGTTCTGTACTTTCCAATCCAGAGGTCATTCTCCTTGGCATAGGAAACAGAAACAGAATGAGAAGCAAATAACTTTGGTTTCTCTCTAGTGTAAGTTATCATTATCCCACCCACCCTGAGCAAATCTTCTGTCTCTCTTTTGAACCTCCTCTTTCCCCAATATTGCCAAAGCAGCAGATCCTGTTTGCTGTCCTTATCTTTCCTCACCAAATTCAGCTCATTCCGAACTCCAACAGTCCTACCACTCTTAACGGGTGATTCTACTCTTTTGTAAGGATTTGCTGTTGCCTGGCCTTCTTCCTATATTCTGTACACATCTTTTAAAAATCTTTTAAAAGTTGGTTGGTGAAAAAAATAAAAAGAAGAAGTTGGTTGGTGAGTTGTATTTACATCCCAATGGGCCTCTTCAGACAGCTGTTTGTCCCCATCCACAACTGTTTCCCTTTGCGTCTTCATAATTTTATTCAGTTTCCCATCTCCCCTTACCTCATTTCTCTTTTAGGGATTTTGGTTCATGAGATGCCACCTATCCTTAAAGTGATATAAAGCACTATATTTATTACATATTACATATAATATTATTTATTTTCCTGTTATTTATATTATGTATAGCATGTATAATGTAATTGATTTTATGTTATATATTATATATAGTGCTTTAAGGTTTGCAAAGCACCATAGAAATATTATCTCATTGTCTCTTCAATGGGATATTGGTGCTACTGATATTGCCATACACACTGTAATACCCCCTCCAATGCTGTACTTGTAAACTTGTTGTTTTTTTTTAACCCCGGAGTAGGATTTTACATTCATCCTTATTTTAAAAAATCCATCTCATTGTATTTAGGTCATCATCCTAGCATGTTTAGATCTTACCAGATCCTGATTCTATCATCTGTCTTCAGCCATCTCTGCCTGCTTTATCGTCTATAAATTTGCAAAGCATGTTATCTATGTTTTCATCCAAATCTTTGACTTAAGGTAATGGAAAAAAATCCTAGGCACTCTACTAGTGACCTTCCATTCCAATAACATCAGCTCCTTAAGGAGAGCCAATTCTTGGAGCCCTGACATTCAGTGAGTTCAGGCTTGATCAGAGAATATAATGGAATAAGAACTGGATTTGGTAGAGCCAAAGAACATGGACTCAAATCTTAACTTTGCCATTTAAGCAGCTATGACATCAATGAATTCCCTTCAATTCTCTAAGCTTCAGTTTCTTCCTCTTTAAAAATGGAAGCCTCAGGTGTGGTGGTGCATGCCTATAATGAGGCTGGAACATAGCTTGAGTTCAGAAGTTCTGACCCATATTGGGGCTAAAGCCAATCAGGGTTCTACACTAAGTCCAACCCTAATCTGGTGAGCCCCCAGCAAATGAGGGCTGGAGGGCTACCTAAACTGGGGCAAAATGGCCCAGTTTGGAAAAATGGGGCAGGTTAAAGCTTCCATGCTGATCAGTATTGGTATTGAGTGTCTGCTGTGCTTCCAGCCTGGGGGAAACATTTAAAAACATAAAATAGAATGAGAGAAATAACATCAGATTATGGTGAGGAAAGTGCTATATAGACCTTAAATCACCATAAAACCATATAAGTGATTCATTACTTTGTTGAGGATGGGGTGTCAAGTTCATTGCTCTATGGTCTGAAAGAATTCACCTTCTTCCCCTTTCTGAGGAGTAGAGTAATATCAGCTCATCTCCAGTTCTGTTTCTCTCTCATTTTTCACTATTTGTGTGCAACAAGTTAGTTCCCCTACATGTAAGCTATATAAGGATTTGATAGGTTCACACTTAAAGATTTTGAATACCTGGTGACAGGTTTAAGGAGTGGTTGCCCCATATAGAGCACTATCATCTTTTGCGGGGAAGGGGACCTGTTTTGCCCAGGCCTGTCATCCAGCAAGTTCAAGCTTCACCTGAGAATACACCAGAGCAAGAATGGATTCCTTTTATTTTTCCTTGTTAAATGAAACTTTATTTTGTTCAATTAATATATATTTCCTCTCTCCTCCCATTCTCCCTTCCATCACTGGAAAAGAAAAAAAAAGAGCAAAAATCTTCCAATAAACATGCATAGCCAAGCAAAAGAAATTTCTATATTGGCCATTTCTAAAAATGGGTCCCAATCTGCACCTTGAATCTAAGCCATCACCTCTCTGTGTCACCAGGAGATGGTCGTTTGACTCTCTTGTCCCAAAGGCCTCAGTTCTAGGATGTGTGAATGTATATATGTGTGTGTGTGTGTGTATGTATATATATATATATATATATATACACACTTAGGGCATATGTGTGTCCATTTATATGTGTATATGTGGCCCGTATATGTATGTCTACCTACATATCTACAGACCTAAGTGACCTGCTTATCTCCTACTTGGCCCCTAATCATTTTGGAGCCCCCTTTTCTGTTGCCTGGGGCAGTATTCTGAAGTCATTCTGGGCTTTATCTCTGATGGCATTATCTTATGAGATCATGCCAGTCAGGTTGTGCTCATTCTTAGTTATGTGCCCCGCTTCCATCTTTTAAAATCTGCATCCATCTTTTCAAACATGTTGCCTTTATATTCCTTATGGGGATCACTCATGTTTATATCATCAGAATTTTGTTTCTGAGAACTTTATATCCTTCAAATCAACTTTTCTTTCTGGAGGCAACAGGGGTTAAATGACTTGCCCGAGGTCACATAGCTAGTACGTATGTGAGGCTGAATTTGAACTCATGTCCTCCTGGCTTCAGGGCCAGCACTCTATCTCCACTGTGCCACCTACCTGCCCCAAATTAACTTTGTTTTCAAAATCTTAGACTATTGAATCATATGTCTCTTTTCTATAAACTTTTAAAAACCTTCTCAAAAATCTATATCTTCTATGCTTTAGGTCTACAGACTCCACTGAAGACCCAGAGCCACTGGCTCCAACCTCTCTTTCCAACCTTATTTCACATTACTCCCCTTCAAACACTCACCATTCTGGTCAAACTAGCCCACTGACCCTTCCCCAAGCTCAGAATCCCTCTTTTTCTCTGGTTAAATAGTTGGGTCAGGGCTCTGACTTTGATTGTCAAAGCAATCAAAGCAAGCAACTCAAACCTGGGCCCTTATAAAGAGAATCTGTGCATTCACAGATTCCCTTGAATTTACTTCTCTCTCTACAAGCTCCGTCCATCCTCTTGGTAGAACACAAGTACTCTGCTGAGGGTACTTGGAGCAGGGGCTGCACTGTTTTTGCCTTTGTATACTAGGTGCCTTATGTGGTACCTTGTATGTGTTAGATGTGTAATTGATCTTCTAAAATCGGTTGTATAGTGGCAGCTAGGTGGTGCAGTGAATAGAACACTGACCCTAGAGTCAAGAGAACCTGAGCCCAAATCCGGCCTCAGACACTTGACACTTGACTAGTTGTGTGACCTTGCCTTCCCCCCTCCAAAAAAATAAGCAAACAGACAAATAAAATCAGTTATATACATCAGACTATTCCCAGGCAATTTTATTCTGTGGTATTCTAGACAAACATGTCACAACATACGTTGTCTGTCTTCTTGTTATAGAAAGTCTTCCACTTGCAACAGAGGTGTAATCTAAGGGAACTTAAGAGCTGAGGTACCAAGAAGAGCTGGTAAAGCATTGAGTAGAAAGTAGAAATGTGAAGTTTCTTTTTCTTTGGTTAAATAGTTGGGTCAGGGCTCTGACTTTGATTGTCAAAGCAATCAAAGCAAGCAACTCAAACCTGGGCCCTTATAAAGAGAACACACAGATAATATCAGAGGATTTAGGCCTAGTCCTCATGAAACCACTTCTGCAAATCAAGGAAGAGCTACTAACACGTGTCATGTGGCTTCTTTTGGAACTTGGAAAGTTCAAATTGTTTTTGCAATTTCTCTTCCCTTCACACCAACACCCCCACCCACTCCAACCCCCTAATACACACAAACACTGCCGTCGCCAATGATCTGAAGAAATATCATGATGTATTCAAGAGTTCTCAGAGCAAAATTAACTTTGGTTTAATTTAATTTTAAAAATAGATACATGTCATATGGTATTTTGAGATATGAGTGGGGGTGAAACCAAGCAGATGATAAGGATATTGCATCTCCAAAAAGAATGGGAATCCCAGTTTAGGAGAGAAAGGGATTGGGGAGGTCAAGGATGTTAGCATCTAAGCTGGGTTCTTCCCTCTGCTGATGAGAAGGGCAGGTCTCTGCATATCCACTGCAAGCTTTCTTTTGGAAGCAGTTGGGATTGCAGGCAGGGCCAGGAATGAAGAGAGGATATGCCCTTATAGCAGGGGAAGAGATGGGCTGGAACATAATCTTTGCCAATAGGAAGCAGGTCTCTCAGAGCATCTTTCCCAGTTCCACAATGCATGTGGTTACTGGACACTAGATCCTTAAGAGAAAAATGAAAGAGGTCAGAGAGAGTTCATTCATTCAATAAATATTTAATAAGAGCCTACTATGTGCCAGGCACTGTGTTAAACACTGATGAAGCAAAAGAAGGCAAAAAACAGCCCCTGCCCTCAAAGAGCTTACAATCTAACAAGGGAGACAAAATGCAAATAAATACATACAAAGCAAGCTATATTCAGGATAAATAAGAAATAATTAACAGAATGAAGACGCTAAAATTAAGAGGGATTAGAGAAGGTTTTCTGTAGAAGGTGAAATTTTCATTAGGACTTAAAGGGAGCCAGGAAGGGCAGTAGTAGTTGGAGTGGAAGAGGGAGAGCGTTCTAGGCATGGCAACAGCCAGAGAAAACACCAGAACTGAGAGATGGAGTTTTTTGTGGGTGGAACCATCAGGAGGCCAGTGTCACTGGACTGGAGTTTCTATTGGAGAAGAAGACTGGAATGGTAGGTAGGGGTAAGTTATAAAGGGCTTTGAAGGCCAAACAGAGGGTTTAGGAATTTGATTCTGGAGATAACAGGGAGCCACTAGAATTTATTAAGTAGCAGGGGTGACATGATCAGAACTGTGCTTTAGGTAATTCGCCTTCATGTCTCCGTGGAAGATGGATTAGAGGGGGGAGAGAGTTGAGGTGGCTATTGCAGTAATCAAGAAGAGAGATGAGAAGGATCTGTACCCAGGTGGTATCAGAGGAGAGAAGGCAAATGCCAGAGATGCTGCAAAGGTGAAATTGACAGACATTGGCAATACCTTTTATACCTATGCTTAAAGCACTAAAAAACACGAGTTATTATTAGCATTGGAAATTTAGAGCTAGGCCGACAAGGAAGCTGAGGCTCACAAATGTTAAACTGTTTTCCTAAGGTCCCACTGGTCGTAAAGACTTTAAACCCATGTCCTCTACCTTCATCCACTTCATTTAACTGTCTTTCTAAAATCAAAAAAAAGGAAATGATCACATTATAAAAAATTTTCTTGACCTTCAGTTAAATGTTCCACCTACATGGTACACACACACACACACACACACACACACACACACACACACACACACCAATCAGGACAGCAGATTATTTTGTGTAAATAATCATTTTCCAAATTTATTTGTTTCTTTAACTTGATTATTTACCAATTACTTGTGTGCCTTAGAATGTTTCTGTGACCCATTAATATAAAATTCTTGCTCACCATTCGCTCAGTCTGAGAATCTTATTCTTTTGTGAAATATTCAAATTTTTTGTGTTAATCAGAGATTTTCTCTAATCCCACCTGAATATTATGGCACCACAATAAACCACCCATGTTAACAAAACAGATTTTTTTTCTCCCTAAAATCGATGTATATTTTTTAAAAATATTAATCACCGGAATCATTAATTCATTTTAACATACGTCATTCTCAATTTCTATATCAACATCTGGTTTGGCTGCTACAAAATTAACACCCACCCCATTGCAGGCAAATATAAATAGCAAATATAAACAGTAAAAACAAAACAAAACAAAAAAACCTCACCTTGAACTATAAAGACTGATTACATAAGATGACTTCCAGAACGCAGAGGATTTCAGGGTCCATCCAAAATCCTGATGGTTGTTTCTTATCTATTTTAACTTTTTTTTAAAGAACAAATGAAGAAAGATGAGAATGAATAATGCCTTGAACTCCCTCCTTTCAACTGCTCAAGGAAGGTAGTCAGCCACAGGCTCAAAGCTGGAAAAGGTCAGAAAGATCATTTAGTCCAATCCACTCATTGTACAGAGAGAGAAAAGTAAGGCCCAATAGATGACGTGTTTGTCCCATGTTGAATGGTCAGTCCTGGGAGAACGGGCTCAGATTCGGGCACCCATGCTTTTTACATGGGGTCAGCCTGCTTCTGGTTCTCTGAGTTCTCTCTCTCTCTGTCTCTCTCTCTGTCTCTCTCTCTCTGTCTCTCTCTCTCTCTGTCTCTCTCTCTGTCTCTCTCTCTGTCTCTCTGTCTTTCTCTCTCTCTCTTGCCTCCCTTCACCCTGAAACAAGAGCTTTCCCCTGAAGGGCTACCAGGAGTGGGGAACCTACAGCCTCGAAGCCATGTGTATTCAGTCAAAAGGCTTCACTCAAGGACCTAGAGGGCCACACGTGGTCTTGAGGCTGCAGGTTCCCCACCCCTGGCACTAGGCAATTTCTGTCCTAGGTCCTAATTCACAGATCATTCAGAGAGGTTGGCTTGATGTCACTCAGGCCTGAATGTGTGTGTGTGTGTGTGTGTGTGTGTGTGTGTGTGTGTGTGAAAGTCACAATCTGAACCCAAGCTCCTTGACTCCCAAGCCCACCTTTTCATGGAACACTATTTCCCACTTCTAAGCAGTTCTAGAACTCAAGCTGGACTGTTTGTGCAGTAATTCTGCATATATAAGAGTCTCAGAAAGAAAAGGCATACAAAAGTGGGGGGGAAGAGAGAATTTTAATTACCCCAAATGAAACAAAAGCCCCTGTGAGGTTGTTAGACCTCTCTTCTTTTGTCTGTTCAGGGTTTTAAGGAATAGTCAAAGTCAATTTTACTGTTAAACCAGATTAATCAATCACCTTCAAGCTGTAAGTTAAGAAATATGTGGGAGGCCCATTTACCCCAAAATCTTTTCCCCACTGGCCGACTAAAAATTAATTCCATTTCTAAAAAGGTCCTATTACATATAAATACTTCTGAGAGTATTTGAACCCTCATATTTTAAAACCTTAATTAGGAAATGTGTTGACATGGTGTTACCACAAATAGGAAAAATAGTGCTAGAGAGCATTGGAAGGTTTGGAGATCACTTGAAAAGCATTATGTCACATCGAGCCTGGGAAGTATTATCTCCCTTTTACAGATGAGGATTTAGAGGCTGAGTGGCTAAGTGACTTGCCCAGGCTCACATAGCTAGGAACAGTCCATTCTAGAATGCATCTAAGGTCTTCCTGACTCTAGGTCCGAGTTCTAGCCTCTGGGCTACCTAGCTGCTGGCAAATAGCTCACAGAGTTATTGGAAAGGCTTTTGGGGATCCAGGCCCCCCAACCCATTACCACTACTCCAACAGTTCTTTCTCCTAGAATGAATAAAAAACCATTTCTTAAATGCTTACATGTTTGCCAAGTACTGAGGAAACAAATAAATGCAAGATCATCCATGCTTTCCCTCCCTCTCTCTCTCTCTGTCTCTCTCTCTCTGTCTCTCTCTCTGTCTCTCTCTCTGTCTCTCTCTGTCTCTCTCTCTCTGTCTCTCTCTCTGTCTCTCTCTCTGTCTCTCTCTCTGTTTCTCTCTCTCTCTGTCTCTCTCTCTCTCTCTCTGTCTCTCTCTCTGTCTCTCTCTCTCTCTCCCCCTCTCCACATTCTAATGGGGGAGACAACATATGTAGGGGGTTTCAGCTGTGTGTAAGCCACACTCAATTCTCACTTCTCTGTCCTGTTACAGTCACCCTCTTTCTCTGATTCCCTACGGTTCACAAACCTGCATTTTGACTTTATCCCCAAGGGAAGTTGCTAAAATGGGAGCCAGGATAGTTGAGTGGAAAGCTAATCTCATATGGAGTAAAGAGGAGCAGAATTCAATTATAATCTGCTATTTAATTTGTGAATTTGGGCAATTTGTGGCTCTTTTCTGTGCCTCAGTTTACTTAGCTTTAAAATCAGGGACTAACCTAGATGATTTGTAAAGTCCTTCTGGAGGTTTAATCCATGTCTTCGGTTTAAGCTGTTGTTAATAAATTAATTCATTATATAATCAAGCTATTTATTAATGAAATTATTCCTACTGCTTATGTTCACTTCCAGCAGCTAAGTGGGAAAAACTCTCACTGGACATTTTAGCTCAGAATGGGCTTATAGAGAATATTATATTATTCTGTCTTGTATTATATTTGCTTACACCTCATTGAACCTTGTAGGTTCCCCATAAATGTTTGATAAATTTCATGTGGTCAGGGCTTTTAGGCTGCCAGTGTGAACCTTGTTCTATCTGTGGGGGAAAGGGAATGATTTAACAGACCAAATGAATAGGTGAGGGAGGTGAGAGGTTATTATATGGTTAGTGTTTGACCATCCTGGCCTAGAATTGTTGGAAAAAACCTATCCTCAGTCTCATCCATCTGTACTGATGTCTCCAACAATCAGATGTAAGATTCACAGTTGTCACAAAGCAGTTAAGCCACCCTGCAGGCCCAGCTGTTGACCTTAGAATAAGAATTAGTCTATTTTCTGAGAATCCTACTCTTTCCTGTTAGAAACCAATCTTCTTTCATTCCTTTTTTTCTTCAATAATTTAGTGAGAGAGTAAGAATGATTGTTGAAATCTACTTTTGGACCCAACCTCACCCTCTCCTCACACTCCTGCTGATGGCTCTTTTCCTACTTGAATATATTTACGCTGTATTTTTTTTTTTTACAGATACCATGAGTTTCCTTATAGAAAATATATCCTAATTAGGTCTTAAACTATAGATATATGAAGGGAAAGAAAATGAAATTTTGTTTTAAAAAATATACATGTATGTATACATACATATAGAGAGAGACAGATCTGGGGAGAAACATTAGTGGGGGAATATTAAGGCATATAAGGCTGAGGTCTAGGAGGTGGATTAGCTGTCCTTAAACAGTTTTCTTCTCCATGTGGTTATTGTGACAAGGTCAGGGATAATGTAGGTCTAGGTTAGAGTTTAGAGCAGGTAACTGAACAGAGTGGAAATATAATACACAAGCCAATCTCTTTGTGCTTTATCTTTCAGTCTTTATTAGGACATTATTAAGATAATAGTCCATAAAAAATAAATGTCAATCCCTCCATAAAAACACTGAAACGGCTTTGAGCAAAGTATTTTAAAGGGGAAAAATAACCTCAGATATAATTTGAGTACTTTGTTCCTACACCAAAAAACTGTTATCAAGGTTGGCTTATATAAACCTTTGCTTTCCTATACTTGATAATAACAGAACATAGTTTAAACAAACTGCAATGGTTCCTCCACCTCTTGAGGGTTTTGAAATTTGGAACAAAGACTTTAATTCCTCGTTCTTCTAATTTTATCTCATTCTAGTGTGCTTTTGTCAGACCAGAGACATGGCAATGAGTGGAGAGTTATCGCAAATGTAAACTGCATTATGTACTTAATTTACAAGTGTAAAACCTTATTAATTCTCTTTTTTTATTGACTTGTTTGTTTACTTTTAGTTTACAAGATTCAGTTCCAGAATCACTTGACTTATTAATTCTCTTAATCTATCAATTTCATATTTTTGAACCTAAGAAAAAGCCCAAGATACTGATTGAGAGTTTTAGATTTCTCTACAGATCAGAATATTCTTGATGCTTAAAAACGTCTGTTAATCCTTACTGTGGTCTTTGCCAAACTCTGAATAAATCATATCCTTTGATTTTAAGATTTTGAAGAGACACTGCTATTTGCTGTTGTTGAATATAGGGTGGGAAGTGTGGCTGGGTATGTGATTTGATTCCTTTAGTATAGGGAGATCTGCATGGAAAATTCCTCCACCAACGTAGGTTGCAACTCATCTATAACATGAAAGTTTTAGAGAGGTGTTTGGGGCAGTATGAAGTAAAGTGACTTTTTATGTTCTGTCAGCCAACAGCAGAGAGAAGACTTAATCCAGTCTTCCTGCCCTACATTACGCCATGCTGACCCCATGGATATGAATGGTGCTTGCTGCCATTTCCATAGTGATTTACTTCATGTTTAATTCTCTCTTCTACTTAACATCTGATATTACAGTATTATGATGTTGGATTTTCTCCTATTTTATTTTCTTTCTGTGAGGCAAACTTTTTATTTATTTTTTATATAAATTGTCATCTGTCTTGGTATATTTAAAGGCCTGACCAAATCCCCAAAAAATAAAGGAAAAAATCAGCATCTCTACTTGGGAAAAGTCTGATTTTAAAAGAGTTCCCAAAAGAGATACAGTACCAAGAGTTAAGTGGACATCACCTTCTCATCTTCAGCTGAGAAACCAAATTGCCCTGGATGGAAATTGCTCTTGGTAAACAATCATTAAGAATTAAACAAAGATAAATTGCTTACGGTTTAATACAGACAGATGATCCATGTGTCTCCTCCAAACCCTATCATCAGGAGTTATAAAGGGATTCTAATGAGAAGGTGGGGGATTGGCTCTGTTATATACTGATCTTTTAAAAAAGACATATAAAAGGTGGGTAAGAGGAATAAGGTAGGGAAGAGGAAGAGAGATGAAGGTTAGGGAAAGTTATTTCAGATAATTGGTGTATACATGTTGAAGTCTATACAAACAAGGAAGGGAATGGGAGAATGGAGGACAACTGAACATCACTCATCTAAGCTGGTCAAAGGAAGGAAAAATACATAGTTAGGTACAATACATTTTATTGAATAGGGAAATAGATGAGAAGGGGTAGTGAGGAGGTAGGTAAATTGAGGGAGGGATCAGTCCTAAGCAAAACAAACTTTTAAGGATGTACAAAAATCTTCATAACTCTTTTTGTTGTGGTAAAGAATTGGAAACTGAGGGGTTGTCCATCAATAGTGCAATGACTGAGAAAACTGTGGTATATAATTGTGAAGGAATGCTACCATGTTATAAGAAATGGTGAAGGGGATAATTTCAGATAAACCTGGGAAGACTTATATGAACTGATATAGATTCAAGTGAGCTGAACCAGGAGGAAAATTTCATATGATTTCTATGACAATATTGTAAAGACAAATAACTTTGAAAGATGTAGGAACTCCCATCCGTGTGATGAGCAACCTCAATTGTTTGTTTACAGGTATTTTGTTTTTGTTTCTCATCAAAAGGAAGAGAAGAGTGGAGAGAAAGAGGGTGCTTTATTTTCTGATTAAAAGTAATTTTTAAACTGTTCTGACTAGTACTACATTAGTAAACACTTCTATTACAGTCTTGAAACAGATCAAAAAATACCATTTTTCTCTGTCATGCCCCTTAAAATGTATAGGTTACCACAAAAATATAGCAAGTGATCCCTCACAATATTCCTCTACCCTCCCAGCTCACATTTGTTGGTTGATCCCCTTAGGGAACAACTCCCCCAGTTTCCAAGTACTTTCTGGGCCCATGATATTAAAACTCCAGCTAACAAACACTTACCTGGTCTTTATCCTTACTCTTGTCTTCCAGAGAACATAATTAGCTCAAAGCAAAGACACTTAACTAAATTCCCCCAAATAAATCTGGGGTATAGTTTCCAATAAACAGTGCCAGTGGGAAGAGTGGGCACAGAGTATATGAGAAGCACTCATGTAAGGAATGTGTGTGGACAAACCAACACGTCATTGGTACATTAGGACCATGATGTCTCTGATGACCTGGGCCTGCTCTCCAGGGGTGTCAGTGATGGTAACTGGGCAAGTTGGTTTGCTGTAAGATGCTATTGACCCTGGGTGTGTGTTTTGGGGGAGGGGAGGAGTGATGAGAAAATCTTTTTTATTCCACTGAATTCTGTAAGAAGCAGATGGGAAATGGCAGAGAACAATTCTCTATCAAGAGCTAGGTTCTTCTCACTCTCTTCTCAACTGCCAGATATAATTTCTTGGCTGATCCCAGAGCTAGCAATGCTCTCAGGGGTGTGGTCAAACTTTCAGGCGTGGTCAGTGGCTAGTCACACTTTAATTCTGTGAAGTTCGAGTGAGGACTTTCTTACTCCTTAAAAGAGCAAGGACCCATCAAGTTTCTTTATTCCCCCTTCACCTCTCCTTTAAGCCTCTATTAACGTATAAAGGTGATTTGGTATGCTGAGGTGGCCTTAACTCTATCTCTCAAGAGAGATTTCAGGACAAATCTTTGGCACGTTACTTCTTTACTAGGTAATGTTATGACTTACCTCTGGTCACTGCTACTGAGTAAATGGTCATGACTGTAAATAATAACGCAAGTCTAACACTTAGATCTTTTAAAGAATGAATAATTAACTAATATATATGCTAACCAGCACTCACATGTTCTGAAAAATAAAAAATGTTTTAACTAGCTATTCAGGCACTGTGCTAAATTCTAGGGATTCACATACAGAAAATGAAAACAGTTCTTGCCCTCAAGGAGCTTAGATTCTACTAGGGCAGTGGTTCTCAACCTGTGCATTGCAACCCCTTTGGGGGTTGAAGTACCCTTTCATAGGGGTTGCCTAAGACCATAGGAAAACACATATTTCTGATGGTCTTAGGAACTGAGACACCGCTCCTCTATCTGTCTCCATGCAGGTCCACCCACATGCAGATACACCCACATACGAGTATTAAAGAGTTGCTGCATCAGGAAGGTTGAGAAGCACTGTACTAGGGGGAAAACAACCATATACACAGATGGGTAGATAAAAAATAATTACAGGGAAGGGAAATTCTAACAACTAAGGCATCCAGCAAAGCGTGGTGCAGGCCCTGGTGACAGAATGAGCCACCGGAAGCCAGAGCAGCGTCAGCACTCTTCGGATCTCTTCCCGTTCCAACCCAAGAAGCATTTGTCAGGGATCTCAAGGCATGTGGGCATACAGTATAACTGAAGGCTGGTGGGAAGAACACTTAGCCTGGGAAAATTAGGGAAAGGAAAGGCTTCCAAAGAAGAGAAGGCCCACTGTAAGGCACACGGGAAAAAGCTGCAATGCCTGCCCAGTGATAATTTGCGGGACTTGAGTAGCCAGGCCAGTAAGTTGGTATTTGGTCCTACAGGCAAGAAGGAGCCCCTGGTTCTTCTTGAGCAGAGGAGTGAGCTACTACTCAGACCTGTGTCTTAGGAAAATCACTTTGGTGGAGATGTTGGATTACAGAAGGGAGAGGCTGCTGTAGAGGCATTGCAGTAATCCAAATGAGAATTCTTCACATCATCTGAATCCCTTCCTTCTGCCATTACCGCACTTTCTTCTATTGTGTAGTTGTTCACACGTTTTTCTCCCCCATTAGATCATGAGCTCCAGGGACTACATTCTTGCCTTTCTTGGTGACCCTGTCACTTACTAGAGTCCCAGACACACGGCAGGCACTAAAGAATTGCTTGTTGACTGACTGCCTGACCAAGAGGCAGCACCTGAGCTGAGCCCCCAGCGCAAGTGGACATCTCAAGAAAGGGAAAAGAGGAAACATGCCAGTCACAAAGCACAGCCTACTCAGAGGCTCGGAGATACCATGAAATGTTATATTGTGGGGATCAGCAAGTTAGGCCATTCTGATTGGAATGCAGAGCGCAATATGGAATATAAATTGGTAAAGATAGGTTGGAGCCAAATTGATAAAGGCATTTAAAATGCAAATGAGGGGCAGGTAGGTGACACAGTGAATAGAGCACTGACCCTGGAGTCAGGAGGACCTGAGTTCAAATTTGGCCTCAAACACTTAGCGCTTAACTAAGTATGACCTTGGGCGAGTCACTTAACCCCAATTGCCTTGTCTTCCCCCCTCAAAAAAAAAATCAAATAAAATGCCAAACGAGAGTTTGTATTTTATTCTAAAGATAAAAGGGAAAGAAAAACGTCGAGTACTTTGTGGATCTATCATTTTTAGCTAAATCGGGGAGCCGACCTCAGCTTTCTTCTCAGCTCGGGTCCATCTGTCCATTGTCCGATCTGTTTATTTCCTGCCGTTTAAGCTGCACCTAGAGCGGGGTGACTCAGGCTTTGCTCCAGGGTGCCAACATTGGAATAGGAGGGAACGCTTCTCCCTATGGTGGCATGAAGATTGTTATCTCCTTCAGCGGCTTAAGCAAAGCAGACTTACTTCATCCCCTAGCCCAGGACTAATACACAAAGGATCCTGCTTTCATGGTACTGTGTCTTGGGGACATCTTCTGCCCCCTCCTTAGTCCATAGATGTGCCGCTCTGGGTCAGTGGTATACTGGTAAATGTTTAACAACTAGATCTTTGGTAAACACACACACACACACATTTAAACTTAATCAGCATCATTAATATCTCTCCATCATATAAGTCTTCCACCAGAGGCATTGAACACAAGTTATGCGGCTCGCCACACTCTCCAGTGTTGGAACCAGATTAAAATGTAATTGAGAAATATTTAACAAAACTTTTAAAAGTACAATAAACATAGATAATGCTGATGTGTTATCTAGGTCAATATGCAGTGGCGGTGATACTTATTGATGCTTTAGTGGCTGCATTTCTATTTGAGTTGGATGCCCACTAGTCTTGACAATCAACAAAACGATGCAAACCCTAATCTGTAGTTTTTGCTGATTTCTGAGGTGTAAATGTTCACACTAAAAATTCAACAATCAGTTCTCCCATTTCCACACCTGTACACCACTGGTTGGGCTAACGGAGTGGGGAACCTGAGGCCTTGAGGCCACATGTGACCTTCTAGGTCCTTGGGTGCAGCATTTTGTCTGAGTCCAAGTTTTACAGAACAAATCCTTTTATTAAGGGGATTTGTTCTGTGAAGTTTGGATTCAGTCAAAGGGTTGCACTTGAGGACCTAGAGAGCCACATGTGGTTCAGGCCGCAGGTTCCCCACCCCTGGCGCTAACCCTTCTCCAAATTCAACTCTATACACAGTTATATTGACCTTGGACCAAACCATTGGGTGTGGGCACACACACCCCCATGCGTGCACGCACATACACACACACATTTTTCTTTTTCTTTTACCTTTTTCTTTTTTTTTAATTGATTTGTTTACTTTTCATTTACAAGATTTAGTTCCACAATCCCTTGAGTTTCAAATTTTCTCCCCCCCCTCCTGGTGGCATGCAATCAAGTATAGGATCTGCAAACACCTTCACAATGGACATTAGTCTAGTTGTATAGAAGGGTTGTAACCAATGGAATGAACAATGGGAAAGAGGAAACAAAACTAAATATGGAAAAGAAAGGGAGCGTGTAGTTTGCTTCAGTCTGCATTTAAACTCCAATCTTTCTAGATCAATGGTTCTCAACCTTCCTAATGCTGTGATCCTTTAATACAGTTCCTCATGTTGTGGTTACCCCCAATCATAACATTATTTTTGTTGCTACTTCATAACCGTAATTTTGCTACTGTTATGAATCATAATGTAAATATGTGATATGCAGGATGTATTTTCATTGTTACAAACTGAACATAACCCACAGGTTGAGAAC
>CM053593.1:344242256-344265191 GCA_028646575.1 Pseudocheirus occidentalis | reverse complement strand
TATCAAAGTTGGTCATCACACATACGTTGTGTCTGTCATTGTGTACAAATTTCTCCTGGTTCTGCTCTACTCAATTAGCATCAGTTTGTATAAGCCTCTCCAGGTAAATATGAAGTCCATCTGCACCTCATTTCTTATAGCACAATAGTATTCCATTACATTCATATAATACAACTTGTTTAGCTATTCCCAATTCATGGGCATCCCCTTAATTTCCAGTTTTTTGCCACCACACAGAGAGCTGCAATAAATATTTTTGTACATATGGGTCTTGTTCCCACTTCTATGATCTCTTTGGGATACAACCCTAGAAGTGGTATTACTGGATCAAAGGGTATGCACTTATTTATAGCCCTTTGGGCACAGTTCCAGATTGCTCTCCAGAATGGTTGCATCAGTTCACAACTCCACCAACAATGCAATAGTGTTTCAGTTTTTCCACATCCTCTCCAGCATTTGTCATTTTCTTATTTTGTCATCTTAGCCAATCTGACTGCACACCCATTTTTCTTGCCTCAGGTGAAAATATTTATAATTCTAGTTGTGATCTTACCCCCTCATTAACATTACTGCTAACTCATATCACAATTTTCTTCAGGTGCAACTTCTCCTGACTCACCTGGCTCAGAGTTTGGTCCTCACACCCCTGTTACCTGTCACCCAAAAGAAGGAATGTCTTCTTTTTCCTGCTTAATACATCTGTTCCTTCTGTTTTAACAATCATTCTCTTATAAACATCAGTCTACTTTTTCCTCTTTTCTAAATCCTACCAAAGGAAATCATATATAATTCAAAAAAATAAGGACTCCTCAGAGAACACTAGTAAAAACAGAGTAAGGAACTTTCTTACTCCTGCCTCCCACCTTTGCCCTACAAGTCCACATTCAAGCAGCTTCATCTTATTATCCAAACTCAGTTTTCACATTATCCTCTCCGCTCCCCATTAACCTAAGAAATGGAAAGGTCCTAAAGACCAGTTCCCTCCACCCCAAAGCTTGACCTGTATCCCCGATGTAATTTTTCCTTCTTCCTTGGCTTTCCATTTTGAAAAAGAATAAAAGAGACTCCATTGCTTCTGGTATTTCAGGGCTTATCACAAAATGAGAAAATCTGAGGAAAGATTGTTTGTTAACATCTCAAAGTTCTTAATTAGTCTCTTAGTGGGCAAATTGACAAAAATACTAGAAATTTATCTTGAATCCATCCCATTTGGACAGGACTGACCCCATGTCATGACAATGGGACCTATCCATCTTCCCCATTCCTGACATACCAGACAAGGTGCTGTTTTTTGGGTTTGAGGTTTGGTTTTTTGTTGTTGTTGTTGGAGAGGGGAAGGCAGAGCAGTTGGGGTTAAGTGACTTGCCCAAGGTCACACAGCTAGTGTCAAGTGTCTCAGACCAGATTTGAACTCCTGACTCTGGGTTTGGTACCACCTAGCTGCCCATAAGGTGCTGTTTTTTTACACTGGAAATAGGTAAGTGTCCTTGAAACCCCCAGATGCTAGTTGTCCATTGTTGAGTCTCTTTTCTAACCTGGGGTTTGGGGACAAGCTAATTCCAATGGAGCAACAGTTTGCCAATAAGTACTTATTCAACATTCAATAGGGGCATGGCCTTGCTTTGGGGAATCAGTTTATTTCAGGGAAAGCCCTAGTACTTGCATTCTCATGAGTCTGAAATTAAGGAATTCAGGATAAACTATTTCAACTCAGAAAGCATTCATTGTGCATTTATGGTGTGTAAAGCACTTTGCTAGGTACTGGGGATAAAAAGGTAAGCCAAAAAGACAGTGTCTGCCCTCAGGGAGCTTACATCATACTGTGAGAATGCAACATGTACAAAAGTAAATGCAATATAATTTGAAGAGGGAGAGAACACTTAGAAGCAGAGGATCAGGAACAGTTTCCCAGTAGGAGCTGGCACTTGAAATGAGCCTTGAAGGAAGCCAAAGATTCCAAAAGGCTGAGATAACTGGTTTTCCAAATGAAAGTGGTTGTTTAAGCTCTTGGAATGGATTCATTCGGTTGTCAAGGGAGAAAAGAAAAAGAGGGGAAGTCTGTAACAAGGGGACCCAAGCAGGGGTGCTTAAGGGGATTAAGTGAGGAAGATAAGAACCCAGAAAAAGAGAGAAAAAGTAGCAGTCAGAAATGTAATAAGAGAGCAAAACATAAAAGCAGAAGAGAGATATGAAGGTGTGGTAGGAAGGCAAGAAAAGCAATTTGGTAGTCACTAGTAAACTTTGAGCAGCTAGGTGATACAATGGATAGAGTGCCAGGTCTGGGGGCAGAAAGCCCTGAGTTCATATCTGGCCTCAAACACTTAGTAACTGCATGACTCACAGCAAGCCACTTAACCATGGTTGCCTCAGTTCCCTCATCTATAAAATGGGCTAGAAAAGCTAATGGCAAGCTCCTCCAGTATCTTTGCCAAGAAAACCCCAAATGGGATCAGGAAGAGTGAGACATGACATAGCAAAATAAACTTTGAGGTGGTAGTTTGAATAGAGACCAGATGACAAGGGGTCTGTAAAGGAAGAAAGTAAAGGCATCGACAGGAGAGTATTTTATCACTGGCATTGAAAGGGAGGGAAAAGCTGAGACAAAGGCTGAAGGAGTAGAGATATACTTGGTGAAGCTGTAATGTTAATGGAATACAAGATATATAATCCATTTATATGCCTCAGGTGGAGCCCATTAAGGGAAGCTTGCTTAGGTGAGGCTTGCTTGTGGGAAGACTTTCATACCTTTTGCTAAGTTCTAGTTAGTCACTGATTCAGGAGGTTTCTGATGCCCTCTGGCTCTAAAAATGGCATATATACTCTGAGGTTAGCATTTTGCTTTGGGGCTCACTCATTGGAAGAGTGCTCTTGTGATTTGACCAGATGAGTCTCTGGGTAGCCCCCTTTGAAAAACCTAGATGTTAGTGCTTCTCTCTTTGGTCGCTACATATGTATTGCCTTGGTCAGACAGTTGGATCTGTCTGTTGATCTGTGCTAATTTCTCAGACATTAGAAGCTCTTTCTGTTGGACTTTATTTCTCTGCTTGTATTTTCTTTGTTTGTATTTTCTCCAAAGTTCAGGATGCTGACTTTTCCCCTGAACTACTGAATGTAATTTTAAAAAGATTGATGACCCCTTGAACAGCTATCTTTCCTAGTAAAGCAGATCTAAGAACCTATGCTAGTAGCCATCCTGAGTGTCCTAGGGTGCTTGCTATTACAGAAGCCGACTGGAAGGGGAAGGCCAGAGAGAAAGGGGTGTGATCAGTTGTAAAGTTCTAGAGAGGATTTGGGGAAACAGAATATTGGAGTTGTAGGAATGCAATTGGTCTGCCCTCCATGCATAACTGAGTGGCAGGGGAAGCCCTACAGAAGCCAATTGGTCGATTCCTCAGCTTCTAGGCAAGTCTTCATAGAAATCATAGCAAATCCCTGAGAATAAACCTATCTTGAGGATACCCAGAAAAATTCTAGCCACCCATTTATGTATTTAATTGTCTTCATTGATCAGATGAGATGAGAGAGTGGTTATGGAAATGGTGTTATTAATTTCCTGGTCCTAATCCTACATGCAATGTGATCCTCCCCTCTGCCCTGGTTGGGGCAATATCACCCCCTGAGGAGGCATCATACATCATACATCTCAGCAATTTACCCCTTCTAATAACACTTTCTCTTTCTAGCCTCCAGTCATCAGCATGTATCTCTGCTGTGCCTTTTGTATTCTTCTTTAGCTGTGGACCCCAGATCTGGATGTGGGTCTGTTGGAGGTCTGATGAGAGAAGTAAATGAAGATGGTTTTGTTCCTGATCACAGTTCCATCCTTCCAGAATTAGGCTAAATTACACTGGAGAAAAGATGGAGCACTTGGTGTGACTAACCTGACTGTCCCTTAAAAGCCATGGCAAACTTGAAAGGAGCCCGAGGTGTGGTCAAGAGGGTACCGGGTCTTATCAGAGAACATAGTTTGTGTCAAATGACTACCTGTGTGATCTTGTTACTTCTTTGACTCAGTTTCATCATCTGAAAAATGGGACTGATGTCTGTAGTACTTCCCTGTCAATGCGGATAACCTAGAATGAGGTTATATATAAAATGTTGGATTTTTCTTCTTAACATGCTTTTCTCTTTGTCCACTAGATGGAGCGAGAAACCAGCTGTGAGAGGGACAAACAGGTTGTGAGACTGCAGTGTGGTTGGGAGAATTTGCAAGTGCTGATAGGGTATAAGGAATTTTAATTCCTGACAGCAAAGAAGGCTCTCAATGCCTTCTCTTTCCTGTCGCTCCTCCCTCCCCCCGTTTTTGTCCAGGTAGTTTAGGGGACTCCCAATGAGGAAACACTTTTTTTTTTACTTTTGTTTATTTTTAGTTTATATAATTCATTTCCATGAGATTTTGATTTACAAATTTTCTCCCCGTCTTTCCCCTACCCACCCCCCAAAAAAGCGATTCCACTGTATACCCTCTCCCCCAATCAGCTCTCTCCTATGTCTTCCCCCATCACCCCTCTGACTTTCCAGTAGAGCAAGATGGATCTCCCTACCCCATTACCTGTATATTCCCCTCCTTCCTCTTCCACCCCCCACTTGTTCTACTCTCTACTTTGTCCCTGTTCCTTTACAAAAGTGTGTGCTTCTAACAACCTTTACCCCAACCTGTCCTCCCCTCTATCCTCCCCCGTCTAAATCCCTTCCCCCTACTCTTCTGCAGACCAAGATACCCAATTTAGAGTGTATGTCATTCCTTCCCTAAGCCTACTTCAATGAGAGTAAGGTTGACCCTTTCCCTTTTGCCTTCCTGTTCTTCCCCTCTATTGTAACAATTGTCCCTTGCCTCTTCTATATGAGAGGATTAACCCATTCTGTCTCTCCTTGTCTCCTCTCATACTATTCTTCTCCCACCTCTCAATTTCACCTTTTAAAATATTATCCCATCCTATTCAATTGATCCTGTGCCCTCTGTCCATGTACACCTGTACACATATATACAAATACTCACATATGTATTCATATGCAAATATATACCCTCCTATATAGACATATATGTATGTGTATATATATAATATGTATACGTATATATATACATTTATATTCCCTTCACCTATCCTCATACTGAGAAAAGTTTCATAAGTTACAATTCTCATTTTTCCATGTTGGCATGTAAATAGTTCAACTTCGATAAGTTCCTTATAAATTCTTTTCCATGTTTACCTTCACATGCTTCTTGTATTTGAATGTCAAATTTTCTATTCAGTTCTGGCTTTTTCCTCAAGAATGCTTGAAAGAATGACCATATTTTTCCCTGAAGTATTATACTCAATTTTGCTGGGTAGGTGATTCTTGGTTTTAATTCTAGCTCCTTTGATCTCCAGAATATCATATTCCAGGCCCTTTGATCTCTTAAATGGAAGCTGCTAGATCCTGGGTTATCTTGATTGTGTTTCCACAGTATTAAATCATTTCTTCTTGGCAGCTTGTAATATGTTCTCCTTGATCCGGGAACTCCAGAACCTGGCTATAACATTTCTAGGAGTTTTCTTTTTGGGATCTTTTTCAAGAGGTGATTGGTGAATTCTTTCAAGTTCTATTTTGCCCTCTCGTTCTAAAATATCAGGGCAATTTTCCTTGAAAATTTCTTGAAGGCTGCTTTCTAAGTTCTTTTTTTGATCATGGCTTTCAGGTAGTCCAATAATTTTTAAATTGTCTCTCCTGGATCTATTTTCCACATCAGTGGTTTTTTCAAGGAGATATTTCATATTGCCTTCTATTTTTTCATTTTTTTGGATCTGTTTAATGGTGTCTTCATTTCTCATAAAGTCATTTGCTTCCATTTGTTCCACTCTAATTCTGAAGGAATTTATTCTCTTCAGAAAGCTTTTGAGACTCAATTTCCATCTGGCAAATTTGACTTTTTAAGGCATTCTTCTCCTCATTGGCTTCTTGGGCCTCTTTTGCCATTTGAGTTAGTCTATTTTTTAAGGTGTTATTTTCTTCACTCAGGTTATTGACTCTCTTTTCCTGATTTTCTTGCATCATTCTCATTTCTCTTCCCAATTTTTCCTCCACTTCTCTTATTTGGTTTTCAAAATCCTTCTTCAGCTGCTCTATGACTTGTAACCAGTCTACATTTTTCTTGGAAGCTTTTGGTGCAGGCGTTCTGACTGTGTTGTCTTCCTCCCATTCCATGCTTTGATCCTTTTTGTTCCCAAAAAAAGAATCTAAAGTTGCATTGCTGGGTTTACTTTGCTTCCTTTGCCTGCTCACGTTGCCAGTCAGTTACTTAACTTTTAGGTTCAGTAGAACTCTGCTTTCAGAGAGGAGCTCTGTCCCAAATCACTGGGGTCTTTGCAGCTGCCAGAGCTATTAGGAGGTGCCTGTTTCTACAGCCCCCACCAACTTTGGCTCACTGTAAATGTACCTTGGGACCACCACCCAGGACCACAATCTGATCCAGGCAGCTCAAGGCAAGAGCACTTAGCTTCTGAAAGATTGCTTGGCCCCCTGCAATCTGCAGGCCAGGAGCTTCTGAAGCAGCCACGTGAAGGTGGCTGCAGGGCCGCCATTTCAGCCACTCCTAGCTCTCGGGCAGTTGGCTAGACCCTCTCCCTCAAATTTGTCCAAGTTCCACTGACCTTTCACTTAGTCCTTGTTTCTTATGGGTTAGTAAATCTGGAAAACACCACAGCTGCCCATGATTCATACACTAGCCGCAGATTGTTCTGGTGGCCCTAAGGCTCCAGCCACAGGTTCATGTGGTGCTCGTCTGGGCTCCCAGTGCTCTGCAATGAGCCTCTTCCTGTCTGCCTGCCAGGCTGCATTCAGTGGGAGCTTCGACAGTCTGTCATTTTGTGAGTTCTGGAGCTTTAAAATTTGTTTAGTCATATTTTATAGTTATTTGAGGTGGTTATGGCAAGAACTGAAGAGTTTTGTGGCTTCTACGCTACCATCTTGACTCCACCCAGAGGAAACACTTTCTAATAAGGCTTGCTGATCAGTCTCTTATCTGCCACTCAGAGCTCTAAGTTTATCCAGAGCACCCAGAAGTTATGTGACCTGCCCAAGATCACCCAGACACTATGTGTCTGTCAGAGGCGGCACTTGAATCCAGGCCATATTCATTTTTAATCTTTTAATCTCAAACCTCTAGGTCATGCCACCTTACATCTATGTAATATCTGGTTAAAATTAACCTGAAAAGCAACCTTACAGTGAAAAGACTGATTGTACCCTGAGTGAATAGATGTGGAAATATGAGGAAATCTGTGCACTGAAGGCCAGCCAGGGATTTTTAAGTGCTATCTGCCAGAGCTGCCTGTTTTTCCCTAAAGCTTTCTCTGTGCAGGACTTTCCCAGAGTCACTTTAGCTACCCATTTCCTTCAGCACTGATCACTACTGCCAACCCATAGCCTCGATCAGCTAAGTGGTTCAGTGGATAGAGCAATGGGACTACAGTCAGGAAGACCAGAGTTAAAATCTAGCCTCAAATACAAGTTAGCTTGGTGACCTTGGCCAAGTCACTTAGCTGCTAACTGCCTCAGTTTCCCTGTATATAAATGGAGAATAACAACAACACCTACCTCCTCCAGTTTTGTGAGGATCCAGTGAGATAAAGTGCTTTCACATTGGCTGGAATATTGTAGGTACTTAATAGATGTTTGCTCATTCCTAAAATATGGGTTAATTACTAGTAAACTTCTGTTTGCTAATAAGTCTTGATTTGGGGAAATGTATGAAAGCATATAGTGTTACACAAGCCTCAGATACAGTCAAATAGTGCTTTAAATCCTTCCAAGAAAATATAATCATCAGAGAACCCTAGGGCCGAAGTCTAGGGCCTCAACCTTGAAAAATTATCTAGGTCAGCATGTTTTAGTTTAAAGCAGTGGTTCTCAAATTTCCTAATACCACAACCCTTTAATACAGATCCTCATGTTGTGGTGACCCCCAACCATAAAATGATTTTCATTGCTACTTCATAACTGTAATTTTACTACTGTTATGAATCATAATGTAAATATCTGATACGCAGGATGTATTTTTATTGTTACAAATTGAACATAATCCGCAGGCTGAGAACCACTGGTTTAAAAGTATCTTCATATTAGATGAGTATGAGAGAAACTCCAGTCTTCAACTCACTCCCCTTGCTAGTCTGTGGGCTAGGATTGGAGAAACAGCAGTCAACAGAGAAGACGATGTTGTTTACCAAAGGAGCAGAAGGAAAGGCTTTCCTTTGTCCCATTCCCATTATTAGAACTGATCGTGGAAAAGCTGTGTTAGTGCAGTGAAAAAACAAGCTAGATTTGGAATCCAGAAAACCTTGTTTCAAATTCTGTCTTTGACATTGCCTTGCTGTGTGACTAAGGGGCGAGTCACAGAACTCCTCCACTTTAGATTCTTTCCTCCTCCATAAAAAGGGTGTTAGAAGAATGATAACCGCAGTGCTCTCTCCTCACTAGGTAATTATGAGGCTAAGAGGAGATGACTGTCAAGGGCTTTGCAAAGCTGTCCCAAGTCATTTGGGGACCCACCAGCTTTCATAAAAGTCAGCTTGGACAGTCATGCAAAAAGCAATAGACCTTTATTACAAGCACATTTGAGCTAACCCAAGGGAAGGCTTAAGTACTAAGGCAATACAGCCAGGGATGTGAAGGACCAATCAAGGATACAGCTGTGAGTCAGGGCATTCAGGCATCATAGTCAGGGCAGTTAGATACCTCTAAGAGGGTGGTCTTGAGGCCATAGCAAGAGGATGAAGAAGGCCAATGAGAGGCATCTTCCAGACTCTGCCCATTCAGGTTGCGTCAAGCTCCTAATTGGTTGGTTGGTTAGTTGGTTAGTTAATTGGGTAGCTGGTTCCCTGGTCTTCTACACTGGACCAATGTGATTATGCCAGCTGGAAACCATGTTTGATAGCAAGAGAAAGGGTCTCTCTGAAGCAAGTCTGCTAGTTTTCTCATCTCCATTGGGTGTTGACACCACAGATTTGATAGTGATGTTCATGCTTTAGAAATCCCCCAGCCCCGAAAAAAATTATCCAGAGAACTGCTAAACAGGGATATCTGGGGAGGGAGGAGGGTTGAGTTTGGGTCAAGTCTAGTACAGAGACAGCATGTAGCAAACAAAAGAGCCTCAAAGTGGACCTCAAAAGGGCCTAAGAAAGTTGAGATCATTTCATATTACAGCAAAACTGAAATCAACCTTGTGCTCACACGGTCCTTTTATTCCTTAAATTATTTACCCCTATACCCATGGTGGTGATGATTTGGGTAGAGAGACTTGAAGCAGTTTCTAGTGTTCCTGGTACATGTGAGAAGCTGATTGACCTTCTCCAGTATTAGGAGTCTTGGGGGGCACACACTTAAGATAGGCCAGGAGTCCATTGATAATAGGACAGCCTCCACTCTAAGCTCACTTAACTTCCACTGTCACTGGCAGTTTGGGTCCCTAGAGAGCAACTGACTACTTCTCTCTTCGGGGCTCTTAAGGGTAACTGTGAGAGATGGTAGCTTCAAATACTCATGAGAAGCCGTCTAGTGCGATCCCCAATATCACTTAACTAGTTATGACATGAATTGGTTTTTGCAAAGGATTAGTTACTGAGAATGTATAGTAAGTACAAATTACAAGAACATCCTCCTTCCTGCTGAGAAGCACACTCCCTGTACATACACACACACACACACACACACGTGTATACACACACACACACACACACACACACACACTCTTAAACTTTGTGCCATTCTATTACAGCTACTTTAGGATGTAGAAGTATTAACAAAAGAGGCAATTAGTTGGTGATGCAAATGGGCCTTTATTTCCAGGTATGTTTTAAACTCACACAAAGAAAACCAAAGGTCTGTCCTGAAGCATGAAAGGAAAGGATCTGAGGGAAAAAATCTAAGGGATCTAAGGGAAAGGAAAAAGGGCTTAAGGACAAAGGATAAATGTGGGTCTTAGCTGCTGAAGTACTGTGTGACACCTCAGACCACAACAGCAGAAAGAAGCAAGGGGCCGGTCTTAGGACTCAGAACACAGCATATTTCAAGTTCTCATCGCCCTCACTTTGATACAGAAATGCCAGTTCTTTCTTCCATCCTAGGGCTGCTCAGCAGTTTGGGTGAGGGCATGCATGTAGTATTATAGAAAGGGTGGGTTTTCACTCAGGTAAGTCTGACTGATTTTTTATCTCGGGTGTTGCAAGCAAGATTTGGTTGAGGGTACCAGGGAACATAGAAGTTTGCAGGATGAAAGACTGCAGATGTGGAGGAATCCAGAAAAGGGGCAAGGCAGGGATGTTAGAGAGGAGGGGATATGTTTAGAGCAGAGGCATCTTGTCAGCATGGGCCTAAAAGATCTCAAAGAGGCCCTCAAAAATCAAGGGTTTTTCAGTATATCAAAACTTCTAACCTTCATGTGATCTCTTCTCAAAGGTATCTGTGGCCTTAACCAGGTGGGCATTGCCTCTATTGGTACACATCAAGAGTTGGCCATGCCTTCTCATCTGAAGGGATTTTCATCCATGTTCTCTCATGGGTCCTCCATGAAGGATCCACTGAGAGCCCTAGGAAATATTCACTGAAGCCTTGGATTGGGTGGGTACCAGTGCTGTGTCTGGCCTCTCCCTTCTTCTGCAAGTCACATACTCCCATTTAGGAGGAAATGTGATAAATCATTGGCGGATGACCTGCTTCTGTGTTAGGAGCTCTTGTGTTCTGTAACAGATTGGTTGCTTCACTACAATCTACTGAGCTGTCTAACTGACTTTGGCTGGCTGGGCTCCCCAAACTGCTCACATTGGTGCTCTCCATCTCCCAAGGATAAGGGGGTGGTATGAGAGTACTAGGATTAGAACCAGAGTAGAGGGCTCCAGCCCATGGGGGAGCCACCTCTCTCCTAAGGCTTATGTGGTATTCAATAAGTAATTTATTGGTAATACATCCTAGTTGAATATTATGCAACGGGCATATTTTACCAATACCACAGGGTTTGTTTCAGACTCTATGTCTTGGTAGCTATATATAATGTTCTGAAGTAAGGTTTAATCAACATGTTTTGATGAGGGTAGTAACACAATGTTCTGGACTTTTGAAAAATAAAAAGCACTAAGGTAGATAGGTATGGGTTAGTCATTTGGGGCTGTGCACTGGCCTGCCATGGGAAAAACTGTGAAGTGGGTAATATTTACCTCTACATTATCTTCACATATCTCCTTTTAACAAGCCTCTCCTTTCTCCACTATCTCTGCTTTCAAAAACTCCTCCCAGTGAGGGGTTACTTGGAATGAAACGGATAAAAACTTACTTTAAGGTAACTATTTAAAATATTCACTACTCCCAAGGATGGTAGTATTTTTTCAGTGACTCCATTAATCCAAAAGAATGAACCACTAATATGAACATCCCTGAAGGGGAAAGGAAGCAGAGAATTCAAGAATCAGAATCTCCCAGCTGGAAAAGAATTTGGAATCATGCTGTTCTAATACAGAAACTGAGACCTAGAAAAGTAAATAAGAGGCCTGCCCTAGATGACCTTCCAGTCTATGAAATGAAGTGATTTTGTCCAAGGTCATCTATTAGTTAGAGAATGCAGGAGTAGGGAAGTGGCTCTCGAATGTCCCCAAATTATATTTTGCAGGGGCAACACAGAATGTGGTTTATTTTTAATTACATTAATCAAACTTCCTCCTTCCTAAACAGCTGACTAGTAAGGCTGCACCCAAGTGTGTATCCTCAGACAAAGAATCTAGTATCCTGAGCCAAGTGAATGGCAACAGGGGAAAAAAAATCTAATATGATTCTGAGACTCATACTCCCTGGAATAGGTTAGAAAGAATGGATATTTGGGTGATGGTGGCACAAGGTTTTTGTGCTATGAATAGGGAGACTTTAGATTGCCGTATGTAAAGAAAGAATATTCTTCTAGTGGGGAGAATGGGAAGGAGGTTAAGGACTAGTGGCAGGGGAGACTTTGTTTCTGAAGAAGACTAGATGAGAAAAAAACAATGCAATATTTTCACCATTTATGCATCTGTCAGTACAGTTATTACCTCAGGAGTTCTACTAGGAGTCATAGTCCCACAGGAAAAAAACAGAAATGGTCCAATTGAATGCCACATCAGTACTTAATTTTCTGGTCAAGTGGTATCAGTATCCCTGGCCAAAAAAAAAAAAAATAGAGAATAAGTCCATTAAGGACTTGGCAATAGTGAGTCTATATGACCCCCATCAAATGGTAAAAGTTGTGTTCTCATGAGGAGGAGGGTTTCACGTTGATTGAGGTGGGGTTGCTTAAGGAAAAGAGAGGGTTGGATTGTTGAAGAGCAGGAAGGGCTGGAGGAACAGGATGGGTTTGAGGAGCAGCACGGGAAGGGGCTCTTAGCATAGATTAACTTCTAAAAGTCTATGTTCTTGAAGTCCATCGAACATCGGTATCTGCCATCTATGAATCTGGAGCACAGTAAGTTCGGCAAGCAAGGGCATGTGTGGTGTTGGCGTTTCCCAAAGAAAGGGACCTTAGGAAAGAACAGAACAAATGGGAGGGGTGAGATGTAGGCCCTTAGGGTACAAGAGTGTGAGACAATTCAACATAATTTGTTAAATACCTTCTATGTACACAACCATTTAATTCAGTCCTCAAATTTGAGCTGTATGGACTTTTCCTAGAAAGTGTTTAATCCCTGCATGATTACCTTGACACCCAGCCTTTCCAAGTCACCTTTCGTCAGGCATATCACTTACATATTGGCTTAAGCCAAACATAGTTAATTAGGCAAACTTCCAGCAAGGAGAATCACAGCACGTTTTCTAGATGCAATTGAAGGTGATCCTTTCTAGTCTATAAGGGAATGGCTTAGGACTTTGCTCTTCCTGGGCAGAATCCTACAAGCCTGGCAGCTATAACTGAAGCCTTCTCAAAAGCCAACTGGGACTAGGAGCTAGCTCCAGGGACAGCAGTCCCTGACCTGTTCTCAGCCCCCAGTACTATCTAGGGTTTAAATGAAACTCCAAACCAAATGTGTGATTTGGAGAGAATATGAAGGAGGTTGGGAGCAAAATTTTCCCCTAGGCCTGGAGAAGAATCTATCCAAATTTCATTGGGGCAACACACCAAAAGACTACCTTGTTCTAGGGCCTTGAGGGCTAAAGTAATCTATGTTGTACATTTTCCTGAGGGAGAGATGGTAGCAGGGGAGGCCTCTGCTAAAGACTATATCTAGTGCATAGAGTTGCAAATTCTAGAATCTCTTTTTCTGTAAAAAGTACAGAAATAATCTTACCTAGTAATTCAGTTATTGGGAATAAACTCTGAAAGTATTATCAAAAGAGAGAGTAGGGGAAAGGACATTTGAGGTAGATGTAAGAAAAAAAAATTGAATCTTAACTCAGTAAACCCACTTATTACTTTTGTGACCTTAGGCCCAGTTCTGTTTGCCTGAGTATCACATAGAATTACACGTTTGTTTGTGTTAAGGACCAGTTGGCTAATGCAACCAACAACCCCTATGCCTAGAATCTCTATCTCCTGATCTGTGCAGGTCAGATATCAGCAGTACAGTGACCCCACAACCTTCCCCTGCCCAGTGAGGGCTATGTTTGGGGCTGGGAAAATGGTATGGACACAAGATGAGGGGAGCAGGAGCAGAGGGTGGGGGAATTCAGGCATGCTAAGAAATTCTCTACTCTCCTCTGCCTTTTCTTGGGCCTACTCTGTCCCTCTGCCTTAGAAAAATAAATGATCTTAACAAAACTGCCAATGGGAACTCATAAGGTCACTGACACCTAGGCATATCACTTAATGACAACCTGCCTCTATCCTAGAGACCTGAGGCAATCATTTTGCCCCTGGGAGTATGTGAAAGGATCAGGGAGCCCGCAGGTGTGTTGAAATAGGAGCCCAGGGAATGCTCTGTACCTTGTGGCTGACAGGGTGACATTCGTCTCCTTCCTGCCCCAGGGGAGTACACATCCGGAGCCCTCGGAGCCACAGACTGATGGCGCAGCAGGTACCCGCTCCACACTGCAGATCCCTTTCACAGGCCTGGTGGGAGAGAAGACACACAACAAAGCAACCAATTAGCCAGAGTGAGCAGAGAGCAGACCTGACAATAAAGCACGCATCAAAGGCTTCTTGGGTGGGAAAGGGGAAGCAGAGGGAGGACCCTGAGGGCAAGGAGTAAAGGTTGGCATGGGAAATGGGCTGCTCAGCCTCCCTTCTCCTTTCCTAGCAGAGCCTCTGTGCCGTGAACAAGGCAAGACTCTCCCAGGGACCAGTTTGGCAGATGGTTTGTTGACTAGTGGAGAAACTCTGATACGTTTCTGAAGCCCCCTGAGAGGGTAGTACAACTGTGAAACAGCCTTTTGGAGGAACACTTTTCTGATGGGAAGAGTCCAGCAATGACTCACGCTACTGGAAACTGACCAGTGCTACCTGCTGCATGGGAGGGGTCATCAGACACCAACTCTGCCTCATTCTGCTTTCATCCTGATCATGTTCTTCCTGTCCCACTCTCCCGATTGCTTTCTAGCTATAATGCGGGTGCTCTGTGACTCCTCCTGCCCAGAGGATCTCCTAACTATCATGGCCATTTGCCCACAAGAAAAGGAGTGAGCTTGCCTAAGATGTGTTTGGTTTTGATTGTGTTGTGTTAAAAACCAAACAACACAACCTGACTTATTTCTGGAACCTTTTTTTTTTTGAGGAACCACACGAATAGTTCCTTGAAAATAACCTTGTGCTGCTGAATTGGAAGAATTCTGTTGTGTTCACTGAGATAGAGGAACCAGTTCCACAATGAGTAGGAAACTTAATTAAAGCAAACACAACATTTTTAGCTCCTCTCCCTACCCTTCTCGCTTTTTACGCCTGCTCACAGGCTTGTTTCAAAGATCAAATGAGATAAAGTAGGGAAAATGCCTTGCAAATCTTCAAGCATATGTAAATGCTCACTATGGTAATTAATATTGACTGTATTTCCAGAGTTGTCTTCCAGTGGCTCTGAGTGATGGGCAAGATTAGTGGGTTCAGGGACCACTTAGAACTAAACATTCTCTCCCACCACAGGCTGCCTGAAACATTACAGAAGAAGGTGGTCTTCACTTGCTTGTGCTTGGAAGAGTACTTAAGAAAACCCAGGCTCCATTTAAATAGGGGTTTTTTCTTCACAAGACATCACGGATGTATCTATACACTGAATGTAAACAAGAGAATTGAGATACATCCACAAGATGCCAATGGCAGAAACAATGTTAAGGCTCTTTGGACACTACTCCAGTTCTCTACTTACCTTCCCGGCACAGGCACAGGCTTTGTAAAACGGTTCAAAACCAAACCAAAATACATCTCAATGCTACATACAGTTAGATTATTGAGGTGAAAGGCTTCGTTCCTGCTCTTCTCCCAGGAGAACACTACAGTAAACGACTTTTCAAAGCTCATTGTCACAACGATATGCCAGTAGGTGTGAAAAAGAAACAGGGACAGGGAGAAAAGGACCAGGGGACTTGGGGATGAAGCTGAGAACCCCCTGCCTGTTTCCCCAATTGCTCTCAGGTACTAATCGGTAAGTCATTCCTTCTGTATCTTCTTTCCTTGGTTTTTAAAATCTCTCTGCCCTTTCTAAAAGATGACATCAAAAATGTGCATTGGTACCTCTTCCATCAAGAAAAGCCTTCACATTTCTTTTCCAGCGCCGCATATGCCTATTTTAGTGACATGCTCTTTAAAATGTTATAAGATCCATACAGAAAAGGCTATGATAAGAACTTTAGTATTTATGTTGAATAGGGACATTAATTTTACTGCCTGTGTTTTCACAGAGGGCTAGTAGTGAACATGGTTTTTCTCTGCCTTCTGCCCTACCAGGATTTAATGCTAAACAAGAAAATGAGAACCCCTCCACTGCATAACTCTATCAACTATAATTCTCTTTTTAAAGGCTTCATTTATGATGTAGACTTCAAAAGTATCGGATTAATTTTATATACTTTTATTCTTTTGAATTTATTTAGAAATTGTCTTCTCCTCATGGGTATTATAACTAATCCACTTAGAGGAATTGTTCAGAATTTCTCCACATTTTTCCATTCTTTCTGTAATGTGTTGAGATGCCAATAAAATTAATTTCCTTTCTGGACCTTTATCTTTTATCTGGACAACCCTGAGGTTAAATATTCTTTTCTATTAAAAAAAACACAGCTACATCAATAAATCATGTTCACAAAATAATGGAATTTTCCCGTCAGGCTTTCCATAGAATGCTCAATGGACATGAACATGAAACTAAAGCAAAACCTAATATTCAGCATCATGGAAAAAAGATTTTAAACTGTTTTTCCCCTTTTCATTAGTATTTTTGTTTTTGTGTACTTAGAACCAGTTTCAGTTCCCCCAATCTTATTAGACTTATCCAGACAAAGAGAAATATTAATAAGAACTGAAAAGGACAAGATTTTCAGGATTTAATTTTCTTAAGAAGAGGATAAAAAGCCCAAGTTAAATTTACTCCCCACTTTAAGTAAACCCAGTATTCTATATAAAATATCTAAATTTGCAATAGAGATAAATCAGATAATATTACTCACTTTTCATAATAATTCTCTGGGCTACTAAAGGATTTCTTTAAATAGCAAACTCTATTATTATGTTTAAGATTCAATTTACCCACAAGTTTCAGGAACACACACACACACATACATACACACTCACACACACGTATACATATATATACATATATATCATAATAAAGCATATCAGAATAACAAACTGAACAATCTTCTAAGTCCAAAAGGATGCTGTTGAATATTTCTAAAGTGCCATGCAAATACCAAATTCCATTATTTATTTCTTTGGTTTTCTTGTGATGCATGAAACCAACAAAGCTAACTTCTTGGTATTTTGTACTAAATTTATATTGCTGGCAGAACATCTCTGATCCTCCCAACCCTCATGGCTAGGAAAATGTTAGATGTACTTACCCCAGTGATCACCGCACATTCAGAAATAGTTACTAAAAGAAGTATAAGCGAGACTTGGATGACAAGTTTCATGGTCACTTAGAAAGCTGGCAGAAATCTCGTCTTCCAGAGTATTTCTCTGTCTCTCTCTCCCTCTCTAGCCAATGAAGTCTGGAACCCCCCGGAGCCCTCTCTTCTGCCACACTTTATAAGGTCAGGTCCAGTCCTGCCTGCATATGTAACGTCTCTACCCTTTCAGTCTCCATCGCTGATGCTATTCAAATGATCGCAGAGCACGCAGATGAGACCTGCATCCCTAATGACATCAAATAACCATCAAAACCAAGAAAAATGAATAAATTAAGGGCTTTGACAGTTACTCTAACTCACCCAAGAACTCAGTGATTGAGTCATTTAGGTATATTTCACTCCCATCTTATATTTTTTCCTTGGGGCATCATCATCTCATCCATCTTAGGGGAAAAGAAGGGGAGCCTATCTGAATAAAACTATCACAACGATTTTGTTTATCCATTTCTGCACTGAGTTTTACAACATAACAATTTTTTTCTCCCTTAATTTCATTCAATAACTATTTTCAAGCATTTACCAGTTGCTATGAGGACCACAATAGAATTACAAAGTAGTTGAATTCTGGCCCTAGAGAAGCTTTGGAGTCTCATTGAAAAGACAAATTGTTACAAACAGGACAAAAGTAACAGTATAAGATTTGGTTAATGAATTAATAAAAGAGATTCCAGGAATTAAGAGACCTGGCTTTGAGGTTGGGCTCTCTTGCTTTATTTATATGACCATGAGCAAATCACTCTATCCATCTGAACCTCTTTTTACGCCTGTCATGACAGTGGGGTCACAGAAAGTTGAGCATGATTGAAATGACTTAACAAGAACATAACAATTTGAATGAATAACCACACCTGTGGTTGTTTCCTGGTGAGGATTCGGTGGTGACACAATGGAGGTGGAGGTGGACACAAAAATGGTGTTTTTAACGTGAGGAATGATACTCTTATAAGTAGGTGTTTCTAACTTTGGGATGGTCTCTACTTAAGCATCAGTAAGCTCTTCATTTACAATGCCATTGCTTCCAAGGAGGAAACAGTATTTTCTGAGAGTAATGGTTGGTGAGGGAAGAATTTTCTAACAATTAGACCTGTCCAGTAAGTGACAGGCCACCCCCCCTCCCAAGTAGATGGTAAGTGTTGGATTAGAGCCTAGATGACCATCTGGTAAGAATGTTGTAGCAGAGACTGTGCTATAGAGAAAGTGGATTAGACAAGGCCCCTTCAGTGTTTGTGAGCTTGAGGCCAGTCCTTTGGCCCTTCCTATAAATCACTTGCTTTCTCCAAATACAGGGGTTCTTATCCTAGGATCTATGAATTTGCCTTTTTTAAAGCACTGCACTTCTCTAGGACTGGTTTCCTTTATAATCCTATGTGTTTTATTTTATGCATTTAAAAACATTATTCTGAGAAGAAGCCCATAGGCCTCACCAGACTGCCAGAGGTCCATGAGACACAAAGTTAAGGCTTAGGACCTAAAGGAAGAGAAGCTTTTCACTACTGGGTCTTCATTTATTAAGTTTTATCCAAACGAAAAGACAGACCAGATTGTTCCTTCTGTTGATCCCCCTGTTTCCAAAAATTTACTGGACATTCCTATCTAGTATAGATTTCTTTTCTAGTTAGAAAATATGCCAGAAGTCTATCGGGTTTATTAGTTTATTTGCTTCCACTGTAAATAGGGGAAACTGGCTTCCTCTATGGGAGGTCAGCAGTACCTTTTAAATGGCAGCTATGACACTGTGGTTAAGTTTGGGGAGCTATCAGACATTTAGCCTGGCCCTACTCCTCCTGGCTTAATTACTCCTAGCCAGGAAAATGAGCATGAGATGGCCATGATAAATGATGAGATGAAAGCCATATCTTGGAAAGAGGGGGATCTGATACCAAGCCAGGGTAAGGCTTCCTCCCCAGAGCAAGACAGGAAGATTCTCAGAATGCCAACCCAGAGGCAGAGTTTTCATCCTTATTTCACATTATTACTCTTCATGCACTCCACGTTCCAGGCAGACTGCATTAATAAGCTGTTCCTTGAGGTCATTCTGAACTCTTCTTCCTTTGGTCATCATGGACCAATCAGACATTTAACAAGTATAAATGGGGTGGCTAGGTGGTGCAGTGAATAAAGCACTGGCCTGGAGTCAGGAGGACCTAAGTTCAAATCCAGCCTCAGACACTTAACACATACTAGCTGTGTGACCTTGGGCAAGTCACTTAACCCCAATTTTCCTGCCTTCCCCCCTCCAAAAAGCAAAATAAAAATAAAAAATAAAAAAAACCAAGCATTAAGAAGCATTAAGCACCTACTGTCTGCCAGGTATGCACTTGAGAGGTTTGCCATTTCCTTCTCTAGCTCATTTTACAGATGAGGAAACTAAGACAAACAGGGTTAAGTGACTTGCCCGGGGTCACACAGCTAGTAAGTTTCTGAGGCTGGGTTTGAATTCAAAAAGAAGAGTCTCTCTGACTCCAGGTCCAGCACTCTATTCACTTTGCCACCTAATTGTCAAATCTGGTAGCCTTTTTTTTCAGTCCTAATCCTTTTCAAGCTATCTGCTACATTTGACACTACTGATCACCTTCTCCTATTTGATATTCTTTCCTCTCTGGATTTTCCTGACATGACTCTCCCTTAGTTCGTCTCCTACTGTCCTACCATTCTTGATCAGTCCTCTCTATTTCCTCCTCATCAACATCATGGCTCCTAACTGCTTGTTTCCCAAGGGTTTGTCCTAAGCTAGCTTCTCTTTTCCCTCTACACTTTCTTTCCTCTGTCTCTGTCTCTGTCTCTGTCTCTGTCTCTGTTTCTGTCTCTCTCTCTCTCTCTGTCTCTCTCTCTCTCTCTCTCTCTCTCTCTGTGTGTGTCTCTCTCTGTGTGTCTCTCTCTTTCTCTCTCTCTGTCTCTGTCTCTCTCTCTGTATCTCTGTCTCTGTCTCTGTCTCTCTCTCTCTGTCTCTGTCTCTCTCTCTCTGTCTCTCTCTCTCTCTGTCTCTCTCTCTCTGTCTTTCCCTCTCTCCTGCCACCATAATCTCATCATCTCCCATGGGTTTACCTATCAATCATCCCTCTTCAGATGACTCCAAGATCTCTCTATCCAACCTCATCCTCTCCCTTGAACTTCAATCCAATACCCTCTATTGCTCATTGGACATGGGACCTTATCATCACTCCATCTTCTCTAGGTAGTTTTCCTTTTTCTCCTTCCATCCTCCTCTTGCCCCCAAACTTAGCTTTCAGCATTTTTTGTTTTCCTTACCATTTATTTGCTGATCTCAGCTCATTTCAGGCTTTGGCACTTTGAACTACAGTTGGACTGTTACTGATATTTCTATCTCCACTGCCTACCACTATGTCTTACAAATAGTAATAATTAACTTATTAATTATTGGTTGAGCTTCAGTGATTGGGCATAAGACCTGTTCACCACCAGTACAGCCTCATCTGGTATCAGTTGCAGCATTTAGACTAAAAGGAACTTCTTTCCAGATGTATCTGTAGACTTCCCTTAATGGACATAATGTGACAATCATCAAAACAGAGTCTGGTGGGAAAACACGGAGAGAAACAAGGCAGGAAGAAAGGATTCCTGTGAACCATATTTCAACGTAGGAAACCACAAATTAACATTACCTATGTTGTATTATACTTTTATTTATTCTAGTAAGTCTTTTCCAAGGACTATAAACAGGAGTAGTTTGACACCTTTCGTGTAGTAGATGGAATAATATATGTCATACCCTGAGTAGCTCATTGTTAGCTCTATAAGAGCACTGGATAGCGATAGGTGGTTTTCAGATGAAGAAATCCAGGCTGTCAATAGCCGTAATAAAAAAGTACACTAAATCACTAATAATTAGAGAAATGTAAATTTAAAAACTCTTGGGTGCCATCTAACACTCATCAGATTGGCCAAGTTAACAAAAAATCATGTGGCAAGACAGACATATTAATGCACTGTTGGGGGAGTTGTGAACTGGTTCAGCCTTTCTGGAAGGATAATTTAAGCTATGTCCCAAAAGCTATTAAATTGTGCATACCCTTTCACTCCCCCCCCACACACACAGACATACCTCTGAGAAACTGTGGGTTCAGTTCCAGACTGCTGTAATCAAGTGACTAGTACTAATTTTTCAGTTTCTTGGTGCAAATAAAAGTTGTTTACACTATATTGTAGTCTACTAAGTGTTCAATAGGATTGTGTCTTAAAAATGTACATATATCAATTTTAAAATATTGCTAGAAATGCTAACCATCATCTGTGCCTTTAGCAAGTCATAATCTTTTTGCTAGTGAAAGGTCTGATCTCAATATTGATGGCTGCTGACTCTGTGGCAATTTCTTAAAATAAGACAACAATGAAGTTTGCCACATCAATTGATTCTTCCTTTCACTTGAACACTTAGAGGACATTGTAAGGCAATTAGTTTGTCTAATTTCAAGTTGTATCTCAGGAAACAGGGAGAAGTGAGAAGAGTGAGAGAGACAGGGAATGGCTGGTTGATCGAGCACTCAGAACCCCCACAACATTTATGGATCAAGTTCACTGTCTTATATGGATATTGTTTGCAGCACTTCAAAACAACTACAGTAGTAATATCAAAGATCACAGGTCACCATAGCAGATATAATAATAATACAAAAGTTTGAAATACTGTAAGAATTGCCAAAATGTAACACAGAGCCCCAATGTGGGAATGTCTTATTGGGGAAATGGCGCCAATGGACACAGGGTTGCCACAAACGTTGCGTGTGTTTTTAAAAAAATCAGCAAAGCGCAATAAGATAAGCTATGCAAATCAAACAGAGGAATAGGATCCATTTGTACAAAATTATTTATAGTGGTTCTTTCTGTTGTGGAAAAGAAATGGAAACTGAGGGGAATCCTATCAATTAGGGAAACACTAAATATGTTATATATAAATATATATATAAATACAGTTGTGCTATAAGAAATGACAAAAGAGAGGTGGAGTCAAGATGGCAGCATAGAAGCAAGGAAACTCTGTGACTTCCCCCATAACCACCTCAAATACCTGTAAAATATGACTCTAAACAAATTTTAGAGCTCCAGAACCCACAAAGTGACAAAGAAACAAATCTCCCACTGAAGGCAGCCTGGCAGGCAGACAGGAAGGATCCATGGCAGCACATTGGGAGCCAAGACCAGCCCTGCATGAGCCATGGTTTTAGCCCCAGGGCAGCCCCATCAGCCCAGCTGGAGCATTCAGAAGACTGGATCACCAGCAGCAGTGGCAGTATCTAGAATTATCAACCCATAAATGCCAAAGACAAAGTGAAAGGTCAATGGAACTCGGCTGAAGTTTGGAGGGGAGCAGGTCTGGTCCTCTGCCCCCAGAGCCAGAAGCAACGGAAGCAGCAACCATGCAGCTGCCTCCACATGGCTGCTTCAGAGCAACCATTCAGAGGCTAAGTGATCTTGTCTTAACTTGCCTGGATTGGGATCATGGTCTTGGGTGGTGGTTCTGAGGTATGTGACCAGTGAGCCAAAGCTGGTGGGGGCTGTGAAGACGGGAGTCTCCTAATACCTCTGACAGCTGTGAAAACTCAAGTGATTTGGGACAAAGCTCTTCCCTCTGAAGCGGAGTTCTACTGTGGCAAAGAGCTCAAAAGTCAAGTTAATTTACCGGCAAAACAAGCAGGCAAAGGAAGCAAACCAAGCACAGCAATCCAACTTTAGATTCTTTTTGGGGGGGACAAAAAGGATAAAAGCATGGAACGGGAGGAACACAACACAGTCAGAACTCCTGCACCAAAAACTTCCAAGAAAAATATGAACTAGTTACAGGCCATAGAGGAGCTTAAGAAGGATTTTTAAAACCAAAGAAGAGAAGTGGAGGAAAAATTGGGAAGAGAAATGAGAATGATGCAAGAA
>CM053593.1:344175379-344241756 GCA_028646575.1 Pseudocheirus occidentalis | reverse complement strand
TAAGATGGAGGGAAAATGGTGTCTTATATACAGAGGAATCTAGGGGTGGTTCAGAGGAGGAGCCTGGGGAGGGTCTTCAGGAGGAGTTAATGAGATCAGACTCCAGTAGTTCAGGTGGAGTTAATGAAGTCAGTGCAAGATATCTTGATAGGCTCCAGGGTGGGAAGCAGATGGACAATGGAGGGCCAGGCTAGTAACAGGTTTGGACCCAGCCACAATGAAATACTTATGGCCTCTGCAAATGTCTCCTGAAGATTCAATCAGACTTCAAGAGGTTTCCCAGAGTATGTACCTCAAAGATTCAAAGAGAGCTCAAAAGGGGGAGGGGGAATCCCAGAGCCTACATCTCATCACTTAAGGACCCTTGCCTACTTTTGCTGAAGCATTACAGTAAATGTTTTGTCATTTGTTTAAGAGAAGGCTTGAGTGTATGAATTTATTCCAGGCAACTCTGTCTAGGCATTCATGGGGTCCTAGAACCTCCAAAACTCATCACATGCACAAGACAATGTGTTCAGTGCTGGAGATATAAAAACTTTAAGGCAGCTAGGTAGCATAGTAGATAGAGTGCCAGGTCTGAATTCAGGGAAACTCATTTTCCTGAGTTCAAATCCAGTCTCAGACACTAGCTGTGTGACCCTAGACAAGTCATTTTACCCTGTTTGCCCCAGTTTCCTCATCCATCAAATAAGCTGGAGAAGGAAATGGCAAACCACTCCTATGTCTTTTCTAAGAAAACCCCAAATAGGGTCAGGAAGAGTCAGACATGATGGAAATGACTAAACAACAACCACCACTGTCCTTGTAGTTATCCAGATTTGCAACATTGGGTTTCATCCTTAATTCCTCCCTTGCTCTCCCCTCTTCCGGCTATATTGAATCAGTTGCCATACATCTCTCATGAGTAGTCCCATAGCCTCCTGATCACTCCTCTGTCCAGTTCATCCTTGGCATAGTTGCCAAAGGGATATTCACTCCTACAGCACAGGCCTCACTGTGAGACTCCTCTACAAATGAAGTTCTAGTGAGCTCCCATTTGCTTCTGGGATGAAATACCTGTCAGCGTCTTGAATTTAAAACATTTAAAGCTGGTCACAGTCTAGCCCCCTGCTGACCTTTCCAGGCTCATTGAATACTACCTTTCCAGATACTCTATGCTTTGTGTAGCTCAGTGGTTCTCTCAGAGTGATCCAGAAACCCCTCAAATCCCTGAGACCCTTTTGGGAATCCTCTTTTCAGGAAGTCAATAAAGTAGAAACTAGTTTGTAATAATACTAAGATACTTTTATTTCTAAAATGACAAATATTGATTAGATGCTTGAAGGAAGGGTAAGAGGAGGGATCCAAGGGGAAATATAGGGGAAAAATAAGTAAAAACCTATTTTAAAATAGTTGATTGCTTTGGAGAGAACAATTTCATTTAAATGGTAGAGCCTGAAGCTAGTTTACAAGTGACTTAGAAACTGAGTGAGGAAATGTACTAACCAGTATAGAAAACTTTTTATAGGAGTTTTTATGGAAAAATTAAATTAAAGGTTTATTTTTTATTTGTTTTTTAAGGCTAGGGAAGACCTGGGCATTTTTATTAATGCTGGAGTAGAAGCCAGTGGAGGAAAGATTTAAGACGAGAGAATGAGGGAAGAGATGATTAGAAATTGAATAGAGAGCATAGTTGGAGGCATTTGTTAGACACCTGTTTCATCCAATCAGTCCATCAACTAACATTTATTAAGGGCCTACTATGTGTCAGGCAAGGGGTGGGGATATAAAGAAAGGTAAAAAACTCAGTCCCTGATCTCAAGGATCTCATAGTCTAATGAGAATAATATTAATAATATACAGAATAAATCAGAGGGAAGGCACTAAGATTAAGGGGGACGGTGAGGTTTCTTGCACAAGGTGGGACATTAGCTGATTTTGGAAGGAAGCCAGGACGTGGAGATGAGGAGGGGGAGATTTAGAGGTGTGGGAGACAGAAAGTGAAAATATCCTCTCCCAGTCTGGAGATGAAGTGTGGTAGGCAAGGAACAGCGAAGCAGGTCCAGCTGAAAGACGCAGGAGCCACCCAGGCCAGGTGTGGGATGCTCCAACAGGGGCCAGGTCAGGAAGGGCTTTGGAAGTCAAGTAGGAGCTGTCTCTATTTGATCCTGGAAGTAATAGGAAGCCACTGCCATTTACTGAAGAAAAATCTGTTTTGGGGGAAAAAAGGGTTTATGAATCTTAAAGCCCCACAGAAATGTGTATTTTCACACTCAGGTAAATGGAGAGGGTTCCATGAGGGTTCAAAGATTCTCAGCCATGAAGTAGGTTTTTAAAAAATGTGTATGTTTATAGCTACATAAATGATAAACCCTAATGTAAAAACCATCTATTTGCATGTTTTATGTATATGTATATATACAAAACATGTATATTTTAATGTTTGTTACATATTATATATTAAATGCATTTATATATTTCATAGTTTTATATTTCTTTTATGTATTTATATTTTTAAAATATATACTATATGGGAGGGTTGTTGCTTTTTTTTGAAGAGGGAGGGCAGGGCAATTGGGGTTAAGTGACTTGCCCAAGGTCACACAGCTAGTTTTTTTGTGCTGTGTCTGAGGTCACATTTGAATTCAGGTCCTCCTGACTCCGGGGCCAGTGCTCTGTTCACTGCACCTGGCCACCCCTGTGTATTTTATTTTAAACATTTAAAAACAGGATTCTAAGAAGGGGTCCATAGGTTTTACCAAGGGGCGGCGGGTCCCAAATAACCTGAAAAATCCCTAAACATTTCAGAAAAAAGGAAACTGAGGCCCAGGTGGGGAAGTGACTGCCCTTGGGTCACCAGGTCATTGGCAAAGCCCAGTCTGTCTTCTAGGTCCAGTCTCATTATTCCTCAGGCCCCCCCCAGGGGCGTAGGGAGGGAGGGAAGTCCGGGACCAATGGGCAGGACCTCGAGGTCCCGCGCAGTCGCGAACGCCACCTCCCCTCCCCCTCCCTGCTGACTCAGTGGTAACCATGACAACCCGAGGCCTAGAGGCCCAGAGGACGCTACTCCTCCAACAGAAGTCTTGGAGGTGGCGTCCCCTACCCCGCTCAGTGAGGGCCCTGTGGAGACAGTGCGCAGGCTCCAGACTCCAAACATAGCGGGAGTGGGGGGATGGGGAGCCCGAGGTAGGCAAAAAGGAAGTGTTTTTAATTTCGGACGCGAGTTGATTATTTTTGTCCCGTCGGAAGCGCCGTTCCGTGGTTGTTGCACCAGGACCGCTGAAGCCACGTGATTGCATCACAGGCCAGAGAAGGGAAGTCACATGACTCGACGCCCCGGCAGCGGCCTGGACTGAATCTGCTGTCAGGACCCGAGATGGAAACGACCCTGGAGCAGCACCTCGAGGACACGTGGGTAGTGCGGACCCGGGCGGGCCGGGCACTTCGGTGGCCTCCTCGAGGCCTGGCCCAGGAGGGAGGGAAGGGAGGCGGCGCGTTAGCTGCTGCAGCCCGCGGTATCCGCGCCGGCAGCCCCGGCCTCCCTTGTGGTTCGCTCCCGTAACCTCGGCGTCTGGTCTGTGTTAGGATGAAGAACCCGTCGATCGTCGGCGTCCTGTGCACGGACTCGCAGGGGCTGAACCTGGGCTGTAAGTAGCGCGTTCGAGGTGGAGCGTGTGCCCGGACCCCGGGGCGGGAGGAGTCACGGGCACTCACGCCCGCCACCCCCATTCCTGGTGAGGAGGTGAAAAAGGGAGGCAGATGAGTTCGGTACCACGCACCTACTGTGTGCCGGGCGCGCTGGTGATAGGAAGGAGCCCGGGCTGATTCCTGCCCCGGAGGATGCTGAGCTCTAATGGGGGAGGACCACGGCCAAATGATCAGATAAAGAACCGGAACAGCCAAGCTCCACCCCTGGGGGGCGGGCAGATAAAGCTCCTGACGAAGACGGCTTTCTTGGGGCAGGGGCTTGGAGAGGTGGAGCATTTTAGGCTGGGACCACCTCTGATCAAGCATTCGTTTAGGGGTGAGCATAGCCTGAAGGCCGGGCATCTGGACTTTAGGGGACCTCACTTGCCCCAGGTGTTCTATAAGAAGGGAGCCGATAGGTGTACGAACTGATAGACAAAATGCCCTGGTGGGCGTGTATATAGTTACCATGTTGATGATAGTGTTCTGGAAGAGTCTGTACTTTATCAGGGGAGACAGGGCTACATCTCTCTCCATCATGTCTCTGTGCTGTTCTCTCTACTAGAATTTCCACTACTTAAAAAAATATCTGTGGTTTCATTGTGTGAGTACTCATATCTTTCTTCAACCTAGCCCAGAGGATTTTTGTGAATTGTCAGTGGAAGAAATCAAACAATATAACTGGCTACACTATTCATTGTTACATAATCTCAAGTGGGTCCTCCATGCAATCTTCTAACTCTTCCACATCTCCATCCATCCTGTCTGTCCTTCTTTGCTTCAGTCTCACAGGAAGACACTTATGCCCTCAACCTCATCTTCAAAGAACCTGTTTAATCAATCATTCCCTAATACTAGTTTTAGGGAATTATGTAACTAGGGATTATTTGGGAGATTACTTAGGACAGGATGTAACTATTCCCCATCTACTGATTTCATTGCTTCCCCTCATCCCCAGCTATAGTTAAGCTTGTCTGACCCATCATTTTAAAAGTTTATTTGCCTCTGCTCTCCTCCAATGCTGCCATCCTTTTTCAGTGCCAGATTCCTTGAGAAAACTGTCTGTGCTCTAGGTCTCTTGTTTCTTTACCAGACACTCATTTCTCAGCCACATATAATTGGGCTCCCCCCAAGGTTGCCGAGGATCTCTTTACTTGTGGAATCCAGTGTCCTTTCCTCAGTCCTCATGCACTTTGATGTCTCTCAAGCTTTTACACTGTTGACCATCCCTTCTTGACTATATTTTCCTTATTTGGATTCCTTGGCATTGCTCTCTCCTGGTTCTTATCTGTCATACTATGAAATGTCTGAAATGCCATCCATCCCCTACCTTAATGTGGCTGATCTTCCAGGGCTATCCTGATCCCTCTTCCATGTACATGTTCTCCCAGGTTTCATATGTTCTGTAGTGTAGGTTCAGTGTATCTCTATACTGAGGACTTTCACACCTGTGTTTACAACTCTGATCTTTTCCTAAAACTCCATTTCTGCATTATCAATTGCCTGCTTGGCATCCCCTGGATGTATGATGGTTTATTGCAAACTTGTTCAAAACAAAACTATTCCCCTAAAATTCCTCATCCTTGGCTTTTCCTTCTCCCTCCCCCTCACCAATCCCACCACTTGCCAACTCTTGTTGATTCTATCCCTTCTCTTCACTCAGAGGCTACCACCCTAGTTCAGATCTTATCACTTCTTGCTTAGACTTCTGTATTGTAATAGCTCCTAATTAAATCTCCCTGCTCCCAGTCTCTCCATTCTCCTCAGCTACCGAAATTACTTTTCTAATTCAGGTCTGATTGTGACACTTTTGTCAAAAATCTTGTGTCTCCCCATTGTCTAGAGCAGTGGTTCTCAACCTTTCTAACACCACAACCCTTTAATACAGTTCCTCATGTTGTGGTGACCCCCAACCATAAAATTATTTTTGTTGCTACTTCATAACTGTAATTTTGCTACTGTTATGAATCTATCTGATATGCAGGATGTATTTTCATTGTTACAAATTTAACATAACCCACAGTTTGAGCACCACTGGTCTAGAGCGTAAAGTACAAACTCCTTAGCCTTAAGCCTCCCATAATAACTGACATTACTTTATAGACATCTTGTTTGGGCCTCAAAACAGCCTTGTGAAGCAAACCCTGCAGGTCTTATTATACTCCGTTTTATATATGAATAATCTGAAATTCAGAGTTCAGTGGCTTGCCTGTGTTCAGTTAATGTGTAGAGGTGTCTATCCCCCAAATCATTCTGTGTCTCAGCCTAGCTTATCTTTATTGACTTGTTTTGTTACATTCTGTTTCAGAGGCTCCATATTCCAGCCATACTGGCAAATTATCTATTTCTAAGACTTGGTATGCCATCTCCCAGTGCTAAGAGACTCCTTCCTCATTGATGCCTCTTAGAATTTTTGTGGCTGCTGCTTCTCTGGTTCACCTCTGATACCAAGTCCAGTAGATCTTTCCTCCCATCACCCTACCGTGTTAGTGTAACGTATTGTGTACTTGTAATGTAATGTGTACTTGTCACAGAGCAAGCTCCTTAAGGGCAGGGACTTTATATTTGTTTTTTCTAGGATCCCTAGCACAGGGCCTTGCTCAAAATAAGTGCCTAATAAATGTTTAATTGATTTGCCACAGCTAAAAAAAATGGAGCCAAACATCCTTTTCATCTCTCAGATGAACTAGACTGGCTCAGACTACAGCAAAACTTCACCAGGCCCCTATTTGAAACCTTTCAGGCAGGTATTCATAGGAAGATAAGAAAAATACTTTTGTGAGGGTGGGGGTTTTGTTAGGTTTTTTTGATGGAAGGAGGCAGTAAGAAGGAAGATTACACCGGGATGCTAAAGAGGATCAGTGAAGCTTTTTTTTTTATGTGTAAAAAGTTCAAAAACACTTTGAATACTTTTGTGAGGGCACCTATAAAGAGAAGGTGAACCATTTCTAGGGTTGTGTAGCCTCAGAGAAACTCAGATTGCGAGGGCCTTGGAAGCATATTCCATTTGTGTCCATTGAAATAACAGGAGTACCATACATGTTAGCACTAAGGAACTTTAGAGGTCATCCATTCATTATACAACTGAAGAATCCACAAGGCCAGATAATGCCACAGTCAGTATTAGATCTGGCTATTGCCTTTAATCCATGCTGGAGTACTGGGTGAAAAATGTGTTTGGAAGAGATACTAATGTAATTTGTTATAGGGGCAGATTTGGGCGGGGGAGTTAAAGGGTTAAAGTTACTTTCTAGATTCATTTGCCAGATGTGTTTAGAATGCAGATGCCTAAATTCTGAAACTTGACTTTGTGTCCCCAAGAGGCTTCTTCCAGTCTTGTAAAACAACAGTCCTTTTGGTTTTATGTCGCAGGCAGCACATCAGAAGTAAATCCACATAATCTGTTGTTGTGACATGGCTTATTTTCAGACACAAGTAGGGTATCCTTGCTTGCAGCTGCTAACATATTTCAAAGTAAACTTTTTTTTATTATCATTGGTTGTAGGATCTAAGGCTTACCTATTATCCCAAGACTGAAATAAGGCATCAATAAAAAAATCAATCTTACTAGCATTAGTTAATTTAGGAGGATTTGGCCTCAGGAAGTAAAAAGTCAGTCGATTCTGACCAAGAAATAAAGTGCTTTCAGAGTGCACACATTATCAAGGTGAGTTGGCCTTATTGACAGTCCTAAACAAAGAGCTTTAGGGGACATGCGATTGAGTTTAGTAAATGAAGTCAAATCTCCCCCAAGAAATTAATGTGTGAAATCTCGTATTTCAGTTGACTTTGTATGACTGAATCTATGTGACTTTCAGATTGATTTGAAATACAGTGTTCATCCCCTTAATGGGATAGATCATAAAATTTTAGGGCAGAGCTTACCAGTGGCCCTTTGTTTAAGGACTGACAGTTACCTAACTTGATTGTGCAGATCTAGCCAGTGGTTAGTATAGACAGCAGTAAGTCAAAATGTTCACTGAATTGGAACTCTACATATCTATTACCATCCTCATCCCAAACAGTAAATGCTTAGTTTGGAGCATTTCTGTGTCTTTCAGGTCGTGGCACCCTGTCAGATGAACATGCTGGGGTGATCTCTGTCCTAGCCCAACAAGCAGCTAAACTAACCTCTGACCCAACAGATATTCCTGTGGTCTGTCTAGAGTCAGACAATGGGTGAGTATTTACAGTTCTGTTTTTAAATGCCTCCCTTTCCCTTTATTAATGAGAAATTTTACATTAAATCAGAGTTGCCCTTCCATTTTTCATTCAGGTTTCAGTGCTATCATTGAGCTGACTGAAAAGAAGCTTTTCTGTATGTCCTTTAGGGGAATTCATGTGTTCCTTTGCATAGCTTCCCAAAGTGGGCGATACCACCCCTTTGGGGGGCTATTGAATAAAAATAAGAGTTAACCTAATGGGGGGGTGCCGTGTACTTTTTTTATTTTTAAAGGGGGCAGTAGGCTAAATAAGTTTGGGAACCTCTGCTTTAAAGCAAGGTTTTTAATCTTTTTGTTTTATGAATACCTTTGCCAGCCTAGTAGAGCCTATAGATATGGCTCCCTTCTCAGAATAAAGTTGTTGTTTTTTTCCCCCCTACATTCATCATTGAATGAAGTGGTCAATTTGGAGGCTAGTGAAACTTAAAGATGGAAATTTTTTTCCCCATACAAATTCACAACCCCCCTAAAATATATTCACAGATCCCTTGGGAAATTAACAGCCTCAGCTTTAGAACCACAAATATAGCAAATGGGTTAGAAGCTTCTACTTATGCCCAGTACTAGTTTTGTTAATCCATTATGACTTTACACAAATTTCACTCAATCTCCAAGCCTCAGTTCCCATATTAGATTAACACCTTAAGAGAAGTTATAAAGACTAAAGATAGATTTGATAGTACATTATTTAAATGTGGACCTGATATTCTCTTGAACCAAGAAATGAGTAGCACAGAGGAGGGGGGAAAGTTATCCTAAAATATATCATTTTTCTCTGTGTCATGTACCCAGTTATTTTAAAATGTGAAGTCCCAAGTATCTTAGCTGTAACTTTGAACTTCTGCTGTTTCCCAGTAATAAAGCAGATACAGTGGTTATATGGTCATTAAATTGGAGACCAGCCAGCCTGTGATGACACCACTTGTTTGAATAAACATTATCAAATTTCCTTTGCTTTGCCTTTCAGGAACATAATGATCCAGAAACATGACAGCATCACTGTGGCAGTGCACAAAATGGCATCTTGACCTCTCAGACCTAGTCTCCAAACAATTGTAGAACTCAAACCAATCTTTCCATCTCATTTCTCTTCTCCTGCTCTACTTTTAAGTACCAGTACTTAGGTCAGCCATTAAATGTAATAATTGCTTCTTTCCTGTTTATTATTTTAAAGTTGTTTTTGGTAAGCCCTTAGTGAGAAAGGGTAATAAGGTTTTAAGGCACCTGTCAAAATCAAGTTATTCTGTATTGCTGGACTTTGGGTATGGTCAATAAACATAGCTGTAGAAAAGCACTGAGCTTTTCCTAGATTGTGTAAGATGTCTGTTTCACACAGCCTATCCAGCATAGAATCAAAGTTTACTATCTTTCTTTCATTTTTTGCTCTTTGGAGGGGGGAAGGTAGGGGAGTTGGGGTAAAGTAACTTGCCCAAGGTCACATGGCTAGTTTTATGTTAAGGGTCCGAGGCCAGATTTGAACTCAGGTCCTGCTAACTCCAGGACTGGTGCTATATTCACTGTACCACCTAGCCGCCCCAGTTTTGTATCTTTTAAGGACCTATGATCCCAACTATATACCTTTCGAAAATTTCCTAAAGCCCCTGCCTTCTCCATAAGAGTGGTGTGCAAGTAGAGGCATGATGGCAAATTAACCTTAATTTCACTAGCAAAGGACACTTAAAGGTGAGAGGAAAATACTTTTAGCTTGCCGTTAAAATAGTAACTTTCTGAAAATAAGGAATGTGTCCTAAGTTATATGGTCCATAATGCATAACCATGTATATAAGCAGGCAAGCAGATACTTAATCTTGTGCAAGAGAAATTTAATCCTTGTTGCTCTACATTGAAAGGAGCTATCACCAGTATTAGGAAGTGTCAACCTCTAGAAAAAGTTTAGTTAAAGGAGACAAGCAAATAGTAATATATAGTTATCTCATTTTATTCCCTTAAGCTAGAGACACTTGTACAAGGAGCCAAGAGCTAAGTTCTGACTGATGAACAGAGGAGTCATAAGACTTTTAATACATTTTATAACCATTCCAATTCAGGATGACCATATCACAAAACTTTGTTTTGTTACTATCTATATGTGAAAAAGAGTTCCTTGGTTTTAACAACAACCAGAGCAGGGTCTATTTACATTTTATGGTCTCAGGATGTAGTAAGTCCCAAGATAAGGGGAATCTCACCCATGGTCTTTGAAGTTGCAGACCCAAGGAAAGGCATTTTAAAATCAATCAAATGGTTTGATTAATTCAGACTTCGGCCAAAATATGATTTTTAATGATTATCAGAAGAAATTGTAATTTTACAGTAAGAGAAAATATTTCTCCAATATACTTTCATGGCAATAAACATTTATTAAATGCCTGTTTGCAGTTTGTTAGGAAGTTTTGTATATCAAAGCAAAATTTGCCCTCCATTTTTTTTTCTTTTTGAAGGATAATTGGGGTTAAGTGACTTGCCCAAAGTCACACGGCTAGTTTCTGTGTCGTGTCTGAGGCCAGATTTGAACTCAGGTTCTCCCTAACTCCAGGGCCAGTGCTCTATTCACTGCTCCACCTAGCCACCCCCCTTCTCCATTTTCCAATCCACCCATGCTGAGGCTTTCCTCTGGATATGATTTGTATAAGACACATTTTCAGACATTTGATGAAGGCTCCAAGTCCTCCAAGCATGCCTCAGAACATTCCGAGTCTTCACCTCGTTTCTTTAACACTTTAAAAAATGTCCCTTGTAACAACACTGTGAAGTAGGTAATGCATATAAATTGTTTAAGATGAAGCACTAACTCATGTTTCCTGACTCCAAATGTTTTTTTCACCACACTCCAGGATCTGGGAGTATCTCAGAAAACTTGAACGAGGGACTGAATAGAATATGGTGGTATTGACTAATAATAAATGTGAAATCCTTCACCTAGATTAGAAAAACCTAATCACCAAAGGTGTTAAAGAAATATGCCTTACATTGTTCTTCAGATCGGTTAAACATTTATGTGCCAACTATGTTAAAAGCAAGTGGATACTTTAGAGCAGCAGTTCTCAACCTGTGGGTCACAACCCCTTTGGGGGTCAAACAACCCTTTCACAGGGGTTGCCTAAGACCATTGGAAAACACATATTTCTGATGGTCTTAGGAACCAAGACACTGCTCCGTGTCCAGGCAGGTGCACCCACATGCAGATACACCCACATATGAGTATTAAGGGGTCATGGCATTAGGAAGGTTGAGAACCACTGCTCTAGAGGATCTGGGTTTTTGTACAGGTGGGTAGTGGTGACATTGACATCCTGCTGTAGTCCTACCACCACAGAGCTTTCATCATCCTGTAACCAACTTGATTATGAGCCTGTCCACACTTAAACAAGGCTAACAACCCAACTGGTAAATACCACTAGGCCCCTAGGATCTTAAACCTTTTTAGCTCTTACCAGAACTTTTATTCTAGCCAGCTACGTCTCCACATGACAAAGTGCTAAAGTTTTACTTTACTGGGTCTGCCAAAAAAAATGACTCTCCATGCCCTCGAGGATTATAAATCCTACTAAAGAAGGAATGCCAAGTAATTAGGATATGGTGTAGAGTATGAAGGAGGCAAGGAAGGGATCCAGAAAAAGGGAGGGGTAACACTAATCAGGAAAGGACTTTTGGAACTGAATCTTGGAAATGATGATGTTTTTGACAGGGAAGAAGTGCATGTGGGCATGGATGGGTTGCATGAACTATAGTTCAGGGGTGGGAGAGGAAATCTGAAACTACGTTGACAAAAGCACAGAATCCAGCGGGTGGTAAAAGAAGGCTGGTGTGACAGCCTTATGGAATCCCTACCCTATCTCAAAGGTAAGAGAAAACAATTGATGGTTTTAAAATGATTGACAATTTTGTTAAAAGGATGGCTGGGAAGGGGGGTGGGGTGCCTGGAGTAAAAAAATGCTACTTGGGTTATTTCATTCCATGTAAGATATGTAGGGGCAGAGTGAGTGGAGAAGAGTGGGAGGTAGATGCAAGAACCAGCTGGATGTAGAGAGTGGAAGGAAGAGGCAAACCTGCCATGAATCTTTTAAGGGTGGGTAATGGGGAGGATGGTGGTGCCATCAACAGAAATAGGATGGACAGGTTCATTAATAAAGATGACACTGGTTTTGGACATAATTAGGGTTGAGGAAGGCCATCCATGGAGATGTTCAACAGGTAAACAAAACAGAGGGCTAATTCAAAGTCAAAACTGGACCAGGTTAGTGTGTGTATTTGTATGTGTGTGTACATATATGTATGTATGTGTGTGTGTATATATATATATATATATATATAGGGGAGTTACCTGTTCAGAGCGAATAATCCAGACATGGGAAAGAATCAACATGCATTTATTGGGCCCCAATGGGCAGGGCACTGTGGCCACACTTAAGGGACAGGATAATGAGCCTAATGAGGCTGGGAAGAGCTGGGTGTCTGAGGGATCTCATATGAATCCCTAGAGGGTTCTTGTCTGGAAAGAAATTCACAGGACCCAAGCTATCTTTTAGCAAAGTTATAAAAGTTTATTGTTATGCTGACTTAGCAGCAGGCAGTGTTGTGCAGAGAATAATGCCAGCGAGCCTGGGTTCAAGATAAATTTAGGTGTGAATTTATTAAGCGCTCAACTACCCAAGTGTATTTACTCAAATGAGTAGTGATCTTTGGGATTTACAAACTTGATTATATAGGCCAACACCACAATCAGGGAGGGGAGCCAGCAGAAGCATGACGTACAGAAGCAAAAAGCCAGCCATTGGTCAGATCTATAGCTCAGGGCTAATTTGGGAATATGGTACAGGGTGCAACCTTCCTGTGTCACGGGGGTCCCTCCTAGAACAGGGTGGAGGGCCATAGTGCTTTCCAGAGCAAAGTGGAGGGTCATGGGGGTAAAGGGGATTGGAATTCCCCAGAACAGGCTAGGGTCATGAAGAGGGTGGGGGGCCCTCCTTGGTCAGTAGGCCAGGACAGGGTGGTTCCTAGATAAGATCCTTGCACCATAATGAACCTTATACACTATAATAATTCAAAGAGAGTATATAAAATGCTCATTAGGGAAGGAGGCAGGGGACTACGCCTTAAGCAACTTTGCCCAGACTTGAGCAATGATGCCTAGACATGCCTTAAGCAGTTTCAAGCTATGACAGAATATAGAATAAGGACAAAGACAAAAATATAAAGGAGGCTTAATGGTGGGCCACAAATCAGATGGTGTGCAGTGACCTGGGATCCGGGCCTCTGTATTACAGCAGGAGAAATAGGGGGACCTGCAAAGTGCAGGGATCTAAGGCAGAGTTATAAAGTTTTACGCTTTGCAGTGGGCAGGAAAAGATTAAGGGAACCTGCAAAGTGCAGGGGATAGAGGTGCAGTTTTTATAACCATAATACTATCAATCAAAGGTTAATTAGCTAACTAGGTGGGCAAGGGAGGAGTTTAAGAGTGGTCAGTGCTTAAAGAGACATGCACTTCTTATATCAACTGCACAGATGTATCGCCCATAATTCACTGGGACATCCCTCTGGGGGGGCTACCTGGAGGTGTGGGTTTTGCCTTGTGACATCACTAGGTTACTTTTTGGTCAAGGATGAAGGGGATATGTCCAATATGGCTGATGGGAGGATAGGCTTGATTGTTTCAAGACGTGCCAAGTCTGGAAGCTAGACTGATAAGGGATTCAGGAGGTACCATATTGGGAGGGAGTTCTCTCTCTGATAATGTTGTTCAAGGCTTTTGGGTGCAGCTGGACACTTAGAAAAAAAGGGGCTAAGTATTTCTCTAAGGGTTTGTTTATAGAATGTTTTTGAAGGATTCATAGGTACTGTATCTAGGCAGACTGCTGGCTCAAGGAAAAGTCTTTTAGGCTGGGGGAAGGGAAGAGGCAGAGTTAATGCCTTTATGGCTGGGGGAAGTGTGACTTTTACAACTTAATTGCACAGGCTTATTACAAACTGATGTTACATACATAGGTACCTGAACACAAGTGAGATTTTACTGAGGTTATAGATAAAAGCATCCCAGAACACATCAAGCCTACAAAGGAATGGGATCTGTTACTAGAGGAAAACCAGGAAAGAAATGTCACAAAAGCCAAGGAGAAAAGAGAATAAAAGAACATAGAATGAGCAATGTAAAATTCAGAGTTGGAAGTGATCACTCTAAACCTCATCATCACTCAGTAGTTGGCCAGGAGGTCATAAGAATTGGGGTCAAGGGGGAGAAGTGATGAAATATGAAGGCTAGGGTGTTTGGTCATCAACATCAATACTGAAGGTCCCAGCAATGAAGATGGATTAAAAAAAGAGAGAAACTCGACCACATGCTCCCAGTAAATTATGAAAGGGATTAACCTGGAGGTTAGGATGAAGTAAGAGGACTTTATGAATTTCAAAGGAAACGTCTGGTATGGCAGTCAGGGAAGAATAAGTATGCTGACTCTCCCTGGTCCAAGAAGGGGAGGAGGGAGTGAAAGAGAAAAAAGAGTTCCCGGAATCATTGGAAAAGACAGTAAGGGACTTTCAGGAGAAACCCAAAAGATGGAAGTTTACAAGATAAAAGAAGGAAAGGGTGGTTGTTGACGATAGAATAGGGTTTGTGGACCCGGAAGGAGGTCTGGGGCCAGGGCGGGATAGGTGGAGCTGAAGGCAGGGATGAGTGCTAAGTGGCCACTAGGAAAAGAATTTGCTGGGATTAAAAGATAGACCTTGCCCCTCCCTTCAGGAAGTAAAGTCCGCTGGGAACCCAGCCTGGTTTTGCTCAGTCTGCTCTTTTTTTCAGGCTCTTATAAATGCTCCCTTGTGCTACGTTTCACAGCTTGCTGAAGCAAAAGTTGCTGAAGAGTAAAAATCCAAGACATGATGTAATTTGCTTTTCTTCTTAAACTGCCTTATTTGATGAGGCTTTCTTTCCTCAGTTTCACATCTAAAGGTAAGATGGAAATGAAATTTTGTGCTTCATTTGACTAATAGTGGGGATATTCCCTCCCATCACAGTTCACCAATTTAGGCATTTGGAGTTGCCATGCTGCCCCAGAACTGGGAACTGAGATGGTCATACCTGACAACCGCCACCTATCCTGATCTGTGGGGAACAAATAAACAAATCCATGCCAATACAGAGCATTAACTAGACCCTATTCCAACATTATCTTTATTAGCTGAAGGGCTTTCTGGAAATGCCTTAGGGTTCGTCAGTCTTTTTGGAGGCTGGGAGAGGGCCAACTATTAGACTTTATTAAGGATATTAGTGAGAAGAGGGAACCTGTAATTCTTCATCCTTATAAGCACTTCCACACAATAGGTGCTAATGGTTTAATGAATTAAAGTATCTCCCAAACTATTAACATCATGAAGGAGTAGGAGGGAATCAGTTTGGTTAAACCTATCATGGGAGAATGGGATGAAAAAGGACCCCTGTGTCATTCAACCAAGACAAGACTGATAAGGGATCTCTCCCCCAAATAAGTGAGAACTTAAAGAATGTCCCAAGTTGATGGGTCAACGACTTTCCATTTGGTCAGACCTTAAAGTTGTGAAGGTCAAATAAGTGGGGTTAGTGTAATTCTCAGGGACTAACACATGGAAGTCAGTTTTGTTTTTAAAAGATAAACGAAACTGAGAAAATTCTCAAAACTGTAAAGTTAGTGTAGACAGCAAAATTTCTTAGACTTAGGTCACAGAACCTATGCTATAAGCTCAAAAATAAAAGGGAGCAAGCAAATTAGAAAGGTAGTGGGTTTTTAAATTAGTAGACTGAAATGTACCCCTAAAATGAATGGGGTTTGAAAGTTTACTTGACTCCAAAAGAGACTTAAACTGCTAACTAGGAAATGGACACTTTCTTATAGGATTCTCTTACAAGTGAGAGAAGTGGAACATTCAATTGTCATGCTGAAGGGGACAAAGTCACAGCCTTACACCGAACCTCTTGATGGAGGATGGGGATGGATGATTGTGTTTCATTTCTTCCTGGTAAAAGTTTGTGAGATTATTCTTTATCCTTCCTACCAGAATATCCACACCACTATCATCAACTGTTTTCCTCTACTTTCTTGGCAGTTGGGACATGGGGATATCATACAGTAAGTAGGGCTGGTCCTTTTCTGGGAACATAAGGGATGGGGCAAGAATATTGATAGAAAAATTACTTCTGTGGCAGATGCCCACTCCTGACTCCCTTCCCCAAGTATGTATGCAAGTAGGAGAGATACTGGCATAGGATATGCCCACATCAAAGAAGGCACTATCCTCTACGAGCAAAGCAGAACCAAAATAACTCAAAAGAAATGTGAAATGTGCAAATTTAGAGATATTTCCATTCTAAATATTCATATGAACTATTTGTGCCCAACCTGTAGTAGAGCTTTCCAAGCTTTGTGTTAGTCTGATCAGCCACAGTCAAACACACTGTACCTTGACTCCAACACAGTGATGTTATTTTGGCCCTCTTCAAGAAGGGAAAATGGACCAGCCAAGCAAGACAGCAGCACCCATCAGGACGGAAAGGGGCAAAGAAAGTAGCTGAATTCTCTTTCTTAATGAGATGGATTAAGATTCATCGTCAACATGCAAGTATTTGTAACTTTCTTAACTAAAAATATAAAAACCTACTAGGACACTGACCTTTCCCCACCTTGAGCTATCTCATTGTTAAAAAGTAACTGGATTTCTCACTCATTTCTACAATTAGTCTACTCTTTCCCTCAAGAAGCTTTTTGAGGGGAAAAAAAGGTAGGGAGGGGCAAGATGACCTGTAGAACAGCGGAGAGAGGCAGACATGAACCTTGTCTGTGAGATTCCACCTCCGAATGGTGGCAGAGCCCAAAACTGTCTATACAACCAGACAAGTTGAGCTTTATTGCCATTCTTAATAGTAGCTACTCTTCACTGTGCACACTGTGTGATGGTGTTGGTAGTGGGAAGATGAAGGGAGGCTCCAGATGATTTCCATCTGGCTTTAGGAAATAGAAAATAAAATAATACTCAGGTCTTCACGCTGATCCCCTCTCAGCTCAGCCCAACAGTGAGCAGATCATGCGTCTTCTTCTGGTTCAGCTGTGTCTGATTCTTCATGATCCCATCTGGGGCTTTCTTGGCAAAGATACTGAAGTGGTTTGCCATTTCCTTCTCCAGCTCATTTTATAGATGGGAAAACTGAGGAAAATAAAGTTAAGTGACTTGTCCAGGGTCACACAGCTAGTGTCTGGGGCCAGATCTGAACTCAGAAAGATGAGTCTTTCTGATTCTAAGCCCAGTGTTCTACCCATTGTGCCACTTGGTTGCCCACAATGTGTCTAGGAAATGAAAAAGTAACCATAGTGGATACCAGAATTTTACTGTACAAGGTAATAACCAACTAGATATCATATCTCTCTTAAGGTTAGAAGGAAATGGTCTCAGAAGTCAGCAAGTAGGAGAGGTATTCCTTGGGTGGGGTCCTCAATCAATGTGCACTTATCAGGCACCTACTCTATGAACTAGCATTGTGCTAGGAATGCTAAAGTAAGCCCATTTCAATGCCTGTATTCTACTGAGGAGAAACCTGTCCAGGAATACAGGATACATGCTAATATTCAGTGACAGGGTAGAGACATACAAAATAAACACCTGGGAGATTCACAAATAATATAGTGATGAGGGTAGGGACACTATAACCTGAGGGTGGAGAGTGAGGATAAGGAGCAATACAGGCAGAGGGAACAGCCTGTAAAAATGCATGGAAGTTGGAGATATCCATGCAAAGCATCAATAAGATCACTTTGCTTAGATGAAAGGGTGGGGAACCTGTAGCCTCAAGGCCACAGGTGGTCCTCTAAGTCTTCAAGTGTGAACCCCTCTGACTGAATCCAGACTTCCCAGAACAAAGTCCCTTAATAAGAGGATTTGTTCTGTAAAACTTGGACTCAGTCAAAAGGCCACCCTCAAGGCCCTAGGAGGCCACATGGCCTTGAGGCCGAAGGTTCCCCAACCCTGCTAGAGTATACAGTCAGTATATGAGGCAAAGTAACATATAATCAGCCTGGAACCAGACTGCCAAGGACCCTCTGTCCTAGGGACAATCAAAGGAATTTGTATGCTATCCTAAAAGTCATGGAAAGCTTCCTAAGCAGGGGAGTGCCATGGTCAGACCTGCACTTCTTTTGGCAGCTGGAGAGAGGGCAGGCTTATTGGAGAAGGGAAGGACTTGGGGAACTGAGAGGCCATTGCTATCTAGTCTGGGAAAAGGCAGTGAGTGCTTGGTACTTTCAGAGCCTCACAAGATGCTTGGGAACCAAAAAACCAAATGTAAATTGCCCTTAGAACAGTGGTTCTCAACCTTCCTAATGCCTTAACTCTTTAATACTTGTATGTGGGCAGATCTGCATGTAAGTAGACCTGCCTGGAGACGGATAGAGGAGCAGTATCTCGGTTCCTAAGACACATGGGAAACGTGTTTTCCAATGGTCTTGAGCCACCCCTGTGACCGGGTCATTTGACCTCCCCCCCAAAGGGGTCATGACCCACAGGTTGAGAACCACTGCCTTAGAAGAAGCCATGTCCCAAATGCTGATTTCACTCATTTTCCTCTGGTGGAGAGATTTTTTTTTTCAACATAAGATGCAACAATTGAACTTCATAAGTTGCATGATTCTAATTTTTCCCCTTTTCCTTACCACTTTGAAGGAAGGTTTAAAATTAATCTACTTGGAAATTAAAACTTCTCCAAAGACATGTTGTTTGTGACAGTAAAATCACTTTCATATTGCCCAGTTTTTAAGGTCACTGACCTCATCTTCAGATGATTAGCACCATCAATTTCCCAAGAAGGCATTAGTGGTACCTCTCAAATTATAACAGGGACACCCATCGGGAGGCCTCTCCAGCTTGAGAACCACATAGGGAAGCAATGTGTCCAAAAACACAGATCATGCCACTGGAAACGAGGAAATGTGTCACAGCTGCCAACATTAAAAGAGAACTGGCTTACTGATAAGTCACCCAATGATTTTTTCCAAAAATGGAAGGACTGTCCTTGGCAGCTTTTTCACTTGGTGCTTACTGACTGAACCACCTGAGAATGGGGAGGGAAGTTAAACTGAGAATCAAGGCTATAAGACTGCTGGGCTGAAATTAAATCCTCACCACAGAAAGCTGCTAGGTCCAAGCAACAGTGGCTTTTGGAAGCATGTGGGGGATGCTCAGTTAACTATACTATAAATCACCAACAAGAGAAAAAAAAAATAACCAAAAAATGAGCAGGTGCCAAAATGATTGGACCAAAACTTTGAGCAAGAGGGCGCAAAGACACTGGTTTCCTCAGAGCTGGACTAAATGCAAGCTGACAGCCACAGGGAAGCATTTTAGGAATAAGAGGGCCCAAAAAAGACATATGTAGGTGTGAAAAACAGGGATTTTTGGTTCACAGAGCATCTTTAGATCACTGATAGTGATTTCTCAAAAGCAGGCTGGCCCATTCTCTTCTTCTTATCTAGTTCTGGACCTAGCTAATCTGTCTGTAGTGTCTATCCAAAATTGCCATACAGACAGCTCAGCTTTATAGATGAAAGCTATCCAAGAGTGCATTATTATAGGGGCGGCTAGATGGCACAGTGAATAGAGCACCAGCCCTGGAGTCAGGAGGACCCGAGTTCAAATCTGACCTCACACACTTAACACAAAAAACTAGCTGTGTGATCTTGGGCAAGTCACTTAACCCCAATTGCCCTCCAAAAAGCCAAAAAAAAAAAAAAGAGTACATATTATGATCTGGCCAAGAGGCGTTCTTCATAGACTTGAAGCTCAAAAAGAAGCCTGTGTTAGAGATTTATATCTGAGTCACCACCTGCATAGAGCGTTAGTTTTAAACTACAGAAATGAATGATTGCCCTAAGAAAGAGCTGAGGCCAAAACTGTGGTAGAATTGTAAATTGGAGGTTGGAGAGCCTGTATGTGGAGTTGGTCACGTCCTTTCCCATAGGATAGTCATCAAAATTCTACGTATAAACTTAACCTGACATAGCAAGGCCTCCATAACGCAGCCCCAACCTACTTTTTCCCACCTCACTTCACCCGGTTCACTTTCGCGTTTTGAATCCCAGCCAAATTGTGTTGCTGATTTTGAACTCATCCAATCTATTGTTTACTGTCAAGGATTAGTTCACTTGCCGTGTTGTCCATGGAGTCTTTCATAATTCTGCTCCAGCTAAAATAACCTCAGTCTTTATTTTGGTTTATATCATCAATTTTATCAATGCACAGTTCACATCCTGATTATTACAACATGAGCTCTTTGTGGACAGATTGTTTTCATCTTCTAGGGACAAAAATAGGTATTAAAAAAGGGTTTGCTGAACTGAGTATAATCATCTGAGAAACCAAAGGAGGTGAAAATATTTTTTAAAGGGTGTGTGTGTGTGTGTGTGTGTGTGTGTGTGTGTGTGTGTGTGTGTGTGTGTGTGTGTTTGAGTATCAGATACTGCAGAGATGTCAAGGGAGGGCTAAACAAACAAAAAAAAGCTATCAGACATGATAATCAGGAGGCCATTAGTGACCCTTGCAAGTTGTTTCAGTAAAATGATAGTGATGGAAGCCATATTTTAAGAGATGGTAAGGAAGTACAGGCAATCAAATATGGTCTTTAAAAAAAAACTGGCAGTGAAGGGGGAACAAAGATTAGTTGCTAGCTGTAAAGAGTAGAAGGGTGAAAAGAAGGTATTCAGCTTGAGAAGATCTAAATGTTTATTGTGGGATGAAAAGATTCAATGGAGAAATTATTGGAGCCATGACTTAGAGCAGTGAGTGGTTCTCAACCTTCCTAATGCCGTGACCCTTTAATACAGTTCCTCATGTTGTGGTGACCCCCCCAACCATAAAATTATTTTCGCTGCTACTTCATAACTAATTTTGCTGCTATTATGACTCTATCTGATATGCAGGATGTATTTTCATTGTTACAAACTGAACATAAACCCACAGGTTGAGAACTGCTGACTTAGAGGAAGGGAGAGAAAATGGGTTGAAGGACACAGATAAGGTAATTCAGCCCATTCTTTTGGAACAGAGTTTTGAGATTCCTCACACACCTTTGCACCTAGTTTGTCAATGTCCTTCCCCAAAATGTGGCACCCAAAATTTGAATCCCTGACCATAGATAGGGGAACTCTTCTTCCTCCGAGTTTTGATTGAAGGAGAACAAAACTGATAAAAAGATGTTCAGGAAACTCTTATCAGGGTCCTCTGTTTCACAGAAACATAAAATCTCAAGAGTTCAAAGCTACTTCAGAAGCCACCTAATCCAACTTGTACCTAAACAAGGTGTTCCTCTATAATGTACCTAGAAGACAGAGGATAAGTCATCTGCAGTAAATGTGAGGAACAGGTATGTAGTTTGAGGTTCTGAGGAGAGAGTGAGGGATAATTTATAGTGAAGTTTCCCTATTCTGAAAAATCAAACCTAGAATGGCTTTAGTATTCACTAGGCCTAGGTTTAGGTCACCTGACCTTCAAGGGATCTGGGGCTTAGGGCAATGGAGACCCTCCCCCAGAGCCAACTCAGCACAAGATATGCCAAATAAGATTAAGACTATTTTCACTGGACACCCACATGTTTCCGGGTCCTTTGTCTCAGAGAGATTCCTGTGCTTAGGCTGTGGGTCAGCCCCCCTACCAATAAGAGTGAAGGCCAGTTGGTGGGGTTGGGTTTCTGCATTAGAAGATCATATGACCATGGGCTGGCTTCTACCCATTGTTCTCTCCCTGCTGCCATGTGGGCAACAGGGGAAGAGTCCTTTCTCACGAGAAAGAATAAAGACCTTTTCTGACCTTAGATTCAGACTTTGAACTCTTTCATCTCACAGTTTGAGTGCAGGAAGTCACTTCAGGGAAAGAGATCTTTAAATATTAGAAGAGAATGCTCATGTCCCCAAGTCTTCGCTTCTTATGGAGAAATATGCCCGTCTACTTCCACCCATCCCCTTATGATACACCGGAGTCTCTTCACCATCCTGGTCACCCACCAGTCATTCTCCCAATGGTGCTTCAAAGATGACCAAAAACAATTTAGTAATCACAACAAGCTCTTTCAGTACCTGCAGATGTGAAGTCATTCAGGTCAAATGACCTGACTTCACTGGGCAGTGAGGATTGAAGTTTCCTGCTAAACTCCTTTCTTTTATACTTACTTCACTGAGGATCATTCTCTTTGGGGAAGCAAATGGAAACACAATAGATGGGTCCCTATGTGACAGTATCATAGGCAGGCTGTACCTTACTAACCAAGATTTATAAATGTCTGAGCTGAACTGCACATTCTCTAAAAGATATCTCAAACAGGTTGAGGGTAGCTGCTGGTGGAAAAGAAACCCTCACTATTATTTTCCCCTGCCCCCTAACCTGCATTTCTAGAAAATGTCAGTTCTCCTCTGGATCAGTAACCAGTTACCAAAGGGGCTGGTGGAGAAAATGGGAATAACCCATTCTTTGTTGATATAAAACCACCTAGTTCTTTGATGGGATGAGAATCCTTGTTTGTTAGAATATCCCTAAGACCTTCTCAGGAATACACAATTGCCTTTAGTTTTAATGGGTTAATGCCAAGAGTCTTTAGTCCAAGTGTCCAGTGGATATATAACAGTGAGAGATAAGACATCAGAGTGGAAGGTGTTCCTGGAGGATGGGGAGATGCTGACAGAGGTGGGGAGAACACAACTGACTGTTCTTAAAACTTCAGGGATGGCAATAAGGATAAGTATAAACGGGCAGGTCTTCTCAGGTTTTCTAATGTGGACCTCAGTGAGGGCAATGGCACTGGGCACATGATAAGGTAAATGCACAGTATGGAGCTCTGTGCCAGGGACCTAGCTTGTATAGCTAGGTGAGCATAAGGGCATACAAGCAGTCCCCTTCAGTGAAGCAAAGTCACTTCCAACCACGGATACTTCAGAAAGATCTCTAATACCCAGAACAATAGAAAGCATCTGTAAATAGGCAAGATGATCCATTTCTCAAAATCCCTAAACTCTGGAAATAGCCCTTTCCCTGCCCCCCTAGCCCAGGGCTGTAACTTCCTCCCCTTCCACCTCTTTCCCTTAATCCCACCAAATCTCTTCTTTGTTCTGCCATTCCCAATACCCTCATGGTCCATCAACCCCATCCTGCCCTCCTTTCTCTCCCTGCCCACAGCTCACCCGCCTGCTACTTCTATTTTTGATCTTCCACTATGGCTTCCTGACTTTCTATCACTTTTTTTTTTAATTAACTTGTTTATTTTTTAGTTTACATCATTGATTTCCACAAGATTTTGAGTTACAAATTTTCTCCCCATCTTTCCCCTACCCACCACCCCAAAATAGCAATCCCACTGGATACCCCCTTCCCCAATGAGCTCTCTCCTACATCCTCACCCATCACTTTGTCATTCTCACCACGGTAACCTAATAACGCTGGAAAACTCTGCCATCTCCTTTCTCTGGAGAGGCCAAACGTTACTGGACACAGCCATAAAAACTGAAATGGCTGGGTCCACAAACAGCGTGCTGTCCAACTTCAACTGGGTGCTCACTGAGGCAGAGCGATTCCTGAGCACTACATTCCCCTAGGCTGCTGTTCTGTGTCAACCTCAAGCCCGAATGCCATCTCTTCCCATCACCTCTTTACCCATGAAATCACTACAGAACCACTTCCTTCCCAGACTCAGCTTAGGGATGCCTCCCCAGTGAATACTTTCCTGATCCACTGACACAAAGGGGTCTCTCCTCTGCAAAATTCTTACTGCACTTAGATGCTCTTTTCTATATTCATCTGCTTTATATAGTTACCAGTGGATATTCCTTATGCCCCCTGTAAGCTGTCTGAGCACAGGGGCAATGTTATTTTTCACCTTTGTGCTCCTAGAGCCTGGTGCAGGGCCTTGCATACAGCCACTGCTTAATGAACACTTGGTGAAGGGACAGGAGAATGTGGCTGAACCAGGGAGGGAGGGAATCTATCTCCTGTAATAAATGATTTCCATATACTACCTTACAGCTTTCAAAGCACTTTCCTGCTAAGAACTCTGAGGTAGCTGTATAAGTATCATCTGAGAAGGGCAGGATACCATAGTGGACGGACTGCTAGCCTTGAAGTGGGGAAAACTTAGCGTTTTGCCTCAGATACTCTACTACTGATAGTTCTGTGACTAAAAGCAAATTACTTAACTTTTCTACCTCAGCTTCCTCATTTGTAAAAGGTATTAGACCTACAGTGCCTCTCTCACAGGGCTACTGTAAAGACCAAACAAGACAAAAACAAAGCACTCTACATTTTTTTAAACTAATTTTATATACTGATAAATGCTTCAGAGGAATTAAGCATACCTTCCTGGCCATCTATGGGTGTCCCTAAAACCTGGATACATAGGAAATCTCATTATGCATATTTTCAAGAAATTAAAAGAGTGAAATTTTCAACGTTTTATTTAATTAACATACATTTTAGCCATGACAATTTCACACGGAATAAAAGCTTTCATTAGCTATTGGGCACTATTCTCCATATTAATGAGATTAATTTAATTAATGAGATTTCCTATGTGTCTCCTATGAAACCTCATTTTAGGGACACCCTGTACAAAGTTGCCTCTGACTACTAAGTATTCATGTGACTTGGGGAGAGAGGGGGAAAGGAAAAAAAATCATTTCTTTTGAAGAGCACAATGTCAGATGAGAGCAAGGTGATCAATATTCTACTCCATGTCAAGAATCTAACATGTGGTACCGTACTTCTCAACGACACTCTGAGGGAAACAGATGAGGGATACAAGGCTAGCAGGGCCACCTAGCCAGCAGCTGAAGGATTCTTGGATCAGAGCAAGAGAGGTTGTCTTTTGGCCTGCAAAAAGGGAATGTATCGCTCACCCGAGGGTAGAAGTTTTTCTAAAGGCACTGTCAGTCTCTCATATCAGTCTTTACAGTCACTGTCAGTAACCAGACTGTCATAGATTTAGAGCAATGGTGATTTATTTCCTGTTGCATGTTATTTTTCTAGTCTGTTCTTTGTAGGGACATGTCTAACATATAAACAAATGCGATTTACCCCTCAAAGTGCAAGAAAAAAAAGAAGGGGAAAGAAACCTTACCTAACTTTATGCATAGTGAGACTGAAACCTTCACATGTAAGCCATTATGGTTAGTCTCCAGCCAGGTGAATGTAGCTGTATTAACATGATGGGTTAACAAAATACATTTCCCTTCCCTACTCCCTACTCACCCTCAGAGCTCAGTGATTATCCAAGAATTTAGAGATAAAGCCAGAATGAAGTCAGTCAGAGCATTGTCAGTTCAGCAGCTGACACAATGCTAGAGGGTTTATCCCTCCCTAATTAGCTCAGCAGACACAAGCCTGCTAGGGAAGAAATGCTGAACCTTCATCAGAAAGGGAACCCTTCACCAGGTAACAATTTGGACTATGGATCAACATCACCTTTGGTCTAAATACTATTCTTCCTTAAAAGATAATTGAAAAGGGATTCCTCTTATCTTAGGACTGAGCAAGATAACAAATGAATGCCTAGGCTAATTTACAAAATTAAAAGAACTCAGAGCCCCAGGACAGAACCTACCACATAATTTACAAGCAGGAACCAGTCCTCAAAGTGCCCCAGATCCAGAGCTAGGAGGGATCTCCAAGAACACAGAGTGCAGCCCTCTCATTTTACAGATAAGTAAGCAGAGCCACAGAGAGGCCTTTGCCCCAGGACATACAGCTAGTCACTGACAGACCCTCTGACTCTCCATCCCTGCACAGCAGAAAATCAATTTAATAATGGAAGAGCTGGGAGCTAGAACCTCTAGAGGGAACAGCCTGGGCTGTCAGGGTCCCGGGCAGTTGTCTGGAAGACAAAATATGAGATTTAAACCTAATCCCTGACTCTACACATCAGGACACTGAAGCCCAGGGAGCTTAGCTTGAAGACTTAATGCTCCTTCTTCCCTGCATGCACATTGAACATACTGTCTCTCATGACAGTTTTGAGTCACCTCATGACCTCTGTTGCCCTCCTCTGGGGACTGTATAACAGTCCAGCCACTGACCTGAACTATATGGCCTGCTCTGATTTAGGTAAACATGCTTCTAATGGGACTGACCAAGACCTTCGCCATTTTCTTCGTGGTTTTTCAAGAAGAGTTTGGCGGCACTTCGGAGCAGATTGGCTGGATTGGATCTTTGTTATCCTCTCTCCGCTTCATTGCAGGTATGAGACAAGCAGATAACTCCAGGCCTGTTTCAAAAGGTAGATGCCCCATGCCAGTCAGGCAAGGCTGAAGGAAGACACTGGAAAAGTACCTTTAAACTTGAAAACCTTTACCAAAATCCATACTGACCTATCAACGTCTAATCCTTTCAAGCTGAGTCTTCATCTACATGTAACTGGGTGCCCAATGTCAGTGCAGACCCAACCTCCACAACTACTGATTATGCCCCAGGGTGACAGGTATCTTCCCCCAAATTCTGCACATCAGGTGGAATTAACATGGTTTGGTGGGACAAACAACTATCAAATACTCAAGGTCTAGCTTTATAATATACATATGGGCCTATGTAGCTATCATCCCCCCCATCCATCACCACCTTGATCCCAAGAGATAGACTGGAGACTGTAACACAGCAAACAACACTCAAACTTGTTTGCAGAACTACAGCACCAACACTGAATTTTCACTACTCTAGTCATCCCAAGTTCGCTAGAATCTAACATATGCATACCCCCTTAGATGGAAAGAGACAGGACAGAAAATGCTAAAGACAGCTTAAAGGGCTGACCTGGTTTGGCTTTTGCTTCTGACCACTGGCAATTTACCTTTTATCTTCAATATTCTGAGACCCTCAACTTCTCTTTAACCCAAAAAGCCCTCACTCACCCTCTGGAATCTTAATTTCCATCAAGCTATTGTCCCCTCTCCTTTCTGCCTCCCTTTAAATACTAGAGCTTTTTAACAAACACTGTACAACTTGTTGAAATACTTCAGACAATTACTTCTCCCATCTCTCATTGCTCTTGGTGTCTCCAAACACCTTCACAAAGCCCACTCCCCCCCAGCCATACTCTAAATGAAGCTCCAAAATTCATTTGCTCCTAATCAGCCCTCCTTCTGGCCTCCACATTTCTGGAATACATGGCGGCCAGGATTTGGGGACCATCAGAGAAGCGGGCACAGCTATTATTCGATAGGGCACGCATACTTTTAAAGCGATAGGCCTTAAACTTTCCTTCAATCCTCTCTTCACATTTTTTATATGTGATTTAGAAAGATGTTAGTAATCACAAAATAATAATGATGCTGGGCACTCTCTATCCTAATTTATGCCACAAAGTTTAATATCCATTGTCTTAGTTTCAAGAACGACCTCTCGTTTTCAAGTCTCATTCCTTTTTCCTCAGCTCCACTGGCTGCCACGTTCTGTGAAAAATTTGGAGAGAAGTCCACGTCCATTCTTGGTGCTCTTCTTATTTGCACAGGATATCTGATCAGCAGTGCGGCCACAGGCATCTCCTTCCTCTGTGTATCTATGGGGCTTTTACCAGGTGAGTCTAAACCTCACTTTTGCTGTACAGTGGTTTAGTCAGATTACTTTTCACACATCATTTTTTCCACATTTACCGAATCCCCACATCTATCAATGGAAGCAAATGTGATTCCAAGTCTTTGCTTTTGCTTATTTTAGGTGTGGGCTCTGCTTGCCTATACCAAGCAGCTGCTGTGATAACTGCTAAATATTTCAAGAAACGACTGGCTCTTTCAACTGCTGTTGCTCGTGCAGGGATGGGGCTGACGTTTCTGCTGGCACCTCTCACAAAAATCCTGATAGATAAATATGACTGGCCGGGTGAGTCACCCTGACAATGGCTCTACTGACATTTTAAACTTTGCTAGACTCAGGAATTCATTTAAAAAAAAACATCCCTTTCTCCCTTGATAACTTGATGGCTGGATGCTATGGCAGCCAGTTTGAGAAATGAGTAGAAGCAGCAAGACCTTTAATTTCCTGCTCCCTAGAAATGGACTAGAGGGACAGGCCTCTAAATATCTGCAGTGTTTACCAGCAGGCATCATACAGGCTTTTAAAGCTCAACACCAATCTCTTATTAACTAACAGGGTTCAGCCACAAGGGAGAAATACTCTGTGTAATTTGGAAACATACAACAATGAAAATAACCAATGAAAAAGGGCATCTCAGTAGTTTACAATTTTTCCTTTAAGATCAGCAAATAAAGAAGGAAAAAGAAAAATGGATTCTACCCTTAATGACAGTGAGCAAACATTTTAGCTATTACTACTCACAGATTTTGGAAATGGAAGAAAAAGAGGGTAAAAATCAACTCTTGAAACACAAACTGAGACACACATCCTCATAACTCTAGAGAAGAAAGGAGGGAGAGGTCCCCCTTTCTTGGGGGGGGGCGGGAAATGGGATATCACCAGCAGAGGATGGGCACAGGATGTCACCACTGCTGTCAATGCAGGGTCTGGGGACTCTGGTTTTGCTTAACTGTTTTTCTTTGTTACAAGGGAAGATTAATGGGGACTTTGTTGGTGTAAAAAAGAAGGTATCCAACAAACTGAAACACACAGAGGACCAACTCTTCAAGGGCTTTATTCATGATGGGTCCACATTCAGTAATCATTCTCCAAATGAGAGTCTAACATCCAAGAGAAATCAGTAACAAAGTACACAGCCTGCGATGGCTGGTTTTTGGAACCTCTGGAACCACTGTACAAAACTAAGATAAGACTAAGCCTATTTCAGCTCAAAACTTTAAACACTGAAATCTCTACCAAACCTATAGCCAATATGAAGAGGAAAAAATGAGTTACGTTAACCCTCTTTTCTCTCTAGGTACCCTTCTACTATTTGGAGGGATCTCACTAAATTTGGTGCCCTCCAGTATGCTCTTACGACCCATCGACATCAAAAGGGAAGAGCATGTGGCTACCACAAGTCCAGGATGCCAAGAGGGTGATGAAAAGGTCTTGAGGAACAAACCTCGATTTCACAAGCTCATAGACTTCTCTCTATTTAAGAACCCTTTGTTTTACATATTCACCGGCTGTTTTCTATTCGGCCAGCTAGCATATTTCATCCCTACTTTCCACCTGGTAGCCAGAGCTAAAACTCTGGGGATCGACACCATGGATGCCTCCTATTTAATTTCAATGGCTGGTAAGAAAAATAGTCTTTAATTTATGCTGGTTGTTTTCCAGGCTGTTAGGTTTATAAACTAAAAAGGAAAGATGGGTCTAATTCTGCAAAAGACCAACCCGTCATTTTCTTAAGAAAAAGTCTAACAAAAAAATGAGGGGAAAAGGGAGGCCACGGAATAAAGAAGGGCCTGGAAGAGAGTTCTCAATGTCCTACTTAAGGTTTTCCCTAAATACAGACCTCCAGAAACTATGTTTTTAAATGATGAATTCCAGTTAATGAAGTCAACCACTGTTTATTTGGGGCTTATTTTGTGCCAGGCAATGTGCACAAGGTACCTAAGTAAATATTTTTGTAAATAAATATTTTCCTCCCTGAATCATTATACAATTCCTCACTGAATTAGGATAGTCCTATACAGAATTATGGAATTTTGGAGATGGTGAGTCTCATTTTGGAGAGAAAAATGGAAATCCCATTGTTTCAGTGCCTTGCCTAAGGTAAGTGAGTTAAAGAGAGAGACAAGCAAGACCCAGATCTCATGATGTTCAGTCCAGTGCCCTTTTCCTTAAACCAAGATAATTAAGCCAGTCATAATAAAGACTTGCTTTATTATTGGCCGAAGACAAATCCTTCTTCTATCACATACCAGCTTTGACCACAGGCAAGTCACAGCTTCTCTGATTCCACTTCCTTAGCTGTAAAAGGGGGACAATAGGTATAGTACCTACCTCATGTTTATATGTAAAACAATGCAAACTTTAAATTATTTATTTTATGAATATATTTTAGTAAATATCATTTATAACTCATTTGTAATTTTTCTACTTCTCCCTCTCTGGGAACTGTAATCCAATCAATAGGCACTGCTTTTGAAAGGGTACACCAATCACAACTCTTCTATGGGGCCACTCAACTAGGTCTATGAATTCTCAGCCCAGAACATTCTTCTCTAGCTACCACTTCCCTAGGTGTTTTCTTCCCCATTAGAATGTAAGCTTCCTGAAGGCATCTTCTTCTAGCTTTTGTACTTATAACCCCAACAGTAAGCAAATCCTGGTACCTAGTAAGAGCTTAATGCCTTTTTTCCATTTGCATTTTGTAATTTCCAGCATTTACGGAAACTTGTGCTGGAACTCACTTTGCTCCAGCAAAACGACTACATTCCTTCAATGAGAACATGAAATGGTATGCAGAAATGTAGACTGACAGAAGCTATTACTTAAGATGCAGGACCAATCATTCTAATAACCATCTGCAAAGCTGATTCAATAATAACTGCTGAAGTCACAGGGTATTCAAACAGAATTATTTTATATTGTGAATCCATACCCTCCTGTCTGCTAGCTGCTCCTGTAACATAATGGTTCTATTTCAAAGTCAAAATGAGATGAACATACTTGCACACAGAAAAAAATAATGCACAAAACATGGCCACTTAGCTGGTTTACTCACCTAGCTGATGCTGCCTGCACTCAGTTTTTCATCTCTTAGCTATAAGACTTTCCCCATTGCTGGAGTCTTTCCTCCCCAGCCCCTCAGTATCTTGAGCTTTCTTCAAGGTTCAGCTCATCTATCTCCCATGAGAAGGAACCTTTTCCTGCTCTTGCCCTCCTCAGATTATTTTTCACTTAATTATCTATACAAATGTTGCATTTCTTCAGCAGAATGCAAGCTAATTTGAGAAAGAGGCTATTTTTTCATATTGTCTTTGCATTCCTAGTGCCTAGTACAGTACTTTGCACAGAGCAGATGCTTAATTGCTTACTGAATTGACTTTTCATATATATTGTAAATTTACATTTGGGCTTTCTCTATACAACTGGGCCAAACAAAAAGGGGCTAACTGTAGGAATACTCCATTACCTATAGCTATAGCTATGTGAAACTGACATAAAAAGTATGGTTTGGGGCTTTTAAATAACTATCTTTTCTGAAGCAAGTAAGTCTTAATGACAATTTATATTACATCTAAACTAGAAATACTGTCTACAGTAAAAACCACATGCCACTCACTTCTCTCCAGGAACTTGATTCAAATGTCTTGATTTTACATAAGCTCATAATAGGATAAAGGGTTTCAAGAAGAAAGCTTATTAAATTCTAATACTCTGTAAAAAAAAAAAGTCACAAATGTGATTTATGTTCCAGCCTCCCAGTCAATTCATAGGAGACCCCAGTGAAGGAGTCAGTGTTCTGCAAGATAACATACTTCTGGTCTCCTTCCAAGGTCATGCTTGAATCATCCATTACTGCTAAGCACTTGCAACTTCCATGAAGCCCACAGGGGACCGTGATGGGGTATCAAAACTTTACATTAGGTCATAAGAAAGAGTCCCAATTTTCCTTTTTTAAAAAATTTTATTAATTATACTTTAACCACCTTTCCATCCCACAACCACCCCAGCCCAAGAGGACACTGACTTGAAGGTTCTAAGAGATTCCCCAGGAAGTCCTGCTTCCTCAGCAGGAAGAAAACCGGAGGAGTGAATGTTCTTCTACAGAGAGGATCCCTTTGAGGTGGGGGGGCCAGGGAGAAGGGAGTGTCAGCTCAAGTTTTCTAGCACGGCACCCCTGAAGCTCTGCAGCACCAAGTCCTTTAGAGATGATCAAAAGAAACAGGATTGAAAAGAGTTCCTCTGAAGGTATTTCACTGGCTATGCTTAGGGCAGATAAGTGAAAGCTAGATGCATACAAATGATCTGTTCTCCCCAGCTTGAGTCCCAGGGCTCTGTTACTAACATTACTCACCTGGCCGAAACACCGAGTCATATGATATATGCAAAGATGTGGTACGCAGTCACTCATCTCAGGGAGATGAGTAAACTGGGTCCAGGCTTTCACGTGGATCTTTTCCAATGTCTCTCCAGGCATCACAGAGACAGTTACACAGCTACTGTCTGGATGGTTTGCTGACCAGAACTGGATCAAGAACTATCACTGCTACAAGTCTTACCTCTTACTCTGTGGCATCACTAACCTGCTTGGTCCTTTAGCCACCACATTCCCTCTGCTCATGACCTATTCCATCTTCTTTGCCATGTTCTGCGGCGGTTATTTGGCATTGGTGCTCCCTGTAATGGTAAGTAGATACACTCATTAAAAGTATCAAAAGGAACATCAAGAAAAGACAATGTGTTATTGCAATCTCCCTAAACAGACTGAAGTTAGAAGTTAATCTGGTGGCCAGAGAAAACTGCCCTGGGGTCTATGATGGCTAAGCAGAGCCCAGTCAGTGATCTGCTCAGTCATGCATCTTGGGAAAGATTAGATAATGGGAGAGAATTATTCCATCCACATAAGTAAGGAAGCAATTGAAAAGAGCATGGAAAAGGCTCTTTAGCTAAGTGTTGGCCTTGCTAATCAGGACAAACTTAAAAAGAATCCTACAAACACAAGGGTGGCTGTACCACCACCACCTGGAGGCGTTAAGAACTCCATGGTCTGGTGGGGGCTAAGGGGAAGTGAATAAAACACTGGCCCTGGAATCAGGAGGACTTGAGTTCAAATCTAGCCTTAGACACTTAACACTTACTAGCTGTGGGACCCTGAGCAAATCACTTAACCCCAATTGCCCTGCCTTCCCCCCTCCAAAAAGACAAAAAAAAAAAATTAAAAATAAAAATAAATTTTAAAAAATAACTAACTCCATAGCCACAGCTTCCTACCTAAAGGGGTGCAAGGTGGTTTAAGAAGCCTATTCCTCAAATAAAAGCACAAGAAAACAGGTTATTTACAGCATCCTCAAATTAGGTCTGGCTCAAATCTCAACTTCTACATGTTGGCTACTTACCAGTTTAGCTCTATGAAATGGGACACGGCACCCTGGAGGCAAGCCCTTCCTTCAAGTACTTCAAGGCTTCAGTTTTTTGATGAAACACCAGAAATTTGGTTGCAATCATTTAGCACTCAGATCTGTGAATCTCTGAAATTTTCATATAATTCCTAGCGCAAAATCCATTTATTTATTTATTTATTTTACAAAACTTGGGATGACACAGTTTTATTTCTTAAGAAATTATGTTTTTACATACTCCAACAATGGTTCTCTGATTCCACAGGTTGATTTTGCTGGGAATTCTGCACTAAATCAGTTTCTGGGATTTTCTGCCTTTTTTGCTGGGCTGGCTGTTCTTTCTGGACCACCTATAGCAGGTAAATTACCTACCTTCTGAGTAAATCAACAGACAGGAAAATATTGCCTAAGTTTCAATCAACGATCTACCAAAAAGGAACTGTTTCATTTCTGACTTAATTTCTTGTCTTTTCCTTTCCCCCTTCACCAAATGATTTATGTGCTATTCTCCAAAGTGGAGCTCCACCTTCTGACACTAAGCTCCTACAGATTCAGCCATGCCTGCAATGCTCTCCTTCTCTTCATTTCCAACTCTTAAAAGCCTTGGCTTCCTTCAAGGAGTCAGCTCAAGGGCCACTTCCTATGGGAAGCCTTTACTAGTCACCAAAGGTTAGTGGTCATTCTCTCCTCAAATTCTTTTCTTCACTCTTTTGTGTATATGTGAGACCCCCTACAAAACAGGGGAGGTCAAGGGACATTTTCAACTTTGTCCCCATAGCCCGAGGGCCTCCATACCCATACATCTCATGCCAACATTCTTAATAAATGCTTGTTGAATTGAGTCTTCTCCTCAAGGGAATAGGTTTTGGGGAAAGAATTTGGCCCAACTGTTACAGGCAGAAAGCTGGGTCTTGTTTTCCTAAGTTCAGGACTTTTCAGAACTCTGTGCTCACAGCTTGCTGGGATCTCATGGGAACTGCCAGACCATCACTGAGACAGATTCCCAGCAGCTTCCTCCTTGCCAGTCTCTTCCTTCCCTTAGCAGCAGGGTCATGTTGAAGGTATATCCCTAGATTCTTATCATTTCACAACAGCCTGGAGATCAGTCATTTGATTTTTCATGAGAAATTGTGGGCAAAACATCATCTGGACTAATAAAATTAGAACAAAACATGACAGGAAAGCCTTGTTGGGAAAAGTATTAGCAAATGTGGGTGCCCTGACAAATGTGGAAAGCCGAGCAGAATGACAACAGCTCTATGCTTTTTTCAGTCAGCTTCTCCGGGCTAAAAATCCAACTTAAATTCACTTTTTTTTTTTCAAACCCTTATGTGGATATCTGTTCTTGAACAAGGTCAGCATCTTGAGAGCTAAAGTTGGAGGGGGTGAGGAACAATTTCTAGGGGAAGATGTTGGAATGCTAGACAATAAATGTAACACTTTCCAATCATCTGGGAAAAATACAGCCAATGGAAACTCACTTTTCTGCTTCCAGCCATGACCCCTATCAGAGATAAGGAGGGATCTCATTTTTCACCTACGTAGTTTAATACTAGAGACAGATTTCAGACCCTGTAAATTTAAGACTCAATAAAGGGCAAAGATCAAAAAGGATTTTTTACAGAAAATTTATTTTAGCATCTAAAGTTAAATTAGGGGGTTGCTTTAAAGAAAGTTATATATGAAGAGGGAAGGAAAAAAAAGCACAGGACTATATTTAAAGTCTAGTTTGCATACAGTGAAATGGAGAAAAGGGAAATTTATACAGCCAAACTCCTTGATCTGAATACTCCATCTTCTACATGCAAAGATAAGTGCTATTTGCCAAAACACTATCTTTATTTCATATGTGGAAAGCAGACTGACATTTTTAAGATGTGATATCAGAATTAAGTTTTATAATAACTATAGAGAGGGGCCAAGTATCTGAAAATACCCAGCAGAATGCTTCCATGGTTAGTGCCAATACCAACAAGTACTGATGACAGTCTAAATTCAGTTTGCATCTCTGTAATATGAATATTGCCTAGTAGGCTGATCCTTTCAGGCCAAGAGCACAAGGTAGGAAATGTCCCTCAATAATACATCAACTAGAGATTATATAATTTCATTAATAAGTCTAAAGGCAGAACACAAAGATCTGAAATTCTAATGTGTTTAAACTTTTAAAAATAAATTTAAAGATTTCAGCAAACCAGATAGCTAGAAGAAGGCCTCGAGGGGTAAGAGGAAGAAAAGAAAGGAATTAGAAAACAAAGGGAATGGCATAATGAAATACTTAGAAAGACTGTAAGCAGAGAAATCATAAAAAATGTTCTAACTTCCAAACTCTGTGGCATAACCTATGGATGTATTTTTTTTTTCTAAAAACTAGAAACCCATAAATCTTAAAACTCTGATTTTTTCTTATAGTCAAGGAAAGGGATAAGGTTACTGCTAGAAAGCAAGTGTTTATATAAGGATCCTTAAGTCAAGGGGCTTGTTAGATATAATTTTATTCTAACTACAGCAGCTAAAACAAATTATGCTAAACTCCTCTCTCTGTATTGTGACCGCTCATTGACTGCAGAACTGACCTGATTAGAAGCAGCAGAGAAGGGAGAATCTTCAGGTAGCTCCCTGGTCTTTTAACTCAAGCATTATACAATTGACTGGGGGAGGGGAGACAGGGGGAAGGGAAGAAAGAGGGAGGAAGAGAGGGAAAAAGGGAGGGGGAAGGAAGGAGAGGGAGAGAGAGAAAGAGAGGGAGGGAAGGACGGAGAAAGAATGAGAAAGAGAAAAAGAGAGTGAGAGAGAGAGAGAGAGAGAGAGAGAGAGAGAGAGTCTGTCTTTTTGTGTATAGCATCTCATTTGTACTTCAATGTTAAATAGTAAGGCAGGAGGAGAAATATTAAACCCCTGACTGACTCAAGTCTTTTCAACAGAGACTGAACGTTGTAAGATTTGTTAGATTTCCATTGTCTTAAAAATTATCTTGACAAAATGCTAGAAACAAAGGGAAAGATGGGCCTTTCTGCTTTAGTGCACGTTACAAAGAATGTTCTCTTTCTTGCTAAGTCAACTATGACTTTCTAGGCCCCTTTGTCTCCCACAGAAGACAACTTTTCCTAGGGATCCCCAGTCAGAACATTACCAGAAAAGCTTACCAGAAAATTCATTTTTCCCGTTCCTGTATGGAAGTGAAACAGGAAAAAAAAAGTTAGTTCTTTATTATTTGTTTCAATTCAATGAGGGCCAACAAAGAGCCTGAGAAATTTTAGAAGTAGCATAACTGCATTTATACCACTTTAAAGCCTAAGCATATCCACAAATGCTCTCAAGGACTTATAAAAATTATTCCACCCATTTCTGAACTGTGAATGTAAGAACAGAGTATATAAATTCATAATGAGAACGTAACTGAAATTTACTGATGCATGAATACTGCACAAGTACCGCTCAAGAGAACACCACAGGCAGATCATAAAAATGAACTGATACTGCTCACCACCCACCTTTCCAACCCCCCAAAATCAATTTGATCTCTGTCAAGTCTCAGAAATACAACAGTAAGATCTTCAAGCAGTTTGGTTCTTACTTAGGGTGCACTCAGCAAGAATCCCAGCCAGAAGCAGACCTCCCAGACCCAACCTGGGTTAATCCCAGGATCACTCTTGAGACTTGAGTCAAATGCCCTTCACAAAAATAAATATCCTTCACCTTGACCCAAGGTGTGTCACAGGCAGGCTCTGGCCAGGTGACCCTGGGATCATTTTTTCAGCCTCTCTATTGCTCAAACCTCAGAACATTCTGTAATGTCTGATTATTTAGCTTCTCTAATGAGTCTCTATTGATTTAGGTAAACCAGAAAGAAAAAAGAATACCTTTAACAAACCTGGGCAGGCTATGAAGCAAACAGTTATCAAATCCTAAATACAAATACAAAGCAAAAAGGAAATGACTTACCTGCAATTCTTCATGCTCCATCCATGGCATGTGACTAATCTCAAACTACTAAAAGCTCAAATTTGTTAAATTGCCCCATCAAGGATTGGAATTAAAACTTACCTGTCAATAAAGTACAAAAGTAAGTCGTTTTTCCCCCAATGCAGTCATGGTGTTACACAAAAATTAGATTAATATGCATCTTCATCTTTAAAAGATTTTTTCCCTTCCAAAATGTTATTGTTTAAAAAAAATTCACTCATACATTTGAGCCTGAGCAAACCCTTAGAGAAGGAACAACGTAGAATGTACACAGAAACTTAACAACAGGCTGCATTTACCACAAGTTCTAATTACCAATAGTAGTTCATTCAAACATCAAGAATTATTAATGACAATACATGTGGAATATGCTGTTACAAGAGGTCTTAGGTTTCCCCTCATTAAAGGTGTTGAAACAAAAGGCTGGCTGTCCACAAGTTAGATGTTTTTATAGAGGAAATTCTTTTGGGGGTATGTCTAGACTAGAGTCACTAATGGCCCATCCAACGCTGAAATTCTGCAACTCAGACAAGTGTTAGCCCCTCTACCTTATGGTGCAAGCTTCAGAGAGGTACTTCAAGCTCTTTCCCCCATTTTCTTATCTTTAAGATGGGTGGAATTTTTATTTGAAATTGCTTTAAGAAATTAATTTTTTTTCTTAAAGTAGAGGTCCACAAAGGTTAAATGATTTGTCTAGTCAACAGTACAATTCAGGGCAATCTCTCTATCAGAATTCATTTTCCAAAGTGAATAATTGCAAATCAACCATGATCTTAGGTAAACAATGAACTCTCCTATTCAGGATTAAGCCACCTAATCTGGTGCTTCTCAGCAGTCACAAGACCTGACTTTTCCTCCTAGTTCTGCCACTAACTAGCCAGATAACCAGAGAGCCAGTCAAATCCTCCTCTGAGTCTCAATATCTCTGGATGAGGTCACCTTCAAGCACCTTCCAGATATGATTCTGTGACTTGGGGAGAACCACTGATAAATCATGTCAACTCCATATAAAACGCCTTGGAATATTAGAACATTTCTACTCATACCCAAGAATTTCTACTAACCGTAACCCCTCTCATTCCTACGAACACACACACACACACACACACACACACACACACACACACACACACACACACACACAGAGTTCCTACTTAGGGGATAACCCATCCAGAGGCATGTCAAAGAGGTGAGCAGGAGGAATTTTAATGTTCCTAATACCTTTCAGGAAAGAGGTAGGTGTATCTTTTAAAGTGTGAGGCTTTTCAGTTTAGATTGAAGATGTGAGAGAACAGGAATAGAAAACAGTCCTCCCTGTGAAATAAATTTAGGATAGCTGAGTCCAACACAATTGAACAAGCATTTATTATATTCAAGGTACTGCCAAGGCCCGAGACTCTAGGGAATCCTGCAGCTAACAATTTAATTAAAAGGATTACTCAATTAAGACTTGGTAAAAGCATGTGGTTTAGTCTGTCCTTCCTCAGGACATCTCTTAGGGACCCTGGGCACACTGATGTTTCCAAGAGCATTCAAAGCACCTTGTTTTCAACTGTGGGACCATGTTTCACTATCAAGACTTTAAAATATCCTGGACACTTAGATAAGAGTTCTTTTACCCAAGCATTAAAACAATAGCCATAACTAGAAAAAAGCTGCACACGGTCACTGCCCTGTGTTTTGCTTCTTTGAGAATCCTGAGGCTGCTCCTGAGGCAGCAGAAATGTACTTTTAGGGTGGAGGCACTCTGGCGGGTATAGTAGGCTGTTCTATATAGACACTCAGATGCGTCCCGAATTTCATGAGTCCAGTGGGAAATGTTACCATGTAACCTTCTGACCTGTAACTCAAACCCTGCAAATCAGTCCAAGTCCCTTGCTTATCTCTACTCTGGACTTCCTAACAATCTAGAAGCTTCTAGAGTCAGGATTTACTACCATGGTCTAATATTCTGTAAAAGGTGTCAATGTCATTCCTTGCCCTTCTGATAAATCTGCCAAACTGATCTTACAATTTTCATACCTGGCTAGACTTGGCAGTCCACCAAGTACTCCTTGACCCGCCATTGTAGGCAGCAAAGTCTAGAAGAATTGACAGACCTCACTCATTGAATGAGACTGGGGAAATACATTAACATTTTTGTCTAAGCCTTTTTTGATATCAAGCTTTCTGAAACATCTATTTCAGAACTACCTGCCCCATTAAAATATTTCATCTTTACTTAGCTGTATCACCCAGCTGCCTTCTTTGTAAAAGTCATTACTAATTGAATGGATGATGCCAGATTCCTTCACCTTCTTTCTTGTTCCCCCCAATCCATATCACCTCTATTTTTAAAGAACATTCAAGATATTTCCTTAAAACATCAGTAACTGCCCGCAAGTGCACAGACCAAAGACCACCAATCTTTCCCTAAAGATCTATTTTTGATTCTCCCAAAATTTTAAGGTCACTACATTTGGAGGGAAAAGACTAAGGCAACTGGATATTTCTGCCAGCTATTCTCCTTTTTAAAAGGCACAAAGAGGGCAACAAGATGGGATCCCACTACATCAGTACTACAATTTGGTCATAATCAGCCCAACTTGTCAAAGAGGCCTTCCTTTTGTAGAGTGGGTTGAAAACGGTTCTTTCAACAGCAAAGTCATCTTTTTTTCTACTGATGACCAAAGAGATAAGAAGGGGGTAAAGTAATAAAGAACAGCTTGATTTCATTTAAGTTTTGGGGTTTTTTAAAGAAATATCAACTGTTGTACTGGCAAGTCAAAAACAGAAACAAAACTATTTTTAGTTCTTTAGAACAGTCAATTAAGGGAACAGAAAGACATATAAACCAGCATATGAAAGAAAAAGAGTTTCATGGAATGACAGAGTTGTATTGTTTTTACAACCACAAACACAAAATGAGTGCCTTTAGTCTATCTGTACCACTTCTAGGCTACTGCCAGCAAAGCTCGCTAAATTTAAGTTTATTCTTTTGACAACCAAAGGCATAAATAGGACTGTCTTCAGCTGTCCCTTTACTTACAGGTTCACCATAGTGTTAGTTTATGGATACCCAATAATCTAAGTTTTACTGGACTTCAAAAATAGTGAATTTATTTACATATTCCTTTGAAGGTAGTGATAAACAATGTGTTCTTCCATATGCCAAACAGATACCTAACAACAAAAAATGGGATATATGGCCCACGGGGTTTCTCTTGAATTGGGAGACAGGAGATGACCAATCTTTCCTTTGCCAACCCAGCTAACTTGCATGACTTAGGAAGCTATAAACAGGAAAACAGTGAGGGCATGGAGTCACAGTGCTGCTTTAGTGCAGAAACAAGGAAATCATTCTAGCAACTGCCTGGTCTACATGTCACATACCCTGGACCAAATGCAAGGATACAGAGTCTAAGAGCTTAATCAAGCTACAGAGGAACGGGAAACAGATCATCTCTGGTTTTCATCATCTCCACGTCCTCCCTTAGTCATCTGCTACGTCAGCAGAGAGTAGAACCCCACTGTCACAGACTTTAAAAATGTAAATTCTGGACACTTTATCATATACCAAGGCAAACCTCAAATTTCTTAAAATTAAGTTATAATGTATATGGAATTTATTGTAAATATATATCCATTCAAGAGAACTCTGAATTTATTAAAGGCTATACAGAACAGTTCTTCATGGTTTCAAGTACCATGCTCTGAATTCTCTGGTGTTTATGTTCCCTGCATGTCATTTTCAAAATTGAATCCCATTTTTTAAAATCTCCAAATTTTGGCTTAAGACTTACTCAAGTTGATGAGGTCTATGTGAGATCCCAAATAAACTAAACTAAGTTTCTAATGGTATATGACTGAAGGACAGTACTGCTATCTCAAGTAGGTTCTGGTTAAGAAGAGTCTTTTACAGTCTCCTTCACAGAAATTTCTCTTTCTTTACAGGCTGGCTATATGACAACACTCAGACATACATCTATTCCTTTTACTTTTCTGGGACATCCTACCTGCTTTCAGCAGCTTCTTTGTTCTTCGTGCCCCCGGCAGAGAAATGGATAAGGAGACACATGGAGCAAGAGAGGAGGACCCCAACCAAGTAGCCACAAAACAAAAGACTCAAACTAAAGCCTACAATCACTAAAGCCTGGGGAAAAAAAACAGAGATCTCTGACTCACAATGAGAAAAAGTTCTCTCTATTTAGCCAACAAAGCTAAACTGAGATTTTCTACTGAAATTAGTTTAATTTTGTTAGTCTAATCTAACCTTGTCAGTAGAGACTACTATTTTGCCAGCACCGGACAGTTCTAAAATCAACAGTCCTGTAGTTTAAATATATGGTAAATTAGATCTAGACAGAAGTATTCCAATCTTATGAGCCTGGATTTTTCCATTTTTATTTATACACTGACTTGCAAAAAGATTTTAATATGTTTGTTTCTAAATCACTTGAAGCATCTTTTTTTCTTTCTGAAGAGGACTATTATTTTCCCATAAAAACTAATCAAGAGAATCACCACCCTAGCTTAAAATCAGTATGTTTCTTTGCAACCAGAATGGTGGTTTAATTTCTTTGTGCCATACACATTCTAGCTTGATATGTATGCTTTCCCCCCATTTTGTGTAGCTTATTAGCATTCACCATGCTGGGTCAATTAAGTATGCTGACCAAATCTTTTTGCTGATGATTTTACTTGCCTTCAAGTGAGAAATAACGCAGGAGGGCCCAACATCCTCAGCCACAGGTCCACAAAAGAGCAGTGCACAGATTAGTCGCTGAATAGACCTGCTTCTCCTCTTCCTCAGACCCCTTTTTGCCTTAAAGGAGTAACTGCGCTTCCTAGAGATGCCCTGTCAGGACCGCCCGCCTCACTTACTGGCACCTTTTTGGGTGCTTGGAAACAGGGCTAGCTAAAGAATGACTGACTTCTTAATTCAATTTGCACAGACTCTATAAGTACAAGCAATATATAAGGGTCTTGACCTTCTCTAGAAAATAAAGATAGTACCTTTATCATCTCTGTCACTTAAAGATCCGAAGAGTCTAGACACTAGGACTTTTTTTATAAAAAGTTAAGGATTTCTATAATCACCAATAGTGGTTGACATTTTCTCCATTCATTTCCTACTTTACTTGCATATTTTATAAGATATCATTTTAGCTAACCAACCCTAATAAATACAATAAACCCTACAGTTTATATAGTGCATTTTCTTTTTAAGAACTCAAAATACCTCTTTTTTAAAAAATATTTTTGTTTTATTTTTTTTGGAGGGCAATTGGGGTTAAGTGACTTGCCCAAGGTCACACAGCTAGTTTTTGGGTAGAGTTTTTGAGTCCGGATTTGAACTCAGGTCCTTCTGACTCCAAGGTCAGTGTTCTATTGACTGCGCCACCTAGCCACCCCACAAAATACCTCTTTATGTTCTCCTTTTTCCTTAGAACATTTCAGTAAGTCAGAAAGGAACACATATGCAAATCTCACAGATGGTAAAAATGAGACACTCCAGTTACTGGGATGTCCTTAAGTCAAAGCTGGAGCAGAGAGCAATCTTCTACTCTAAGCTACTCTAAGTCCTGTTAGCAGAGACGAGGCTCTTCAAATGCTTAAAGTATAAAGCACCTTGAACTAGACAGCAGAGAACACAATGTGCCTAACAACTGCAAAAGAAAAATGCCAGGTAACATGTTCCTATTATAAGGGAACAACAGGCAAATTAGAATAATTTCTAAAGACTTTCCAACAGCTGAATCTGTAGAATTGGTCAGATAATTTAAATTGATCAAAGAAAGCACCATTTAGATAGAAATTTAAAGTTAATATTGAAGCATCTAGGATAGAAATTATAGAAAATATAGCCAGCCCTATGTATTATAATGTATAGATCATATAAAGCATGCTTCTCTTGAACAATGTTCAGTTTATTTTCTCTTAATTATATTTTAAAACATGCTATATTTTTCAAGCACATCAGTCACCTGTATTTTCTTGAGAAAGAATAATAAAGTTTTTCTCTTGTTTAAAAAGGTTAAGATCATTTTTCCTTGCTTTCCTGGCTTTAAACAGACAACAAATTCAAATCTATTTAAACACAGTACCCTTCGGAAGGGCACATTTTACCTTAATGCAAAGAAAATATACCAAAACTTGGCAACAGCATCGTGATGGCAGGACAGGAGTGAGCTTTCTTTCCCCCCCCCCCCCCCGGCTTATAAGTAATAATAATAATATAACTATTCATTTGCAGAGAGACAAAACCTAGTAGAGAGAGAGTTGCTTCCAAGTCAGAAAGACCTGGGTTCAAAACCAGCCTCTGAGGCTGGATTTTTCTTTGCTTATACCTCAACAATAATGGCTAACATTTGTGCAGCACTGACAACGCACCAGGCTAAACCTTGTACAATTATGATGTCATTAGATCCTCCTAACCACCCTGGTAGGATAGATGCTATTACCCTGTGAAGAAACTGAAGCAAACAAGAGCTAAGTGACATGCCCAGGGTCACGCAGCTAGTGTACAAGTGTCTGTGGCCAAATCTGAAGGCAGGTCACTCGGACTCCAGGCCCGGTGCTCTATCCACTGAACCACCTTGTTGCCTTTGAGCAATGGCTTATTTGAAGAAAAAGTTAGTACAACACAATCCATACCGACCAACCAATCAAAATCCTGACAGCTGTTGTCTATATACGTCCCAGTTACTGCCCTTCCTCCCTCAACAAGTACGCCTGGTTCTCAATTCTCTCTCCTCCTGGACTCCTCCCTTCATACAGAGGCATTTCAGCACAGCTGCTGATTCTTAGAGAGAGTCATGGAGACCTCCGTTCAAATCTGGCCTCAGATATTTAAGCAGCTGTGCGACTTTGCCTCAGTTTCCCCAACTGTAAAATGTGACTGAGAATACCTACCTCACAGGACTGTTGGGGGAATCCAGGATTCATGTGTAAGTGCTTAGCAGAGTACTGCACACAGCAGGGACTGCAAAAAAAAAAACAAAACCCCACATTTATTCCTTTCCCTGTCCCACCCTCTTTTCTCAAATACCCAGGACCACTCAGTTTCTCAACCTGCTCACTTCCCATATACCTCCATCCCCACCTGTCACACACAAAGAAGGTCATACACTAAATCTTGCCATCACCCCCAAATATATCACCTCCCTGTTCAAGAATTCCTAAATCTCCTTATCCCACCACAATCTACCAGCTTTTCAGCTCTCCCTGGGCCTTCCCGTAGGTAACTTCATTCACATCATGACCTCTAAATTACCCTTGACTCCTCAGTTCTCTCCAGGCCATCTCCCCCACACTAGCCACCCTCTCCTCTCTGTTCCATCTTGACTCTCTGGTGTCCTCTTCTCTTGAATCCCTGGCCCCTTTCTAACCCCGATTAGCCACAGTCACATCTCATTTAGCCTTGGCTCACTCACCACGCCCACCATTCTATTCACTACCTTCTCTCCTTCAAATGTGCTGAACAAAGTTAGAGAAAAATCCCATGACTTTTGACTGGGTCCACTACAAATTCATGTTCCACAACCTCAACTGGGCCCTCACTCATGCCAGGCAATCCCACTGCACCTCCCTCATCTACCTGGCTCACCCTGTTCCAAACTTTGTCATCCCTCTTCAAACTTCCCAGGGCTCTCTGCCCCTCCCCTTTCAGCTGAGAACCTCGCCTTGCCTTGCATCTAACTAAAGATCAAAAAACAGAAATAAAACTGAGGCCATTCACCATGAGCTCCTTCCTCATCTCGTATCACTCCAATGCCTTCCAATACTCTCTTCTCCATCACTCCGCTTTCATACAAAGAGGTGGCTCTATTCTTCATCAAAACAAACTCCTCTACCTGCAAGTGATCCCATTCTATCCTGTCTCCCCCAACAGAATGCTCCCTGTCTTCCCCATTCTATCTCAATCTGTCTCCTGGCTCATTTCCTACTGTCTACAGTCTCTCCCCCATCCTCCCCAAACCCTCACTCGTTCCTTCCAAACTCACTCTTGACCTATCATCTCTTCTGCCCTTTGCGGCTAAACTCTGAGAAGGCTGTACAATGGGTGCTTCCACTTCCCCTCTGATTCTCACTTATTAACTCCTTACAATCTGACTTGTGACCTCCTTATTCCACCAAAGCTACAATTTGGTTACCCGTGATCTTGGCAACTGCATCTAAGGGGATTTTCTCCCTCAATTCTCATTCTCTGACTCTTCTCCAGTCTCTAACCCTGCTTCTCACCCTCTCCTCCTCCATGCTCCCTTCTCTGCATTTTCAGGATACCACTCTCATGGTTCTCCTCCTACCTCTCTGACTGCACCTTCTCTGTCTCCTTTGCTGGATCCTCCTCCAAATCACACCCTCTAAGCATGTGTGTCCCTCAGGCTGTCCTGCGCCCTCTTCTCTTCTTCTATGCTACACTTCACTTGGTGATTTCAGCAGCTCCCATGGATCTGACGACCATTTTATCTATCCTGACCATTCTCAACTTTACCTTTCCTGTCCTCATCTCTCTGCTCACCTCCCATCTTGCAACTCCAACTGCTCTTCCAACATTCAAACTGAGTCTAGTAGACATCTTAAACCCAGTATGTCCAAAACAGAACTCGTGATCTTTCCACCAACCCCTCCTCAGCCCCTTCCCCTGTTACTATGGAGGACAACATCATTTTTCCATCCTTTAGGCTCACAACCTAGGAGTCAACCTGGACTATTTATCTTCACTCATCCTCTACATCCAAGATATTGCCTTGCAACACTTCTCGAATTCACTCCTTTTTCCTCTGACACAGCTCCCACTCTGGTGTAGACTCTCATCACTTCATGCCCGGATTACTTCAACAGCTGCTGGGTCGGGGATGGAGGAGTGGTGGTCTGCCTGCCTCAAGTCTCTCCCCACTCCAATCCCTCCTCCTTCTCTGGGCCACCAGTGATTCTCCTAAAACACCTTTGTCATACGTACCCCCGCTCAGAAGTCCAATGGCTCTCTATTGCCCCCAGGAGAAAATACAAAATGTTTCACTTGGCATTCAAAGATCTTCATAACTTTCCCCCCTCCCACCTTTCCAGTCTTCTTATATCTTACTCCCCAAAACGTACTCTGATCCAGCAACACTGACCTCCCGGCTGTTCCATGAACGGCACTTTGCATCTCAAGGATGGAGGCATTTTCTTAGGCTGTCCCCCATGCCTGCAACACTCTCCCTCTTCCTCTTCACTTCCCTGATGACTCAACTAAAGTCCTAATTCCTACAGGAAACCTTTGCTAACTCTTCTTTATTCTAGTGTCTTATCTCTTTCAATGATTTCCTACTTAATCCTGTACATAACATTTGTGTGTGTGTGTGTGTATAAAAATATGTATGTATACACCAAACACACACACACACACACACACACACACACACACACACACACACACACACCCCTACACTTCTTCAGTAATGGCTCATTAATTCATTTCTACGTTGATATTCATATCTGCAAATGGATCAGGTACCACATTGACCTGCAGTATCTGCTACACCCTAACTATCAAGTTTAAAGCACTAGGGATTGTTCTCAAGTGGCCCCCTCCCCAGTAATGCCTGACCATTCACACTGTTATACATCTGACATGTGCAATACATTCATTAGACATGAGCTCCCCAAGGGCAAGGATCTTTTTTTTTTTTTTGTATCCCCAGCAGACACACAGCAGAAGCTTAACAGCAGCTGACTGATGTTAATTTTGCCAAAATTCTCTGAGCTTAGCTAGTATAACTTAAATGATCTGCTACTAATATGTGCATTGATTAGTGCCAAGATACACAAGGATGTCAATAGGCTGAAACTTTGTAGTAAAACTAATCAAATAAAATTTAGTGCAGTTAGAACTCAGAGAAACAGAAAAAAGTCTGGTCTAGTATTTTTCATTCCTACTCCTGTGGGAGTGATTTTTTCTTTTGATCAAAGGATAAAGACTTGCAAAAAAACAATGTAAATAACTCTGGCTAAAAATCAAATTAAATTTTATGTTTTTATATAAATAAAATACAAGATGGGCTAAGACAGTAATATGTGTATACACACACACACACACACACACACACACACACACACTCACTCTCTCTTTCCTCAAACCCTTTTCAGATTTATCTGGTAAAAGTTTTTTTACCTTAGTCAACTTCTTCCCTTCTAATCCTAGATACATTAATTCTGTTTGTGCAATGTCATGTAATAAATATTACCTATGTTAGCTTTTGTAATTGCCTGCATCTCTTGCTTGCCTGTGAATTCATCTCCTATCATCCTACCCATAAGATAATGTACAGAAATGGAAAAGACAAAAGGCATTCCCCCAAAAAGAAATGGTAGAAGAAATTAAATAAAAGCTCTCAAAAGAATCGCAAACAACCAAATGAAAAATGTCCCAGAGTACTAGTAAGAGGAGCGTTCATCAGCACAACCCTTAGGTCTCAAACTGGCAAAGAGGTCTGAGATGGAAACAGAGGAAAAGCTGGAGGGAAAGATAAACACAGGGACCGTGTTCTGAAGCTGTGAATTAGTGTAGCCTTTCTAGGGAGCAATCTGGAATCATGCTAATAAGGAGGCTTCTCCCCTTGATTCAGAGGTCCCCCTGCTAGGTACCTGCCCTAAGAGGTCACTGACAAAACAAAGGCTCCATACACACCAGCAATACCTTTTGTGGAAAGAACTGGAGAAAGAGTGGGTGCTTACTGACTGTTCAAAACTCAATGGCTGATAAAGTAATGCATTAAAATGAAGCCACTCATCTTTCATTGCTGACTATTTGGTTATGAGCAATGTCTATTCCTGAGATGGGGGTAGTTTGATCCTTAAACTTAGAGATCATTTTCAGACTAGAAACTGTCATATCTATTAATTTTTGAGACTTAAAATTAGTTACTAATTTTGCTTTGAAATTTTCCTTGAACATCCATGAGCCTCTACCTCATACCCAGTAAATGTGCAGATGTGACAAAAGATGGGAATCATTAATGCTGGAAGTGCTATGGAAAGATGAACACATCAATGTATTGTTGGTGAAAGTTTTGCATTAGTAATTTTTAATTATACACACACACAGACACACACCCCACACCCCTAAAATGTCCATCCCATTGCTTCGACTGCTGGTCCTGGTCCTATGCCCTCAAGGGAGGTAATAAAGACTCAAACTACATTGTGGACACTGTCAGAGAAGAAAAGGGGCCAAGCTCGAGATTGAAGGTCAACATGGAGGTCAGGAAAGATTGATAGATTTGAAAATCATCAGTACAGAGACGGTAATTAAATCCACTGGAACAGATGAGATTCCCCAGGTCAAGTAGCACAGGAGAGAAGAGGGCCACAGGACAGAACCCTGAGGGGCACCTATGGTGAGAAGGTGTGATCCGGAGGAAGGCCAACAGAGGGAAGAGAGAAGGTGCCATCAGATAGGTAGGAAAGTAGAATCCTGAAAACTTAGAGGAGAGAAAATCCCAGAAGAAAAGAGTGATTAATTAACAGTATCCGAGACTGCAGAGAAGACAAGGAGAATGAAGACCAAGAAAATGTTGATTTACCAAGTCAGGTCACTGTTAACTTTGTGGGATGATGAGGTCAGAAGCTGGTTTGTAAAAGGTTAAGAAAAGTGTGAGGAAAGAGAGGACTCCTGGCTTGGCGACAGCCTGCACACAGGCTTGGAGGCCAGAGGCGAAATGCTGGAAAGCGAGTAAGCCACTGTGAACCTTTTGGATAGTAGACTGTGTAAAGATGGAGTCATGGGTAATAAGGCTAGAGCTGGAGACTAAAGTCAAATTCTGCCAGGCTTTGTGTGCCAAACAGAACAATCTGTGAAGGTATTAAAAAATAGGACAGTGACAATTTCATACTAGACCAATCCATTCTGATAGTTCAAAATCAGTCCAACCTGTAGACAAGTCAGCCTTTTGTGATAAAAAGACTATCAAAGAACTCTAAAACATCTCAAAATCTCACTTGTGCAGAGTTTTAAAATGCATCATGTCCCAAAGGGACAAAATTAGAAACTCACTATGTTTTCTGCCTGAGTGGGATAGCTTCCTGTTTCACTTTGTGTTGTTTTATTTGGAACTGCTAAAAAAAAAAAAATTCCCAAGTTGGCTCACAACTATAGACAATAACATTCTTAGAAGGCAAGAGTTTACAACTTAATCTTGACACGTCATGACCAGGGATATCACAAAAACCAAGCATTTTGAAATAAGAGTAAGTCAAAATGTAAGTATTAATTAGCAAGAGAGCATCAGCTGTTCTAAGATGAGTGGGAACAATTTACAACACAACGTGTGGAAGTGTGGTAAAAGTGGGGTTTCCTCACACTCTGGGACAACGTGCCCCAGCTCTGGAACAGAGCCCTCGAATACCATCGCAATGAAATGACTCACTCTCTGGCAGGGGACCTAGGTTGTACGAAAAAAGGGGTAACTGCCTAAAGGAGATCAAATGTTATGTCCCCAAATAGAAAACTATAACCTACAAGGCTAAGATACTTATTATTATCCAGTTGTATTGCTCGTTATCTTGCAAAAAGAGGTATCTGATTTCACTGTGTCTGGCAGAGCGCAATCTACACAACTTTTTAATGTCATATACGTTCATTTTTCTATTCCTCGTTTTGCTTTTTATCAAAGAATTACAACAGAAAAAATCCAGATATCCCAGAGGGTAGGCAGGACTGAAAGTAATTCTCTTATTGAGCTCTTCTAACCCTGTTCCTCAAGAAATGGGGAGCCAGGGTCCCTAGAAAAGCACATCCATATTTAAACCCTTCCATTTCATTGAGGGACCTGATGTCAGTTTCCACTGCAATAAAAATCTGCAGTGTACCTCAATAATAGCTCGAGTTTCAAGCTGTTGTACACTCCTGGGTTCAAACTGACATTATGCCACCATCAAAAAGGTTGGGGGTTTTAAAATATGGAACTTAAAGGAAACTTACCCTTCCCTTTGTGCAGCTCTGACTTCCAACCCAGTTTCTATTTTCTACAGAAACAGGAGGACAAGTGTCCATGCCAGAAGTCTGCCCATGAGAACTCATCTTTTTAGCAGCTGGTTAATACAACCAGATTCCAAAGCCCGTTATACCTTTTTGATTGTCAGTAGTGCCTAAAAAGAGACCCAGGAGGAAAAAGAGAAATGTTTAACCAATCATTTTGATACTTCTTGCTTTAAAAAAATTTTTTAGTAGAAAAGTAAATTAATTTGTTGGCATTACAGAAACAAGAGTTATATACTCCTTGAAAGGCAGACTGAGTAAAGAAAAGGTGACAGAGTTCAAAATAACTCTAACTACCATCACTACATGAATACTGTATTTTTAAAATGTACACTCCAAACAAAACAAAGTTATCTTCCCCCTGACCCCAACCTACCAAATTAAGATCCATAGAGATGTTGTAGAATAAATTTTCCATCTGATTTCAAAAGTAAAAGTGTCCAGGAAGAGTGATGCTTATAAACAATGCTTTTCACTAGCAAAAAGTGATTCTCTGACTCCTAATGAAAATCTGTAGACCAGACCCGAGCACTAGCCAAGGGGGATGCATGAGATGACAAGCCTGTTATTTCCCAAAACCATCCTCTACCACCACTCTCAAAATACAAAAGTATACATCCTAACTTTCGAAATGGAAAAAGTAAATGTTTTTTAAGCTAATCTAAAGAAACTTAGGTATAAAATGCATCCTTCTGGCACCCAGAATCACTTAAAATAAACCAAGTTAAGTCAGAGGAAAGTCTTTAAAAATCTCATGTTTCTACTGGCTCCCTTAGTTTAATCTAAGAATTTAAATACTTTGACACTCTACTAGGGGTCAGCAAACTAAAGCCTAGAGCCAAATCAAGTTCACTGTCTATTTTTGTGCAGTGCTAAGAACAGTTTTTAATACCTGTAAATAAAGTGTCATGTATTTTAAAATGTAAAAATCATTCTTAGCTTCTGGGCTATACAAAATGAGACTGGGTGACCTTATTGTGGTTTCTTTACCCTTGCTTAATACTATAAAATGTGTGATTTCTAGAACCCATCAGTTTACAGATTAGGAAATGGAGGCACAACAGTCTAATGAGATGCCAAAATGAAATCAAGAAAAGGTTTATACTGAATTAGGTTAAGGGTTTTTAATCTCAGCTCTACGGAACTTTATGGAAACACAGAAATTAAGGGAAAAACAATTATTTCTTTACCTGCAAAAATATTCAAGAGTTACCCCAATAGTTACCACTTTAAAAAAAGTTATTAGCCAGGAAGTAAACAAAGGCTTAAGCACTCTGGTTAATTTCCCTGTTTAACTAAGGTTTTGAGTGAGAAAACTTTTTGCTTGAAACTTCCTTGCTGAAAAACCTAATACATATTAGTCAACTTCCCTGCCTTGAGAATATAGTAAATGTAATGAAATATTTCTTTGACTGAATATCTGAAGAGATTTTGAACATCACTTCTCACTACCCATTATTATAGCTACAGTTCTCTAAGACTGGGCAAATGTCTCAAAATAATATATAATTTATTTTCTTATGGTTTCTCATTATTAAAAATTAATTATAGCAAAACTTATCAAGTGAGGATTCGGATTAGTTAGGTTCTGATTAACTGAAGTTTTATTTTGGTGTTGATAAATTGTCATTACAGGTATTTGCTTACCTTAGTGTAAAGTAAAAGGATCTGTGATAGTTATTTCCTATAACATGGTAAAAATAAAATAAAATTCAAATATAAAAGAATGTGTACAAAATGTGTTACTTTTGCATTTAATCTCCATTCTAGTCACATGACACATGGTTCTTCCAGCTACAAAAGTCTATGACTATATGTGATTACTTCATGAAGACTCTTCAGGATAAAAAGAAAATGTTGTCGTCAGTTTGGTGGTGAGCAAAAAGAATGGGATTAAAAAAAATTTCAGTACTTTAAAAATCATACACACACATACACAGAAACACACACAAAATCCCTTTACTTGGTTCATGTACAATAATAACAAGAGGAACCTATGTCAGGTCAACAAGGAAAAAGACAATTGTCTAAGGACATTAAGTTAAATAAGTTATAAAATGGGAAAAAGTATTACAGCTTGTTAGGCCATAACACACTGACGACTGCAATTCACTTAAGTGGTTAAGGACGAAATTAGAGTAAGCATGAGAAGTTGAAGGGAGTAATAGGGAAAGGATGCCTTTAAAACCTCAATTTGGATAACAATTGGGGAGAGAAAGTACATTCAGAGGAAAGAGCACTCTGCTGCTCTCTACAAACCACCAGGATCCCGGCAGGCTGCTCTTTGTTCCTCATACACAGCAGACCCTTTCTTATCTCCACCCATTCACCCTGGCCATCCCCCACACCTAGGAACTGCTCTCTCCTACCTTCTGCCTTTTCAGGCCTCTGCTTAAGTACCACCTTCTTTCTACGTGAAACCTCTCCTGATTCCCCCAATTTCTACCTTCCCTAACTCCCCTGTACTGATCTATCTGTACTCATCCATGTTCACACTGGAGGCAGCATGGCATGAAGAACACCTGGGTTGACGCCCCACTGCTGACAAAGCGGCCAAAAGACCCTGACCAAGTCACTAACTCCTCACTGCTCCAGATTGCTTCAGACTAAGGTGTAGAGCAGGTAACAACCTGTACGGCAGAGGAAGGTGCTCACTTCAGAGCTCTAAACACCAATGAAATCAAAGTCCGCTCCCTATCCCTAGGTAAATGCTATCTTCCCCAACAGAATATACACTTTCAGATGGGCAATTTTCATTTTTTGAATCTGAATACACAAAGCAACAGGCATAGGCACACAATAGGCACATAATTGTCGATTACAGGATTAAATTTGTACCCGTCTTAGGAACTGACTCTATCTGCACTAATGATAGGGAGCAGCAGGACAAATCACTAAAAACATAAAATAATTTAATTTTTAGTTTTTGAACACTAGTCAACACACATATACTCACCTTCAGCTCCAATTCTTCTATATTAACCCTACTCTTAGCATCCTAGCTAGGATCATAGTTAAATGGAAAAACACATGCATAATCAACTCAGTTCAAGGCACACTGGTCAAGAGATTTCAGTTTAATGCAGCCATAGCACTATGGGGATTAATATACAGAGAGTCTAGAATATCTCCCAAGTTCAGTCACGGAGAGTATCCTTGGTTAACTCAAAGTCTCCAGAGATCAGTTTACCTCTCTCAAATTCTTCATCAAGGCTAAACAGGACAACTGAGATAAACTGCATTCCTGGAGAAAAGTGCTACATAAACATAATCTATCCAATAATAGAGGGACAGCATGGTATAGCAGAAAGCTGACCTCAGCCTGCAAGTGCTGGGTTCAAATCCCACCTGACACATGCTAGCTATGTGACCCTGGACAAGTCATTTATAACCTCAGAGTTCTAGGCAACTCTCTAATTTGTAGAGAAGCTACTGCCCTGTTTGATCAAGAATTTTCTAAGCCAGAAAATATCTGCTCCAGGCCCTATCCCTAGCCTATTTAACAATGACTTCCTAAACCCCCAAATCTAGTAGTCTTTCCTATTTTCATTCTCCAACATTAAAACCTGAAGACTACTCCTTTCCTTCAGCGATATTTCCTAGTTCTCCCGGTAGACTATGTCCCTTCTATCTCTTCTGCCAGCCTCTCAAATGGAGAAGGTCCCCAAAGTGTAACATCTGACTCTCTGCTTTCCTCTCTCCCCTTCACTCAGAACACCACCATTCATACAGAAGACTCCTGGAGCCCCTAATCCCACCTTTCCCAATTGGATTTCCACTTCAAACTAAGCAAGTCTTCATTTTTAAAACACCTTCCCTCTCAAACCTAGTTCTCTCCTGCCCCCATCTTTTTATTTTCTGTTGAAGGCCAACTGACCATTGGTCTCCCAATCTTGATTCCCTCTCCCTGTCTATAGCCCTCCTTGATCTCCCTAGTCAGAAATGACCTCTCTCTCCTAATCTTCTGTGATTGAACATATAGTAATCGGTTCCCAAGGATAGCTCTTCTGTTTGGAGTATTATTTTAAAAAGAAAGAATAATGTTGGCTTTTCTCATTTAATGTGCCATCTACCTCGGTAAATGATTTGTAACCTTCTTGAAGTCAAAGTACCTATCTCCTAGAGCACCAAACTGGACCTTACACAAAACTGATTTTTCAATAGCTATCTGAATTGGCTTTGAAACTCTTTGACACCTGAGGAAAAAAACACGGTCACTTGAATTGTATCACCTAGGATATTGTTTTATCTCAAGGTCAGATGATTCATACCTTGGTTATCAGGAGTTAGGCCCTATTAAGTCTACCATAAACCCTAACATGTTATTTCATAAAACTACCAACAATTTAGGACTAGGTTAGTTATTAGACCAATATAATTACGAACCACAAGGTGAAATCAAGGATTTCATCCTCAACACCCTAAAGGAATAGAAGAAGGGGAATGTCCCTCTATGCAGACTGACTAATATGGGTCATTTTTTTCTCATTCTCCAACATTTTGTGCCATTTTAAGCTAGGAACCTTAATATACTGTCTCGGTCAAGAATGTCATATAAATTTGTGACCTACCACTAAGTAAAATAAAATCTAGATTTTATTTGAGCAATCCCTCTCAAGTCCTTAGAAGTGCTCTTTATTTACAGCAGCACTTAAACCTAAATCATAATAAAGACAAATTATCTGGAAAGTTGCCTATTTACTTCAAATGAAGACTCTTCATTTTATAATCAGAGGTCTGGTTCATATTACCACCTTTAAATCAGTTAAAAGGCAAATCTCTCTCCAAAAAACAGTTGGAATGGAAGAAGAGTTTCACTATTACCATTTTTAAAAAAAATTTATCTTCTGTATTCTTCCCAAAACAGTTCTTCATACTTCCAATAACCTTGACTTCACTGGCATAGGATTTCTCCCTCTACTAATCCAGATCAAAACTCTTCTATGACTTAAATCTTCAAGCTCATTGTAAGGCCAATCTGATTGCCCCTATGTAGGCAAAATATATGAACCCCCTGTGCATAATGTTTTTCCTGTTTCCCTTTGTAGGACATACCCTAGAAATGCATTTAAAATTTATAAAAGTCTGAAGCATGAATTTCCCCAAGAGTTATATGTTTACTTACAGATTTGAGTACATGAGAGACTTAAGATTTAATTTGCTATTATTAAATAGCAAAATGGCAACTATGACAAATAAAAATGTTTTTTTTAACTGGGATGAGAAATCACTTTGCAAACAAAACCTTCAATGAAAATCATATTTTGTGCATGGTTTATTTTGTGTGCATTTTTTTAAGTGTTCTTGTTCAAAAATTAAGATTCTGAATACCCTGAAATCCAAAGCAAACTCTGAGGTGGCAAAGAAAGGTAAGAGCCCTGGGTCTGAGGTCAGGAAAGACCAGAGTTCAAGTTGGCTTTAGACACTTACTAGCTGTGACTGTGGACAAGTCAATAATCTCTGTTTATCTCCATTACTTTGTCTGTGAAATGAGAATAGTACCTACCTCCCAGGGTTGCTGCAAGGATCAAATGAGATAATTATAAAGTGCTTGGCACAGTGGCTGGCATACAATAAGTGCTATGTAACTATGGTTCTCAGGACAAAATATTATCCAAAGGGGCTACCCAATCCTGTGAAGAAATAAAATAGACAAGCTCTAATTAAACTGCTCTGGACCCAACACCAAGTTCTATGAGGCGTTGGGGGTAGGTAACACTCCAAAATAATTACATCCTCAGTTAAAGAGAAAGAAAAATTAGGTTTTCAACAATGAATACCACATGATAGTTGTGGGCAAGGGATATGAGCCTCTTACTTGGGTCTGGGGAAAAAAAATAAGAACTGAAAGTAACTGGTCTTGAGCTCCCCAAGCAGACAGCTGCAGATCAAACTACATTTTATAATTAACTCATGTCCCTGGAATGAGAAGGCAAGCCTATCTGATCTAGTCTATGGATTCTGCACTGTAATGTCATCCCTTCTATGCCAGGGTCCTAAAATCTATTATTCTTGTATGAGAGAGATGGTGATACCATCGTTATCTAGGTGCAAGATTCAATGTTTACAGAGAGCAAAGCTTTTCTTGTAGCAATAGGTGTCTCTTGCAAGAACAGGCAAATGAACAATGTTTCTATTTCCTATCTGAGTTTAAGGACAGTAAACTTCTCTACCAAAGAAGAAATGCTACTCTCTGCTATAGTAAGCAGTTCTTCCCAAGATCAAGTTCCTCACCTGTCCCCCAACATTCTGCTCCCATGATCAGGAGACAGGTACTTGATGGTGAATGTATCACAGACTGGGAGGAAACTGGGGCTGAGCTAATATTTAAAATGTAGAGAAGACTAAATCAGGGGATTTTTAACGCAGAAGTCTATGTCGGACATCTAAGATGCCAATGTCTTCTAAGTGAACATTCTTTAAGAAGCTCCTCTAATAATAAGAGGCAAAAACAGCCTTAGTGTGGAGTTCTCATTCTACCTCCCTTTATGGAAACTAGTAGTATTGTACTTTAGTGAAGGAGGAAGGTGTTAGTAACAGAACATTACAAGCACCTGAGAATTTCCAGCTGCAGAAATCCAGCAGGGGAATACAAGCAAAAACCCTCACCCTATATATTACAATGCATTTTGACTTCTAAAAACCCCCCTTACCTGTTTACAAGTTTACACAGCTGTTTGCCACGGGAACACCACCTTTTGCAGAATACAATCGTGGCATCCTTTGTTGATAATCACCTGTTGCCTAGCAATCAACATCCTGCATGGAGACGGACAGCACTAGAGCTCTTCCATCCGAGGTTTAAAATTCAACACAAGCCAGATAAGCCTGCATTTCAAGGTTGTCTTCGTCTGCAACTAGTTAACTTTAAAATTGGCAAACCACAACAAAAGGTGTCTGAAGCCAGAATGGTGCAGCAAGGTTAGCTTCCTCTTGGGCTCTGGCGTAGTCCCCGTGCCATGATGTCTCCTGCGGCAAACATGGGGGTTGTGCTCCTATAGTGGGAGCAGACTTCCAAAGCTCAGGAGCCCCCATACAGGACAATGCAGGAACTAAGGCAAACCCTTTCTTTCCTTAGGAATGCCTTTTTTTTCCTCACAATCTGTACTACAAACCGGAGTGACAGGGACTGAGTGTGCGTTCGTACCTACGAAACCATCACGATGCATGCACATCCAAGGCTTGTGGAACCAGAGGTCAAATAAGGCACTGAGACCCATGAATGGTTTTAATTACAAACGCTAGCTCTCAGGAACTCTTCATCCATTCAGAACTAAACCCATGATTGCATAACTGGTGAGAAGCCCCTGGAGATGGAGGAGCTCCTCCAATGTGTCAGCAAAGGTTTTATTAACATCATTAACATTAAAAGCAAACGGAGCATTTCTCTTTCTTTTGGCAATTTGGTGCGAGCGGTTTTAAGTGCAAGACAAAGCAATTTCAAACTTTTTTCTTCAAATTAAAAATGAAACTAAGGCCAAACGAGTTGGGTGAACAAAATAAATCAAAACTTAAAATTCAGCAACTCCAGCTCTTCCAACCAGCAAAGCCCCAGACTTCTGCAATGTTCTGAGGCTTAAGGTGCTCTCCCTGCTTCTTGCATCCCAGCAAACAGCACCATTCCCTCGAAAGGATGAGGATTGAGCAGCAAATGACCCCCAGTAACACATTCACTAGAGATCCTTCAGATTTGACACACCAGGCTTGTCAACATGAAATGATGGTTTAACTGCTTCTTGCTCAGGACATACAAGATCTGAGCAGCAGCAAGTACCCCCTCCGCTGCAAACAAAGGGGTCAAAGGTTTGTTGTCAATTCACTTCCAAGCAGAAAAACATTTTCCTCAAAAGAAACAATTTATTTAGAATGAAACAAAATCAGCTCAACTGTGAGCGCATGTTTGAGTGACAGCTACTTTTTAAGCTGTGTGAGCCATAAAAAGGGTTTTCCTTTACTTTTCCAGAAATCTTGTGTACACAGCACAAAGCAAAGAGGTCATTTTTTCCACTTAAAACACGGGCATTGGCATCACAATAGCAGATACACAACTTTTTAAGCTGCCATTTTAGTAAAATGCACAAATACTAAACAGATAAGCTTTCTTCCAATCAAGAGGCCCATGTAAATTCCACATAAGCCACAACTTCTCTTCAAAAAGGTCCATTAGAGCTTAGAATTCCAAATCTTCATCCGCTGTCCACCAGCTTTGCTTGCAGAGGGGGAAAAAAAGGTTATTAAGTACAAATGTTTACAACATATTTTTTTCCCTACAATACATAGATGAACATAAGCTACAAGGCCTTTCTGGATAGTCCACTTTGATTTCAAAAAGCACCAATAATACCCACTGGCACAAACCTTGAAATGAATTCATTTCATGAAGACACATAACAAGTATAACAGGTCGGGTTTTTGCTTTTGTTTTTGGGTTTTTTTTTTATAAGCTAAGCTTAGGGTTATAGAACTGAAAATATCCTTTACACTCAACTGAGTGTGTGAAAGAAAGGGGGGAAAAATTTCCAGAGAAAAATCTAGTGAAAGCTTATAGTTGTTTTTTTTTTAATGGGATTCTTCCTGAAGGCAACTTAAAAGTGAAAAAATGAAAACGTGAATTGCAGTCAAATTTTCACCTCTGTGGTGTTTTTGTTTATAATAAGCTTTCCAGCAATAGGTTGCTCCGATATCATAAAAAAGGGGTCAATGTACACAGCCACTTAAAATCTAATGGGCTGTGTTACCACTTAAAAGACAACAAGATGAACCGTTTCCATATAAAGAATTGCTAAAATAACCAGCAAATCCCTCAAGATCCTTGGTTTCAACACTATTCCAAATCTTATATACAAACTCTCTGTCAAATTTAACAGTTCACTACAGTTACCTGTGATAATATTCCTTTTAAGGATGTCACTATAATCAAGAGGATAGGAGTCAAAGTCTATCAATCTAACAGCTGCTTCTCATTTTCACAGTGGACTTCTTTGTAATTATTATCTCAAAACCAGTCATGGAAATGAGAAAGAACAGACCCAGAAAATTTGCTCGTTACACGCACCAAAAATGTCCTTTCCACAAAAGATCATCCAGACCCTCTCCTAAGGTGGTCTCTTCATTATTACTGCTGGCAGTTTCTGATGAATGGTTCTTATACTTAGAAAGCAAAGGTAGTTCTTTCAGCAAAACCAGGTAGAAAACAAAGGGCTTCCAAGTAAATTAACTTAAAAGAGGAACTGAATTTTTATAGTAACCCTCGGAGGAACTCCCAGTTTCAGTCAACAAAAGAGATCAGGTAAAGTTATTGACCAGCAGTTGAGACAATTAAGGAACCAATTATACCTTTAAAAGTTTAGAATTTTGATACAAAAGGCTTAATTATCTAGACAGTCTCCTTTTCTTAAGTACCAAGCCATTAAATGCTTCATAAAAATAATGTTCTTTCAATTCACTTGAACTTATAAATTCTAGAAACATCAACTGCATGCACACAGTCAGCATCAAGAAAATTTGGTTATAGAAAATCCAACAACGGGATTATAAAATTCTGGCTAACAGTGTTTAGCACCACAGAGATGGTTCTAGACTCTCAGAATTTCCCATTTCTGAATGAAGTGAACAGTTACTGATGTTACACACCTGTACAACAGGATAGACAAGACACAAGACGGCAGCATTGTGAATTGATGGCACTCAGACAACTGCCACACTAAACATCAATTACTTTACCTTACATACTCAAGAATGATATTAAACCTATTTCACAAATAGAGCAGAAAGCACAAATTACCGGATCTAACAAAAACCATCACTTCAACTAAACATTCAGACAGGAAGTAAAAGCACAGTGCTGCCTATTCCTGTTACCCTTCAAACAGACCTGATTGAAAAAAAACACCTTGGATCATAGTGAGAACTAGATGCCACGAGTTTACTCTTCAAAAGAGCAAAAATTGCTTTCCCAGTCCATTTTATCAAAAGGGACTCCAAAAATTCAGTGAAATAATTTCTAAATCATAAAGTATTTCCAGGCATAAACTGTACTTTGACCCCATACATGCATCAGTTTTTAAAACAAGTGTCTACTGCATATTTGAGTCCCAATCACTGCTTTTCAAAGGCCTTAAACAAAAAAGAATACATTTTTTCTCCCCAAAGGTGTACCAAGGACCTCAAGCCCGAAGTCCAGCACTTACATTCTCTCCACAATAATCATTAAAAGTGTGAAATTTTTTCCAGTTTCAAAACCAAACAAATCCAAAACCACCTTACAAATGTATAAAGAAAATCAAAAGGATGATACACTACTGCAGTGATGAGGGTCATGCCGACATGCATTAGACACCTGCCATAATGGAAAACAATGAATACAATCTTTTAAAAGGTAAATAATGATGAATTTAACATATGAAGTTTCCCTTGGGTTATTATTGGTGCTATTTCAAAGTATCAGCATCCTCACTGATAATAGAAAGAACAGCCAAGTTCTACTAGGCTTCAAACAAGTAAAATACTTTCACAGATAATAGTAACCATAATCCAGATCTTCCTAAGATTTCTATTTATAACTTAACATGTACTACAGGCATTGGTGGAGGTCATCACCATTTCAATCGGGGGAAAAATGCAAATTACAGTCAAGGATAATCCGATACATAAAAAATAAATAAATAATACACTGATGAGTTGCTAGATACCCAAGCAGCAAAATGCCTGCTTACAAAACAGAAATAAAAATAACGTTCAGTTAAAAGAACTCACAAGAGTGAACTGAGGGAGAAAATTCAAAACCCAATTGAGCAAACTTTTTTTTAAAAGCTGTGTTTTTACATTTAGGGACCAGCTATATACAATAAGCTGGTGGGGAAACAAAAACAAAAATGGGCCTTATAGCCTGGAACCTATTCAACTCTTTAAACTTTGTCAGATACCAGGTAAGCCCACTGTACATGAGTATCACCAACACTTAACATTTACAATGATGTAATAGTCTCCCTCACTATCATTTGGGTATTCCCCCCCCCCAAAAAAAACCCCACAAAGGGTCCTTCTAAGGCATTTTTAAGATTGATAACCACAAATTCTACAACTTGGATATGGCTGATTAATGCCCAATGACCTAAGTTATACCTTAAAAGCCTGTAGACAACTGTTTCTTTCTATTACTGAAGCCAGATCCTTAAATGGTCACAAAAATTAAAACCCACCTTTAATGACAAACATTTAATTTTGGAGTATGCACGACTAAGTATGAACTGTACCTCTTACACTTCTTTGAAAAGTCAGTAAAAAACAAACACCTATACTGACTAGATTTTTTTCTTCTTAAAGCACCTACTTGTTTCTTGCATACTAAAGTAAGCACAAGACATATATGGTTTGTAACATAGTCCTCAATATTTACTCAACAGTCACAGCTACAAACCAAAAGTGCATATATGGGATACAGTAGAACTCATGAATAGATGCTAGAATGCGCACGTTAAAGCATACTTTCTGGGAATTAATTTTGTATATTAAATGAAATACTCAAACACCTGATTAAAAGAATTAAACTGCTGTACAGTGTACCACCTGACATTTGCACTCCTTGATCAAATTTTAGTCGAAATAAAACAGAATAATTCTGATATAGGAATTATTTATATATACACCAAACCTAACAATTAGACTTTTAATTAGATTAATTAAGTACAACAGAAGCCAAGTCATTCTCAGGTGTATATGGTTTCTCCTCCCAGTCTTAGTTTTTTTTTCTAAACTTGTTTTCCAAATTCTGACTTTTCAAACATGGGTACGTAACTCACAGGATTTTTTTAAACTAAAGTTTACAAAAATGAGGATACAGAACAAAAGTTACAAATAAAAGGATGGAAAGTTTTCATTAAAGCAGGTTTATCTGCCTGCTACTTTCAGGGCAATCCCCTTCACTTATGTATGCCAACAGCTAAACTTTTCTGACTTCTACTTTAAAGTGGTTTATAGAAATGTAAGGAGGAAATAGCTACAAATAAACACCTAATTAAAAAAATAATAAAGTTGTGTGTCTGATGCTGTATCCCATAACACATCACACATTAGGAACCATGTCAAGTAGTAAATGCAAGCTACACATGGACTTTTTAGGACGCACCACGGACAATGACCATGACCAGGTAATCTTCTTCAGATTTGGCCAGTGCCTTGGCAGGAGAATCCAGAAACTGCTGGGAGAACTCACAGGGTGGGAAGGCATGGAGGACCCCGGTGTTATCCTTGTCTTTGTTGCCCCCCACAGGGAGGCTGATGACTCCAGCGGCCTGCTTTTGCTTAAGGTAGGACACCAGGTTCCTAAGTGGCCTCTGAGTCGAGGTTGTGGCCTCAGACACAGCTGAGGAGCGGCTGTCAGAGGTGCCAGGCACAGCGAGCAGAATGGCATAGCCGTTGGGCCCGGCCACCTTGATGCGCCGGGTCACTTCGTCCAATTTGGGCTGGTCCAGACGCAGGCGCTGGGTGATCTTGAGCTGGGCAACCTTGCCCCCAGTCGAGCCCTCCACCAGAAGACTGCTGGCCACGTGGAGATCGCCCTGCAGCAGATGCATGTTGGATGGGAAGTTGCTGTTTTTGAGCAGAAGCATGCCCTGCCAAGCCAGGCACAGTTTGGGGGCAGCGGCTGGGGTGGAGGTCGCAGCAGCCTCGGGCTTCTGCGGTGGTGATTTCAGCTTGGACCCACTACTGGTGCTCGGCGTCGAAGTCTCTGCTCGCTCTTCTTTCTTCAGGGGGCTCTTGCCCTCCGAGGGTGCAGGGGCACGGTGCTTCCTTTCCCGCTCCACTGACACTGAGTTTTTGCGGTCTCTTTTGTCGCCCTGACCCCTCTCCAAGCTGCCTCTCCGGTCTGCCCTCACAGGAGATGGCCGTTCAAGTAGGAGCAGGCGGGAGGAGCGGTCTGGGTCACTGTTGTAGCGATCTCGGCTGCTGCCCAAATCTGGGCTGCGGTCTGGTGTGGGGGGGCAGTGTCTTTTCCGGGAGCGCTCACTCTCAGGGGATCTGTCCACATGCCGACCCCCGCTGTCCTCAGGCAGCCTCCTCTTGCGGGGTGGGTCTCGGCTGCTGGGCAGGTCTCTCTCGCCACGGTCCCTCTCCAAAGACCAGCCATCCCGCCGGCGTTCCAGGCTGTCAAGGGGATCATAGGCTGGCACTGCAGCCGCAGTGGCCCTGGTGCTACGCTCCCGAACAGGAGGAGGAGGCGGCACCCAGTCCGTGTCCTGGTAGAGGTCCCTGTCCCGGTCTCGGTACAGCAAGGGAGGAGAGCGGTCCCGGGCCCCCCGCAGGGGGTCGGGGGCTCGGTGCCCAAAGGCATCGGCCACCAGCTCATAATGGGTCAGTGGCAACGGCTGCAGATACTGCTGCTGGTAGCGATGTTCCGTGTCTGCGAAGTCTACCCGCAGCCTGCGGTCAGGCCCCCCCAGCGGGAAGCCCCGCATGTGGGTCCAGGCTGCGTGGGCTGCGTCCAGGCTCTCGTACTGGATGTAGGCCCAACTGTCACCCTTGCGGTAGTCGATGGTACGGATGGTGCCAAAGCGGTCGAACTCGCGGGCCAAGGCAGCCAGGGGCACCCAGGGGCCCAAGCCGCCCACCCAGAGGCGGGTGGTGGGCGTGGCTTTGCCATAGCCAATCTTGATGGGGTTGCGGATGATGACCTTGCCCGACATGGCCAGCTTGGCCCGGTGAGACATGTCCAGGTTCTCAAACTTGAGGAAGCCGTAGGTACTGGCCTGGCCCCGCGTGGGCCGCTTGATGTCCACCTCTGTGATGACCCCAAAGCGGTCAAAGGCCCTGCGCAGGTCACTCTCGGTCACGGTGATGTCCAGGTTGCCCAGGAAGAGCGTGCGGTTGGCGCGCTGGCCATCCTCAGGAGACAGCTCGTCCACTTCGCGGAAGGGGGCGGCGCCGGCGCCCACGCGGGGCTCCAGACTGTAGGCCGGGCGTACACGCTCGTAGAAGGGGTAGTCGCGCTCCCGCTCCAGTTCCCGGGGGAGCGGTGGCGGGGGCGGCGGGGGCAGTCGGCCCAGGGCTAGCTGCTGCAGGCGGTAGTCTCGGTAGCCCAGCGCCGCACCCCCCGGGGACAGCGCTCGCTGCCCGCCACCAGGGGGGTGCCGGTGTCCACCCACGGCAGCGCCCACCACAGCCGCAGGCACGTAGGCCTCTTTGTCCAGAGGGGAGCGGCTGCGGCGCCTGTTCACGTACACGGCCTCGATCTTGAGGGGCCGATCGTAGAGCACCAGGCGGCCCCGGGCATGCTTGGCCGCCCGCGCGTCCTCAGGCCGGCGGAAGTTCACGAAGGCCACGCGCTCGTCGCCTGAACCCCCAGGCAGGCGGCTGATCTTGACGCTCACGTCACCAAAGCGCTTGAACTCGTGGAACAGCCCGTCCTCCACCGCCTCGTCGCTCAGCTGGGAGCCCAGCTCGCTGATCTTGAGTGTCTTGTACTCGCCTCCGCCCCCGCCGCCGTCTGTGGAGCTGGGGGCGGCCGCCGAACGGGCCTCCCCGCCCCCGCGGGAGCTGCTGCGCGACTCGCCCCCGCCCGACGAGTTCTTGGTGCTCGGAGAGCTGTAGCTGTGCAGGCGGCTGCTGGAGCCGCCGCCCGGCGCGTCGTACTCGCGGCTGCCACCCCGACTGCTGCCCTTGTCCAGGTGCAGGCTTCGGCGGGTGCCGCCGCTCTCCACCTTACCGCTACTGCTGCCGTTGCTGCCGCCGGAGCCTCCGAGCTTTTTGCTCCGTTCCCCGCGGGTGCTCGACTCCTCCCCGCCACCGCGGGAGCGCTTGGCCTTCGCGGGAGAGCGCTCTTTACCCTTCATCGCGAAGGACTGTGCGGGCCGCCTCGGAACTATGGGGCTCGCCTGCCCGCGCTAGTTACACACAGCGGAATCCCACGCCGCCATCTTGGACACCGCCGCGGCAATGGACCCCGCCCCACCGCTCTCATTGGTCAGTGAAAGCCCCTCTTCCTCAAAGTCATTGGGAGTTCCCTCTGTCCGTCTCCCCAGCTCCCAGCGCGAAGTGAAGGATCCCGCCCGACCTCCCTTATTGGATGCTTGACGTCCTAGTGAGAGGATTCCATTGGTTGTTGCCGTTGTCTGTATTAACGGTTTCTCGCGCCAGTCGGTGGTTCCGCCCCTGCCGCACCGTCGAATCACCTGACCCTAATCCTAGCGAGCTTGATTGGTCAATAGGCCCGTCCTGTAACGGTTCATCTCGCGCGGGGAGAATAGCGAGCCCACCTCTTCATATTTTTCATTGGTCTGTAACCCCTCCCCTTGGCTTCTAATTGGAAAGCGGGACCTTCAGTTCAGGCACTTTCTCGAGGTGAGGGTTAGGCGAATATCTCGCGAGAAATTATTTCCCCGTTCCCCCTCCTTTCGTTTTGTCCAGTGTCTGAATAGAGAATTTAAATCTGGTTGGGTGCCTGCAAAGAATCTGATAGGCTTCAAGGCTTGTCAATCAAGTTCTTAAGCCTTCAAGTTCTCTCCCCTTAAAGGGCTAGTCCCAGCGACCGAAGGAGGCGACTGAAGGTGAAGACTGGAGTGCGTGGTTGCGTGGTGACGTTACAAGCTCCGGGTGCTTCGAGCGCGAGCTGGCTCCGGCTCCGCCCCCCCCCCCCCGCGCGGTTTGCGGATAGGATGTTCGAAGCCTCTCGATTTCTCTGCGGCCTCTACCCCACCCCCACCCCCACCCCCAGGCTGGGCGAGAAGGGTCGCCTTACGTCGCTTCCTGAACCCGCAATCCCAACTGAAACTGGCCGGCCCCAGCCCGACGCCCACGTCAGGCGCCCTAGGGAGAGACGGGGGAGGAACGGGGGGGGGGGGGGGAGATTAGCCCCCAGACCCAACGCTTTTTGCCTGTGGACATGCCTGACCCATTTAGAGCAGTAATTAAGCACCCATTGTATGCCAGAGCTCAGCTAGTAGTAAGACACATCTCTGATCTCGAGACTTTGGTGGCAGGGGGTTGAAGTGACTGACAGTCACATCCGCAATCTTGTTAAAATTTGTGTTGTTAGTAACAGCTAGTATTTACAAAGAGCTTTACACATTTTCATCTCATTGGATCCTCAAGGTAACCTCAAGGTGAGGAGGAGGTGTGTGTGTGCTAATTTTCCTATTTTATAGAGAAGTAAATTGAGGCAAAGGAGTTTGGCTCCTTGCCCCGACTGACGAAGCTAATCCGGCAGACTCCCCAAATCCTGACCCTATTAAGCACCTCCTGTGTTCCAAGCTGCGGGCCCTGAGATAAGCCAGGCCCTGAGTTCGAATCCCCGCTCAGGTCAGTCGGGAACATAGGCAGCCCGGGAGATCGAGCCTAGGGCCCTACCAGCAACCCGGGGTGTTTTTTAGCCGAAGGCACAGGAAAGGATGACCCGCAGTCCTGCTGCACGTGTGACACGGCTGGCAGTGAAAAATGGCCTTTGTGTAAAGAAGGGCCCTGCGCCCCCGGGGCCACTGGCGCAGCGGGCCTGGTGCTGGGGTGGTCCGGAGGGGGGAGGGGGGAATCGCTCTCGGTCCTGCCCCCAGGGGTGGG
>CM053593.1:344151615-344174879 GCA_028646575.1 Pseudocheirus occidentalis | reverse complement strand
TATGAGAGGCGGGCCATGGAATTGTTAAAAGTTTCCAAGGATAAGCGAGCCCTTAAATTAATCAAAAAAGGGTGGGAACTCACATCCAAGCCAAGATGAAGAGAGAGGAACTCAGCAATGTCCTAGCTGCCATGAGGAAGGCTGCTGCCAAGAAGGACTAAACTGGACCCTACCAACCCTCCCTGACTTAAACAATAAAGATTTGACAAATAAAAAAAACAAAACAAAACAACCAACATCCAGGAACGAGCATTTATGTGGGACCTACTATATGTCTGGCGCTGTGCCAAGAACTTTACAGACATCTCCTCTGATCTTCACAACAACCCCGGGAAGTAGATTATTCCCACTTTAAAGCTGAAGAAACTGAGGCAAACAGAGGTAAAGGGACTTTAGGGGCACAGACCTAGTAAGTATCTGAGGCTGGATTTGAACTCTAGTCTTCCTGACTCTAGGACCAGCACTCTATCCCCTGTGCCACCAGTTGCGTCCATGAATTGGCCAAGACCTGCCAATTCAACCTCCAAAACCTCTCTTAAATTATGGAGTTGTAGATACAGAACAGGAGGGTCCTTGGAAACCATCAAACGCAACTCACAGAGAAGGAAGCTGAGGCCCAGAGAGGATTCAAGAAATTTGGTCCCATGGTAGTTACTGCCTATTTGTAAATGTGTGTCATCCTGGTCCTAGGTCCTGGGCTCTTTAAGGGGAGGGCTCCTGACTGAATTATCTTCAGACCTCTCCTAATGCTTTGCATCAGGTGTTGAATGAATGGATAAAACAAACTTAAGAAATTTCCCTAGGTTAACCTAATTCCTTTTTTTCCCCCTGCCAACAATCATCAAACTAGACCAAGGTAATGCTATAAATCAGTTAAATAAACCATAATGTCATAAACCAGTAAGCTCTTTTAAAATGAGATTGTTTTGATTTTTTCTTTGTATACCTATCACCTTGCACATAATGGACATGGAATCAGTGTATGTTGACTTGAATTAATGAAATTATCTGAATTTTAACAGGTCAAAAAGCCTTGTGATGGTAAAAACAAACAAACGAAACTAATATTTTCCTGGACAAGTTGGAGCTATGGGACAGCCCCAACTGTCCTATAAAGTTAGGTGGGTTCCTATGTGGTTGAACAAAAGAGGCAAGACTAGCAGTATGTCGAAAGGCTTTGTCCTTGACTCCATTTTGTTCACCATTTTATCAGTGACTTGGATGAAGCCACCTTAGGGGCCTACGTGTCTACTATATGCAAAACATAGTTCCAGGGGAAAAAATATAACATTTATATAAGATAGAGCCTACATCTATGAAATTTGACATCTACTAGCATACTTATAGCACACAGGATGTGAAAAGATCTCAGAAGTCTAGAATACAACACTCTGAGGTTTCCAAGAACATTTTACACATATCTTCTCATCTCATCCTCACTATAACCCTGTAAGGCAGCTGCTGTGATAACCCCCATTTTACAGATGAGACAAAAATCAACTGAAGCAGACAGAGGTTAAGTGACTTGCTCAGGGTCATCCAGCTAGGAAAGGTCTGAGGCAGGGTATGAGATTGGGTCCTCCAGGCCCAGCAATCTATCCACTGTACCACATAGCTGCCTCTTGAATGGAAAGACGGATCTACGAAGATTCAATTTTACATATAACATTTCAGTTGGTTTTTTTAAAACAGAGCTGTGAAAGATAGGATGGAGGAGAAATGGAAAGAGAACTGGAGATCGTAACTTCAGAAGACTGATGATGAGGCATCCCCTTTTATCCCCCATCTTGCTGAGAGACTGCAGACTAAAAATACAGAAAGGGATGGAGGCTTTCAGACAGGGACAATGTAATGTGTTGGTTTGTTTTGTTTGACGGTACTTACTCATTACAAGGGAACAAAGACAGTGATCAGACCCATCCAATTTAAATCAGCTCAATAAACACTGAAGAGCTGTAGGGTACAAGATATCGTGTACTACATCCTAAGGGTACAAAACCAAGCCATTCCCAGCCTTTAAAGAGCTTAGGCACAAGTGAGGAGGGGAGGATGGGGACAGGGTTGGAATGGGTAACAAAGCGAAATAGAAGGTAATTTGATGAGCACTAGAGTAATAAGGGCAGGGGGGAGGTGTCAGAAAGTTTGCTTGGAAAGTGGCACCTGATCCTGAGGGCTGAATTCAGGGAACAGCTAATAGGTTGGTTTGTATGGAATACAGACTATATGAAGCAAGATAACATGAAATCAGATGACAAATTAGGTTAGAGGCAGATGATGGAGTTTTCTTAATGCCAGACTGAGTAGTTTTTGTTTTATCTTGCAGGTGAAGAAACCTCAGAAGATTTGTCCTTGGGGAAGTGACTGGTGCCTTGGGAAGATTATTTCAGCTATTTCAAAGAGTGTGAATTGGAGAAGGGAGAGGCTTGAGGCAAGAAAACCGATCAGAAAGCTATTACAACAGTCTGGGCAAGCGGTAGTGACATCCCTAGCTAGGGTAGCGCTTGTGTGAGTAGAGAGATGTGGATGAATACAAGAGACATTAAGTAGAATCAACAAGACCAGGGCCTGGATTGGTTGGAGGAGAGGGAAAACCGGAAAGATGTATAGCCCTCAATGGATAGTGGGGAGCGTGTTGAGTTTGGGATGCCTTCGAGACATCCAGGTGCGAATGTCCAGCATGATGTCCTAAATTCAGTTAGGGCTGCAGATGCAGAAACCTTTCCAGCTCGGTAGAGCCCACCGGTATTCACAATCAGCTGGTATAGACAACAGGACATCGCAGTGAGGGGAGGCATCATTGTGGGCTCTTAGTGTATACCATTGAAGATGTTATTCAGGAGATAAAGCAATGGAAAAGGTAGGCCACTGAACACGTAATTAGAGCAAGGGATAATAGATAAAAAGCCTGAATGCTGCATGGAGTACCCTACTCTAGTGTAAATTGTGCCTAGAGGCAGAATGGGGCAGCTAGATGGCACAGTAGTTAGAGCAGTGGGGCCTGAAGTCAAAAAGAACGTAGTTCAAATCCAACCTCGGAGGCGAAACTAGCAGCTAGTGTGACTCCAGACAAGCGCTTAACCCTGCTTGCCTCAGTTTCCTCATCTGTCAAATGAACTGAAGAAAGAAATGGTAAACAATTCCAGAATCTTTGCCAAGAAGCCCTAAATGGGGTTGCAAAGAGTCGGATTCAGACTGGACTGAACAACAGGCAGAAGGAGCCTGCCAACAGTTCAGATGTGCGTCTTATTTCATAGGGACAGCCGCTCAGTACCACGACCAGCTCTAGAATCGCAGAACTTCAAAGGCAAACTCAGGTTTGAATACAACCAAGACATTTATTAACTGTGGGCCCCTGGGCAAGTTGCTTAATCTTTTTAGATTGTTTCCTCTTCTGTAAAATGGGGCTAATAATAGCCCCTCCCCCCAGGTTGTTGTGAGGATCAAATCAAAATAAACAACGTATGTAAAACACTTTGCAGTCCTTCAAGTGCTCTACAGTTGTTAGCTATTATACAGGGGTGCTCCTGAAAAGTTGCTCATAATTTACCATATAAATATTGAATTCTTTTGCAAGGAGCCTGTTCACCTAATTAACCCTATTTATTAATTTGGCTTTTCATAGATCAGAATTTCTCCGTTTATGAGACATTCTGTAAATAGACAAAACAAAATTCCATTATGTAACTCAATAGGAGTTTGTCTAAAATTTCATTAAGTTTCTAAAATAGTCTCCAGCATATTCTTTAAAAGCTTCATTTATTACCCGATTATTTGTCATTTTAAACTCATTTTAGTAAATACAAAAGATTAAAAATAACATTAATGTTAATAATTCACCTTGTTCATAAAGCACTCTGAAAAGAAGAAAAAAACCACTTGGCATATTAAATGCTAATATTCATTCATGGGTTGCCATGGTTAACAACAACAAAAAAAGATTATCAGCACATGGCAAGCCTGGTAGTAATGTACCTCTCCATAATTAACTAGTTTAGTCCTCATAAAACAGGCTTGGCCTGTTTCCAGGGCTAGAGTTGAAGTCTTTCCAGCATGATAAAATCTGCCAGACATTATACTCCTCCAGTATAGACTTCCAGAACCCAAGATCATATAAACTTGTCTGTAAAATCTTAAGAAAAAGATTGATGGATGCTTATGAGCACAATTCTCTTATAATACAGAGAGAAGCAGTAGAAGGTAAAGCCAGGTTTTAAAAACCCTGCAAGATATCCTACTAAGCAAAATCATCTCAAGGACATTCAGGGATGAAAATGGAAAAACAAAAATGGAAAGAAAAATAGAAAAGTAGCGGGGGGGTTGTTTGCTTTTTGGAAGACAACTGGGGTTAAGTGACTTGTCCAAAGTCACATGGCTAGTGAGTGTCAAGTGTCTGAGGTCAAATTTGAACTCAGGTTCTCCTGACTCCGGGGCTAGTGCTCTATTCACTGCACCACCTAGCCTCCCCTAGAAAAGATTTTTTTTAAACCATTTTATCAAATTGTTTTCTCCATCAAAAATAGTGGAACATCACAGTGGGGGAAGGGAAAGCAATAAATGTTAAGTATTTATGTTTCAGGCACTGTACCAGGCACTTTATGAATATCATCTCATTTGATCCTGTGAGATAAGTGCTATTATTATCCCCATTCTACAGATAAGGAAACTGAGGCAGGCAGAGAACTTGCCCAGAGTCTCACAGCTAGTCAGGGTCTAAGACCAGATTTAAACTCTGCTCTTCTTGATTCTAAGCCTTGATCTCCATCTTCGGTGACACCAGTTATTTCATAGTCCTCCAGGTACTCACAGAGGAACTAAAAAAGGCCCTGAGAATAAAGATGGGGGTAAACAATCAGACCGGATCAGGCAGCTCTAGAGAGGACCCACAGTGGAGGGGTCCAGGTCTGAAGGGACAATAAGCACAGTGGCTTCTTTGTATTCTTTATAACCTTCAGTCAAATGTGAGATGATAAAGTTGTTGTTGATCATGATAAAGGTGTTTGATTTAGTAAAACAGATCACCTTGCACACTCTTTTCCAACGACGTTTCACCAATTCATGTATTAAAATATTCAAGATTCCTTAAAAGATATAACAGAAATAACCTTACTCAGTGACCCTGTTATCATAAATATTAGGCAAAGCATAACACAGGGAGCTCTAAGCTTATTGACCACTGTAATGGAAGAGACCCAGCACCAGTTTAGGAAGATGGTAAGGCCCTCCGGGTCCTCTTGTTTGTGGATGACATCATGCTATTGCAGCAGGCCCCAGGACCTTACAAAGCCTCCTGGAAGAAGTCTTTGGAGGCTGTCTTGTCCACCCACCCAGGAAATATCAAGTGGATGAAGAATGTCTTTGGCCAGACCTCAACATGCATTTGGATGGATACCCTATGGACTACATCCAGTAATATATTTATCTGGGACAGACAGTACAGATGGATAGTAAGCTTAGTCCCAGGGTAAAAAGAGAGGAGAGTGGACTGGATTAAATTTAGGAAATTGCAAAGCTGCTTTTCTGGTCCCCAAGTTTCCCTTTAAAGCAAAGACTTATCTTTTCCATACTAACATTTAACCAGTGTTGTTGTATAATAGTGATTTTAACCAGTGTTGTTGTATAATAGTGATTCCTTGAATACCATTATCTCTAACGAATTAAAGATGAGCATCACACAAGGCGAAGGAGAGGCATATAGTGGGTGCGAGCAGACTGCACATTTAATCAGTAAGAAACTCCATCCAAAGTAGAACGGAAGCAAAATCAAGGAATTATACCATCCAAATGAGATGGGTTAGTCATATGGCAAGAGGCCATGAAGGGTGGGCAAATAGAGCATCACACTGGTACTGTTGTGATGTTTGGAAAATTGAGGAAGGCCTCTGTGCAGCAGACTTTTGGGAGAACATAGAAAGGAGTCTCACAGGATGGGGAACAACCTGAACCACCAAACTTCTAAACTGATAAGATCACAGATACATTTAAATAATAATTCATTCAACAAGTATTTATTAAATGCCTACTTTGTCCCAGCCACTTCTTATGCCATTGAGTTCACATACACAGTAGGGAGCAATTACTTGTAGCTAGGAGGATAAAGGAAAGTTAATAGACTCATAGAGTTCCAGATCTGGAAAAGATTTTTTTTTTTGGAGGGCAATTGGGGTTAAGTGACTTGCCTGAGGTGACACCGCTAGTTTTGTGTCAAGTGTCTGAAGTCTTATTTGAACTCAGGTCCTCCTGACTCCAGGGCAGGTGCTCTACTCACTGCGCCACCTAGCTGCCTCTTGGAAAAAATCTTCAAATTCCTTTAAATCATAGCAGTCTTTTCAGAACTCCCACTGCCCTTGTATATAATAGGCGCTCAATACATGCTTATTGTTAAATGGATGAAGTAGCTGGTGTCTGACAAAATCTCACCTTCTACATTAAGCCTGTGCTCATTCCTGTTGATTAATTACATAATTATTATATATAATATATAAAAATATAATTATATGTAATATAATTACAATATTTATAATAATCTGTTGATTATTTCCAAGTTATCTTATATATACACACAATATATATGACAAATTGGGGAATGTGTATATCTCTGCATCTGTATATGTTGTGTACACACACACACAGCATGTTTGTGCATTGTTGTCTGCATTTTGTCTCCCTTATTCAATGTGAGCGCCTTGACAAGGTTTGTCTTTTGCTTTCTTTGTATACCTTACACTTAGCACAGGGCCTGGAACATAAGAGGTGCTTAATGTACTTCTACTGACTGACTGATCTGGGCCTTGAAGAGTTCAATTTAGTTCATTTTTATAACCATTTATTAAACAACTGCTATATGCCAGACAAAATGCTAGATACTATCAACAGGTAAAATTCCAACAGGCAGAAACAAAGCGAGGAGGAAGTTGAGACCAGTGGTGTGGCAAGGTGGTGCAGTGAATAGAGCACCAGTCCTGGAGTCAGGAGGACCTGAGTTCAAATTTGACCTCAGACCCTTACCCTAGCTGTACGACCTTGGACAAGTCACTTAACCTCAATTACCTTGCCTTCCCCTCTTCAAAAAAAAATAAATTATTTTTTCAAATTTAAAAAAAGATGGGTGGCTAAGTGACTCAGTGAATAGAGCACCGGCCCTGGAGTCCGGAGGACCTGAGTTCAAATGCGGCCTCAGACACTTAACACAAAACTAGCCATGTGACCTTGGGCAAGTCACTTAACCCCAACTGCCCTTTTGGAACAAGGTTCTATCTGCTTGATGCAAAGAGTGGGCAGAAAGTATAGCACAAGATGAGTGGTTTAAAACAATCAGAATGATGAAAGTCTTCATCTTCAGTAGAGGAGATGAGCTGTTTCTCCTCCTCCCCATGAAATACATGGTCTTAAGTTTCTTAGCACCAGCACGTGCCTGGGCATGAGGTAAGGCCAGCACCAAGAATGAAATCGAACTTGTGCTGCTGTACTTCATTTATATTTCTTCATTCATTCAGCAAATATATATGGAGGACCTAATAAATACCCAGCAAAATATTATACCATATTACACATATGTCATATGTGCATAGTTACTATATAAGTAAAAAAATCAATATATTCAGTTCATTTCTATAGGATGAAGAAATCATCATATGTATGTGTATGTGTGTGTCTATATATATAAAATATGTATAATAGCTGACATTTATAAAGTGTCTTTTGTGTGCTGAGCACTGTGCTAAATGCTTTATAATATTATCTCATTTGACCCTAACAACAGCCTTGGGAGATAGGTGTAGGGCTATGATCATCCCCATTTTATAAATGAGGCAAAAAGAGGTGGTGTGACTTGCCCAAGGTGACATGACTAGTAAATAAATATCGGAGGCCTTATTTGGACTCAGGTCTTCCCAACTCCAGGCCCAGCTCTTTATCCACCTACCTGATGTACATACATATGTACATACAAACAAACATACACACACACTTTCTAAGAGACAGAGACAGAGCCGACACATGCCTTTATAAGGCCAAAGTTGGGAGCTTGAATCCAGCAGCCCCACAGCTGTCCGGTGTAGACTCCTGCCATATACCTCGCGTCGTCTGAAAATGCTCTCGTACAAAGAAAGAAGCTACGTACATTTTTCAGTGGTGCAGTGGAGAGTGGAGTCTGGCCACAGAGGCCCTGGCTTCCAGGCCTTGGTCATCTTGTTTTCCTGTCCACGCCCCCCTCACTCATCCCGGCACTTGGGGCTCTCTCCTTTCTCACCTCTGACTCTTACCTACCTGGCTTCCTTCAAGTCCCAGCTAAAATCTCCTTCTGCAAAAACCTCCCTGATCCCCCTTAATGCTAAGGCCTTCCCTCCGTGGATTATCTTGAGTTTATCCTGGCTATGCCAGGTCTCTACGTAGCTGTTTATATGCTGTCTCCCAAATTAGACTGGGGACTCCCTGAGACAGTCTTTGTGCCTTGAGAGCCTCTTTGCATCCACAGTGCCTAGCACACAGTGACGCTTAATCAATGCCCAATGACTGATGCTTACTGCTTAGATGACCTCACACAAGTCCCTTAACTTCCCTCTGACTTCATTTTCCTCAACTAGAAAATGAGCAGTTTGAACTTTTGTGGTTCCTTCTAGATGTATGATTCCTGCCAGTTCTTCAGTTCCGGCTTCAATAGAAAGCAATATAAAATTTTCTTAATAGTATGCATGTGGAACATAACAAATATGTAATAATAAAAAAGCGTGCTTCCAATCCCCGTGAGCTCCCTTCTCACCAGACTCCTACATTTTAAAAATTATTACAATATCTTCAATATACATAAAGACAAGTTATGATTGAAGTATGAAATTTATCTTGGAAGCTGTGTGCCATTTGATTTCCCAACAGATGTAGAAGGAGATTTGAAAAAAAAAACCAACTTTTTCCACCTATGGCAGTAGATTAAATTTTATACCTCATCTCACTCCATAAACTGAATAGTCTCTTGACACTGAATATATTTTGTTGGCTAAAAAAGAAAGTACGCTTTTATTCCTACGCATATATTCAGCCTCTAATGTAACAAATAAGTTATTTAAGAACCAGTATGTTTTTTTTTTAACAGACAGGCATGGATGGATTCTGGTCTGCAGTACTGGAGGAATAGTATCAGTGAGTATACACATCTACTGGAGCATATTTTATAAGGCCACCTATTTATTTGTGGTCTGTATTATAATGTTGCATCACAGGAAAAGAGTCCATTGTCACCTCTTATGCATAATTAGGCGACCAAAGGAATCACATTGAGGGATGACAGCAATCGGCTGCCGGTCTTCCATATTATTTACTACTTGCCTAAGAAGAATGATCAACTTTTCCCTGGGTTTGGTGTCTCTCTTAAGTTTAACCGAGAAGTAAGTACAGGCCAAAAAATAACTTCTAAGATGCTCCTACATTAATGACACCAGTGAGCTTGACTTTAATTCATGGCAAAATTCTGGAAAGTGTTATTAGGAAAGGAATCAATTATCACTAAAAGCTAGCAGAGTAGACTAAACTAATTTCTTTTTTTTTTTAAACAAGATAACTAAACTATGAAGAAGCATCATAGTATGTAGTGAAAAGTGAAAGTGAAGAGTAAAATCTTGTCTAGGAGCCTGGACAACTAGGGTTAAAGTTCTGCTTCTTACAGATAAGAGCAAGTCACAGGTGAGTTACCTATTTTCAGTGTTGGAGAGGTGTTCCTTTTAAAAAATATTTTATTGATGATATGTGTGTATATACACACATAATTATTTTCCACGTACTCCTTGCCTCCTCTCATCATGGAACACTCTCTCGTAGAAGATTATACAAGTCAACATAATGACTACACCTGAAAATGTTATGCTCCACATGCCTAGTCTATCCATCACCTGTCTACTAAAAGTCAAGAGTACTTGACAGTTGGTTCTGTGAAGTCATGATTGATCATTGCATTGATGTAATATCTTAGAAGAAAGTTTCCACACTGGGAGTTCCTTGTGCAAATGACATCATAAATCTGCTCCCCTTCCCCCTGAAAAACTTACCTAGATTGGTAAAAGGAAATGCTGTTGACACAGTACAGTTAGCAAAACATTTTCTAAAAACTTCTCATGCTACCATAGCATCATAGACCCAGAACTAGGAGGCCATCTAGACCAACCCCCTTATTTTGCAGATGAGGCAAAATTACTCCAGATCGTAGATTTAGAGCTGGAAAGAACTTTGTCCACATCAAGACAGACCACGTCTGGAATACTCATTGTAGCGAGGTCATGATTAATGCAAGTTCAAATGATTTTAAGTTTTCTTAGTGTGATTTTTAAAATGATTCTAGGTCACATTTAAAATGAGTCAAAATTCGGTGAATGTGATGGTGTGCAAGCCAGAGGAAGGTGAAGTCATGTTGTTCTGCACAGCCTGTCCTCATGTGTGGATCTCCTGTGCTGCACATACTCCATCCCCAACAGTGGGTTTAATTATTTTTTAAAGAGCTCTTAACAAAATAGAGACAAGGAAGAATGCTTCAGATGAAAAAAAGCTGATAGCACAAAAACAAAAACACTTGATGTAATTGAATGATGTGAACATGTTGAAACTAGAGCAAAGAATCAAAATGCCGGAATCTACATTGAACATTATAAAATGTTACTTTGTGTGTGTATGTATGTATGTATATACATATATATGCATGTATGTGTGAGTGTATTTATATGTATGTATACATGTATGTATATGTGTATGTAATATGTCATGACAATAAAGAGAAGAAGTGAGGCAGTGACAAAAGGGAGGCCTTCTCTCAGCAGCTGCTGGGACCGAAAGGTCCGGTCAAAAGCACATGCCTTGTAGTAGCAGAGCAGCCATTCAGACAAAACCCTCATTTACTTAAGGCAATACAAAAACCACAAAACCTGAAGTGAACAGTGAATACACTTTTATTGCAAGCATTTTTTGATTCTTCTCAAATTGAGTCCAGTTGCATAATGTTAAAAATCACCAGAGGCAGCCAGTGCAGATGAGGACACGGAAGCTATTTTGAAGAAAGTAATTGAAAAAGGTAGATACACTGATCAAAAGGTTTTTAATGTAGCTGGAACAGGCTTTTTCTAGAAAAAGGGGCCTTCCAAAACTTACATTTCTAAGAAAAGGGAAAATTAACCTGGATTAAAAATGCCTAAACATTGGCTAATATTGTTATTGGGAGGCAATGTACCTCCTGATTAAACCAATGCTTGTTGATCAGTCTCAAAATCCATCAAACTCAGACACTACAACCATCAGTTGCTTCTAGTTCTTTGATGGTCAAAAAGGAAACCATGAGTGACTAGAGTTGTTTTGGAAAACTGATAGACAAATAATTTTAGGCCAGGTATTGAATAAATATTTCAAAGAAACAATATTACCTTGAAAACATTGTGTGAGAATGAGAACATGCAAATTTTCTGAGATGTGGATAAAGCTTTCTGCACCTCGCAGTGGATGTTATAAAGATTAAAGAAAGAGAAGACAGTTCTGCTAATATAGTTTAAATGTCAATAACAAGGTTATATCAGCAGTATAGGTTTATCTTTAGGTAAGATATTCAGGGTTTTAAATTTTTTTTTGCTCTCCATAAATTATTATTTTGTAATAAATGAATCAGAATAACATTTTTTATCCTTTGTTGCCATATTATGTTAATTAACAGATCGAAACTTATTTTGAAGTTTTTTCATTCCATTTTCCATCGACCTGAAACAAATGACCATATTTTACATACAATTATAATTTCAGATAGTACAAATTCAAATAATGCAACCACTCTGGAGAATTGCTTATTTGCATCAACTGAAACCTGATTGTATATAACACTTTGATGCTTAGAATACACCTGACTGACATCATCTCATTGGATCTGCATACAGCCCTGTGAGGTAGATGCTATCTCTATGTTAATTTTACACAGGAGGGAACTGGAGATAAGAAAGGTTAAGGAACTTGCTCAGAGCTCTACCACTACAAAGTGTCTGAGGCAGGATTAGAACTCAGGTCTTTCTGACTCCAAGTCTAGCACTTTCTCCACTCCATTATCACCAGCCTTCACTCCATTTCTTCACTCCTGAGGTTGTGTTCACACAGTTCTGGGCACTGTGTTTTAGGGAAGATGTTGAAAACTTGAAATGTGTATAGAGAAAGCTAACCAAAATGGTTTGAGGATTGGGAGAAATTATACAAGGATCATTTGAAGGAAGAGCAGATGTTTAACCTGGAGAAGGGAAGACTTATGGAGGTGCGAAGAATGGGAAACATGGTAGTTGTGTTTGTATAACTGTCATGTGGAAGAAGGATTAGATTAGGGAAAGCTTCAGAGATGCACATTTTGGTTCCATACTTCCTAAAAAGACAAAACAAAACAAAATAAAGATATTGAAGAAAGAACTATATTAAAACTGATTGCTAGGGGGCAGCTAGGTGGTGCAGTAAATAGAGCACTGGACCTGGAGTCAGGAGGACCTTAATTCAAATCTGACCCAGATATTTAACACAAAAAGTAGCAGTGTGACCTTGGGCAAGTCACTTAATCTTGATTACCCTCCTAAAAAAGGCAAACAAATTGCTTCTCATTAGAAATATGTAATAATAAATTTTTCATATAATTTTCGCATGAGCATTTATGAGCATTTAATATTTGCTTGTCTAAATGATTGTTTTTTTGTAGTGAGATTTGCCTTCTGGAGATGATGGTTATTTCTGGGAACTGACCCCCTAGAGATTAAGGATCCAAAATTAAAGCAAATAAAATAACTTGAGACCATTTCTAAGGTCCCTTTCAACTATTCGATTCTGCAGAAGGAACGAAAACCTTGACATAGCAAATGAAAGGTGAGAAAATGAAATTTAGTATGGTAAATGGGAGGGTACAATATTCATGCAGGGAAGAAATGGAAATGGTTTAGATTGTCCCATAGACTATTAACATAATAAAGGATTCCTTTTTAAGAATTTTGCCTTAAATCTTAAAAGTTATAGAAATCATGAAGGAATGTTTCATATTATAAGCATGTAGATTGAAGGAAAAAGATCTCCTCCCTAGAAAATAAGAGCTCAGGAACTCTGAGTTATTAGGTTGTTATTCAGACTCCAGAAGATTTAGGTAATATCAGAGTCCAGGACAAGAAAATATGGAGTTCACAACAAAAGAGTGAAATGAGCCAGCTACAATCAGAGTAGATACTCACAAAACATAGGACAGTCTCAGGGAGAATGATAGAAACAGATTCGGGGTACCCCAAGGTGGAATTGGACACCTAATTCTAAGGCCTCTGCCCACAGCCCAGTGAAATCTGATAGGTTTTTATAGGGTCTTATCTGGGTCTAACAAGACTTGTTATTGGGGGAAGGGAGGGAGGACCCTGGATCTGGAGTGCTGACAAGCTAGTAGAGAGAAGAAAAGACTCCTGGTGAATTGGAGGCCAACTGATACTTAAACTCTTCTTGAGAAAAGGGTTTTGACCCATTAATGCTTTTCTTATTCTGACAGTGTAACCCCTTTTATTTTAGTTAGAAGTCCCAGGGCAGAGGGTAACAACTGTGCCATTGCCCTCATGTCCACCCCTGGCTTCCCCAGCTCCCTTCAAGTCCCATCTCAAATTCCACCTTTTACAAGAGCGGTTCCCTATCCTCCTTAATGCCTTCCCTCTGTTTATTCTCTCCAGTTTCTTCTGTATCTAGCATGTGTGTGTATAATTGCTTGCATGTTGTCTCACCCATTAGACCATAAATTTCTTGAGAGCAGGAATTATCTCTTGCCTTTCTGTGTCTCTCCAGTGCTTAGCTGTGCCTATTGAATAGGAAGCGCTGAATTATTGCTTGTTGACTAAGGGACTATGGATGTGACTCTGGGCAGCGAATTCCATTTAGAATTCATACCTCTGCTCGTTAAGTTCCCCTGACTCACCAGGTGTATTAATAAAGGTTGATAAAAACAAATGCCTTGGCAGTCAATCTAGGTGAGCAAAAGTAGTTGGTACAAGTGTTCTCTCCTAGAGATGCAAGGAAATCTTTGCTGTGGTCATTATCTATATTCATTAATTGTAGCCAGTCGCCTGATGGCCCCAGGGACACCAAATAAATAATCTTTTTTTTTCATTGCCAAGGGAGAGATTAGAGAGAGAAGGTAAAGCTGGTCATAGACAGAACTTTGAGGAACTGTTTCTAAGGGGTCTGCAAAAGAATGAAGAAGAGCTAAGGAAGGAATCATTACAGATAGTGAGAAACAGAGGAGTGTGTATTTCTAAAGTTAAGGGAAAATGTCCATTTAAAAACTGGTCAATAGGGTCAAAAGCTGCAGATAATTAAGAAAGAAGAGAATTTGCCCTCCTTCCAAAGTATTTGGTGATTATTAGGTTATTGGTGGCCTTTGAGAAGGTAGTTTCAGTAGAGTGGGTGGGTAAAGCATCCCCTTGGAAGGAGTTGAAAGGCAGTTCAGCCCTAAGGAGTAAGCAACCTTTAGCAATTTTTAGCAATGTAGGGGAGGAGAGGGAGGTACTGATAGAGTAGCAAGGGCAAAGGGGGCTTGTTTAGGAATGTGAAGACCTAAGCATGTCTGCGGGAAGAAGCAAGAAGAAAAGAAGAGACTGAGGGTGTATGAGAGGAATTTTTGTGAAAGCAAAATCCTGTAGGAAAGAGGAAAGAATAAAATCAAAGGTAAAAGGTAAAATTAACCTCAGAGAGGACAGAAATGCAATACTAACTATCTAATAGGTTTTGTCATTAAAATACTAAAGTAACATAAAGACATTACATGTGAGTGACAAACCTTGAAGGCTAAAGAGAAGTGAATTTACAGTCAGTTTTACATTAAGTTCAGCCTTAGAAAAGGCATCAGCTATAATGACCTAGATATCAAAAAAAATGCAGCCTCTCCATTAGGTGGACCCCATCCAGGCTAAGGCTAAGCTTTGGAGAAGATAACCAAAGCCAAAATCAGTGGGGTCCCTGCTCTGCCTGAATGAACAGTGGAAGCAGGTGGGTCCAAGGCCTTAGGAGGGAGCAGCAGACCAACAAAAGGAAGGCCTTCTACCTTCCAGTATAGGCTATATGGAAAGCAAGGGAAGAAACTTGTGAGGACCCTTCCAGGGTCCAGGGAATAGTCACAAAGCCTCATGATTCTTGGGAAACTCAGGCAACTGAGCTTCTCTGGCATGGTGAGAGGAGGAGTCCTCAGCTCTCCGATCTCCCTTCTACTACCTGGAATTCTTTCCTATTTGCAATTCTTTCTATTTTAAAGTTTTCATGACTTGAAATGTCTATACCTCTAGTAGGGTTCTGGGGTCAAATAGTATTATGAATCAGTTTATACCTTGTTCAATTTGGTTTGATCAGGTTACTTTCTCATGCTTGGAGGAGTAGGATTTTCCTGATGGGATGCTTTGGGAAGGGTAAGCTTGGGTTGGGTCATGCCCTGGGCAGTAATAAGGTGGCATAAGGGAGCTGGGAGATGGAGGCCTCAGAAAAGGAAGATCACCAAAGACAAACACTGAAATTCTCAACCCTCCCTAGAAAACAGGGTTCATCAGGGCAAGAGAGTCCCAGGCCCTGCCTCCCTAGAGAGCAAGGAGACAAGCACTAATTAGTTGCCTGCCACCTGCTTCCTTAATTCCAAAAGCCTTCTTCATGAAGGCACTCTGCAAGACTGACAATGGAATCCTCTCCTTCGACTTCCAGACGGGGGCTTAGCTTCTCTTTGGAGACATTTCCCCTCTTTCTTTCTCTGTCTCTCATCTACCCAGTGGAACTTGTTCTCCTGAAGCAAAGTTGAGTCTCTGACAGGTCAAGGAAAGGAAATCCTGGCAATGTACAAAAGCAGAGACTCTGATCACAAGCTTTGTAACATCTAATTGCATAGAGGGTTAAAATAATTACAGACTCCCAAATAAAAATTAAGGACCCTCGTCAACTCCACTCTTAAGCAATGTTGCCGAAATAATCTCCCCTCATCCCAATGCCTTACCCTGATACTGCCCAGTTCCCAAGCCTCCCTGAGCTCCCCAGGATGTTTCCTCTAGGATCCAAACACCTCAGCTGGGCATATACAGCTCTCCACAGTTTAACCCTGGCCCTGGTTTTCTGTTATCATTCACATTCCTCCTGATACACACCAATCCAACCAATTGGGCCCAACTGCTGCTGTTCCCTGAACCTGATGAGTAAACTCCAGCCTCCAAGTCTTTTCAGCACCAGTCTCCCAATGCCTGAAACTCCCTCCCTCCTCAATTAGGCTTCTTAGGATCCTCAGCTCCCTTTGAGTCTCAGCTCAAGTAAAACTTCCTACATTCAACCTTTCCTGATCTCAATTATTAGTGTTTGTTCATTCCTCTTGTTCATTTTTATTTGCTTATCTGTTAGTGATGCAGAAGGTAGAGCTCTAGGCCTGGAATCAGGAAGACTAATCTTCAAATCCAGCCTTGGACACTTACTAGCTGTGTGACCCTGGGCAAGTCATTTAACCCAGTTTGCCTCAGTGTCCTTATTTATAAAATGATCTGGAGAAGGGCATGGCAAGTATCTCTGCCAAGAAAACCCCAAATGGGGCCAGGAAGAGTCAGACAGAACTGAAACAATTACCATTTATATTCTGCTCCCCACTCCCAGAATGTAACCTGATTGATCCCAAGCTTGTTTTTCTTGGCCCTTTGCACTAAAAGAAAATTCCTGATTTGAATTGAATTAGCAATTCAATTATATATCTGGGAGCTTCATGGCCTTGTGGAGAAAGGAGTCAGGAAGACTTGAGGTCAGATTCAGCTTATTTGTTGTGAAGTGCCATATAAATGTTAGCTATTATTAATAATTTAAAGTTCTTTAATCTATTGTTATTGTTCAGTCAAATCTGACTCTTCATGACCCTGTCGCCCATATCATGCCAATACTGATGGAGTGATTTTCTTGGCAAAGGCCGCTTGGAGGGGCTTGCCATTTCCTTCTCTACTGGATTAAGGCAAACAGGGGTTAAATGATTTTTTGAAGATCACACAGGTACTAAATATCTGAGTCTAGATTTGAACTCAGGTCTTCCTGACTTCAGGTTCCATGCTTTATCCACAGAGCCATCAATTGCCTCCTTTCTTAAATCCATAGTACAAACTCCAACCCCTTACTTCTACTTGTTGGATCATTTATTTTAAAGCCTGCTTCAACTACAGTACCTGCTTAATAGGACGCCACACTAAAAAGAAAAACAAAGAAATAGAAGACAGTTTCCATCTTCAATCATTTTACACTCTAAATGTGAAGGCAAGCCCTACAAACTATGTATGTATGTATGTATGTATGTATCTATCTATCTATCTATCTATCTATCTATCTATCTTCTATCTATCTTCTATCTATCTGTCCACACATATATAAAGTATATGTGTGTATTATACATATGTATAAATATATGTGTGTATGTACATTTGCATATACAAACATATATGTACATGCATGCATATACATTTATAACACCTAACACCATAAAGCAGCATGTAATATAGCTAAGTGAGGGCTATAGGAGAATAAGTGTTTTTTTCTGTTTTGTTTTTTTTGGAGGGCAGTTGGGGTTAAGTGACTTGCCCAAGGTCACACGGCTAGTTTTTGTGTTAAGTGTCTGAGGCCGGATTTGAACTCAGGTACTCCTGACTCCAGGGCCGGTGCTCTATTCACTGCGCCACCTGGCCGCCCCGAGAATAAGTATTAAAGGATATTTTTTTTGTATTGTAGCAATTTTTAAAAAGGAAGGGGTCCTGGTTTGGGCTAGTCATGGAAGGCTTCATGGAAGGGTGGAAGTTGAATTATTTCTTGAAGGAAGGCAGAATTCAATAGGATCTGGGGCTCCTTCTCTGTGAATCCTTTTGCTCACCACAGGCTATTGCCAATGTTGGCAGCAGCATGAAGGAAAAATTTAGTTTGCCAAAAAAGATAACGCTCTGATCCCTTGATGTCCCCTTGGCCCAGTATTCAAGATCAAACAATGGAACCACAAGTACTAGGTTCCACAAGAAGGAACCATCCCCATTAGAAAAGGTGTAGTTAAACCAAGTGGGAAGGGCTTCGGTGGCCCCACTCCTCTATTCACAAATGGAAACATTGTCAGTGGTTCCATCTTTTAATAGAAGGGACAATCATAGCATCCCATGTGAACAGACAACATTGTGAATGGTTCTATCTTTTAAACAGAGTAGTCATAGAATCCCAGAGTGATGTGTGCTGTATAATTGAGCCTGAAGTGCAAACTCTGGGGAATGATAAGATAAGCTTGCTAACGTTAACTAAGCTAGAGAGGTCTTCTGCAATAGTAAATCTTTGAAGAATGAGGCTGCTGATTAAATGAGCTTAAAGAGGTGTCATATAATTTAAGTGCTAATAAATGCTGGTTTTTAAGTTTGCTCATTTCTAGGGGATGTAAAGATTAGCCGACCAGCATTAACCAAGCTAGAGAGGTTGTTTGAAACAGTAAATCTTGGAAGACTGGTGTCACTTATTGAACAGTGTCATGTAATTTAAATGCTAGTAAGCGTTGGTTTTAAAGTTTACAAATTTGGTGATTACCTACTGTGTAATTTATTTTGTTCTAATGAGATTCAATATTAATTTCTTGCCTTTGGTCTTTGTCATATTTGACCTCCCCCCTTCATTTAGCCCACTTGTTCTTGACTTGGTTTCTCTGACATCACTGTACTTTTTCCTGTTTTTCTTTTACGTGAATGATTCCCATCTGCCCTGTCCTTTCAATTCTCTAGAATCTGGGTAATTCTTGGGTGTTTGCTTGCCTCACTGGGGTATAGTGTGGACTTGCCTAATTAGTGATAATAAAATCTTACATCAATGCCAAGTACAATTATGAAGAGAAATTATTTTTGCCTGGGGAGGAGCATACCCAGCTGCCTCCAGGACATCTGTACTTGGATAGCCTGCTGTCACCTCCAACTCAACATGTCCACTGTTGTAGCAGAAAAAGCACTTGGAACTGTGAGTCAGAAAGTCTGGGACAGGGTCCCAAAGGTCCCTTTGCCTCAGTTCCCTCATCTATAATTTTACCTGCACTACCTTGGGGGTCTTGTGAGCAGCACCACAAGAAGTAATGTGTACAGTATGTAAAGCCTCTTATAATAAAGTGACCTCCTTTTATGCCTGAAACTGAGTTTACTGTTTTTTTCCCCAAACCAGTTTATTTTCCCAGCTTTCCTTTTTTTTCCTGTTAGTGGCACCATTCCACCACCATAGGATCCTGGAATCAGAATGAGAATCATAATAAACCTCAGAGAACATCTTGTCTAATTCCCTCATTTTATAGGTGAGGAAACAAACCCCAAAATATCACATGTCATAGGCTAAGAAGGGACTTCAGAAGCCATCTAGTTAAAACCTCCTTACTTTGCAGGTGGTTAACCGATTTAGCAAGCACACAGGCGGTAAAGATCACGGAGGGAATTTGAACACAAGCTCTCTGACCACTGAGCCAGTGATTTTTTCCACTGTACCATGAAATAACTTATTCTAGGGCAGGGGTAGGGAACCTGTGGTCTTGAGGTCACATGTGGCCTCTAGGTACTCAAGTGTAGCCCTTTGACTGAATCCAAACTTCGCAGAACAAATCTTTTTCTTAGCAAAGATACTGGAATGGATTGCCATTTACTTTTCCAGGGCATTTCACGAATGAGGGAACTGAGGGGAACAGGGTTAAGCGACTTATTCAGGGTCACACAGTTAAGTAAACGTCTCAGGTCAGATTTGAACTTTGGAAGATGCATCTTCTTGACTTCAGACCCATTGACAAATGGGGAATTCTCTAAATCCAGAGAAGTTCAATGACCATGCCACACACAAACAGTAGGTACCAGATCCAGGACCCCATTGATGTGTGACCTGCAGCTATCTCCGTCATCCCTTTGTATCTCTGCTATTTTATAGAATAGAACTGATAATTCTTGAATGCTTATGTGCCTCACTGGGGTGTAGGGTGGATTTAACTAATTAGTGACAGTAAAATGTTACATAAATGCCAAGTATAATTATGATGAGAAATTATTTTTGCCTGGAGAGGAAGCATCTAGGCCACTGTCAAGGGAAGAAGATAAATTATAGTTTGTTCTTTCTGGAGCCATGAGGAAGCTGGAACTATTTTTCTGGTCCTTGGAGGGTTTGAAAGGATAGCTCTATTATACCTGGGGCATAAATAGAAAGGGAGCTCATAGCATCTGGAACTTGTCTTTTTATAGATTCCTTTTTGGTGGCCAGTAGGTACTCAGGAAAGACTTGATCATAGAAGTAGTTACTGCCTAGTAACAATGAACTAGTCACTTCGTCCCTCTGGGCCTTAGTTTACCCAATTAACAAATTAGAAAATGCGATTAGATGGGTCTCTAAGGTTCCTTCCAACTCTAAAGCCAATGTTTCTGGTTCAGATTTCAATGGATATCATCTAATGGGTTACTCAAATGCCACATGGTCAAAATGGAGCTGACTCCCATCTAGTCTACACCCACCCCTTTTCCAAGTTTCCCTGTTTCCACTAAGGGCACCACAACCCTCCCATCTAACCAGATTCCTGACCCAAGAATCAGCTCCAGCTCTTCTTTCTCTCCCTTTATCTCATCAATTACCAAGTCTTGTCAGGTCTGTTTCCATTGCGTCTTTTCCATCTGTCCACCTCTCTCCATCAACTCAGAGTCAGAACCTCATCACCTTTTTCTTGGACTATTGTGACCATCTCTTATTTGGGCACCTGCTCCCAAGTCTTTCTCTCTTAAATCCATCCCAATGAAGTTTCCAGTATAATCTTCTTCAGGTATTTGTCTAACCATGTCACTCTCCTGCTTAAAAGGCTTCAGGACTCCCTTTTGCCTCTGAGCCAGTTATTCTTAACTTTTTTGTGTCCCACGGACCCCTTTGGCAGTCTGTAGACTCCTTCTCAGGATAATGGTTGTTGTTTTTTAAAAACATTCATCAATTTTGCTTAGATTGTCAGATTTATTGGCATGTAATTGGGCAAAACAGAATAATGTTTTTAAATGTATAAAATTAAATACCTAAGATTGTGAAGGAAAAATTATGCTGAAATATAGTTGTCAAAATATCTTTAAAAACAAGTCCCCAAGAACCCGTGCTCTAGGACAAAATAAAAATTCGGTTTGGGATTTAACGACTGACATAATCTGTCCACAGCCTCTCTTTCCAGGTTTATCACACTTTATTCTCCTACAACCCAGGAAAAAAGTGGCCTATTTGCTTGTTCCCTGAATTGGGCATATACCTAGTGCCTACTGTGTGTGAGGAGGCTGAACCCTGTGAAAGACAAGTGAGAGATCTGGAGAGTAGGATAAGGCCTTGCCTCTCGGCCTTGCAAGTGTTGGTCCTCAGAACCACTCCTGAGTCCAAAGGGTGCCTAACGAGTCTGAAGAAAAATCAGAATGCAAGGGCGAATATAGACAGAGCACAGGAAATTACAAAGAAGAGACAGAGTAAGAAGGAAATAGTCAGGAATCTGGGAACTAAACGGATTTTCCTGTGGTCTTCTCCCCTCTTTTCTTTATTTTGTCCTGCTGTCTCAGGGTTTCACCTCCTGGCTATGGATACTTGCCAGGGAAGAGGAAAAAGAGATTCTAAAACTTTGAGTTTCCCACTAAAACCCTAGAGAAATAAAGCCTCCTGAAGGATTGGAGTGAGTTATTACAAAAGCTCACTTTCCTTATCATTGAGACGTGAAGCTGGTTTTGTGACTAGAGAAGTGCCTTCAATTTGTTCACCAGTCAATCAAAAAATTCATTTCTCCACCAGACTTGAATGGGAAAGTCATAAAATACCTGCATATACTTCCAAGTGGAGAGCAGGAACTCTTCCATTCCAGGCAATCAGACCCTTCCGGAAGTAAGCCTGATATTCCCATGAGTCCTTGTTAACTGGTGTACTAATTACAATGCCATATACAAAATGAAAAGCATTTATGGTGGGGAGGGAAGAGTACTACTAATTAGGAGGAGAGGGACAGGAAAAAACTTTGTGAAGAAGGTTGTACTTAATAGAGTCCAACCCTTCCATTTTACAGATGAGGAAACAGAAGACCAGAGAAATAACGTCACCTAGCCAAGACCACACAGCAGAACAAGTGATGGGCATTTCTTAGGCCTTATTCTGGACCAGACACTATATTTAAGCATTGGAGATACCAAAAGGAAAAAAATAAAAGTGAAAATACAACATCAAGAAGTTTTTATTTTACTTAAGGACACATGCACACAGGTATTTGTCTACAGGATACGTACTGAATAGATATAAGGTACCCTTAGAGGGGAAGCCGCCAGAAAGGCATAGTGTGGAAAGAGGGATTTGAGCTAGACTTTGTAGGAAGCTGGGGATTCTAAGTGATGGAGAGGAAGGAGAGAAAGGGGGTGATGGAGAGAGAGAGAGAGAGAGAGAGAGAGAGAGAGAGAGCATTTCAGGCTTGGGGGACAGCCAGTGCAGAGAAATGGCACATGGAGTATGAGGAATAGCAGTTAGAACAGTATAGACCATAGAGGGAGGGGAAGAATGTGTAAGATTAGAAAGGTGGAAAGGAGTCAGGTTTGAAGAACTTTATATTTGATCCCAAAGGGAGCCATTGGAACCTAATGACTGGAGAGGGGTGGCGGGTGGGAGTGTGACATGGTTAGATCTGTACCTTAGGAAAATTACTTTGGCATCTATATAAAGGATGGGTTGGAATGGGGAGAGACTTGACTAACAGAGATTAATTTAGAGCAGCACTTCTCAACCTGTGGGTTGAGACCCCTTTGGGGGTCGAATGACCCTTTCACAGGGGTCACAGGGGTCACCTAAGACCATTGGAAAACACATATTTCCAGTGATCTTAGGAACTGAGACTCCCCTCTCCATCTCTAGGTGGCCCGCCCACATGCAGATTTTCCCACATGCGAGTATTAAAGGGTTGTGGCATTAGGAAGGTTGAGAACCACTGATTTAGAGGCTCTTGCATTAGTTCAGTAAAAGGTGATGACAGTGATAAATTGGAGGTGGGGGGTTAGCTGTGTGGAGAGAGGGGAACATATACAAGGAATACTGTGGAGATGGAGGTGAGAAGGTTCAGCCCCTGACTGGTTATGTGAGGTGAGTGAAAGTGAAGGGTTCCCCACCCCTGCCCTCGGCCATACTGTCTCTTCCTTCAGTACCATGTGATTGAAAATGTATGTACAAAGAATTTTGTCAAGGACTTAGGAAACCTGAGAAAATACTATGATACCTCATGCCCTGAA
>CM053593.1:344133828-344151115 GCA_028646575.1 Pseudocheirus occidentalis | reverse complement strand
GCTAAGATTAAAACCAAGAATCACTTACCCAGCAAAACTGAGTATAATGTTTCAGGGGAGAATATGATCATTCAATGAGGTGGAGGACTTTCAAGCATTCTTGAGGAAAAGACCAGAACTGAATAGAAAATTTGACATTCAAACACAAGAAGCATGAGAAGGTAAACATGGTAAAGAAACCATAAGGAACTTATCAAAGTTGAGCTATTTATATGCCAACATGGAAAAATGAGAATTGCAACTTATGAAACTTTTCTCAGTATGAGGATAGGTAAAGGGAATATAAATGTATATGTATATACATATGTATGTATATATATATATATATACACATATGTCTATATAGGAGGGTATATAGGCATATGAATACATATGGGAGTGTGTGTATATATGTGTACATAGAGGGCACAGGATCAATTGAACAGGAAGGGGTGACATTTTGCTCTTTTTAAAAATTAATTATTTTATTTATTTTCTTGTTTACATCATTCATTTCCACAAGATTCTGAGTTACAAATTTTCTCCCCATCTGAAGGGATGATATTTTAAAAGGTGAAATTGAGAGTTGGGAGAGGAATGGAATGAGAGGAGACAGGGACAGACAGAATGGGGTCAATCAATTCGTATAGAAGAGACAAGCGATAACTGTTACAATGGAGGGGAAGAACAGGAAGGCAAAAAGGGAATGGGTCAACCTTACTCTCATTGAATTTGGCTTAGGGAGGGGATGACATACGCTCTAAATTGGGTATCTTGTTCTGCAGGAGAATAGGGAGGAAGGGGATGAGAGGGGGGATGATAGAGGGGAGGGCAGGTTGGTGGGGAGGGTTGTTTGAAGTACACACTTTCTGTAAAGGGACAGGGTCAAAGTAGAGAATAGAACAAGGGGAGGGCGGGATAGAAAGGAGGGAAATGGGATGGCTAGGTGGCGCAGTGAATAGAGCACCGGCCTTGGAGTCAGGAGGACCTGAGTTCAAATCCGACCTCAGACACTTAACACAAAAACTAGCCGTGTGACCTTGGGCAAGTCACTTAACCCCAACTGCCCTCCAAAAAGCAAAAAAAAAAGGAGGGAAATATCATTAGTGTTACACAATATATCCATTGTGGAGATGTTCTGCGTAACTATACATGTACGACCTATACTGAATAGCTTGTCTTTCCAGTGGGGGTGGGTGACAAGGGAGGAAGGGAAAGAATCTAGAATTTAAAGTTCTAAAATCACATGTTAAGAATATATATATATATATATATATATATATATATATATATATATATATGTAATTATTATTTACATGCAACTGGGAAATAAGATATACAGACAATGGGATAAGGTGATCCATTTTGCTCTTCCAAAAAGTCTGAAGGGTGATGGTGGAGGATATAGGAAAGAGCAGATTGGGGAAGGGGGTATACAGTGGGATCACTGTTTTGCCGGCATGGGTAGGGGAAAAATGGAGAGAAAAGTTGTAACTCAAAATCTTGTGGAAATCAATGATGTAAACTAAAAATAAACAAACATTATTTAATTTAAAAAAAGAATAAGTTCAGACTTAGTGCTTTGAGGTTTATAAAACCACTTACAATCACCCTTTCAACAATCAATTCCATAAACAGCTTATTAAACACCTACCTCATATTAGGTACTTCCTCTTTCCCTCCCCAGACTAAGAGCTGGGTATGTTAAAAAAAATTGGTGGGGAGTCAACATACAAACAACTTTGTACAAATGGCAAATATATGGGAAAAATTTGAGATAATCAATGCAAGGAATGAACTAGAATTAAGGCTTCTTGCAGCAGATGGGAATTCAGCTGAGATTTACAGGAGGCAGAAAGATTTCTAGGCATGGGACAGCCACTGAAAAGACAAAGAGTGGGGGAGATGAGGCATCTTGCATGAAGAGTAGCAAGGAGGCCAGTGTCACTGGATCGAGGCCAGTGGAAGGGCATGAAATATAAGACTGGCAAGGTAGGAAGGGGTCGGATTATGAGGGGCTTTTAAAGCTGGAAATAATTTTATATTTGATCCTGGAGATAATTTGGAGCCACTAAAACTTATTGAGTAGGGCGTGATATGGTCACACCTGCACTTTAGGAAAGGTCATTTTGATAGCTGAGTGCAAGAGGGACTGGAGTGGGAAGAGGCTTGAGGCAGGGAGACCAATCAGAAGGAATCTATGTCAGAGATAATGAGGGCTTGAAAGAGTGGTGACATTATCGAAGAAAAGGAGGTGTAGACAGGAAACTGAAAAGGTAGGATCCTCAGGACTTGTTAACAGACTGGATATATGTAGTATGTGGTGTAATTATTATTATCCCCATTATACAGATGAGGGAAACCAAGGCACAAAGAATAGAGCACTAGCCCTGGAGTCAGAAGGATCTGAGCTCAAATCTGGCCTCAGACACTTGACTCTAGCCATGTGACCCTGGGCAAGTCACTTAACCCCAATTGCCCTGCCTTCCCCCCTTCAAAAAGACAAAAGAAAGAGATAGAGAGAGAGAAAGAAAGAAAGAAAGAAAGAAAGGAAGGAAGGAAGGAAGGAAGAGAAAGAAAGAAAGAAAGAAAGAAAGAAACAAAGAAAGAAAGAAAGAAAAAAAATACATTTGCCCAGATTTACACAATTAGGAAATGCAAGTCATGATTAGAACCCAAGTCTCCAGGATTTAGGTTCAGTGATCTTTCTACTATGACATCAGGAGGATCTTTGACATCTCTCTTTATCGACTCCTTCTCTGCTTTTCAGTACTCCCTTCCCCCACTCCCTTTTCTTTTTAAATTGGGCATCAAAGATCTCAAATCCTTTCCTGGGATGCATTCTCAGTCTCAGGCTATTGCCTTAATATAAAGGTAGGATTGGGGGAGGGCTAACTTTCCTGGCCAGCTTCCCTTCCTCAGCCCCCAAGAAGCAGCCAAGATTTCTCATTCTCAAGTTCTTGGCTGTTCTCTTTAGTTTCTTCTCGTCTTAACTTTACCAAAGCCCTGCCAACCTCCCCCTCCACACCTGATGGCAAACCTTGCTTGGGTCTCAGCCACACTCTTGATATGACTCTTCTGGCTTCCAAATCAGCTGTCTTTTTCCCCCTCCTCATTAGTGGGAAACATCCACTGAGCCTGGATCTGCCATTTACCACCTGGTACTTTCTTTTCTCCACCTGGGTCTCCTCTTTCCAGCATCTCCCATAGCATCATTGTCTGGATCGTGCATTTGTCACTGATCTCAAGCCTTCTGTTGGTTTTCTTTTTTTTATATATATTTTTGCAAATCTCTTTAAGGTCTGGTTTAATAGAAGACAGTTAGATTCTCCTGTCTTCCTTTTTGCATTCATTCAATGTGTTACAATACGTTCAGACGAAGTGTTTGTGCCTGACCTTTCAAGGTGTGTCAGCACCTTCCAAGCTCCTATTGGTCTGATCAGTCACAGTTGGACACACTGTACATTGACCCCAACATAGTGATGTCATTGTGGTCCTCTTTGAATTGGCTTGTTGTTGTTAGTCCTTCCTAGAGGACCAGTGACATCGACAGGGTGATATCTTGACTTGCAAGTGAATTGGATTTAAGTGAGGCAAAGCTGTGCAGTCAACAGTTTCACTATCTCCTCCAGAATTATTGGAGTACAGTGGCAGGACACAGGATAAAATGACTGGTAATGGCCTCAAATGTCATGGAGACCACAGCCTTTTTTTGTTTTTGCTTTTTGGAGGAGGGAAGGCAGGGCAATTGGTGTTAAATGACTTGCCCAAGGTCACACAGCTAATTTTGTGTTAAGTGTCTGAGGCAGGATTTAAACTCAGGTCCTCCTGACTTCAGGGCCAGTGCTCTATTCACTGGACCACCTAGCTGCCACAACCATGGCCTTTTTAAGCTAAGATCTCTCCCGGCTCTCAGTTTGAGCCAATGCCCATTCATTAATTACAATGCTAGGTAAAAATTGAGGCAACAGATAACCTACTTTGCCTTCACAAAAGAATAGGACTGGGGGCTATCCAAATCTCCCTGGCTTTCACTAATTGACCAATAATTGGTCCCAGCCCAAGTCTCACTTGTTCACTGTTTGGGTTTTGATGGCTCAGAGTGACTGTAAGAGCAATTGTTTCTGTTCCTCTTTGCTTACAACTAACTACAATATATTATTTTAATTAGAGTATAAGAAGAAAATCCTTATCCAGATATGTAATTGAAAAAGGAAGGCATATCTTAACAGACAAATAACTTCTTATCATTATTATGAAAATATCTTCAACTTCATGGATTCTGTGAAAGAGTCCCAGGATGCCCTGGGGTCCTCACACAATACTTTGAGAAGCAGTGCATTATATGATGCTTTCTTTCTAGCTCTATGTCCTTCAGGCACATAAAGAGATGCCTTATAGATCCTAAGTGTTTACAAATTATTCATTGATTGGCTAATTTGATTTCATCCACATCCAGCTGTGAGTGCATCTTTCCATTAGTCAATGCTTCTTCATGAAGGTAAAGATCTATTATAAATTTGAGGAAACCTGGGCCTTCCTCCCTTTGAAAGGCATGAACTCAGGCTCCCCTTCATCTTGAAAATAGGGTAAGCTTAGGATGAACAGTACAGACTTACTGTCTCGATTTAGTGGTCTTATCATGTGACCTTGTTAATCTGTAAAATGAGATAGTTAAACCTAATGGCCTCTAAGGTTTCTTCCAGATGCAGAATTCTGATCCTATGAACACTGTGTTTGGTAGTGATGGGGTGTTGGGGTGCTTTTGTTTGTAACATTCAGTTGTAACTTCGGTTTGTAAAGTCACACTTGCGTTTGGGTACCTATGTTTGTAATATGTTTGCGAAACCGAGTTGTAAAAGTCACACTTCCCCCAGCCTAAAAGCCTTTTCCCTGAGCCAGCACTCCACCTAGCTACAACTCATGAACTGTCTATCTCTGGTTGGTACAATAACAAGCTATACCTATGAATCCTTCACAAAAGCAATTATAAACAATCTCTTTAGTTTAGAGAAATGTATAGCACCCTTGTTCTAGTGGCCAGCTGCACCTATGAATCCTTCAATGCACTATCAGTAAGCTAACTCTTCACCAGTTAGGTACATCCTGGATCCCCAATTAGTTTCCCAACATCCATCTTCTCAAATAGGACATTGATGGGTAACAGATTGGACACCTCTCAGTCAGCCCTGACCACTGGCTGATTTAGTTATGTTTCAAGGCAAAAACCACACCTCCTGGTAGCCCCCAATGGGCTTTCTCTCAATGAATTATGGGCAATACGCCTTCACAGTTGATATAAAAAGTTCATGTCCCTTTAAGCACTGACCACTCCCTAACTCCTCCCTAATCCCACCCTTACTCACCTAGTTAGTATAATTGATACCAGATTTATGGCTTTATCACTTTATAATCTGTACCTCTATCTCTTGCACTTTCTCAGGTATCCTAAGACATCCCCTCTGCCCGGTGCAAAGTGTAACAATAAACTTTTACAATCCTGCCAAGATTGCTTGAGTCCAGGAATTCTTTTCAGACTAAAAGAACCCTCCAAGGATTTCTTAGAAATCCCTGAAAAAACCTTCTCCCTCTTCAGTAGGATATATTCTTCTGGTCAAATCCACAGTCCCTGCCCTAAGGGAGTTTATAATCCAATTAGGTGGGCACATTGACTTTTCGAATTTGGACAAAAACTTGAACATCTAGCAATAACTCTTCATCACTGGAGAAAATTTGGAACTCAAAATATTTGAAAATGAATGTTTTTTTAAAAAGCACATAAGTGGGGCTGTGAGGGCAAGAGCCAGAGAGTTTGATTGTACTTTTCTTAAGATGAGTGATACTTTCCCACCCCTTTAGTTTCTAGTCTGACGCAATTTCACTTAATAAATGCTTATTGGATTGAATTGTATTATACATCTATGTTAGTCGAGAATGGGAGAAACATATATGAGAGATGGTGTGGAGGTAGAAATGACAAAAGATTTGTCTACTGATTGGTTACCTGGGATTGAGTGACAGTGAGGAACTGAGGATGACACCCAGTTTTTTAACTGGGGTGACTGGGAGAATGATGGTCCCTTCAAAAGTGACAAGGGACTTCTTTTAGGTGGTGAACAGTAGATTTTTTTTCTATTTCCATTTTACCCTCTTGTTCTGGAATATTGGGGCAATTTTCCTTAATAATTTCTTGTAATATTGTATCCAGATTCTTTTTTGATCACAACTTTCAGGTGTCCCACAGTTTTGGTAAGTGAAAGGGTGGGATTGGAGTGGGGGGAAAAGATAAGGTGATAGGGATAGAGTAAAAAGAGAGGCTGGGGAAGAAAATGGTGAGTAAAATAAGACAGAGGTAAAGTCACAAATAGTATCATTACTTCGAATGTGAATAGGATGTTTATAGCAGCTCTCTTTGTGGTGAACTCGAATTAGAAATTGAGGGGATGCCCATCAATTGGGGAATGGCTGAATGAGTTGTGGTATACAATTGTGTTGGAATACTATTGTGCTATAAGAAATGATGAGCTCAATGATCTCAGAAGAGCATGGAAAGATTTGCATGAAATGATGAAGAGTGAGCAGAACCAGGAAGACATTGGTATATAGAAATAGCAATATTGTTTTTAAGAATGACTGAGTGACTGAATCATTTTGACTATTATACATATACAAATTGAAAATAAAGACGTATGAAGAAAGACATTACACATACCCAGAGAAAGAGCTAGTATGAAGTTATGTAGAACTAGTAGAAGTACATATAGAATAATTTTATGCACACACACACACACACACACCTATTTGAGTCTAATGGTAGCTATCTCTAGGGTGATGGTTGCGGAGGAGGCAAGACAAAAAAGAAATTTGTATGATAACTTTGTTGTATATTTGGAAGGAATAGCAAGTCGTATGTGGTAGATTTGCAGTTTTATATGCAATCATGTTTTTTATTGTGCTGTGTTATGGAAATGGTTGTGTTGTTCCATGAATTGAAAATAAAATAAATTTAAAAAAACATTAACAAGAGAGTTAGGAAGAGGGGAGGCTTTAGGGGAGCTAAATGAGGTCTGTTCTCGATGTGTTCCGTTTTAGCTGACTACAAGACATCCAAGAGTTGATCTGAGACCAGAGCTTAAGAGAGAATTTGGGCTGGATATAGAGATCTTAGTGAGTTCTCTTTGAGATTACTCCCACTTTGTCTTATATATAGTTTGTTTGTACATAGTTATTTGGAGCAGCTAGGCGGCACAATGAAGAGAACTCTGGGCCTGAATTGGGTAAGGCCTGAGTTCAAATTTGACCTCAGACATTTAATAGCTGTGTGTCCTTGGGCAAGTCACTTAACCCTTTTTGCCCCAGCTTCCTCATATGTAAAACGAACTGGAGAAGAAGATGGTGAACCTCTACACTATTTTTGCCAAGATAACACCAAATGGGGTCAGGAAGAGTCAGACAGGGCTGAAATGACTGAACAACAACAACAACAGTAACACAACGTAGTTATTTGCATGTTGTTCCCTCCATTAGGTAGTGAGTGCCTTGAGAGCAGGGACTGTCTAGGCACATCTTAGGTGCCTAATAAATGCTTGTTGACTAACTGAGTAGGGTAGAATACACTGGGATCAAAACCTTCCTGTCTCTACAGTGTAGAGAGCCTAGATTGGAAGTCAGAAAGTCCTGGGTTCGAGTCTTTGCTCAGACATTTACTAGATGTATGACTCTGGGTAAATCACTTAATGTCTCTCCCTCAGTTTCATCTCTAAAATGAGGGTGCTGGGGGTTGGATCCAGTGACTTCTAAGGTTCCATTAACCCTTCTGTTTCTGTGCTTCATTCATGCTTGCCTCCCCCTGTGTCTGGTCTACACCATCCTTTGTTCTCCTATCCCCACCTGCTCCCTTCACCCTCTTGAAGTCCCTTCTTTGTTTCGACGATCTTCCTGTGCCAGCTCCTATTGGAAACCCTCCCCCAAAGTGAGCTCTCTGGCTGCCAGCGTTTGCTGGCACTCCGGTCCTTTCCTCTGCTTTATCCCACTGTCCCAGAACTGAAGACGGAGCGCTACAAGGGACCTTAAAGTGACTGGGTCCAACCCCTTGGTTGGGAGATGTTAGGTGACTCATTCAAGACTGAAAAACCAGTAAGTGATGACTCCAGGATTTGAATCCAGGTCCCTCTAGACAAAGCTAGGTACAGTGGGTGGAGTGTCAGAACTGGAATCAAGAAGGCTCATCTTCCTGAGTTCAAATCCTGCCTCAGACCCTTACTAGCTGTGTGACCCTGGGCAAGTCACTTAACTTTGCCTCAGTTTCCTCATCTGTAAAATGAGCTGGAAAAGGACATGGCAAACCACTCCAGCATGCTTGCCGAGAAAACCCCAAACGAGGTCAAGAATGGACACAGCAACAAACCTTTCAAATTCATTGCTCTCCCCTGTGTATCTCGCTGCTTCTGCCTTGATCATAATGATTTTCAGCACATCTTTTTTCCCTTTAGGTTTTAAACTTCCTGAGAGCCCTTACCCAGTACCCAGCACAGTATTTTGCTCATGTTTATTGAATAAATGACTAAATGAATGGAAAGGAGGTAGAAGGAAGCAACTGGCTGCCCACAGAGAGGGGGCTTTGGAGCAGCTACTTCCCGTCCCCCATCACTGGAGAGAAGATGAATGAACCGGACTCAGCATTCATCTGCCTGCAGCTCCCCTTAAGTGAGAAACACTTTCATTGATAAAAAGAAAATTGAGTTGGAATGTGCATTCAGTCACAAAGCCCTCAAACAGTCCTCTGCATGAGAGGGTGAAGGAAAAACACAGCCCTCAGCTAAAACTCCGCACCCCCTCCTTCCCCCCTTCCTCCACCCCACCCAGTCCCTGGGTTTCATTGGCCTACAGCTCACAATGTTTGGAGAAGCTGTCACTGGGGAGAGAAGAAGGCAGCAGAGAGTCCAGGAAGCCAATAGGGAAAGAAGGAAAGACATATAAATGGAAGGAATGTTGGCTGGGATGGAGGGGGGGGGAATGTTTGTAAAGGGGAGGGGGCAGGTGAGGCAGGAGATGAGGGCACTATGAAGCTTGGCATCAGCTACCCCAAACATTCAGAAGCCTGGGCAGGAAGTCAGCACGGTCTCTAAGAGAGGGAATCTCTCTTGATTTCTGGCATGTTCCCTGGGGGAGTTGGAACACACAGAAACAAGATGGTCCATTTCCCAGCCCCTTATGGAAACGCCTTCCAAACTGGGAGGACTTGGAAGGGGTTTGGAAAAAAGGAGATTCTTTGTTCCCTCCTTTAATGGCTAAGCCTTGATTAAAAAAAAATTAAGCAAAAAACCTGTAGAGAGGAGGGAGAATGAAAGGGTTCCGTGGAGGAGGTGGGGAGAAAACCACACAGAGGGTTGGGGGAGAGAGAGAGAGAGAGAGTTTGAGGAGAAGAGGATGTGACAGGAAGGAAGCCTCAGGAGGAGAGGGAGATGGAAAGACAGAGATGAGATTAATCCATGTCACGGAAGAGTGAGCAAGATGCAAACAAGGCTTGCAGAAAGGCAGGAGGGGGCCAGGAAGGAGGGAGGGCAAGGCGGTGCTGATGGGCAGGAGAGGGGAGCCAGAAAACATGGAAAGAGGGGAAAAAAGGGCGAGGACAAAAGGCGGGCCAGCAGAGAACTGAGAAAGTTACAATTTAATTGGGTAGCTCCTGGCCTCAGGCTGCCGGTGACCACTTCATGCCTGCAGCTGAGATGGTTCTTAATTGGACTGAAAGCCGGCTTTGGGGGTATCTCTTTGTATGTCCACAAATGGTCAGCTCGGTCAGGCCTGCACTTGAGTCCCTGGACTTGAAGCGAGCCTTTTATTTATTCTGTCCGGCTGTCCTGCCCTTGGCGTCTCAGTGGAACCCTGTGATAGCTGCTGCTGCTGTCACGCCGGGTCAAAAACATCCCAGAATCCTCTGTAGGGGCTGAAATAAGAGCTGGAGAGGCTCTGCCTTAGGTATAGGCAGACTGAGTGGGCACCTACATCCTCTAATAGCAGGGGCTCCAATATGACACCTGCCAAAACACATACCTCCCCACCCAGGTGCCAGAGGTGCCTGAAATTCCATCATTAGATAGCCCTTCCTTTTGGCTCAGTATTTCCCCATTTTAAAATGGGAACTAACACCAAAGTAAGTGTTCATTTCTCATAAGATGTTAGGGATGGAAGGAACCTTGGTTATCTAGTCTAACCATGTTTCAAATAGGAAAACTTAGCCACATGCCCAGGACTGCAAAGCTGGTAGAGTCAGAATTAGAATCCTGGTCTCCTGATTCAAATAAGGATCCTTCCCACTGTACTGCCCTGCCTCTGGTTGCCTAGGGCTTACAGGGCCCAGGTAACATGAGAATCGCCGGGTGCTTGGGAGAGGTGTGCAGGTATAACACTAGAAAAAGACTGGAGAAAGGGGAAGCAGGAAGCAGCAGGAGCAAACTGGGCCACCTTCATAATTTGGACAGGGCAAGTCTGCTCCAATGACCTTTTGCTGATTTGCTGGGGCAACTAGGGGGCACCATGGTGCACAGAGAGCTGGGCCTGGAGTCTGGAAGAGTTGAGTTCAAATTTAGCCTTAAATCCTTACAAGCTGTGTGATCCTGGGCAAGTCACTTAACTTTTGGCTTCAGTTTCTTCATCTATAAAATGATGATAACCTTAGCACCTACCTCTCAGGATCATTATGAGGAGCAATAATTGTCAAAGCACTTAGCACAGGGGCTGGTACACAGTGGGTGTTGTTATTGTCTATCCTTGGTAGAAGAGGACCAAAATGACATCACAACATCAGGGTCAGCGTCCAGTGTGTCCGGCTGTGGCTGATGAGACCAAAACAAGCTCGGAAGGCCCTACCACAACAGGTTAGGCACAAATAGTTTGTATGAGGGAGACGTCTCTAACTCTACGCATCTCATGTTTATTTTCAGCTGGTAAGTACTCTCTAAATGTTAGCTCCTACTACTATTCTGTATGACTTTGGGCAGGTCTTTTAAACTTTGACCCCAGCTTCATCTTCTATAAAGATAAATTTGAGAATAATAACATCCAAACCCATGATTCACAGCATTATCTTAAGGGTCAAATTAGAGGGTTACTATGAAAGCAGTTGGAAGAACGTCAAGAATTATGTAGCTGGTTTGCCCACAAAATCGGCCTTGACTTGGCCCGATCTGTATTTTGAATTATCATAGTACCATGGTGCCTAAAACTCTATCATTAGGGATTTATTCCTTTGGGTCAAATGCTGAGGAAGATGGAGGTAACATAGAGTTACTTGCTTCTTAGTATAAATGAGTGTTTCAGACCCCCTGTCTGAGAAGGGGCAGCAGAAGGACCCAGATACCTGGGGCATAGAATGATTCAGGTGGATTAAAAGCTCCAGAAATAGCCCCCCTGAGTCCAGCCCATCTGGTATGATTGCTGGAAAGGATACAGGAAATTCTTTGTGCAGGAGCAACTCAGGACCTGTATTATCAGATCACATGCAAAGTGATCCCTAGCCTGAGTGAGAGAGTTGCTAGAGAGAAGGTCAGCACAGACTTAGACCGAATCCTCCACTGGTCATTGTTTCCTGGTGAAAGGACAACACTATCTGCTCTCAAAGAACACACCCAGTGAAGTCCACAAAACATTCGTGCATGGCATAAAATCCAGCACCCAAATGACAAAACCAGCTAATGGTAGAGAAACCGGCTCAGTTTAGTTCAGTTGGTCAAGATCAGATATTATGAGTCAGCCTCCTATCAAGAGAGGGCAGCTAGGTGTCACAGTAGATAGAACGCCAGGCCCAGAGTCAGGAAGACTATCTTCCCAAGTTCAAATCTAGCTTCCAACACTTACTAGCTGGGTCACCCCGGGCAAATCACTTCATCCTGTTTGCCTCAGGAAGATTCATCTGTTAAATGAACTGGAGAAGGAAATGGCAAATCACCCCCAGTATCTTTGCCAAGAAAACCCTGAACTGGTCACAAAGAATTGGACACACAACTGAAAACAATTGGATAACAACACTATCAGTAGAAGCACAAGGGCATTATTATTTGTCCTAAGTAAATGGAAACTATACCTTCTTGAAGGTAGGGGCCTATAGGATTGACCTTTGTATCTTTGTACAGCAGAGTATCAAAGCTACTTTAAAATATTGGTCGTTTGACCTGTGAGGGCCCACCACAATCTGGTCTGGGAGAGAGAAGGAGACCCCAGTCTTTGAATATATGCACACATATATATGTGCATGTAATAGATGATATAATAATTATCATGATATCCTATATACATATATATTTGCATGTAATTTGATATACTATAATATGGTGCACACACACACACTATATATATATATATATATATATAGTGTGTGTGTGTGTGTGTGTGTGTGTGTGTGTGTGTACACAGGGGGCAGGGGGATTAAAGGATACAACGGAAATGTAAGCATTAGAAAGTGGTGAAGGTAACCTGGAAAAGAAAGGAGGTAGCCCAGACAGCATAATCGGTGCTCGAGATCATCACCGCAGCACTTTACCCCTTCTTGCTCTTTGCCCTGTTGCTGAGCCTTCCTCTGTGTTGGCTCCCTCATTAGAATGTAAGCTCCATGAAGGCAAGAACAGTCTCACTTTTGTATCTGCATCTCAAGGACTTAGCGCAGCGCTTGGCACATACTAAGCACTTGATAAATTTGTTTTCATTCGTAATAGGAAAAAAGCCCTACACATCAGAGAGAGGAGAACAACCAGCCTGATTCTTCCCTCATTCTGTCCTTGAAATTTTCTCCTAATTTCCACTGAGAAGTACAAATTTCAAATGTATAGAGAATGAAAAAAATTGCAGAGCATGAAGATGAAGTGAAATCCAAGTGATCATATAGGCATATTGACTCTAAGATAGTAGAATCCACATTATGGTCCTTTTGGGCCTTTAGTATGTATATGACATAGATATGCTGTCATGTTGTTTTGTTGTGTCTGATTCTTTGTGCCCCTGTGGGTCATAGCATGCCAGCTGTCCATGGGGTTTTCTTGACAAAGATACGAGAGTAGTTTGCCATTTTCTTCTCCAGTGGATTAGGGCAAACAGAAGATAAGTGACTTGCCCAGGGTCACACACCTAGCAAAGATTTGAACCCAGGTCTTCCTGAGTCCAGGTTCAATGCTCTATCCACTGAGTCACCTACATGCCTAATATAGATTTAAAATTGTCTAATTGCTATTAGAATTGTCCTTTGCCACATGGTTGTAGCCATTATGTGTACTGTCCTTTTGGTGGCAGCCTGGTTCTTTTACCACCTGGATTGCCTTCCCTAACTGTTTTCAGCTTGCAAGGGGCACACTGGGAAATCCCCTGCCACCAACCACATCTTCACCAGTCAGGCTACCTGTACATCCACACCTCCTTGAACTGACCTCCATCCTATGGAGTTGTGTAACCAACAAGGTGAGGGAAACAGGTTGGTGTGTGGCAGCTGTATTGGTTGAGTAAACAGAGGATGTTGCTTTGCTTCCCCCTCCGGAGGTTGGATGGCTTGCTTTGTTTGGAAAAGGATCAGAAAGGTGCCCTGCACATTGAACAAGAGAAGCCAGGTATCTAGGAACAGAGAAAATGGCAAACAAAGCCTGCAGAAAAATGTAAAATAAAAGAGCATTTTGTTTCACAAAATAGACATATTTGTAAAGGGAGTCAGGCTTCATCAAGTCTCATGTTACAGCTAGGGAGACTGAGACCAGAAAGATTAAGTAACTGGCTTGAGGTCATACAACTGGTGAATAGGAGCAACAGGACAAGAACCCAGGTCTCCTGACTACTACAATGTACTTTCTGCTTTGTTATAGCTTGTCTCTCTTTGGTGAAGACATGCATTAGGAAAATAGACTAGACGGGAGGCCTGGGAACCAAGGAAGGAATCCTTTCTGCAGAGAATGTAGGGGACAAAAATACTAGCTGTCTCCAAAGATAGTTTCTGTACCTCAAACAGAACTCAGGATTTTCCTTCTCCTAACCCTACCCCATCTTCAAATATCCCTGTGTCTTTCTTTGGAGATCACCACCATCCTTCCGAGTCACCCAGGCTCGAAACCTCAAGGTCAGCCTTGACTCTTCCTTGTCAGCCCTTGTGTCCAATCATTTGCCAAGTTCTATTGATTCTGTTTCCATGCATCTCCTGAATCTTTTTTCTTTCAACTCACGGAGCTGGCTGCCTCTCTAGGTCAGGACCTCATTATTCTTCTCCTGGACTATTGGAACAGAATTCTAATTGGTCCCTCTGCTCCTTATGTCTCCCCTCTCTGGTCCATCCTATTCACAGATACCAAAGAATCTTCCTGTGGCCCAGGTCTGTTCATGTCACTTCCCTAACACCTTGAGGAGGGACTACAAGCTTCTCAACCTTGCCTTCAAAACCCTTTACAGTCTGATCCCAGATTGTCCCCTAAGTTCTACTGTGTTTATAGGCTTTGCTGGCTTAAAATGAGAACTTTTCTAAGTGATAAAGTACTAGTGCTTTGGAGTCACCTGGCATCTCATATTGCTCCCTCCCCTTCACAATTCACTGAAACTGGTCTTTTGCTGTTCTCTGACTCAGTGCTTTCTCATGGATTGCCTGGGTCCCCACGCTTTTAGGTCTCCCCTCTTCATCTCACTTCTTACATTCTCTTCTTTTTTTTGTCTTTTCTAGAGGGGGAAGGTACAACAATTGGGGTTAAGTGACTCACTCAAGGTCACACAGCTAGTAAGTGTGTCAGGTGTCTGAGGCTGGATTTGAACTCAGGTCCTCCTGACTCCAGGGCTGGTGCTCTATTCAGTGTACCACCTAGCTGCCCTTCATTCTCTCTCTCTTCAGATCTGACTTCTTCTAAGGAGCTTTTCTTACATGTCTCCTTCCCCCTCAATTGTTGCTGTTCTTTTCCACCTCAAATGACCTTAAATTTTTGTTGTCTGTGTACATTATGTATCCTCCAGTAGAACATATGCTCCTTGAGGGCAAGAACTGTTCAAGAGTTTTCCACGAGGGCTGTCACGTAGCAGATGCCTTATAAGAGCCCACATTCACAGAGTGCTTTAAGGTTGGCAAAACACTTTGTGTCTATTATCATGTTTTGAGCCTCATAGCCACCCTTTGAGGTAGGCTGTTCCCATTTTATAGATGAAGAAATAGAGGTTCGGGAGGCTGTGACCAGTTCAGGTTTCACCTAGGAAATATTTGATGGGGGATTCAAACCCAGGTCTTTCTGAATCTAAGACCAAGACTATTTTTTATGCTAGGCGGACTCCTTCTTTGTTGAATTGGGTTTTATGTTCTTGGGACTGCCTGGCTTGTTAATAACCTGTTCCTGTATTGACTTCAGCGCCCGTGGCAAAGTAGTTAGTCTGGTGCTCAGATAAATGGGATGTTCAGCAAAAGATTGGAGGCTATTTTCCCATTAGCTTACGTCATACAAGAGCCTCTGCAAACATGTAGGTGGTCAGAGAGCTAGGGGCTTCTCTCTGTTGTTTGTCTCCAATCTATGAAATCTTGTTTGTACATAATTGTTTGCATGTTGTCTCTCTGTTAGACCATGAGCTGCTGGAGAGCAGGGACTGTCTTTTTGCTTTACTCTGTATGCCCAGAGCTTAGCATGGGGCCTGGAGCACAGCAGGTGCTCCATAAATGCTTATTCACCTGACAGGGAAGTCAGAGAACACACATGCTTGGAATTGCAATGTCCGAAGCTCTCAGCCACATTTTTATAAGACATGCCCTCCTTTCTCCCTCCATGCTCATCCCCTCCTCTGTTCACTAAGATCAGGTACTTCCATTTCTACTCTCCACCCTTCTAGTCATATGCTGATGGATGTTCTACGGGAGGATGGATGGATAACTCCTCACCTCTCAAAGTTCATACTGAGCTACACATATTTGGTCTGGTAGAGTGCACGGCATCTGAAATCAAAGAATCTGGGTGTGAATTCCACTTCGGCTATTTATTACAGATGTAGCCTTGGCCAAGTCACTTGGCTGGTCAAGGCTTTGGTCTATAAAATGAAGGGATGGGAAGGGGTGGATGACCTCCAAAGCCATTTTTTATCCAAATTCTACATAGTCCTTTAAACTCTTCAGCAGACTTTCCTTGCATCTACACTAGAAACTCAGTACTACAGGTATAATTATCATTGTTTTGCAGAAAAAGAGGCAGAGGCTCAGCAAATACTAAATGACCAGCCCAAGGTCACACAGATAATGTGTATAAGAGAGCCAGGACTTGAACCCAGGTCCTCTGGTTCCTCTGGTCTTCTAGTCCTGTGATTCCAGTGCTTTTTCCACCATAAAGGAGAACAATCTGGGATGAGTACAGGTTATTTCCCAGGTGGATCAGAGTTACCCAACCTATCAGTTAGGACACAAGTGTTAATTGTGGATTCAGACAAGAAGTCAATTTAAGAAGGCGAATGTCAGCAGCATTCTGGACTAAAACCGTAAAGCATAGATCTTGTAAAATGGCTTCATTTAACTCATTCGTGGTTCTGACATCATTCGATGTTAACAGTCACCTCTGCCATGATTTCATAGAGTTACTAAACTCCAAATAAAGAAGACGCTGGCTCTGTCAAACAAAGAAGGATTTGTAAATGGCAGGGGCAGATTGTTCCACCGAGGGAACATGGCCTTGCCCAGATGGGGGCACAATTATTTCCAGCTCCACCATAGGCAACTCCCCTTTTCCCTTTTATTTTATTTTATTTTTTTTTGCTTTTCCACTGGGATTCAGTGAGTGATTGAGATAATTTGCCATTTAATGTAGGCAGATGGCTTAATTAAGCTAATGAGAAGGAATGCACAGTGGCAGGGCTGTCTCAGTGATGAGGCCACTGCATTAGATGGGGGCTGTTTCCACCAGAATGCAGCTGAGAAGAGCCCAAAGTGCCTTCCAGCCCATCCTTGTTAGCTTCAGCAGTCATCCCAGAATCCTCACCTTGCCATGTCCCTGCCAGGGAGATATTCTATGATGTTTTGGGCTGGGACAGAAAAGACAAGATAGCAAAGCTTTATGGAATTATATGATCCAGAGTAGTAGAGATCACTCTCTCATTATACAGATGAGAAAACTGAGACCCCCAGAGGTGAGGTTAATTGCCAGGCACAAAGGCATTTAGTGACAGAAGAACTGGAACCTGGCTGCTTTGATTTCAATGTAATACTTCCTTTTTCACTTCACTCCACTGCCTCTCAAGGTCATTTGTTAGGCTTGGTCAGGGCATTCAAGAATTCTGGCCGTGTGTGTGTGTGTGTGTGTGAGAGAGAGAGAGGCGGGGAGAGGGATAG
>CM053593.1:344080062-344133328 GCA_028646575.1 Pseudocheirus occidentalis | reverse complement strand
AGAGAGAAAGAGAGAGAGACATATACTTGCTGTGTGACCCTTGGCAAGTCACATCACCCTGCTTGCCTCAGTTTCCTCATCTGTAAAACGGGCTAGAGAAGAAAATGGTGCACAATTCCAACATCTTTGCCTAGAAAATCCCAAATAGGGCCATAAAGAGTCGGACACAAATGAAATGATTGAAACAACAAATCACATAGCACAGCACCTGGTTAGTAGAAACTGCCCAACAATGCTTGTTACTTAAATAATAAATTTGGTTCTTTGGTTGGGAAAGACATTTTGGTTTTCACTCTATCTGATTTGCTAATTAAAGGCAGCTAGGCAGCTCAGTGGATAGTGCTGGGCCTGGAGTCAGGAAGACCTGAGATCAAATCTGTCCTCAGACAGATTCTAAGCAATCACTTAGCCCCTTTCCCTTAGTTTCCTCATCTGTGAAATGGGGATAATAATAGTACCTCCCTCCCAAGGTTGTTGTCAGGATCAAATGAGATCATGCCTGCAAAGCACTTAACAATTGCCTGAAACATAATAGGAGCTTGTTCCCTTTCCCCTTCCTTCCCTCCTTTTCCTCTGGGGTAGCTTCGGAAGATATTAGAATTAACTTCTCCTTCTCCCCTCTACTCCTTTCCTGCCCCAAGAGCTCATGTGCTGGGTACTTTTGTGGCCCTAGCTTCCAGTCAAGCTCTTCTTTATCTCTACCTGTTAGCTTCTGTGCCCCACTGCCGCTGCAGCTCCAATTTGCTTAGGCCAGAATGCCATATGATCCATAGGATTTAGGGCCAGAACTAGTCTCAGAAATCTTCTGGTCACACCCCCTCTCCTTGCAGATAAGGAAACTTCTTGGCAGCCAAGAAAGCTAATTTAATCTTAGGGTGCATTAAGAAATGCATCCCACCCAAGGCCAGGGAAGTGATCATCTCAATGATGATCACTTTGCAGCAGTCAAATCCCATGTGGGGCACTGTGTTCGGGTCTTGATGCCCCCTTTTAGGAAAGACAGTAATAAGCTGGAAGGTGACTAGACAGGGCTGAACCAGAAAGGGAAAGGCCTAAGAGATCTTGCCACATCTGAGCACTGGAGATAATTAGCCTGAAGGAAAGAAGACTGAAGGGGTGAGGAGTAGGAGGGAGCAGGCTATCTGTCCTCAAGTATATGACGGTCTAAAGGGTGGAAGAGGGATCTGGCTTGTTCTGTTGGGCCATAGACAAAGAAAGATGAGTAGAGTTGTAGGCTTGAAATAAAAGAAAATTGTCAAGTCGTTACAACTATTCAAAAGTGGAACAGGCTGTCTTGGAAGGGATGGGGTCCCTTCACCTTCACTCCAGGTCTTCAGGAAAAGCTAGAAGATCACTTGTTATGTATGGTGTAGAGCAGTGGTGCCACATTCAAATAGAAATTGGAGTTTTGTGTCTATAGCTGCATACCTGTCTATCTATTCATCCATTCATCCATCCATCCATCCATCCATCCATCTATCATCTCTCCCCATCTGTCTGTCTGTCTATCTATCTATCTATCTATCTACCTACCTATCATCTATCTGTCTGTCTGTCTGTCCATCTATCTATCTATCTACCTATCATCTATCTGAGTGTCTGTATGGATTAACATTGATAATACATTGGGAAATTTTGGTATACATTTTCTGATGCTAGTCTTACTCATAGGCAGCGATAAGGCCATCAGGTCACTATTTTGACTCCTTTGCAGTAGAGGAAATTTCTTCTTAGGTCTGGGTTGAACTAAGTGGACACTGAGTTTCCTTCCAAACTGAGATTCTGTTATTCTATGAAACTGATAAAATAGCTAGCTTTTATGCAATACTTTAAGCTTTATAAATATTATCTCATTTTCTCTTCCCACAATCCTGGGAGACATGTACTATTATAATCTATTTTACAGATGAGGAAACTGAGGCAGACAGAGATTAAGTGATTTACCTATTGTTGGACATCTAGTAGGCTGGATTTGAACTCAGATCTTCCTGATTCCAGGTCAAACATTATTTGCTGCAGCACTTAGCCTGCTCTGTTAAGCCCACAAAGGGGACATGATTTAATCAAGATGCTACAGACAAAAAACAATAGAAGTGGAATTTGGCTTCTGGTCTTGTGCTTTTTCTGTTGGGCTGTTCTCCTATATATCAGGGCTGCTTTAGCCTTAGCTACCCCCTCAATAATTCATCTTTCCCTCCCCAACTTAACAGATGAAAGGTACCTCAGAGGCCACCTAGTCCAACCTGTACCTAAAAAGAACTCCTCCCTGCTTCCTTATTTTAACTCTGACAGTGAAATATCTGAGAGAAATGTACATGAGAAAGAACCAGATTTGGGGGATCTATATACAGGCCAAGTTCCACTGCCTTGAAGACAGCCTGTGCCATGAACTCTGCCAGCCTTCATGTAGGATACCTAGAATACAATACCCCTTCAAGCCCTGTCTTCCTACTTAAGCTATAGGTCCCTCCCCAGCATAAAGCTTAGAGAGCGAAGTATTTTTAGGACCAAGATATCAGTGAAAGGGTGACAGTGTTCTGACGGTTGATGATATGACATGGCATGATGAACCAAATGCTGGATTTGGGAGTCAGGAAGACATGCTTTTGTGGGCCGTATCACCTACACAAGTCTGGGATCTTCTCTGAGCATCAATTTATCATCTGCAAAATGGGAACTGATGGTGTAATGGATAGAAAATTTGTCTCAGAGCCAGGAGGATCTGGCTTCCAGTCCTACTTCTGGCACTACTTTACGTGTGACCTTGGGTAAGTCATTCTACTTTTTTAGTATTTTTAGGCAGTTGCCTACCTGCATTGGCAGAGGGTTTTTCCTCATCTTAGAGTTCTCTATACCGATGAAATCATCTGTCGAGTTCCTTTCCCTTCTCCCCAAAATGGGAATACTAAAACCCCCTACGCATAGAAGATTGAATGAGATGTCATCTGTAATGCGCTTTGCAAAGCCTCAAACCCCGTTTTATGTAATATAAAGCAAGGCACATAAGCCTGTAATTTGTGGGAGTCTGGGCTGTTCCGCTTGCATGTGGCCGGACCTGTGTGGAGCGCATGGGAGGGCAGAGCACACCGTAGGCAGCGGTTTCCCAGCAATAAAATTAGGCAGGCTTTGCTATCTCCACCATCTCCAGACCTTTCCTGTCCTGGCTGCTACCGGACAATTGACTGAGTTACGGGACTCCAAGGCCCAGGAGCACTACTTGGCCTTGCATGACAGACACTGCAGCCTTTGAAACAGAAAGGGGAGGAAAGGGTGAGGGTCTGTCCTCATCCCCTGGTTGGACAATAACAGCTCAGAGCTCCTTTAACAGATGAGCTATTTTGGGAACTGGGAAAGTAATGTAATAAGGAGAACCATGGCGGGCTAGTTCACAAATGGTTTCTAATTTTCTTTTTTTCTTTCTTAAAAAGAACAGCCCACAGCTAATTTGCTTGTACTCAGTTGCCCACGGCATAGGAAGGGGAACTGGGAGGGTGTAACATTACAGGTTCTATTATGTCCCTGATGCCAGTCAGAACCTGCCCCGGCCAAACTGTTTCTCATTTCAAGCTAAAAGTAAGCAATTTCAAAGACATTCTGCTGGCCCTTGGAAATGTTTTTTTTAATGATGTATGTTCTTTGTTGCCTTCACTTATAATATCACCCTTATCAAGTGAGCCTGACTTGCTTTGATACTCAGAATACAGGCATAAAAAAGGCTAAATTTAGAATGGGGGGAGTGGGGAAGAAATGCCTCCAAACAGAAGGGGAAGCAGAGAGAGTGTTGTATATTGTAAAGGCCTTGGCAATTTAGAAAAACTTGGGGGTTTCAACTAAAAGTTATATGCAATGTATATGCATGCATATTTTTTATGTTTGTGTACGTGTTTATGTGGGTTGTTGTTCTTGGTGCTCAAAGAGGACCAAAATGACTTCACTATGTTGGCATCAATGTACATCATACCCAATTGTGGCTGATCAGACCAATAGGAGCTCATCCATATGAACATTTAGAATGAAGATGTCTCTAAATTTGTGCCTCTTGCATTTCTTTTGAGCTACTGCAATTTTGCTTTGCTCATAGAGCAAAGCTCCTTTGTTGATGTAGGTGCGCCATGTTGGGTGGTCCTTTGACAATCACTTCCAAAGTTCTTTAGAGACATATGCATATGTATGTGTTTAAGGGCATCTATGAGTATATCTATGTATGTTTGTGTATGTGTATATGCATACATATGTGTATATGCACATGTGTGTATGTATATTGAAACCCTTGGCCCCTGAATTTGGAGTAAGAACACCCAAGGTTGAGTCCCTGCTTTGCTACTGACTGAGCCACTATGGGTAAATTGCTTAATCTCTTGGACAAAGTCACCATTTCCTCATCAGTAAAGTGGGCATAGGAGAAGAACAGATTTAGAACTGGAAGGACCTTTAGGACCTGGCCACTTTATTTTTTGACAAATGAAGAAACCGAGGCCCAGAGAGCTTAAGTAATGTGCCCTGATGTCCCACTGGTCAGAATTTGAACCCAGATCATCTAACTCCAAATCCAGCTCTTTGTCCCCTGTACTACTACTTCATAATACTATATTATGCCATTCAACTGCTATTCTTATGCCAATCAATCAATACATATTTGTTAAGTTTTTGCTATGGGCCAAACATTGTTACTCAGCATTGAACATACAAAGTCCAAAATGACACTTGTGGGAAAACTGTTCATTATCTCCATCATTTGCTCCTCATTCCCCCAAAGGCTTAAAATCTGTCTACTTTCCATTAAAAAAAGGAATCTTAGAGTAATTTTTTTGCTATTTCTTTTTAAATAACATTTTATTTTTCCCCAATTACATATCAAGACAATTTCCAGCATTCATTTCTACAAGATTTTGAGTTACAGATTTTCCTCCCTCCCCTCTTCTGAAAATGGTAGGCAATTTGATATAGGTTATACATGTGCTATCATATAAAACATATTTCCATATTAGTCATGGTTGTAAAAGAAGAGACAGATCAAAAGGAAAAAAACATGAAAAAGAATCAAACAAGTGGAAAAGATTTGCTTCAATCTGCATTCAGAGTCCATCAGTTCTTTTATCTGGACATGGTTAGCATTTTTCCTTTGTGAGTCCTTTATACTTGTCTTGGATTATCGTGTTGCTGAGAAGAATTGAGCCCTTGATCATCACACAAAGTTGCTGATACTGTGTACAGTATTTTCCTGGTTCTGCCCATTTCACTTTGCATCAGTTTGTACAAGTTTTTCCAGGTTTTTCTGAAATCTGCCTGCTCAATATTTCTTATAGCACAATAGTGTTCCAAGGCATTCATATACCACAGCTTGTTCAACCATTCTCCAGATGATGGGGATCTCCTCAGTTTCTAATATTTTGTCACCACAAAAAGAGCTACTATAAATATTTTTCTACATGTAGATCCTTTTCCTTTTTTTATGATCTCTTTGGTATACAGACCTAGTAGTGGTCTTGCTGGATCAAAGGATCTGCACAGTTTGGTCCTAGAGTACTTTAAGGCATATAAAATACTTGCCTGATAGCAGCTCTGTGAGATACCCAATGCACATATTATCATAGAGGACAGATATGAGAAATGAAGTAACCCCACAGTTCCATAGGTACTGTGATAAAGGAGGGACTCAGCCTTAGGGCTTCTGAGTCCAAGACTCACAGGCATTTCCCACTACAGTATCCTGCTCGGCTAGGACAGCTGTTGGTGTCTTCAGATGTTTGTTATACCCACAGAATTTTCTCATCTTGACCTTACTGACCCATTGTCAGTGCTTTTTAGAATTGAGGATGGATTTGTTGAAAGAGAACAAGCTAGGATCAAACCTGTAGCTCTGGCCTTAAGAACAAAGGCCTTTACCCAACCAGCGGAGTTGACTAGCTTTTCATGCCCTGTGACCAACAAAGGACACACTTCATAAAAGTTGTTCAGGGCCAGTTCAGTATCTTTGAAATGGTTACATTTCTAAGGAACAGGCCTTGATGATAAAATCCTTCTCTTACCCTGGGGGTCAAAGAATCTAAGAGCTGTGAGGTACTTCATAGACCATCCAGAACAAACTGTGAATAAATACAGTATGTACTCTCCCCAGATCTCTAAATATTGTATAGATGTAGGGTCCCTAAGTATCTGTGTAGATGTAATATAAGTATAAAAATATAAGCTTCTTGAGGACAGAGACTGTTTTTTGTTTTGTCTTTTTATCTCCAACACAGTGCCTTGCACATTCTAGAGATTCTTAATAGGTGTCTGTTGAATTGGACTGGATTGGACAGGATTGAATTGGATTGGATTGGACTAGACATGAAGTGCTGGGGGCTGACCTCTGGGCAATTGTATCTTCAGCTAACACCATTGTTGTTACCTACCTGTCTGGGGCTATTTTATTTTTAGGTCAACCAGAACTGCAACTGCCCAACTGAAAATTCCTGGTCCAAACTTCAATCTTACTGGGTTCGTTCATTCTCCCAAGAGCTAGCCCTGCATCAGTTAGGGACAAATGATATCATTCATTTATTCATTCAGTAAGCCTTGATTACTCTGTGGGCTCAAATCACCCAGGATGAGCAGGTGAATGTGAGTTCCATGAGCACAGTTGAGGGGAGGAAGGGACGTGACTGGACTCAGAAGCACTGGTCACCAGCAATCCTTCCTCACTCCCTTCTCCCATTTGAGGAAGCTCTCAGGCCAAGCATTATACTCCCTTCAAACCTACCTCAGCCCATGACTCACTAGATCACCTTGTTCCTCCATCTTGTTTTTGAGCTTTGTTTTTATGTGGGGTCTCCCCCCACTGGAATGGAAGCTACGAGAGCAGGGGGAGGGGATCACCTCCTTCTTTACTTGTATTTACGTTCTCAGATTTATTACATTTACCTCTTTCCATAGGAAACCCTTCCTGATTCCCATAACTGCCACTTTATTCTCCCCTCTCAAGTTTTCTTCTAATGCCTTCTCTGCTTAGATGTTGTAACCAAGGGGTTGTTTTCCATTTTTTTTCTTTGCATCCCTAGCAGGATGGGGTAGAAACTGGAAGATCTGAGTTCAGGTCATGCCTCTGATTGATTCTGGATGTGGAATCATGGGCAAATAACTTAACCCTTCCAAGCCCCAGGCAATTCTCTATGACCTTAATTTACAGAAGAATTGCAGCTCTAAATGGATAGAGTTTTAAAACACCCTCCACTTGTTCCCAGTTACCCCACACCAGTGAAATCTGAGTGCCAAAATTCCCCAGTGCCAAAAACAACATTTTGAATATAGTAGGTTTGACATAAATATGTATCAAATTGCTAGACTGTAAGCGTCATGAGGGCCCTTATTTATCTCCTAAAGTCTTAGGACAGTGGTCTGCACAGGGTAGACAATCAGTCAAAAGCATTTATAAAGCACTTAATAGTCACTGGGGATATACTCCCTCTCAAAAGCCCAGTCCTTGCCCTCGAGAGGCATATGTTCTAACGAAGGAGGCAGCTAGGTGGCCCAGTGGATAGAGTACTCAGCCTAAAGTCAGGAAGACTTATTTTCGTGAGTTCAAATCTATGACCTCAGACACACACTAGCTGGGTGACCCTGAGCAAGTCACTTAACCCTATTTGTCTCAGTTTTCCCACCTGTAAAATGAGCTGGGGAAGGAAATGAAAAACCACTCCAGTGTCTTTGCCAAGAAAATCAGAAATGGGGTCAGGAAGAGTTGGACACAACTGAAAACAAGAGCAACACCTACCAGATATGTACAAAGTAGATGAGGGAAGTCTGATAGGGGAAGGGATTAGCAGCTGGGGGAAGGAAATGTCTGACAGAAGGCAGAGTTTGAGCTGATTCTTAAAGGAGGCCATGGCAGACAGCTGATGCAAAAGCATTGAGTCAGAAAGCTGGAGAAGGAGGACAGTGTGACTGCATCCCAGAGGGCTTGGAAGGCAACAAGGAATAAGGAGCCGGGGGAGGTGGGAAGGGGCCAGCTTGGGAGGAGCTTTCAGCACTAAACAGGGGACTTTGTATTTGATTCTGGGCAAAGTAGGGGGCCAGTGGAGCCTACTGAGCAAAACAAAGAACAGTAGGGAGATCTGCGTGGACAATTACACTTTAGAAAATTGCTTTGGCAGCGACTGAAGGATTGATTGGAGTTGGGGAGAGACTTGAGGTCAGGAACCCCACCAGATGGCCATGGTGGTCATCCACTGGAGAGGTGATGAGGGTCTGAGTGAAGGTTGTGGCTGAATGAGTGGACGAAAGAAGATGCAGAGGAGAGATGTAGCAAAGGGAGGAATGGTTATTGTTTATTAAACGTCTGGTGAATTTACTGTTGCTTCATTCTCTCCAACCTTTTGATGATTTCTACTTCTGAATGTTACCTAAGGTCCACAGAGCTCAGAGGATTGCTTAGGACTGGGAATAATGCCATGAACCGGACCCCAGAAGTTCCTGGGTTTTTCTTTTAATCTCTAAGGAAGGGGGGGAATCCTCTCCCTTTATTCAGAAAGTGATGTGTGGAAGTCTGTGTTTTGTACAATAGCTCTGGCCTTTGCATTTACACAAAGCTTAACTTATTAGCTCTTTAATTCAACTGCCTTTTTTTTTAACTTTCCCATGACAGCTGCAGTCCCCTAGATTGCCTCCCAGCCAGGCTGTTTCTGAATGGGTCTTTTACCCTGGCTTTCAAAGAACCTCTTATCCAGCTGCTCACCAGTATCCAGATCTACTCAGCGGTGGGCCCTTCCCATCCATAGATGGCCTCATTGTCCCCAGAACGCTCCGAATCAAAGGTTGGAAGACCTTCAGATAGGTCAGAGGCAATGAAAAGCTTCTTTGTGATGAGCTTTCTAAGCCAGTGGTTCTCAAACTTTTTTGCTTCAGAATCCATTTACACTCTTAAAAATTGTTGAGAACTCTCCTTAGAAAGCTTTTATTTATGTAGTCTGTCTATCTATCTATCTATCTATCTATCTATCTATCTATCTATCTGTCTATCTATCCATCCACCTATCTATTATTAACAATTAAAAGTGACAAATTATTAAAATATTTATTACTTCATTTAAAACAATAACAAACCCATTTCATGTTAACATATTTTTTAAATGACTATATTCTCCAAAACAAAAAAATAGTGAGAAGAGTGTATTGTTTTTACATATTTTTAAAAATCCCTTCAATATCTAGCTTAACATATTCTCCTGTCTGCCTCGGTTTCAATGTTTTGAGTTGGTTGAAGTATATGAAGAAAATCCCCCAGCCTCACCCACATATGTAGTTGGAAAAGAGATTACTTTAATAGGCAAATGATATCTTAGTCTAATTGTGAAGATAATTTTCACCTCTTAGACCCACTAAAAGTCTCGGGGGTCCATGAACCACACTTTCAGAACAGCTTTTGAAAGCTATGGATTCAGATAGCCCCGCCCTCCAGGGCATGCAGTTTTAGGTGCTCTGGATGAAGGTTTATTAATACTCAGTGACTGAGCTACAGGTACAAAGTCAGTCTCTCACCTAACTCATCCAAAGGCATCAATAGGCCTCAGAATTCCTGTTAGAGCCCAGTCTAGGTCTCTACCTGTAACTCGTCTCTCCTTGGCTCTTATCTCTTCTCTGTCAGGATTTTCCTCGCTGTCTGAATTTTTTCCACTTCTTTCTGGCTTGCAGTCCTTCCTAGCTTTTCTAAGAAGTACGCCCATGGCACTGCTAGCCTCTCAAGGGATTCCCACTGAATGGACTGAAACAAGATCACCAGCCTATTAGGCTGCCTCAGTCCCAGCCTCTGCAAGGTTATCTGGACCTTTTAATTCATCTTAGTGGTTTTGATTTGCAGCTTTCCTGGCTGAGGCAGTAGCCTTTAATAGCCCCTCTCTCTTTCTCTCTCTCTCTCTCTCTCTCTCTCTCTCTCTCTCTCTCTCTCTCTCTCATCTCCCCTTTTTCTCTTTTTTTCTCTCCCTCTTTCTGTGTCTCTGTCTGTGTCTGTCTGTCTCTCTTCCCACCTTCCCTCCTTCTCTGTCTCTGTGTTTCTCTGTATGTGTCTCTCTGCTTCTCTCTCCCACTCCTCCCTCCCTGTCTCTTTCTCTCCTTCTTTCTGTCTCTCTCTTTCCTTACCTTTCCTTCCCCTCTCTCTTTCTGTTAGTTACTGTCTCTGTGTTTCTATTTGTCTCTACCTCTCTCTCTCTCTGTCTCTGTCTCTCTCTGTGTCATTGTGTCTCTGTGTACCTCTCTCTCCCTCTCCCTCTTCCTCTTTCTCTGGGTCTCTGTCTTTATCTCTTTCTGCCTCTCTGTGTCCCTATCTCCTCACCCTCTCTCCCTTCCTCTCCCTCTTTCTGTGTTATCTCTGTCTCTTTTTCTCTGTGTCTCCATCTCTTCCTTTCCTCCATCCCCCAATGACTTTCAACTCTTTCTCTCTTTCCATAGATCCATTGTTGGGCAAAAGAAAAAATGAAGCCATCTGGTCACACTGGACCACAAAGTAGGAAAGGGAAGGAGCTCTGGGGTCATTGAATGCAGCTTCATCATTTCATAGATGAAGATGCCGAGAGCCCCAGGAAGGTTAGATGTGCTATCCAAAGTAACCCAGGCAGTAGTGGACATGGTAATAGAACTCAAGATGTAACTCCAAATACTTTCTTTCCACTAAGGAATTTCTACCACAATGTGGCCAACAAGTGGACATCCAGCCTCTATTTAAGATCTCCAATAATGGAGATGTGGGGAGGTGGGGAGAGGACCCAGAACCTCCTGAGACAGCCAACCTATTGCTCCAGGAACAACTCTGAACTGTAGAAAGTTTGTCCTGACATGAAGCCTAAATTTACCTCTCTAAAATGTGCATATGGCTTTGCTGTCTGGTGTCAGATGAAACAATGAGATTTCTCCACGATAGTTTTTCAGATGCTTAGAAACAGCCATCATATATACCTCCCCTCGGTCTGACATCCTTCATTCCACCAGCCAGTTCTTACGTGGCATGGACTTAAGGCCTTTCTCTGTCCTCATTGCCCTCTCGTGAATGCTTAGCTCATTTATGTCCTGCTTAAATGGCTGTGCCCAGAATGGAGTCCAATCCGTTAAGATGGGTTCGTACCAGGCCAGAGCAGAGAGGGACTCTCAGTTCTTTATCCCTGGAAGCCTCACCTCCCAAAGCAGCCGGATTTTTTTCTTTTTCTTTTGGCTGCCACATCACACAGGTGACTCATATCGAAGCTGTAGTCTACCCAAACCTCAGATCTTTTTCAAAGTGTTTTCTAATCATGTACCCCCTCATCTTGCAATTTAGAACCAAAATGTCAGCCTTTATACTCATCCCTGTTGAATTTCATCTTAGATTATAGGACAGTTGCCAGAAAGATGTTAGAAGCAGAGTACTATTCAATTTAACAAATGAATATTAAGTTCTTATTATGAGTTAGACCTTTGAGATAAAAAAAAATAAACATGATGCAAACCTTCCTCTCAACAAGCTTATAATCTAATGGGGTTGGGAGAAGGACAGAAGAGGGGAACAGACAACATGGTTACTGCAGAGAGCCTGGATTTGAAGTCAGAGGACCTACCTGGTCTGAATTCCAATTCTGCTACTGACTCCATGTGGGCCTGACCTAGGGTACATTAATCAAGCTTTCCCAATCTTAGCTTCCTTATTGATATAATGAAGGGATTGTTTCAGATGGCCTTGGGGTCCTTCCCAGCTCTAAATATCATGTTCCTATGATTAAAAGGTACAAAAGACAGCAGTACTGTCTAATTTTTTTTCTTTATCCACTTGCACAATGACCGGCATCCAGTAAGCACTTTATAAAATGCTTATTAGCTGGGGGGAGCTAGGTGGTGCAGTAGATAGAGTGCTGGGCCTGGAGTCAGGAAGACTCGGTTCCCTGAGTTCAAATCTAGTCTCAGATACTTCCTACCTGTGTGACTCTGGGCAAGTCACTTAACCGTGTTTGCCTCAGTTTCCTTATCTATAAAATGAGCTGGAGAAGGAGCAGCAAACCACTCCAGTATCTTTGCCAAGAAAACCCCAAATGGGGTCACAGACACGACTGGAACGAGTGAACAACAAAACTGATTAGTTAATCAAAGTGAGAATGTCATCAAGACTTCCTGTCTTGATTTGAAATTGGGTGGGGGGGGAGCTTTCTTTCCCTTGGGAGTAAGGGAGGGCTTTATGGAGGAGGTGTCATTTGAGATGGGACTTGAAAGGAAGGACACCGGAAAGGAGGTAGGCTTGGGGGAGGAGTCCATTCCAGGCATTGATGAAATGGAGCAGTCATTATTATTCTCACATTTTATAGGTGGGCAAACTGAGGCTTATAATACGACAGTTCTAGAACTAGAAAGGCCCACTGAAGCTCTCTAGCCCACCTCCACTCCCATTTAACAGATGAGAACACTGAGGTCGGCGGAAGACTAAGTAACATATATGACCAGGGCCACAGAACTAGTAAGGGCTGAAGCTGGAGGCTTAGAATCCTGGTCTTCTGACTTTAGTTCAGAGAGTGCAATATTCCCCTTGTCCCCCATACCACCTCCCATCCTCGCCTTCTCTCCAAGTTTCCACTTGCTAGACACCCTTTCTCATCTCCCCTTTGCTCGGGGGGAGCATCTCTACAGCTGCCTACAGTAAAAACAAACTGTAGCCATGGGCTGGCACAAGTATTTAGCAAATAGCCAGCTGGGAGGTCTCAAAGGGAAGCTCCCTTTGGGGAAGGAAAGGACTGTTGCTTGTTTGTGTTTGCGGCTGATTGCTGCTGGGGAGGAGGGAAAGCTGTGCCTGGGGTTGGAGGTGGCCCCCTCCCTCTGACTCCCGCACCACCCCGGGTGCGAGGGGGGACGTGGCTAACATTGATGCTCAGGCCAGGGCTGGGGTACCTTGTGAGAGGCTACAGGGTTCTGTGCTCCCCATGTCCGTTGTATGAGCTCTCTTCTCCGGGCCTCGGTGGGATGGTGTTTGCTATTTATGCTCCAGTTGCTATCAAGAGGCTTTCGAAAGACTATGCTGCCAGGTTTCTAAGTAAATTCTTGGCTCGGATTCTCTCTGTTTCTCTCTCACATCAGCTGCTCACAGCCCAGCCCAGCCCACTTTCAGATCTCCAACCTAGCTCCCCACTCCTTACCTGGTTTTCCAGAGTTTGGGCATGAAAGTTCCAAGCCTCCTTGTCTGTTCCAACAAAAGGGTGGGACAGGGACCATCTCTGCCAAGATGGGGAGGAAAGCCCCTACCATGGGCTGGTGGGCTTTGAGGTGGGAGTTGGGGAGAGATCCATAGCTCCTTTTCTGTGTTATATCCCTCACTTTCAGAACTTTCTTCAGAGCAGCAGCCCCTTCACTTGGAGCAGGAGTGGGGAACCTGTAGCCTCAAGGCCACATTTGGCCCTCTAGGTCCTCAAGTGTGGCCCTTTGTCAGAATCTAAACTTGGACCTCACTTGAGGACCTAGAGGACCACATGTGATCTCGAGGCCACAGATTCCCCAGCCCTGTTAGAGCATGCCTTAACTGCTGCCTTCATTGAATCCTGGAGTCTGCTAGATTGTCCCAAAAGTTTTAGTTCAATTTTAAAGTGGTTATTTTTTTAAGTTTAGGAATACACTAAGACTTTTCAGCAATCTTGTTTGGATATGTGCCAACTTTAAGTTATATACCATATGTGTACTATATTATACAATTATATACCTAGATATGTTGTATAGCTATATTTTATGTGTATTTGTCTCCCTATTAGAATATAACCAATCAGGAATTGCTTAATCCTTTGAACTTGTATCTGCAACACTCAGTACAATGCCTGGCACATAGTAGGAGTGTAACAAAAACTTGACTGACTGATTAATCGATTGATTGATTGATTGATTGATGTGAATTGTCACAGGTGAGAGTGTAAACTAGTGAGAAGAGAACAGGTCTGAGTCCAGAAGTGGGGAGCACCGTGTTTAAGGGACACCAAGAGCCAGAAGAAGAGCACAAGAGGGAACAGTCAGAAAGGTGGCAGGAGAGACGTTTAGGGTTGTGGAGAAGAGCTGTGACAGGAACATCAGTGTTATCTCCCTAGGATTACTCTTCTGTCTGTACTGTGGATTGGAAATGGGGGAGACTGGAAGAAGGGAAACTTATTAGGAAGCTATTATAATTGTCCAGCAATGAGTGTGTCAACGAGCTTTAAACTTTGCCACATCTGTACTTTTCCACAGGTTGCGGCCCCTCCCTGGAAGGCCCTCTTTACCCCTTTCGACTTGTCTGAATTCTTCCTTCAAACCCCAGTTCAAATCGGTCCTGCTAGAAGAAGCTGTCCATGACCACCTCAGAGTGCTATGATTTCTCCTCCTGAATGCTTTAAATGGGAGTCTAGGTTACCCCAGCGGCGAAACATTCTATCCAAGTCTGATTCCTGGGTTTACCTATGTACCACTTGGCCCTTTCTGCATGAGCTTATTTACTAGAATTCCTAGAGAATGCTCTCACTCTCCCTTCTGTCTCCCCTTTTCCCAGACTTAAAGGGCCTTCCTTTTTAGGGCCCTGGCTACCTTCCTTCCCAATCTTCCTCTAATGTATGAATCTGTCACATCTTATCATAGAATCCGCTGCATATCATATTTCAGCAGAATATAGAATGATACCATGCATTTATAGATGTCTGTCTGTCTCCCTGTCTAGCCCAGAGACATTCATTCCCATCCTTTAGTAATCCTTTCTGGACGGAGTGTGCCAAGGTAAATGTCACTCATTCCACCCAGTGCACCCAGCAACAGTCTCATACAGCCCAAGAAAATGTCAACCCTAGGAAATAAACAGCCTTAATATTAACCCAGACATGAGGCTGTGTTCCCTCAGCAGGTGTGGAAGAAAACTTAAATTCTCATTTATTTTTAAAGCATGCTTCATGGCCCCCAAACCCCCAGGATGTCACTAAATGTATCTTGGCCCAGGACTGCAGTTATTACTGTAACTCACACCCAGGGGCTGAGACGGCATCTGGTGCTCAGGCTCCTGGTTGGCTGGGACCTCCTATCCAGTTCTTCCAGACCTAGGGTTGGGTGGTGGGTGGGGAGGACTTCCTCAAGTCAGGGATTCAGACTAGATTCCAAAACAACCAAACCGAATTTTCAAAGCCTGATGTCATCATGGTGCCAGCCTCTCGCTCTTCTTCTTCTTCATCTCCTCTTGCATCCACCCTTTCGTCTCCACTCACAAAGCCACTGGCCGGGACTATTGCAATAGCCTGATAATTGGTCTTGCAGCTACCAGTGCACCCTAATTGGTCTCCCTGTCTCAAGCTACTCCTCACATGAACTAGTTCTCTCCATGGCTGCCCACGTGATTTTCCTAAATCATAGTTCTGACCATTATACCCCTCCTACTCAGTAGATCCCAATGGCTTTCTCTGTCCTCCAGGATCAAATAGAAACTCCTCGGTTTGGCATCGAAAGCTTGTCACAATTTAGCCCTAACCTTACCTTTGCAGCCTTACTCTTCCCCTCTCTGCATTCTATAGACCTGCCGTTTTGTCCTTCCTGCTGTTTCTCACATGCAACGCTCTGTCTCCTTTTCCACGTCATGTTATTGGCAGTCTCCCATTCCTCAAATGTTCTCCTTTCTCATTTCCATGTCTTGGAACCCATGGCTTCCTTTAAGATTCTGCTTCAGTACAACCTTCTGTAAGGCCTTTCCCCTCAGCTGTTTAGTACTTATCCCTCCAAGGTTTCCTGTATCTGGTATGTGTTTTGTAAATATGTATACATAATATATACATACATATATAGGTGTGTACACACACACACATATATATATGCATACCTACATATACACACAAGTCTTCCCCATTAAAGCATAAGCTCATTGAGGACAGAAAATAATTTTTGTGGTCTTTGTATCCCTGGTGATTAATAAAGTGCCTGGCACATAGAAGGCACTTAGTAACCATTTGTTGATTGATTGGCTGATACAATTTTTACTCATTGCCAAAGCCAAAGGAACCAAATCAATAATTAAAACAGTTGTCAAAGGGACTACGTACCCTTGCTCTTCATAAGCCAAGGCTTCTCAAAACCAGACTATAATCAGTCCTCCAACTCAGGAATTCCAGGAACACAGCTGAGCTCCTTAGACTCAGAGCTCTCTCCAGGAGTTAGCGAGGCTCCTCCATTGACTTTTCCATCCACAGTCTCCTGAAGGGCCAATGTCTTACGCTGACTCTTATTCTGACCCTTTGCATTCACCATTGTTTTTGTTGGCTGGGATGTCCTGGCCAGTCCTTCCCCTAAATCTTCGTGTGGCTATCTCAAGGTTGCCCCACTCATCAGCTATTGCTGCCTGGTTATCATAAATGGAGCTGGTGGAGTGGGGTCAAGGGCAGGACAGTCCTGGATGAATGACATCCATTCTTCCCTTTCATCCCAAAGCTGATACTTCTCCAGATTTCTGGGTATGCCCCCACTCTGTTTATAACACTCTTGTTTCTCACCCTTTCTCTTACCCCAGCATTCTCCCATGTGCAGAGCCCAAGGGTGAGCACCCGGACAAGAAAGAGGGGACTCAATGGGGGGAGGGGGCAGGGTTTACACTAAGACAGAATTCTCCTCTGTTGCTCTCTGTTCTGTCTCCCATTTTTGTTCTTTCCCAAGTCTATTTCTTTTTAAAAGTAGACTTTCATTAAATCTTTTCAGATAATAATAACAATTCTATCTGGCATCTATATGGCACTTTAAGGTTTGCCGAGCACTTTATATATACTCACTCATTTAATCCTTACAACAGCTTTATGATGTGGGTGCTACTATAATTCCCATTTTCCGGAGGAGAAAGTTAAGACACAGAGAATATATAAAGTCACACAGCTATTAAGTATCTGAAGTAGGATTCCAGCTAAGGTTTTTCCTGATTCTGAATCTCATACTTTATCCACCGCACCTCCTTACTGCCTGTCTAATAAATAAGACAAGTTAGCATTTATATAGCCCAAGGTCACACAAATGCTAGGGGTCAGAAGTAGGATGTGAATACAGGTTTTCTGGCAACTTTCTTTCCACTGTACCATCTGTCTAAGAAGCAGGCTAGGACAAGATCATGAATGTAAGGTTCAAGATAGAATCTGACAATGGCCAAAGGGAGGGTCAAAGTTAAAAGAAAATGTGAGGAGGGGGAGATCCGTTTGAGAAAGAAAGCTTTCTGGAAGAAGTGACTGAAGAAATGAATCTCAAAATGCAGAGATGCAGAGATAGTGGGGAGAAGGGGATGACCTGCCAAGGGCAGAGAGATTAGGAAGAGACTGAAGAATAGCTAATAGTCCCAATTTGTCTGGAATATAGAATGCATGAAAGAGGGCAGTGTGAAATAAGCATAGAAAGATTGGCATGATTCCAGAGGACCAGTGATGAATGCTTACCCACCTTTTGACAAGAGAGATGATGGACTCATGATAGAGAATGAAACGTATTTTTGAACAAAGGAAAATAGGAATTTGTTTTGCCCAACTATGAGTGTTTGTTATGAGGGTTTGTTTTTTTTTTCTTTTTCTTTAGTGGTATGAAAAGGAGAGAAAGATAAATGCCTTGTTACTGGAAAATAAAAACTAAAAAATAGATAACAAGAAAGATAGATTGGAGCTAGAGTTTGAAGGAGAGTCTTAAATAAAAGGCTAAGTAATATGTAGCCTCTGATAGAGAGTCACTGATACCGTTGAAAGGTGATTTGGACATTATGGTGCAATGGAAAAGAGAGCTGCCTATGCCTCTGATCCTTAGTACTCACATCAGTATGGGTGACCTCTCTAGGCCTTACTTCATCTGTAAAAAAAGGGGCTGGATTAGATGGTCTTTGAGGTTCCATTTAACTCTAGACTTGTAAGTCTACAATCCTACAAAATATCACATCTATGGCCAGACCTCAGTTTCCTCAATAGTATGATAAGGAGTTTGCATGGACAAGCTTTGAGAACATTTCCAGCTCTATATTTAATCCTAGTGGTGGCTGTGTGCAGGATGGATTACAGAGGGAAGAGACCAATGAGGCACTTATTACAAAAACCTAGGCAAGAGGTGATAAAAACCTGAACTGGTTCAGTGACTAGATGACTGAGGAGGGGATAGAAGCAAGATATAATGAGGAGGGAGAAAGTACAAATACATAACCGATTAGATGCAGAAGGGGAAGAGTCCAAGATGATTCCCATGGTTCATACCTTTATATAATTTGCAAGATTGGAGCACAATCTACAAGAAGAGGGAAGTTGAAAAGGATAGTTTGGGGTTACTCCAGGTATAAAGGGAAGAGAGAAGTAAATGCAAACCCTGTGTTGTTATTTAGATTTTTTTGTTGTGTCTGACTCTTCATTACCCCCTTTGGGGTCTTCTTTTACAAAGATACTGGAGTGATTTGCCATTTCCTTCTCCAGCTCATTTTACAGATGAGGAAACTGAGGCAAAGATGGTTAAGTGACTTGCCCAGGGTCACACAGAAGCTGGATCTGAATTCATAAAAATGAATTTTCCTGATGCCAGGCCTGGCATTCTATTTGCTTCACCCCAAAAAATCCTAGGTGTCCCCCCCAAAACCCTAGGGAGGAATGAATAGACCATATAGGATATAGGGAGAAATATCAGTGGCAGATTAAAAATAGTTCCATTTATGTAGTAGTTTTAAGGTTTACAAGGGACTTGACTTTGCCCTGTGAGGTAGGAATTAGCAATGACATTTATATATCACTTTAAGATCTGCCAAACATTTAACCTACATGGTCTCAACTGAACCTCACAAAAGTACAAAGCAGAACAATAAGCACCGTGAACCCCATTTTCCAAAGAAAGAAACTTAGCAATCATGAAAGGGCTATACGGGTAGTTGGGGGTAAGTAAGGGGGCTTCGAGCCTACAGTCAGGAAGACCTGAGTTCAAATCCAGATGCTTGCTAGCTGTGTAACCCTGGGAAAATCACTTAACCTCTCTCTGCTTCGGTTTCTTTAGCTGCAAAGTGGGGACAATAATGGCACCTCCCAGGTTGTTGTCTGGGTAAAATGAGATAAGATGTATAAACTATTTTGCAAATCTTAAAGCATTCTATAAATACTAGGTATTATTATTATCCTTACTTTACAGATGAAAGAACTGAATCTCAGAGATGTTAAAAATAATAATAATAATAACATTGACATAGCACTTATTGTATACCAGCCACTGCACTAAGTGCTTTACAACTGTTATCTCACTTCATTCTCTCAACAACCCTGGGAGGTAGGCTGTTATGATCCCCATTTCACAGATGAGGAAACAGGGTCAGAGAGAGGGTTCAGAGACTCGCCCAGGGTCACACAGCTAGTAAGACTGGATTTGAACTCAGTTCTTCCTGACTCCAGGCCCAGCGCTCTTTCCACTCCACCACTTCACTGCTCCCAAAGCTTATTTGTTTTTTTCTACTGTATGGCGCTAAGGAGAGGGAAACAACTCTCAGCAGCTCTTTTTCTTTAACAGGAATTTTCACTGCCCTGAATATCTCCTTTAACTCTGTGCTGCCTCAGTTTCTTCAACTGTGAAATGGAGAGACTAGCACCTACCTTCTAAGGTTGTTGTGAGGATCAAATGAATTAATATCTTTAATATTATTTTAATATTTTTAGTATATTTAGCACAGTGCTTGGCACATAGTAGGCACTTAATAAATGTTCCCTCCTTCCCTCCCTCCCTCCCTCCCTTCCTTCCTTCCTTCCTTCCTTCTCTCTTCCTACTTATAGAGATGCATACAAGGGTAAAGGATCTTAGGGAAAAGCTCCAGCTTGCACTCTTCCTGATGCTCCCCTGGGCTTTGAGGTCCCAAATCCTCTGTGGGTGACCTCACAAGTGGTTGCTGTGGAGACCATGATGTCACTGGAGGCATTACTGAGATGGGAAAGGGAGCCAGGTCCAGGGGAAGGAGGGGGCAGAGCAGCAGGGATGCACCACTCCAGGGAAATGAAGCTCCTGTTTTTGTGCATATGTGCCAAGGGAAAAAATGTAAGGAAATGGAAATCTCTTTGGGATATTTTAATAAACAACATAATAGAATTTTAGAGCTTAGAAATGAATTTTAAGGATCACTTAGTCCAATTCCTTTCTTTTTTTCCAGAGAAGGAAATGAACTCCTGTAAAGGTTAAGCGAATTACCTCAGATCACATAGAAAGTTAGTGGCCATGTGTGAGTACTGAATTCAGAGTCAATAATCATTATCATTACTTATCAGGAAGCATTGCCTGAGCCCCTACTGTGTGTAACAACTCTGTAAGCTCTAAGAATAGCAATATCAAAGGCAAGATCTCAAGGAGCTCTGTTTTACTACTAATAATAACTCATTTAGGTGGACTTTTAAGAGTTTTCAGAGTGCTGTATCCCATTTGACCTGGGTTTTGATACATTTGTGAATGTATGAATGAATGAAAAACCATTAAGGAATTGCTATGTGCTGAGCACTGTGCTAAGCTCTAAAGATACAAATAGAAAAGCTTAACTAGTTCCTTTCCTCGAGAAGATTACGTTCTTATAGGGAGTTAACATGTCTGTAGGAGTAATGGTCAGGGAGGGATATTGTGGCCTGGAAAGGGATACAGATGATGAATAGAGTCTATTCACATGTCCTTTCCAGGAGCAATGATTGAAGTTGATTTGATTATGGTCTCCAAAACAGAAATGAGGACAAAGAAGAGGAATAGGAGTTTTGGTCATGAAGACTGTGTGACTGGAGAGGACTCCCAGATCCCCATGGCTGGAAGTCAGTGAGAAGTTTACATAATGTAGGGTTAAGAGGGAATGAGTGCTAATAAGCGGGGAGAACAGAGAAGCAGGAAAGACTTCATGTTGGAGGAGGCATATAAACATTCTTTCCATAACACCTTGTCTGTTGACCTGCTTCCAGTTCTGTTCATTTGTAGCCTAAATGCCCATAACTGAGTATGGGAGACTGTTGGTGATGGTCAACTGCAGATACAGCTCCACTGTCTGGCTTACTGGCTCCCTTCATCTGACCTTGTACAAATCCCTCCCATACCTTCACCTGGAAAATTTATAACTGGCCTGAGGCCTCACATTTTTCCTATTATATCCACAAGGCAGTAACTTATCTCTCCTGGTGGATGAAGGAGCAAAATAGGCAGAACTGAAGTGTATACAAAGCTCTGGACCCAGAATTAGAAGGCTTGAGTTCCAATTCTAGCTTTGACATACAGCAGCTCTGTGAGCCAGAGCGAGTCATTTTCTCTCCAAGCCTCAGTTTCTTCATCTATAAAATAAATATACCTGAATCCTACAGTTATTGTGGGGAAAGGACTTTTCAGACCTTAGAGAAGATATATAAATATATTACATGCAATATATGAAAACCTTGTCATTTTCTAACACCCCTTTAAGGGGCAGAACATTTTAGTCTCTGAAGTACTGAAGGTGAGGATCCCTCAAAGGTCAATGGAGAGGCATCTGGTGGCTATAATAGGATTGAAACTCACCACAAAGAGGAAATTATGAAGGGGAAGGACATAAAGGAAGTCACCAAAGAAATATATGACTAAAAAAAGATGGACCATTCAATCAAGAGTGAGCTAGCAAGAGGTAAAAATGTATGAGCAGTCTCTGTGCTATACTGGTGCATAGCTTTCCTTACATCTGGAAGAGACTGGTTGGAGCCCCTGTGTCAGACCGAAGAGAGGGGACAGACAAAAACTCAGCAGGACATACAGGCACACGGCTGAGTTTTGATCTGCAGTGCTAGAGGGAACATTCAAGTCAGTGAAATCACAGATCCATATTGAAATATACCATATAGATTTCTGTTATTTTTATTAGACTTCTTGTGCATTATTCTGCTTCTCATCCTTCAATTCAATATCACCAATATTTTAGAAGGAATGGGAAAAAAACAATGGTTTCTAAGTTTGGGAGCATCACTGTTCTCTGCACCAGGGAACGTTTCACAGCCAAGTCATACTTTCCTGTTTGTCACAGTCTCTGCAGGAAATAAGAACAAAATCATGTGTAGAGCTTTGAATGACAGAATGGCAGAGTTGGAAGAGACCTTAGTGATAGCCTACTCCAGCCCCCCATTTTGCAGAGAATCATCTGAGATCATAGAGGTGAGTCACTTGTCCAAGGTCACACAGTTGGTGAGGGGCAGAACCAAGACTAGAACCCAGGGCTCTGACTTTCATGCTAGGGATCTTTCCATAAGGCCCTCCTTTCCCAATAGTCAATTTCTAACACCTCCTCCCCAGGACAGCATAGGAGAATAATGGAGGTCTCGCTGGTTTATGAAATATATTCCTGATTCTGCTAGAAGACTTGGGGTGATTCAGCCTCAGTTTAGTTAAGTGTGGTTTGGTAGACTATGGCCCTTTTCTCTCAGGACTAGGTATTGCCCTGAGGAAGTCTTCCAAGTGTCTGTTTTATGTAGTGGGGATCTGGACCATGTACATGTGTCTTCTCTGTCATTGTTTCGAGCCCTCACTGATTGTGTTCCTCCCTTGGACTGGTAACTAATGCCTCATATCACGAATTCCCTCTAACCAGTTAATGTTGGATAGCTTTTGCAAAGGAGTGTTTACTTTCGAAATACAGCCAGAACAAAGTACAAGCATTTCCCACAATCCCCCTTACACCCTCTCAGTCTCTTGGGGGGTTTAGTCTCAAAATTTAGGTCAATTCCTACAGAAGCTTCTTGATCCTTGCTTCTCAGGCCATAGATGCTGGGCAGGCTGCAACACCTGGTCTAGTTTCCTGAATTCCTAGATCCCTACGGCTTGCACTCCCAGTCTAGACTAGAGATTCCATTCCATGCACCTAGAACAGAAAAAGAATGAAAAAGCCAAGGATTCTTAACAGTCATATGACATCAAAGGGTTAAGTCTCAGTGGCACTTCCCCCTAAAGCTTGATTTTCTCACCAGAAGCCTTTAATGATGGAGTCACAGAGCTCCCTCAATCACTAATGCAGCAAAAGCGGGGGCCAAGGCCAACTCAGGCCCTTTTGAAGACTTCAACAGTTTGTACAGCCAAAAGAAAGAGGCTCCTCGCAATCCTATGACAAGCAGGCTAAGACAAACCAGTTAAAGAATGCCGGTGAATATTCCAGTCCTCACAATTATCCCCCTAAAACAATTTCCCAGTATCCTCCATGTGAAGGCAAGAACCCTTAGCAGATGGGATCCGTATAAGGTCCAGATCCCCACTACATAAGCACCGTTCTACATACTTAGAACACAAATACAAAAAGAGAAATAGCCCCTACCTCAAGGAGCACATTGATTGATGGATCTGCTTGGAGCTTTATCCCACCCTCCCCATCTCTTGCTTTGGAGTCTAGATGCTAATAGTGGCCCATAGGAGTGGTAAGAGAAGGGTATTTTAGTCTGGTGAGTCACAGGGGTGGTGAGTTGATCCACAGGAAAATCAATTTCCTGCCCTTTCTAGAAGCAATAGTACTATTGATTTGATTACTGTATCCAAAGCAAGAGATGAAAAGAGAAACTGGGATAAGGCTTTGAGCAGATCAATCAACAAGCTGAATCAAGAGCTTACCATATGGGGTGGCCTGCTGAATGAGAAGTGAAGGTGAAAAGCAGTCTATAGTTCAGGGCCAGCTAGATAATGGAGTGGACTAAGTGGACTAGTTTATATTCACTAAGCAAAATGGCTGGGCAGGGAGTTCCAAAGTATACCCTGAGTCTCATCAGTGGAATGAGTTTCACCTTGGGCAATAAACAGGCCACTAGGATAGAGGCAGAACCTCTAGCAGGTTGAACTATATGAATTTAAAATAATAAAAAAAAGATTTCTATTACTAAGGTCCTGTGAGCCACATGTTTAACTTTCCATGGTCTTCTCAGGACCACCAATGAGTGTGTGAAGACTCCTTGTTGTCCTTGATTCACAAAACAAGGACTCTAAGAAGAGTCCTCTGATTCATAGATAACAGGAGCCGGCTGTAAATTACTTGGGGATTAGAGCCAAATGCCCAGACTCTTTCTTGGAGCCCTGTTGTCCACCTCCTGTTATAACTAGCTGCGCTTCAAGTTATTTCAGGCCCAGGCCCAGTCAGTCCCAAAGGGGATATGTCTTTCAGCAAATGAGCAGTTTATATGGGGGAGGTTATGTGTGCCTAAGATGCTTTCAGACAGGAGGTGGCTATATGTGTTTTCTGGGGGAAAGAAGGCTTTATACAAATAAATGCTTCTCAGCCTCCTTAGAGTTCAGAACCCTGTGCTTGTTTGAGTGCTCATAACAATGGCCAGTCAAGTCAACAACCATTTATTAAAGTGCCTACTCCGTGTGAAAATGTATATATGTGAAAATGCATAAAATATGCATATAACGTGTATATGAAAAAATTTAAAATGTATATATATGTATATGAAAAAATACATATACAAGATAACCAACAGAGGGAAGGCACTAAGATTAAGGACTGGGAAAGGTTTCTAGAAGTAGGATTTTAGCTGAGACAGAGATGAGGAGGGAGAGAGTTCCAGGCAGGCATGGGGATCAGCCAGTGAAAACACCTTTGATCAACAGTCAGGAGAGAGGGAGTGTCTTATACCAGGAACAGAAAGGAGGTCAATGTTACTGGGTAACGTGTAAGGAGCCTGAAAAGGTAGAAAGGGGCCAGATTATGGAGGACTTTAAAAGACAAATGGAAGATTTTTATATTTCATCCTGGAGGTAATAGGAATAGGGAGGTGATGTGGGCAGCCTGATGCTTTTGGAAGAGCAATTTGACAGGTGAGTGAGGGATAGATTGGAGTAGGGAGAGAGTGGGAGGCAGGGAGACCAGCCAGAAGGCTACTGAAATAGTGCAGGCAGGAGGTGATGAAGGCCTGTACCAAGATGGTGGCAGTGTTAGAAATAAGGGGGGATATACAAGAAATGAGACAAAGGAGGAAACAAAAGGACTTTTTGACTGATTGCATATGGGGAGGGGGGAATGAGAGTGAGGATGACCCATTTTACAAATGAAGAAACGTATGCTCACAGAGGTGCCTTGTCCAGGGTCACAGAAATAGGAAGTTTTGAGGCAGATTTGAACTCAGATCCTCCTAATTGTAAGTCTAGCCCTCTATCCACTGATCTGTCTAGCTGCTCAGAGTATACCCTACCTCCTCTTAAAAGTACTTTGGAGCATGCATTCTAATTCAGTTTAATTTCAGAGTTTTTGAGAACTTTGTGACACCCTGGAGAACACTGCTGACTCCCTGGGGACAGTTTTCTTTATTCTCAGCAGAATAGTCAGTGCCCTCCACATTCAGTCATTTTTCAGTCTTGTCTGACTCTTCATGACCCCATTTGGAGTTTTCTTGGCAAAGATACTGGAGTGATTTGCCGTTTCCTTCTCCAGCTCACTTTATAGATGAGGAACTGAGGCAAACAGGGTTAAATGACTCATGAAGTTAGGGCGTGAGAACAGATTTGAACTCAGGGTTTTCTGACTCCTGACCCAGCTCTCTATTCACAGGGCCATCTAGTTGCCCCCAGTGCCCTCCATAAATGAATATAAATTCCTTGAGGACAGGCTCCTTCACTACCTAGCATACAGTAAATCTTTAATAAATATTTGAAGTAGCAAGGTATTTAGAATATGTTTGGTGAATTGAGAAAAGCATCCAGGGGCGGGGAACCTGTGGCCTCGAGGCCGCATGTGGCCCTCTAGGTCCTCAAGTCCAGTTCTTTGACTGGGTCCAAACAGTTAAAGGGCTGCATTGAGGACCTAGAAGGCCACGTGTGACTCCACCCCTGCTAGACCATGAAGAATTGATTCTAGGTCCAGTTTCAATACTCACTGCATCACAACTCAGTCATTTTCTTCAGCTCATAAAATGAAAATATAGTGTCTTTCCTCCCTTATAAAGTCATGGTGAGTATCAAATGAAATCATGTACATTGGAGTAGTTCACTAATGAGAGGTGGTATTTGTTGAACAAAGGTCCTGGGACAGGACACTCAGCTGCTGCCCACAGAATCTGAAACAGTGCTCATATCTAGCTGTGGATAGCTTTCTTCAAGGTTCGACTTAGGTAGCATTTCTTCTAGGGAGCTTTCTGGGATCTACACAGTTAAAAATTCTCCTTCTCCAAAATGAGTTTACAATGAGCATCTCCCCCCTCCGGGGGTACGCCGGTAAAATGTTTAACAACCATCTCTCCAAAGGAAAACCCAATATATATTTAAGTTTCATGTGAGATATTAACATTTTCAAAATCATTTTCTTATGTCTAAACAATTAACTAGAGCAAAACATCACACCCTGGTTCGTAAGGCCAGTTCTCGAGGTATAAATGCTCATGTGGATCATTGGAACAATCAGCCCTCTGAAGTTAAATCTCTCTACTGAGAAGAGGAAGGGTATACATTTGATTCTCTCTTTAGAGCCCTTTACACTTTAACTTCTTTGATATTTCTTTCCAATTAGATTATAAATACCTTAAGGGCAGACCCTCCATTCATTATTTTTCATCCTGCTTTCCCTCTTTGATGTAATAGTTGTTTCATAAATACTTGTTGAATTCTTTCTTTTGGATTGAAGCATTGATTTTTCCTGGTGAGCCTCTTTTAACCCCTGGAAAGGGCTGTCTCTGTCTCTCTGTCTATATCTCTGTCTCCTTCTGTACACTAAGTTACTATTAACATCCAGTGTAATTTGTTGGTTCACTTTTCTTTAAGAAGGAAGGGGTAGGGGCTGGGCTGTACCAGCAGAATGGAGTACCTAGGGGAAAGAGGATGGGAGAGGGGCCCTAAGACCTAAGATGGGAAATTAGAAAGCGGGGATTAAAAGAAAAGGTTCTAGCTCCTCGGTATTGTCCTGTGTCTTTGGTTGTCCCAAACCATATTTTGGGGTCACTGAACAAAAGCATGGATATCTTTAAAAAGCAGACTGCCGGGAGTCTTATCATGTGAATCTTTCTAGACCTCAAATGGACAAGTTAATGACTTCTGCCATTTGTATCCTCCCCAAACCCCTGTTGCTTGGTGGCTCTGCCGACTTCCTCCTTCCAACCTGCTTCTTTTGCCAGGTGTTGACCTCCATGGCAAGGATGCAGGAAAACCTCGTTGTCTTTCGGTCGTGATATGGCAGAAAGAAATTAGGTTTGGAACCAAAGGGCTGAGGTTCCAATCATTGCCCTACCTCAAGCAGATCCTTAATCCAAGCTCTTCCTATTCAACTGCCAAAGCTGTTTTCCTAAATCTGGGGTCCGACAATGTCTATCCCTCAAGCAATAAACTCCTGCAGCTCCCCCGAGAGTTACAAATATGAAATCCTCTTGTTTTTTAAAACCCCTCCTTCCCTTTCTAGTCTTCTGATGCTTTCATTCCTCTCTTCTCTCTCTCCTACAATCTACATACACTGGCCTATTTGCTGTTCTTGGCACGTGACACTCTTTATCTCCTGACTCCTTGCTTTTTCTCTGTTTCCTGGCTTCCTTCAAAAGCTCAGCTCCGATTCTATCTTCTTCAGCAGGAGGCCTTTCCTGGTCTCTAGCTACTAATGCCTTTCCTCTTTAGATTTCTTTCATCTATTCTATATCTTTTATGTACATGGTTATTCACATGTGGTTATTTTGTCTTTCCCATTCAAATGCGAACTTCTCAAGGGCAGGGTTCCTATTTTGTCTTTATAGCCTTAGTGGTATTTAGCACACTGCCTGGAGCAAAGTGTCTGATAAAAGTTTGTTGATTGAATGCTATCTACTACTTACGTGACCTTATACAAATCATAGCTTCTGTGGGCCTAATCTGTAAAAGGAAAGGAGTTGGCCCCATTAAGGCCCCTTCCAGATGGAAATCTATGATCCAATAAGTCTATAAAGGTCTCTCCCCAAGCTACTACGGCCCGCTGCCATTGTAGAACCTCCAAACAGTTGTGAGCTAGCAGATGGCATCGGTTCCTTCTGGAACCAATAGATGAAAACCAAATGTCCCTGCTTCCCACCTCTGCTTCCATTTCTTAGCCTGACTTGGGAGGGCAGGCACTCCTTAGGTAGTTGTCCTAATTCCTCCACTCATCGCACCCCTCCCCCCCACTCATGCTGGGCATCCAGGACTTTCAGATTGTCACTTGCCTTGTGAAGAGGAAGCCACCAACATCCCTGGGGCTCCTGGGCTTCCCATTGGCCCATCTCTCTACCTGTGCAGTTGCTTCCTGACAGGAAGTTCTGTTGCCCTGGCGCTGGGTCTCCATGGCAACCCTTGCTTTTGAGACACTGAATGGAAACTGCTGGCATGGGGAGGCCGGTAGCAGAATACTGATTTGCCCAAGTGTCTGTAACACCGGCTGCATCTTAATACCTTTTCAGATACCCAATGGGCTAAAAATATAACCAGACTTGGACTCCGGCTGGAGACCCAGAGTAACACTGCAGCTGACTAGCCCCATGACAAGGAAAATGCAGCTAAAATTAGTCATCTGCCACAACTTGGGTGGGGATGTAAAATTCTAGGCACCCTTACAGGGGGTTTTGTTGGGTTGGGGGTAGGTGGGGAAATGGTAGATAAATTATGATGATAGATGTTTCCAGAGCCTGTAAACCTTGTGAGGGGACTAGTGAAAGTGAAATTATGACCATTTTCCAGATCACAGGATCACAGATATAAACTACAGGGGACCTTAGAAGTCTAATCCAACTCCCCTATTTTACAGATGAAGAAACTGAGTCCCAGAGAGGTAGAGATTTGCTCAAGGTCACAAGGTAGGGCACAGAAGTAGGTTAGGAAATTGAGGGTCAAAGAGATTAAACAGGTCATGCCGTAAACTAGGATTAATAGGTAATAGTGATCTCTAAGTAACACAACTTCAGGCTACAAAGGCAGACCGGAGAAGGTTTTTGCCTTCTAGGAGGTTATATTCCACTGGATTAAAACACAGGTCCTCTGCCTTCAAGTTGAGGGACTCAGGAATGGGATGGATGCCTCTTTCAGCTCCAGAATGGGTTTCCCTGCAAGACCAAGAAAGCCGAGGATTCCTTAGGATGGGAAATGTGGAAGGGAACAAGCCTTGTGAGAGGAGAACTGGACTAGGAATCCGGGCTAGCCATAATTTGTGATCCTCTTGGTTTTCCAACAGTGGCAGGCAGCCCTCTTCTCCATGGCTCCCAAGAGCTCTGATTGGGACAGAAAAATGCTATCTAGAGCTGAAAGGGATTCTATTAGGAAGAAAGAAATGACAGCTCCACTCATATCTTCTGAGGGAACTCAGTGTAAAGTGACAGGCGGAATGAATTCCTATTCTCCTTGGCAGGATTCACTGATTTTTTTCTTCTCTTTCCCGTAATCAGGCCCATGTCATTCAATTAATTCTGCATTTCCCAGGGCAGGAAGTAATAGTGGGGCTCTGAGGCAATGCCAGGGCCCCTACCATCTGCATTGCTACTCACCTCTCTCTACTAGCTGTAGATTCCTCAGCAAAACGGCATGTCTACACAACAGATAAACGGGAGTAGACTATAATTTTAAAGTTGTCAAAGTATATGCAGTAAGGTCTATGTAGGTTCATCTAAATTAATTCAGTTCTGGGAATTTTAGGGTACTATAGGTTTAAGATGAATTAACCATGTAACATTGCAGGGAAAGCAACCAGTGCTGTCCTGGGCTGCTTTAATAGAGGCATGGATCCAGCCCTAAGGAGGTGATAATCCCACTTTACTCTGTTCTAGTCAGATGACATTTGGGATTGCTGTTCAGTTCTGGGCACCATATTTTAGGAAGGACATTGACAAATTGGAGTACATGTAGAGGATTACAGTCAGGAGGTCAAGAAGACCAGACTGGCCAAACAACTATCGGGGCCACTTTTCCTTAATTATAGATTGAGAGTTAGACCAAATGACTATTCTAATTCTTAATCTATGACTCTAAATTACAGAAAGTTAGATTTAGACTCCAGGTAAGGAGGAGCCTGAACAATGAAGATTTTCCAAGAGTATAATGGAATGCCTCGTGGGGTAACAGAGGCATCGTCAGAAGGATTCAAGCAGATATTGCCTTCTCTGAGTTTCTCCATTCCCCCTCCTAACAACCAGAAGATAGATTTGACAGTTTAAAGGAACTGGGGATGGGGAGGCTGGAGAAGGAAAGACCCACAGGAAAAATAATGGCTGTCTTCAAGTATTTGAAGGGATCTTGAGTGGAAGTAGGGTTAGACTTACGTTGTTCAGCCATTTTCCAGTCATGCTCCGTTCTTCATGATTCCATTTGGAGTTTTCTTGGCAAAGATACCAAAGTCATTTGTCATTTCCTTCTCTAGCTAGTTTTACAGATGAGGAAACTGAGACAAACAGAGATTAAGTGACTTCCCTAGGGTTACACAGCTAGTAAATAAGGCCACATTTTAACTCAGGAAGAAGAGTCTTCCTGACTCCAGGCCCAGAACTCTATTCACTAGGCCAACTAAGCTGCCCTGCTATGGTTAGACTAAGGTAGGGTAATATATTTGGAGTTTGAAGGGACCTTAGACATCATTGGGTCCAATCCCTTAATTTTTCAGAATTTGTTCTTTTTTTTCCTAGAAGCCAGAATTAAAGTAGTGATAGAAAGGACACTGGATTTGGAATATGAGGACCTCAGTTTGAATATCAGTTCTCTTACAACCTGTATGAAAATCTCTTTAGAATTCATTTTCCTTAACTGTTATAAAATGAGATTAGATTAAGATCATCCCTAATGTCCCGTGCAATTCTAAATCTATGACCCCAAATTATAGGAAAGTAGATTTTTCTTCCAAGTAAAGAAAAACTTGCTAACCAGAGATATCCCGAAAGTGGAATAGACTGCCTATAGAAGGAAAGATTACACCAGAGAGCTTGAACAAAGGTTATACTGTCTATGACTTCCCCCCATTTCTCCCCTGGCATCTGGAAAAGAGAGCAATATCACCTGTTGTCACTGAGGGAATCCTTGCCCTCCCCCAACCAACCCTTTTTGCCTTATTGCCCAGTTTCCACCAGGTATAGGATGCCTGGGGTCAGCTGAACACCGACTCCCCCCTCACTTCCTTACCTCTAATGGAGGTATCCCACAGCCCCATTCTGCTTTAACACTGGAACCCACTATCATGTTGGGTACCATCTTCTGCCTGGCCCTCATTTCCCAAGGTCCTTGGAGCCTTTCCATCTGCCCTGCTACTTTCTCTTCCTGCTCCTTCTCTTTTTCATGAGTTGACCATAAACATGAACCCTCCTCCAATTAGGATGGGAAATCCTGGAGGGTAAAAACTATCTTGGTTTTCTGTTTGTGTCTCCAGTGCTTCAAGCAGAGTGAAAGATTAACAAACAGTTCTCCATCCCATGTTGTGGAGAGGTTTCCTACGTAGGTACAGGTTGAACTAGATGGCCTCTGGGGTCCCTTCCGACTCTGCCATGTGAATTCAATTCAACAAGATTAAGTACCCACTAGGCCCACAGCACCGCATTAGGCGTGCTGTGGATACAAATGATGAACATGATATGGCTTAAACTCTGCAAGCCTATTTGTGGCCCATCTAAATGAGACCAGGACCCTGACAGAGTACCCCAATGGAGAGTTTTAGGAGGAGGAAGGGAGAGGGCTTTGGGATCTTCCTAGTGGAATGCAGAGAGGCAAACTTGGATGATGTGAGCAGGATCACATAAACCAAGGCTGCAGGTTTAATCCCTGGATGAGCCTGTAGCTCTGAGCAGGGAAAAGCCTGATGCCACAGGCAGACAGTCTGGCCTTGTAGTCACAAGGGAAGAAGGGGGAGACAAAGTGAACCTGATTCCCATTGCTGGCAAAGCAAGGCAGCCTCTATAGGGAGGGGGGATTGTGATGGTGGAAGGAAGCATGATAGCATAGTTGATGCAGGTGGAGATACTGAAGAAAAGGGAGGAAAGCCTGCAGCCACCTTCCAGGATCATTTGTTCCTTCTTTCTAGAAGTGGGGAGTATGGCTGCCTGTTTTTGTTTATCTTTGTGCTCTGGGCAGTGATCACTGGGGCTACCTAGAGAGACTGATATTGGTCATCTGCTCCCCCTGCTGGCTGCTTCCTGTACATTCGGTGTGGAATGTCACAGAATCTCCAAGAGGAGACCCAGCCAAAGTCTCTGCACACTTGAAAGTTCACTGGACTAGTTGTTTCCACTTGACCTAGAGTTATTGAACTACCTGGGTGTTCCTGTTTCCATAACAGGACTGGCTGATGAGCCTCTTGTTTATGAGACCCATTGCTTCCAACGTTTAACAGCGGTCACCTTCAGGTCAAAGGGATGTTGGGTAATGATGAAAAGCTTGTCATGGTGGTGCATGCCTGGAATTCCTCCGGGCTTCTGAGGGAGGCTTGGGAATTCTGAGTTTCACTAGGTTTAAAACTCATCTGAGGCCCTCACCAACTTGGGCATTATCATGGTGAGCCATAAGACAGAGAGCACAGTAACCCAGGGTTAATCCCTAAGGAAAGGTGAATAGAGCCAGGTCAGAAATGGAGCAGGCCTGAGCTTCTGTCTATGTCAGAAGTGAGATCAGGCCCAAGGTGGGAAATGAGGAGATCTAATCCCCCCCCCAAAAAAAAAGGGAAAAAAGGAGAGGTCAAGAGGAAGAAGGGGAGAGAAAGAAGAGTGGAAGAAAGGGAGGGGAGGAGAGAAGGGGGAAGAGAAGAGGGGAGGAGAGATTTATGTCCATTGGGCTGGAACCAATTACCAGATTTTGCATATAATTATAACTCAAATAGTGTCATTTGCTGTACTTCAGTATACTCAGAGGACTTGGGTTCCAGGTACAACTGGTTGTATGACTCCGCACAAGTTATTTAAACCAGAATTCCACATCTATGTAATTTGCATATGAGGTAAACCTGAATTTTTTATCCTTAGTGATCTGGAGCAGTTTTTTATATGGTCACTAACTTGTAATTCTTCCTGTTTATTCCTATCATTTGATCATTTAGCTTTTTAGTGACTAAGTTCTTTGTCGTATATTTATGTTAAATCTCTACATTGCAGAGCTATAAGCTGCTTATCTCATTACCTGTTCTCTTAGGACTTTTACATCTGGGACCTCAGAGAAAATACCTTAGAGACAGTCTAGCTCATGAGATCATAGGATCATAGAGCTGGAAGCAGAAGTAATCTAGTTTGACCCCTTCCTTTTATTAACCAAAGAGGAAAATGAGACTGTTGTCTTCATTTCTTCATCCAGCAGGCTTCTTGTGAAGAAAACCCTTTGTGACCACACTGAGGGCAGGGGGAGGACCATTGTTGGATTGGTTCATAGTACTTCTAGTAAACATTTATTGAGTCCCTATTACTCTGTATGGTATAAGGTAACTTTGGGGGTGGTGGGCGGGGCCATACAGACATCACAGACATCTGAGATCAGAACATTCAAAATCTTATTACAGAAAGTCCTCTTCTCAAGGAGTTTATAATCTAGCCAGAGAAAAAGTAGGTAACAATTAGAGGCTGATGGAAGACCAACTGTATCAAGAAGGTTTCTTCAGGTCATGGACGTCTTTCATTGTTGTTGTATTGGCCGTGGTTAGCTCAATGCCTGACACCTACTAATGACTTCATAAATACTTGTGGCACTGTTGCCTAAGTGCTGGTGGAGATCAGGAAGGGGAGAAAGCTGTATGAATCAGAGTTGTCTTCATTTGAAGAGGGGTGTGTGCGTGTGTGTGTGTGTGTGTGTGTGTTCTAATGTCTTGGCCAGCTCTAAATTGCTCTGATTTATAGAGGAAGGTCAGGCTTGAACTGGATCTTGAAAAAAGAGTAGTGTAACAATAACGGAATATGATATTTTTGAGTGCTTAAGGGTATACAGTGTTTTATGTAGATTTTCTCATTTGACTCCATAACAACCGTGTGAAGCAGGTAGTGTAGGTGTGATCAGTTTCATTTTGCAGATGAGGAAGCTGGTCAAGTGATATGGTCGCACCTGGTAGAGATCCCTCTTGGTTCTTAAGCCCATCCCTCTTTCCACCTCACCAAGTTGTTGCTCACAGTGTCAATCACATTCTCATACTCTCATTATGCTATCTGGATATGAATCACTTATCACAACAACTGGAGAAGAATTACAATTGATGAGGGCCCCGATGGCTAATGAAGAGATGTCTGATGGATGTTCACAGGCTGCAGCATTTTCCCCAGTGATGACTTGAAGAGAAAAAAAAATAATTTGGGCACAGTTTAGAAAGGATATTAGTAGACTGGGGATTGTCCAGAAAGGGGAAGTCATATGATCAGGTCATCTGAGGATTATCTAAAGGGCCAAGGGATTTTTTAGCCTGAAGAAAAGACTTAGGGGGAACTTGATCGCTGTCTTCAAATATTTTAAGAGATGTTACTGGCATAGGGATTAGATTATTCTATATGGCCCTAGGAGCAATAAATAGATGATCTCAAAGGACCCTTCTAATTTTAAGACTCTAAGAGATGTTATAATGGGTCAGGAGAGGGTGTTTGGGGATTTCTTTCTCCAGAGAAGCTAACCTGGGCTCAACCCTGCCCTCAATGAGTTTTTAATCTACTTGATGGAGGCAGGGCTCAGCATGCCACATAAACACATTCGTATTCAAAGGACAGCTCAAAAATCAAATGGAAAAATTCCTATTTCTGAAGCTGAAAAGGACTTCAGAGGACATTTAATTCGGCCCCTCACTTTCTAGACAAGACAATTGAAACACAGGTAGATGAGTGTTTGGAGGGGGGGAAGGAGGGGGACGAAGTCCTAGCATCCCTTCTTACTGTTGCCTTATGTCCTTCTACCACTTAAACAAATATCTTCCAAATGTGCAGAAATCTAGATCCTTAAATTCTCTAAGATTCTGTGTCCTAGAAAAAGGATGAAAGGCAAACTAGTCCTTGTTATTCTATTCATTCACAAGTCTAGGAGATCTGAGATCTCCAGGGATTTGTCTCCCTCCAACCTATTTTTCCAAGGGCAACATATTGCTTCCTAAAGCATGACTCTCGCTGGATTATGCTCTTGTTCAGTGATTTACCGTGTTTACCTTTTACTTGATCCAGCTTCTTGCCTATTTACTTCCAAGTCCCACTCTCCTTTTAGTCAAACTGGCCTCTTCACTGTTTACTGGATGTATCATATGTTCATTTCTGGCTCTACTATATGTCCCAAGCTGCTTTCCCAGTATGGAATATCACACTTATTCCTCATCAAACCATAAAACTAGAGTGCTGGCTTAGAGTCAGGAAGGCCTGGGTGCAAATCCCAGGAATCAGATCTCCAAAATTTACTAGGTGTGTGACCATGGGCAAATTTTGGCTGGTTTTCTCATCTGTAGTATGTGATAATAATACTTGTAGCTCATACTTTGCAGGGCTGTTAGAAGGATCAATTGAGATTAGGATCAGTCATCAAACCAAATCTTGTCATTTTATAGGTGAGGAAACCTGAGTCCCAGAGATATTAAGTGACTTGTCCAGGGTCACACAGCTGGTTAGTATCTGAAGTGAAGTCTGAATCTCAGTCTTTCCTACTCCAGCCTCAGTGCTTTTTCTTCTACACCTACTCCTTCAATGATAACATGTTCAGACATCAAAGTGGCCCAATGGCTAGCATGTTGGACTTGGACCTGAGTTCAAATCCTGCCTCAGACACCTCCTGACTGTGTGACTTAGGGCAAGTCACTTGATCTTTCTTAGCTTTTCTTGTCTGTAAAATAGGGCTAATGAGAGTACCTACCTCCCAGCATTGTTGTGAGACTTAGATAATATGTAAAATGCTTTGCAAACCATAGAAATACCATATAAATGTCAGCTATTAATGATAATGATCTTATCTGAGTTGTTTTCCATCAGCAGGGATGTACTGGGGATGATCTATCTGATCGCCTTTTCCTATAGACTAGACCAGCATGTCAGGCTGAGGTCAGGGGCAGCCTCCATGGCTTCAGCAGAGCAGGATGAAGTTAACAGGTTCTCTGTGGGAATGGTGTGAGACCTCAACCCCATTATCACATTGCTCCCATTAGCACTTTACACTAACTAGCCCAGACCACAGAAACCCCAGGAGAGAGGAGCTCTCTGCAGACTCTATGTCACCCCCTCCCCCAAATTGGGCAGGCAGAGATTAAAGCAGAAAATGGCCAATTTCATGACTGCAGCCAAGACAGAAGGAAAGCCAAGAGGGCTCTCAGCAGCCAGAAACCAATTCTGAATTTCATTTCTTTGCTGGAATTTTAGTTTGATTGATTTCTTTGTGTGTGTCACACTGAATCACCAGTAACTGGACCTCGCCCACCTGCTCTGTGTTGTCCTCTGGTAATTCAGCCCACCTCCACCCAATGCCCAGTAAGGTACAAGTTTCCTCTGTTAAAAGCAAATAGATATTTCACAAGAATGCCTGGCTCTGGAGAGTCCTGAGGGCTGCTGAATGTGTTCCTAGGAAGACTTGGAACCTCCAGGTTAAGCACTGCATCTTTCTAAAGGAGGGAAGGTCTGATTTCAACCCTGCTAGAAAATGTATGAAAACAGTCCCTCCCTTTCCTTTCCATCTCCACCCCATTTTCCCCATTAAGGGTCTGATACCCAAATGGTGATGAGCCCAATAGCCATATTATGGGGGGTGACTCTACAAGTTGGCTTCTACCATAGTTATGACCCTCTCCTGCTTGTCAGATGGGGAGGAAATGTCAGTCAACAAGGATTTGATAAGTACTTGTTATATTCCAGGTACTAAGTGCTTGGGAGTGCAAAGAGGGGCAAAAACACAGTAGCTGTCCTCACATTTTCATGTAGGAGACAATATAAAGGCCCATGCATGCAAGATATGTGCAAAATAGACAGGAGGGAATCTCAAAGGGGAGCCAGAAGTGGCGGAGTGGAACTCCTGCAGAAGGTGGAATTTGAACTGAGTCTTGAAGAAAGCCAAAGAAATTCAGAGGTGGGGATGAGGAGGAAGAGCATTCCAGGTGTGGAGGACAGCCATGCAAATGGCACAGAGATACAAGATGGAGTGAGGTGTGGGAGGAAAAGGAAGGAAGCCAGCAGTTGGATCCTAGAGTGTGTGGAGGGGAAGTCAAGTATGAGACTGGAAAGGCAGAAAGGGGCCAGGTTGTGAAGGGCTTTAAGGGACAGGGTTTATATGTGATTCTGGTGGTAGTAGGGAATCACCAGAGTTCATTAAATTGAATGGTGACATATTCCTACATTACAAAAGAAAATTACTTTGACAGCTCAGTGGAGGATGGTTTGGAGTGGATTTTTTGCAATATCATAGATTTTTTGCAATAGTCTAGGCTTGAAGTGATGAAGGCTTCAGTGAGGTTGGTGGCTGGGTGAATGAAGAGAAGGAGGTGCATATGAGAAATGTTGTAAAGATAGAAACAAGATTTGGCAATGGATTGAATATGTAGGGTGAGTGAAAGTGAGGAATGATGATTTCTCCCTAGGTCTGTGGAAGCTCGGTGACCAGGAGGATGACAATGCTATTGATGGTAATAGGGAAATTGGGAAGAAGGGAGTGTTTGAAGGGCTCTGGTTTGGACTTGCGGTTGCAAGGATGGGAGTCATTTATGTCCAACACTTCATCCCCAGGTAACAGGGCTAGGTCACATTGACCTCTGAACCCTCTAGAAATAATTAGGTTACAATGATCTGCTGACTTATCCCTTCTTTCTCTAGACTATGTCAAAATGAACTCCCAGTTCTTCTGGACTGGGTTAAGGTGACCCAGTTGGAGCACTCTTGAGTGCTCCATCAGTGTCCAACTTTGGGGAATGTTGTTGAGGCAAATCCTTCACAGAATGGGAGGTTAGTTTAGTTATTTTTTAATATCCTTTCCAAGTCTAAGCATCTGTGATTTCAGGCTTAGGAGGGAAGTCCTCTCCCCAATAAGATTTTTCTTATGAGTTTCATCCCTTTAGGGATGAACAAAGCTTAGGGCTTTGATCCTGGTTAAAATGCAGAGCTCCTTGGGAAGGTATATTAAGATCAATATCTATCAGGATTTTTCCCTCCTCCCCCCACCCCTACTCTATCTCAGACACACACACACACACACACACACACACACACACACATCTAACCCTGTAGGTTAGTCTAGTTCTTTCCCTAAAACCACCTAAAACTAGGATTTGATTGACCCAGTAGATTAAGACAAAGGTCAGGTTTCCTGTCCTGATGGCCTCAGTCCATGTTCACATGGATTCCTGATCACCTGAAGATATAAAGAAGACTGCCAATGGGGAGTAGAGTGGAGGAGGGGCTTTCAGACTTGCTGAATACCCCAAGGCTATGGAAATCACCACATACTGCCCTGCCAGCTGACCCAGTTTGGTATGGTAGCCAGCAGGGACCTGTCTAGCTGAGTTAAATGCTGTGTCCTTATTGACTCTCTTTTCTGTGCTATGGCTATGAATAACTTACAAGTGTCTTATTTCGTTCCCATATTGTACCTAAACTAACAGAAGATCAGCTTGAGCCAGGTCTTTCCTACTGTAGAATAGTTACACTGTAATCTGTGGACTTTTTGCTTCAAAGGAAATGAGGTGAAACCTAAGGACAGATTTTTTGGGGGGGAGAGGGAAGGGGAGTTATGGGTAGGATGTGAAGCAGTGGGGAGTTTGCACAAAACTCTACATCTTAAAAAAATTTTTTTCAATGAAAAAAAGTTCATTTTCTCTCCCACTTCCCACTCCTCCCCCATTAGAAAAACAAAAACCTTCTAACAAATATGCATAGTTAAGCAAAACAGATTCTTGTGTTGGCCATGCCCAAAAATATATGTCTCATTCTGCACTCAGAGTGCATCTCTACTCTGTCAGGAGATGGATAGCATGCTTCATGGATCCTCTAGAATTGTGGTTGGTCAGAGGTCACGAGTCTTTAAAATGAAGGGACAGTTTTTAAATGTAGTTTAAAAACGTAGTTTATAGTTTCAGTTTAAATGTAGGTATAGTCTTTAAATGTAGGCATAATTTCAGAGAAACCTGGGAAGACTTACACGAACTTATGCAGAGTGAAGTGAACAGAACAAGGAGAACAATTCATATTGTAACATTTTAAAGTCTTTGGGCTCTTGAGTATTATAGCCCCAGTAGGAAAGACGGGGACAACAGAGGTAAATTTCTGCCCACTTCAGAGCTTTGCCCTCTCCCTGGGGGTCTGCCTATTCTTTCTTGCTGTAATGGAAGACTTGGAAAAGATCTTAGAGATCATTTAGCCCAGTCCTCTTATTTTATGGTAGAGGAACCTGAGGACTGGAGAAGGTGAGCTATACTGGCCCACAGTAATAAGTTGTAGAGCTGGGATTTGAACACAGACTTTCTAACTGTGTACTTTCCACTACTGTGATCTCTTCCAAGGAAAGCCACTGGGCCTGAAAACTACAACCTCAGTAATATATGAAGAAAATGGTACTCAGTGAGACTTGCCTCAGGGTCATGTAGCTAGTAAGTGACAGAACCAGAAAGTGAGCTCAGGCTTCTTGATCCCACGTCTTACACTCTTTCCATACTTCTCAGGCACTGGGTAAGTGCTTGTCACTCTGCATACCAGGAACAATGACAGAACCTCAAAGTTGGAAGTGTGTCATCTAGAGGCATCCCTCTCCTCAGAGGTGATGAGCACCCCCTCCCTGCCCCCCAAAGCTAAAAGCTGCCATTTATTTTATTAAAGTATTAAAAATACCCTTATTTATTTGTTTACTTTTTACTAATCATTCAGAGAACACAGTTAGAAACAAAGGCATTTTAATGAAATAGCATAGAAAGAAAAGTAATAGGACATTTCCCCCATAAACTCAAGATACATTCTTGGAAAAATATACACACCATCCATGGGAAGGGTAGACACTACTAGAACACACTTATAGATGGGCACACGGGTAAGAATCAGATGTGACCGGGGCATACACATGTGAAAGAGCATGCCTCTGATGCTTCACGGATGCTGATGTCTTCTGATGGTCATCATGCTGTTCTCTGCTGGTGTCTTTGTGTGTGTAGTCTATGCCAAGAAGTGCCCCAATGGCTTTATGGTCACTGATAGGAATGACTCTGCTAGACATATACTTGTGGAGTATCTCTCTACTTCCAGGTTCAGCTGGAGTCCTCAACTGGTTTGCCGTCCCTTCATAAGAGGAAGAATAGGTTTTCTCTTTTAACCTAGAGCCCAAAGGATTAAACTTTAGTATTTTTTAAACCCTTCACATTCCCAGTATCAGACCAGGGAAAAGTCTGTAGTTGCTTTTCTTCCCATAAAGAAAGAGAGGTCTATTGGTTCCCAGAGTCCTAAGTTCCCAGAGTTCCTAAGAGTGACTATCCTCTCTGGAAGGAGAATTTTTACCACCACTGTCTGAGCATTTGGGGAACACAGAACAGTCAGCCAGTTAAAAGCTCGCAGCCATTTAATCTGTCTCAGAGCATTGTGCCAGACCACTGTTTGACTTAGGGTTAGAAGTTTCTTCTTATATCTTCTAAATAATATTTGTTATCCCCTACATTAAGATATAAGCACTTTGATATCAAGAGATTTTTTTTCTTTTTCTTTGTAGCCCTACAGCTAAGTACATGATGATTAATAAACACCTATTGACTGATTGTATCTCCTGATTAATTGATCGTAACTCCTAATTCCATTATGAGAATCATGTATCACCAAACCTACTTCAAGAAGAATTGTACCAAAGTAATCCTTCAAGAATTAGGGGTTTGGTACATTGGTTTCCCCTTCAGTGGAAGACTTTTCATGTATCTCATGCAGATTAAAAGGAGGGGCAGAGAACAAAAGAATCCAAGTGGAACCAACATATTGCTTTACTTTCCACCTTAATCTTTTGCTGCAGATTCCTATAGCTTTTATTGTATAGCTTTTGTTGCTCTTGCTTTCAACCCACTGTTAGAAAGGAAGGAAAGAAAAAAAAGAGCGCTTACTGTGTGCATAGGGCTAAGGGTTTTAAAAAAATATTATCTCACTTGATCCTTACAACAGACAACTCTGGGAGGTAGCTGCTGTTATTATATCCATTTTACAGATGGAGAAATAGAGGTGGACAGAGGTTAAGTGACTTGCTTGGGGTCATACAGCTAGTAAGTGTTTGAGACTGGATTTGAATTCAGATTCTCCTGACTCCAGACCCAGAGCTCTGTTCACTATGGCGCTCCCTAGCTGCCCTAGTGGGCTTCTCAAAAGAGACCTCAATGGGGATCTAAGTCAAACCACACTGGAAGTCCCTTTTGAAACATCTAGTCTTTGCAGGAAGACTTGCTGTGGGGAAAATCCTATTGCTTCTCAAAGCAGCCCATTCTACTTGGAGATATCTTTAACTGTCAGGGAGTTTTTTCTCTTCTCAAATGAAATTTGCCTCTTTGCAATTTCCATTCATTGCTGCTGGTCCTGCCCTCTGGGTCCAAGCAGGTATTAAGCCTTCAGATCCCAGAAGAGAGCCACCATCCCCTCCCTAATCAACCTTTCACCCTCAAGGCTTGTATGGATGAATATCCTGGGTTTCTTTAGCAATCCCCAGATGGCATAAGGTTTAGGGCTGTTATCCCATTCTCATTGCCTTCCTGTGCATTTTCTCTAATTTATATTATATTATGTTATGTTATTCTCTATAGTTTATATACTATTATACCATATATTATATAATATATTGTAATATATTATACTATAGTCTATATTATAGCTTATCTATTTTATGTAACTTCTAAACATCTATAGTGGCAACTACACTGGCATACTCAGGATGGGTGCTAGCACAGGTTCTTCAATCTGCTTTACTACAAAAGATAGCTGTTTAAGGGGTCAACATTCATGTAGAATCTCGACCAGGGAAATCACAAGATCCTTCTCATAAGGGAGTTCCCAAAGCAAAATACCAACTCAGAGTATGTATACACTTCTCAGAGCCAGAAGGCATCACAACCCTAGTGACTCAGTGCCTAATTAGAAATTAGCAAAAGGTGTGAAAGCCTTTCTACAAGCAAGCCTCCTCAAAGCAAGCTTCCCTTAATGGGTTTCACCTGAGGTCTATGGGTAGGGAAGACCCTACATCCTGTTAACATCATAACTTGGCACTCAGAACTTAATAAAATACTCCAATGAGGTGGCTCAGTAAAAAGAATTCTGGGCCTGGAGTCAGGAAGACTCATCTTTGTGAGTTCAGCTGTATGACTCAGTTTCCACATGTGTAAAATTGAGATCATAACAGCACCTGCCTCCCAGGGGTGGTGTCTAGGATCAAATAAAATGAGATAAAGCACTCAGCACTTGGCACGTAGTAAGTATTTAATTAAGTGCTTGCTCTTTTACCCTTTCCCTTCCTTAAACAGGACGTGTCCTACCATAGCCCTAGTCTTGGACACTATGCCTTTCTTAATGCAGCCTAGGACCAGAAAACTTTTCTGGATGCCTTGTCACTGTTGATTCATATGGAGCCATCAAAATCTTTTTTCAGATAAACTGCTATCCAAACCTCTCTCCCCGTGTTGTATATTTGAAGTTGATGGTTTGAACCCTAGAGTAAGAATTTACATTTGTACTTGTTAGTTCCTGTGTCATTGAATTTGAGCTAGTGTTCTAGACACTCAAGGTCTTTTTGAATGCTGTCTGTATAACCTAGTATGTAAGGTCTCCTATCTACTGGATAGCATGTTGGAAGGACAAGAGTTCAAATCTTGACTTTAATATTTAGTATGTTATTATAGGCTAGTCAGAAAATTACTAGACTCCAGAGTTGGGAGGGACTTTGTTGGTGATCTAGAGTAACCCATCCCTAAAAAAGAATTCCCATGATATCATACCCAATAACCTTTTTCTTAAAGACCTTCGATTATTTCAATTCTCTGAGCCATAATTTCCTCATTTGTAAAATGGAGCTAATAATGCTTTCACTCCCTATATCACAGTTTTATTGTAAGGCTTAAATGAGATAATGTATGAAAAGCATTTGGCAAAGTGCTACATAAATCTAAGTTTTTATTATTGATCCCTTTGATTCAATTCAATTTCCACAAGAATTTATTAATTTGCCAGCCACTTATTATTTGAATGACCAGAATCATGGATTTAAAAGTCATAAAGGATGGGTTGGGGTGGGGGTTGGAGAGGAAGAGGACAGTTGTCATTAGTCCTAACTCAGCCTCTGGTGCACTCAGATTCCCCCAGTAATTTCCAGGACTAGACAGAAACCCCTCCTATTAATTACAAATAAATGACTAAGGTACAAACATTTGCAGTTGTCAGGTTTTCTAAGGCACAGAGGGATATTGGGTTGACTCTACTGGATGCCCTCTTCAGTCCAATTACCTTCTTCCTTCTCCCTCCCCTGTTTCTAGTTGTCTCCAGTGGATGCTCCCTCTCCTTCCTTCTCCCTAAACAAATAGGAAGAAAAAGCTAGAAAATGGAGATGGTCATGGTGGCATCTGTGGAAACCCTGAGTTCTTTGTAAAATCACAAAATTCTATTTTATGGAGGAGTCAGAACTGACCTGCTTTTGTTTTCCTCCTGGCACCATGTTTGACTTCCTCTGGACTTCAAAAGTCTGTCTTTAATCCTTACTCTTCCCCTTTCTTGTAGCCTCAGCACCTCAAACTTAATGTTTCCTTCCTTCCTCTGTATCATCCTTTGGTCCTGGTACTGCCCTCTGGGGCCAAACAAAACAAGTCTACCCTACCCCCCAACTCAAATCAACTTTAGGTTAAACATGCCCAGTTCAAAGCCCTTTGCCATTGTGGTTGCCCCCCTCTAGACAGGATCTACTTTATGAATGTCCTTCTTAAACCTTGGTGCCCAGAACTAAATACTCCAGTGCTCTAGATGAGGTCTGACAAGGGCAGAGGACAGTGGGACTCTTGCCTTCCTATTCCCAAGAGCTATGCTCCTCTTATTACAGCCCAAGACCATGTTACATCACATTGATTCATATTGAGTTTCTGGTCCTCTAAAACCTCTAGCTCCTTTTCAGAACAACTTCTGCTTACCCATCCCTCCTTGATTACTTTTTTGTACTCAAATATAAGACTTTACATTTATCACTATGAAAATTCTTCTTGTCACATTCAGCCCAGTGCTTGAGTCTGTCAAAATCTTTTTGGATCTTGACTCTGACTTCACTCAAATGATTTTTTTGGAGTGAAGGAAAAGATAAATGTAGAGAGAAAGATGGAGAGGCGAGAGGAGGGGAGGAAAAAAAGAAGGGAGGAGAGAAACAGAAGAAAGGGAAGGGGAGAAACCTAAGAAAAGCCATTCCTTTCCAAGGTTTAGCCTACAGCTCAAAGGTTTTAAGAGGGAATATATTCTCTACTGAAAGTAAGTGTATATGTTCCTTTGATGAGGATTTACTGTACAATTCAACTGTAAGGTATTTTATGTACAAGTTGCCTGATAAGGCCTCCTGTCCCTGTTGTGGCCTCTGGGACTATGAAAGGGGCCCTGCTCCTCAGATGCTTAGGGACATAGCTTATTCTAAACCTACTTTTCTTATGAACCACAAGTCTTTTCATTCAATTACACCATTCTATTGAACTGAATAACCCCTAGCACAGTGCTTTGCTAATAGTGTGTTTAATACATGATTTTTGAATGAGGCATAAATGAAAAGTTTTCTCTTCTCAGTCAAATAATTTCCACCTTGGGCTTTAGCTGTAAGATCTCCCTGGAATGCTCTAACTCTATCTGTGCCTGTCAAAATGCTACCCATTTCTCCAGGTCCGACTACAATGCTACTTCTTCTATGATGATGCTTTGCCTAATGCTGCTAGCTACGGTCTTCCCTTCCTCTGACACTCACCTTTACTTGGAAGATATCTCTCAAGGCACTTGTCCTATTTTGACTTGTACTATAGTTATTTGTGCAAAACTTAACAATCTTCCCCCCTACAAAATCTGCCCCTCCCCGAAACTTCTCTATTTCTGTTGACAACACAATCCTCCCACTCACCAAAGCACTTTACCTGGTGAATCATCTTTGACTTTTCTCTCCTTCACCTCCCCACAACCAAATAGTTGCTACGTCCTGTTTGTCCACTGCAGAAATCTTTCCCATTATTCACCTTACCCTCTTAGCTGAAAATTCTCTCTCCCTCTTAAAATTCCTCCCAGTATTTTGGAGGATTTCTACTTTGCATTGGTCATGGTCTCCCTTGTATTATACTCACTTGATTATATATAATTCCCCCTATTTCTTAGGTCAGCTTCTCAAAAGCAGGGCTTGCATCAAATGTGTTTATATTCTCTATACCTAGCATAATTCTTTGAATGGAGCAGGCACTTGATAAATGTTTGTGGACTTGAATTATCTTATCCTCCTACTAAACTGTAGGTTGCTTGAGGATAGTGACTGTGTTTTGTTCATATCTGTATCCCCAAGTGTACCCAGCACAAGACCCATACCATGGTAAGTAGGCACACAGTAAATATATTGGATTGAACCACAAAGAAGAATGGCAAGGGTTGTTGGGCCAGAGGGCTATGAATTCTCCAGGGATCAGGAGGTGAGTAGACCTGGGCATATTCTCAGTCCAGATATTCTCAGTCCAGGAGAACTTTTAATGCTAAGAATTTCTGAAAGGATAGAGAAGGGTGATCTCTTTAAACCAGCTTACCAGTGAGCTCAAATATAACTCAAGGGCCTTCTTGCATAAAATATCTCTGCCCAAACTCCACTATCAGAATTTCATTCCATCAAGTTATTAAACTCTTCTTTTAAAATATAAATATCCTTAAAAAGGGAGGATATCACTCTCAGGGGTCCCCATCTTACTGGTGAATTAGTTTGGTCAGGTGCTTTCCTCTGAAACAACCAGCTAACATTAGGTTCTTAAGGAATAGGAATTTTGCAGAACATTGAGTGAAAAGCATTTTTGGAGCATGGGACACTGTCTTGCAGAGTGGGCTTATGTGAGAAATTGGAGGGTGTGTGAGGGCAGTAGGCTCTATACCAAGGGCCTCTGGGTGCCTAGTGCCTGGGAAGTAGGAAAGGGGCACAAAAAGAGAAGAGGGGCTGGTTGGAGCTGGTCTATAATCCCTGCTACAAGAGACATGAAACTGGTGGAACAATTAAACTAGGGGGTCCTGAGCAAGACTAAAACCAGTGGGAGTGGGGGAGTCCACACTAAATCTGGCACCAATATAGTGAGTCCCTTGAAGGTGAATGGTGTCACCATGTTGCCTAAGGATAGGTGAACAGGTCAAAGTTTCCATGCCAATCAGTGATGGAATCAGATCCGTGAGTGGCTGTTGTAATTTCCAACCTGAATGAGATAGGGAGATCCAGAATAAAAAAAACATGGAGGGGGGTTGGGGTGGGAAGGATGCCAAAGAAAAACTTCTACTTTTCCATTTGTCAGAGGAAATCTGCTGAGGCTACTAGGTGGTGTTCCCAGGGATTTAGGACATTGATACTTCTCTTATAGAAATATAAGCAGAAGTCACAGTTGCCCATTGTATCATCCAAACCTGCTCAGGGTCACCAAAGTCCGATCCTAGAGAGGGTCAGAATCCACCCATCTCTACTTCGGTTTTCAGTAAGACAAAAACTTCAGCGGCATTTTAATTTTCCTTTCCCTTTCTCAGGCATCTTTCTCAGGATAGGTCCCTTCTCTGGATAACTTCCTTTTCTGGGGTTCTTTTAACCAGAAGTTAAGGTAGCACAGGCATCATGGCCATTTGGTACAGCATTATCAGCACTGAACATGGAGAAGACTTGGATTCAAATCCTTGCTTGCAGACTTACCAGCTCGGTGACCTGGGGCAAGGCATATCACTCCTCCAGGAGGCTGCTTCCTCATCTGTAATGTGAAAGGTTTGGATTAGAGGTTGCAAATATATTTGCGGACATTAATGAAGTGCCCATTGAGTGGAGACATGGAACTAAGTGTGGAGAAAGATTCTGAAGTTAGATAAATCTTGCTCTTTGTCCTCATTGAGGGTCTGGCTAACTATATAATATTCACCAGACAAAAAAAAAAGCAACTCTCTGGGACTATAAATTACAGATCTGCATTAGCACAGGGGTTTCCTCACCAGGAGTCCCCAATACCCATGAAATCTCAGGCCTGATTAGGAAAGGAAAAGGAAGAGAGAAGAGATGGAGAAGGAAGGGGAGGAGAGGGAGAGAGGAAGAGAAAAAGAGAGGGGAGAAAGAGAGAGGAAGAGGAGGGTAGAGAGAGGAGGAGGAAGGATGGGGAAGGGGAAGGGGAAGGAAGGAAAAGGAAGGGGAAGGAAAGGGGAAGAGAGAGCAGAGAAAGAAAAGAGAGTGGAGAAGAGGGGAAGGGAAAGGAGAGGAAAGAAGGGAAAAAAGAAATAGGCATAAAACAAAGTGCTGTGTGGTTGGAGGCAGAGGGGGTTATCTCCATGAAGGTGAAGGGGAGAAGGCTTCCTAAAGAATATGTCATTTGAGTGAAGCTTTAAAGGATAGGTAGGAATTGATGAAGTAAAGAGGAGAGAGAATATTCTAGGCATAGAGAGCAATCTAGCTCTAATAATCTGTGAAAGTTATGAAGTCATAATAATAGTTCTTCATAAAAAGTTTCCTGTAGGCCTTTAAAGAGAGGCTTTCATGTGGTATAGTGGATAAAAATTGGTCTTGTGCATCAGAAAGACCAGAGTCTGAGTTCCTCCTTTGACACTGCATGACCTTAGTCAAGTCATTTTACTTTATTCAGCCACATTTATCTTATCTGTAAAAGGGTGATAATAATAGTGTCTACCTTAGGTGTTGCTGGGAAGATGAAACATGCAATAAAATTTTTGGCAAACTTTTAAGTACTGTATAAATATTAGCTGTTATTATTTTTACAAGTACATACAAAATATTGTGCCTCCCACCCTCCACCCCGAATGTGAGTAGGAGTGAGAAAAGTCACTAACCACTGAGAGGGACCAAGAAAGACTTCATGCAAGTGTTGATGTAAGAACTTTGCTTTGTAGGAATCTAGGAATTCTAAGAGTCCAACGTCAAGGTCAAGTGCATTCGTGCATTTGAGACATGGCAGACAACCTGTTCAAAGGTGTGGAGGTGGGAGATGGAATGTTCTATGTCCTCACCATAGTGCACTAAAATGGTCTCCGAAGTCCCTCCGGTGCCATCACATGTTAATTGCTTTAGGATTCCATAGCAGCGTCCCTCTCATCTCTTCTACATTTCCATTTTTGCTCTCTGAAACACATTCCCGCTAAGGTGTTAACTGATAATTATAGAAGGTGTGTTAGCTGTGAATAGTTTGAGTATTTGTGTTTTAAAAGGTGATTCTAAGAGATGGAAAAGCCTCCAGGCATCCTGGAAGGGGGAAGTCCTCAGAGAACCTTAAAGCTGGCAGAGACCTTAGGTACCATCTAGTCTCTCATTTAACAGATAAGGAAACCAAGACCCTTAGACTTGCTCAAGCTTACAGGACATGTAAAGTGGGTTTGAACTTAGATTTTCTAACTTCAAGTCTAGGGCACATTTTTAGCAGATTTTATTCTATAGAATCATTAGTTTTGATCCCCTGGAAGCACCTAGTTCAAAATGTTTCATGAATGTTTGCTTCTCACCCTCACCATGCTAACAGCTTCAGGGGTTAAGGTTGGAGAAATATTCCAGGGTTGGAATGAAACTCAGAGAGCCCATCCTCAAACCAAAGCATGAATCCCTTCTGTGCCCTACCTGATGAATGATTATCTACCCATCACTTGCAAAATCTTTAGTGATGGTGAACTCAGTACCTCAAAATCTTGTTTTTGTATCACTCTAATTGTTAAAAAAAAAAGTTCTTCCATAAAGACTTACATGAACTGGTGCGAAGTGAAGTGAGCAGAATCAGGAGAACATTGTACACAGTAAAAGCAATTTTGTAAAGATGATCAGCTATGAAAGATTTAGTTACTCTGATCAAGATAGTGATCCAAAATAATTCCAAAGGACCCATGATGAAAAATGATATTCACCTCCAGAGAGAGCAAACTGATGAACTTTGAATGCATATTGAAGCATACTTTTAAAGCTTTCTTAATTTTTCTGTTTTTGTCTGTTTTCTTATGCAACATGGCTAATATGGAAACATGTATTGCATGAAGTCACATGTAGTTGATATCAAATTGTTTGCCTGCTCAAGGATGCGGGAGGGATGGGAGAGAGGGAGAGAATTTGGAACTCAAAATGTTAAAAAAAAATGGATGTTAAATTTTTACATGTAATTACGAAATATTTAATGAAATAACATTTAAAAAAAGTTCTTCCATATGTTGAGTAATAATAGATTATAGATCAAAATCTTAGAGGTACCTAGATGGTGTGGTGGATAGACTGGACATGGAGTCAAGGAAACCTGAGGTAAAATCCAGCCTCAGGCATTTACTAACTGTGTGACCCTGGAAAGTCACTTAATTTCTGTCTATCTTGGTTTCCTCATTTGTAATGTGGAGATTATAATAACATCTACTTCAAAGAGTTTTTATGAAGACAAAATGAAATGATATTTGTAAACCATTTCACAAACATTAAAACACTATATAGAGGCTAGCTATTGAAGCCTTCTTATTTCTATGGGTGAATGAACTGAGGGCCAGAGAGATTAAGTGTCTCTCCAACATTATACAGATAATATCTGAGGATGGATTTGAAACCAAGTTTTCTGGCTCCAAATATGGTGCTCTTTTATCATACCAGGAGTGCCTCCTTATAGTACTTCTAAAAATAGAGCAAATAACTCTCAGACTGCAAACTCCATGAAGTCAGCAATTCTGCCTTATCTAAACTTTTCATTTCTCTTGGAATCATGCTCTGCATTTAATAAGGTCTTAATAAGTAATTGTTCAACCAAAATCAACACAGCAACTTTCTAACCCATTGCATTTTCATTTCAGTCCTGGTTGGCTTTGGTTCACTGGTATTGTTCTCTAAAGGCGATTCTTTCATCCTAGAATCTTAGACTTGGAAATATCTCAGATAGTCTATACTCCTACTTCTTTCAGGAAGTCCCTGTACCCATTCTTGCATCCTTGAGATGTGGCCCCAGCAGCCCAACTTCTGTTTTAATACTTCCATTGCCCAAAAGTAGTTCTCTTAAAGCAGAAAGTCTGTTTTATTGTTGGACAGCTCCAGGTGCTGTCAAGTTCTCCATCACATTGAACTAAATAATGTAGCTTTTTGGAAGCCTAAACAGTTTCTTTTTTTTTTCTTTTTGAAGTTAGATGTGAAATGTAGACCAATAACTATGCCATTAAAATGTATCTGCCAGAGGAAAATGGCTCTTCTCTAGTCATAGTCAGAGTCTAGTTCCCTGGGCTCAATATTTTTATTTCTTTTGAACAATAAAACCTCGAGCAAAAGTGATGTGTGTGTGTGTGTGTGTGGAGAGAGAGAGAGACAGAGACAGAGACAGAGACAGACAGAGAGACAGAGAGACAGAGACAGAGAGAGACAGAGACAGAGAGAGAGGGACGGAGGAAGAAAGGAAGGGAGGAAGGGAGAGGTAGGAGGCAGGAGTGGAGAGAGGGAAAGAGAGAGGGTTAATGTAATTTTTCAATTTTAGAAGAGCTGAATTTGCATGGCACTAAGAGAAAGTTAAACAAGCTTGAAGATATGCTTATTTCTTCATGACCCCAGATCGATGGGCATATATGGAGAGGACTCAGAAAACCTAGGCAGATTGCATCCTAGAAATTTTAACAGCCCTACCTGGAATCTTCTTCATCTCCCCCCATCTCCTGGACATCAGTATGGTGATAACTCAAGATGCCCTTGAACATATTTAGGTGCCTCCTTTCTTCCCTACTCATTCTCGAGACATATAGACACATGCCTCTGGGGTACTGGGTTGGAGGGTGGGGTGTTCCTCTCAAACTTTGTCCTGGAGGTCTAACTTAGGCTACTAACCACAGGGATTTGTTTATGAGAACTTTTTGTCTTGGGACCTCAGTCCTCCCCTATCCTTCACTGGTTATCCTCAAATAACCCTTACTTGTGAATGGGGAGTGGTTGATACCTAAAAATATCTTTGTCCCATATCAAATTATACACCTAATACCCAAACTCATAGTGAGGCAACAAGGTAACCTCTGAGGCCAGCACAGAAAGAAATTTCATTTTAGCCACAGATCAGTGCTTTGGAGCTAGCTCAGGCTGGAAAGGATAGAGTGAGGTTCTTTCTACCCATCTATCGATGATTCAGTGGCTGATACTCAGTTAGCCTTTGGGGTCAAGTGAAAAAAAGCAACAGCAGGGTTTCTGGCCCAGCCACTGACTAGATCAGGCAAGAAAGGACATACTGGCCTGTTTTCACTTGTCAGGAGTCATGATAACAACTCAGCTTTGATTTCTTTTGCCCTTTACATCCGAGAAGCTCAGAGCACTTTATAGACATTCCTCCAGACATTACCTCCCTGACTCCTTGCAAAGGGACAGGTCAGATGGGGACAAACTCAGATTTCCTGGTGGATATTTCATCTCCCTTAGTTCCCCCAAATTCTCATTCCTCCCAGTTGTGGAGGAAAGTCAGGAAATAAAACAGTTTCTCCCTTCATAAAATGAAGGAGTTGAGTGTAATGATCTCTAAAATCTGTTCTGGCTCTAAATCCTGTGGCCTGAGGCAGGAAAATTCACATCCTCAAAGGAAAGGAGTTTGATTTCTGTTTCTCATTCCACCAGGAAAAACTAAAGCCTATTTGCACTGGGGGGGGGCAGGGAGGAAATAGGGAATAGATCACAGTGATAGGGGAGAGGGAAGGTAGAAATAAGGGGAAGGGAAATGTTTGATAATCTACATCTCTCTCATTGACAAACTAGGAAGCCAGGGCGAAAGGTGTCCCAAATTAAGCTTTTTAATGAATGATTACATCCTAATTGACAAATTTAGGGAAGCAAAGGACTCTGGGGTCCTAATTTCCACTAAGAGTTATATAATAACTAAACACATCATTAATCATCCTAATCAGAAGAGGAGGACTTATCTAATCAACTTGGGGACAGGACTCCTCCTCAATTTCAACACTCTTTGGAATGAATTAATAACCAATTAGGGCTCTATGGAGCTGGGTTCTGATGTATAACTGTTGGTAAGAAGGGAAAATTCAGAACAGCAGAGTGAAACAAGATGAAACCACATCATAGTGTAAGGGAAAGATTATTGTATGTAAAGTCAGAAAAGGCTGGATTCAAGATAGGCTCATTTGTGTGACTTTGAACAATTCACCTAATTTCTCTGGGTCTCAGTTCCCTTATCTCGACATCATTAATGGGTGTTGGGATTAGATGCTCTCTAAGGTTCCTTCCAGGTCTAAATCTTTAATCTTAGGAGAATCCTGCCTCAAACTTACTCTCTGTGTGATACTGGGCAAGCAACTGTCAGCTTCCCTGAGTGTCCAGTTCCTCATCTGTAAAGCAGAGACAATAACAGCAAGTTACGCCACTGGGATGTTGTGAGGACCAAATGTATATGAAGTACTTTGCCAACTTAAAGTGCTATATGAATACAAAAGACCAATGATGATGATGATGATGATGATGATGATGATGGTGATGATGATGATGATGAAAATGATGATGATGATGATGATGATGAGGTGGTGGTGGTGATGACAGTGATGATGATAATGATGATGATGATGATAATGATGATGATGATGATGATGATGAAAATGATGATGATGATGATAATGATGATGATGATAATGATAATGATGATGATGATGATGAAAATGATAATGATGATGATGATGATGATGAGGTGGTGGTGGTGATGACGGTGATGATGATAATGATGATGATGATGATAATGATGATGATGATGATGATGATGATGATGAAAATGATGATGATGATGATGATGATGATGATGACGGTGGTGACCCAGGACACTTGTCTTCCTTAGCCAGTTAGGAGAGAAAGCTCTGCAGATCATCAATGAGAATGAAAACTTGGGCAATTCATTAAATGTGAAGTTATCTGGACAGTTGGCATTGACTACTATGGTTTTAGTTACTAGCACTCAATGTTAAGTAGTATGATAGAATGGAAAATAATTCAGCTAAGATTAGGGATATTGGGATATTGGTCCCAGCGTTGAGACCAACTCTCTGAGTGATTTTGAGCAAGTCACTTCCATGCTCTGAGACTTCCTTCATTTCTCAAATTAAGAGATTGGACTGGATGATTGAGCTGGAAAAGGAGATGACAAATCATCCCAGCATCTTTACCAAGAAAACCCCAATGGGTTCCTCTCGAGGGAACGAGCATCTTGGGGCGGCTAGGTGGCGCAGTGAATAGAGCACCGGCCCTGGAGTCAGGAGTACCTGAGTTCAAATCCGACCTCAGACACTTAGCACAAAAATCTAGCCGTGTGACCTTGGGCAAGTTACTTAATCCCAACTGC
>CM053593.1:344007735-344077062 GCA_028646575.1 Pseudocheirus occidentalis | reverse complement strand
TCTCTCTCTCTCTCTCTCTCAACTTGGGGAACTTTCACCTGCTCCTCTTCCAACTAGTCCAGCTCCCCCTCTTTAGGCAACCTGATGTCTCCTCAGCTGCCAAAGGGTCACCACATCCATGCTGACCTTAGCACCAACTCCTGCTTTGTCTTAGAACTCCCAAACCCAAGGTATCTGCCAGTCTCAGCTTTCCTAATAGCAGAGAGTATACTTTTAAGGTTAAACTAACTAGTGGGTCCGTGATGATGGGCTTGAGGCTAGATATAGTGAGGCATAGGAGAAATTTTGCTGTGTTCAGAATGAGAGAATCTGGGTTCAAATCTACATCTTTTACTTACTACCTAGGTAACTTTGTGTGTCACTCAGCTTCCTCTAGCCTTGGTTTCTTCATCTGTAAAATAAAGGGGCCTGACCTCTAAGGTCCCTTCTAACTCAAAATTGCAATCTCTCATTCTAGAGGTGAAGAAAAATGGAGATCAAAATTAATTGCCTTGACCAAAGTCACATTCACAGAATCAGAATTTGAATTCAAACCCTCCAACTCTAATACCGTCTTTTTTTCACTTTATCAAGTTGCATCTTCGAACACAAGGCTTAGAGGTCAGTATGAGCTCAGGAGAACCTCCAGCCATTCAGTCCATATCAGGTTCCCCAGACTAATGAGGGGAGCTTAGGTGATATAGACATTTCAATTTAACAAGCACTAATTAAGAGCTTGCTGTGTGTAGAACACTGTACTAGGCTTAGAAGAGATACAAAATTTAGATAAGGCACTATGCATGTCTTCACAGACCTCCTTGGATTCAATTCCATGGCCCATTCTGGTCTTCAAGAAGAGGTGCTGACCCAGCCCAGAGATAATTACCGGGATCTCTGGAATCTGGTTATTGATTCAGCCTCCCCCTTCCTCTCCTCCCCCCAACCCCAGCAACACTAAGTCATAATGAACAGGGGATATAATAGATTGCCCCCCAAAAAATCAATGTCATATTCAACTTGTGTCCTACTCAGAGAAACCAATCAGGATGTCCTCTGTGCTTTGGAGTGGGGAGGCAGTGTTTGGAGGGACTAAGGGACTTAATGTTGAAATTACAAAATTTTTTCTTTCACTGTTTTCCAGTCCTCACCCTCCTACCCACTTATCCTCCTCATTGCTCTATTCTCCTCTTTCTCTGATTTTCTCTTATTATTCTCCCCTCTTATAGACCTCCTCTTCTCTTCCTGTTCTGGGGGTCACAGATAGAAGGGACCTCCAAGCCCATCTAATCCAACTGATATAAGAACCTCCCACCCCACTTCAACATACCCGACAATGGTCACCTAGCCTCAACTTCAAGACCTGAAAAGAAGGAAAACCTGCTCTTTCCTGAGGCAGCCCACTCCACTTTTGGGTAGACTTTATTTTTAGGAAGTTTTTCCTTATACAGAACATAAATCTGCCTCTTTTTAGCTCCCACCCATTGCTTCTAGTCCTGTATTCTGGGACCAAGCAGTACAAATTTAATTCACCTTCCACTCAATACTCCCAGTATTTGAAAGCATCTTTCATGCCCCAGACCTGCTATAAGTTTTCTTTTCTTTGACTAAATATTCTTAATTCTTTCAACTGATCTTCATTCCACATGAGCTCAACACCTTTCTCCATCCTGATTACTCTCTTCTGCTGCCTTCTTCCCTCCTTCCTTCCCTCCCTTCTTTCCTCCCTCCCTCCCTTCCTTCCTTCCTTCTTTCCTTCCTTCCTTCCTTCCTTCCTTCCTTCCTTCCTCCCTTCCTTCCTTCCTTCCCTCTCTCTCTTCTTCCTCTTCCTCTGTCCTGGTCCTCTTTACTGCCTCCTTTTCTCCCCTTTTCTTTCTTCCTCACTACCCTCCAGTTTTCCCAACAAGAAGTTAGGGAATCAAGATAAAAGGCATTTCTCTTTAGTGCCTGGGTACTTCTAGGAATGCCTTAATGGTGAACAGATTGAGAGACAGATCTTTCACTTTTTTATAATGCTGTTATGGTACAAAGTGCTTTCCTAACAACAATTTCAAAGTATTATTATCTCCATTTCGCAGAGGAAAAGACTGAGACTCCACAAGAGGTTGTCATTAGATTCAGAGCTGAAGAGAAGTTAAAGAGGGTGTGGAGAGATGGCAACCATTGGCTCCTGGTTCATCTCTCCCACCAACTGAGAGTCAGCATAGCTTTATCAAGCCTGGTCATGCCAGACTAACCTCATTTCTTTTTTGACAGGATTACTAGACTGATATATCAGGGGAATGCTGTAGATACAGATGCCTAGATTTCAGCAAAACCCCTGACAAACTCTCTCATCATGTCTTTGTGAACAAGATGGAAAGATGGGAACTGGATAATAGTACTGTTAGGGGGATTTTTGAACTAATAGGATGGCCCCAAGCAAAGAAAAGAACCATCCCTAAGGAGTTGCTATCAACTTGGAGGGAGGTTTCAAGCAGAGTGCCTCAGGGGAGTGTGTATTTGGTCCTGTGCTATTTTGAATTTTATCACAACTTAGATAAAGGCATGGAAGGCATGCTTATTAAATTTTCCAATGGCACAAAGTTGAGAGGGGTAAGTTAACACACTGAAAGAACCAGCATTCAAAAAAAAATATTGACAGACTATAACAATGGACCACATCTAATAACAATGAAATTTTAAAGGAATAAATGTAATCTACACTCAGACTAAAAAAAATCACTTTCATGAATATACAAAAATCAACTTTACCATATCCAGGAATTGGAAATAGACGGCTTGTGTTCAAATCCCAGCTCTGCAACTTACCACCTGTGTGATATTGGACAAAGCAGGTAAACTCTCTGAGCCTCAATTTACTCACATATAAAATGAAGGAATTGGATAAGACGAAGAGTTGGAATAAATTGTTGCTGTTTAAATCATTGGCATAGCCTAGCCTCCCCAACCAACTTTGGTCTTGCCTCTATAAGGACACTACCAGGAAATACCTGGAGAATTTCCTCCCCCAATGGCCTTGACTTCCTGGAGTCCTGGTCAGGAAGGGGATCCCTTACGGCTCCATTGAACATTCTATACTGATGTCTCTGACTCCTTTACGTCTAAATTTGTAACTCTAAATCTATAATTCCTATGATCTGAGTGGTATATTGGACCTCAAACTCAAAACATGTCAAATGCTATGACCTGGAGGCCAAAAGAGCTAACTCAGTCTGATATTAGGTGACACAACAGACGGAGCTCTGGGAATAGAATCAGCCTGGCCTGAGTTCAATTGGTCACTTCAGATAGTTGCTGGCTATGTGACCCTGGACAGTGTACATCCTCTGCCTTAGTTTCCTAATCTGGAAAATGAAGATTAAAGTAAAAGAAAACAAAGCAACAAACCTCCCAGGGATGTTGAGAGGATAAAAGGAGAGCCATTTACAAAGTGCTCTGCAAATCTTAAAGCCCCATATAAATGTTAGTCATTATTGTTATACTGCTTTAAGAGAAACTGTAGTGTCCTAAACAAGGGAGGTGATCATCTTGTGCTCTTCCCTAGAGCTCACTTAGACCATTCATATTTATAGGATATTTATAAGCTAGTATATAACAAGAGGTCAATGGACTGATATGGTAAGAGGAATACAAATCATAGCACATGCAGATGGACTAAGGGAACTGAGGATGTGTAGCCTGCAGAAAACATTTAGGGGATACATGATAGATTTTTAAAAATCAAGCAAAACTAATATATGTGTGTGTCAATCTATCTATCTATCTGTCTGTCTGTCTATCTATCTATCTATCTATCTGTCTGTCTGTCTGTCTGCCTGTCTATCTGCCTGTCTATCTGCCTGTCTATCTATCTATGTCTATCTATCTATCTATCTGTCTATCTATCTGTCTGTCTGTCTGTCTGTCTGTCTGTCTATCTATCTTTCTGTCTATCTTTCTATCTCTGTTTTTCTCTCTATCTGCCTATCTGTCTATATTTCTCTCTATCTCTGTCTGCCTCTCTTTTTTTGCTTTTAGGAGGGAGGAAGGCAGAGCAATTGGGGTTAGGTGACTTGCCTAAGGTCACACAGCTAGTAAGTGTTAAGTGTCTGAGGCTAGATTTGAACGCAGGTCCTCCTGACTCCAGGGCCAGTGCTCTATTCACTGCACCACCTAGCCACCCCTCTATCTCTCTATTTATCTATCTCTATCTCTATGTATTTCTCTCTTTATCTCTCTCCTATCTCTCTCTCTCTCCATATATATGTATGTATGTGTGTGTATATATATTTATACACATATATGTGTGTATATATGTGTGTATATACATACATACATACATAAATATATTATATATCACAATTAATCGGCACTTGGAGTCCCCCACCTCTCTGTCAGGAGAAGTGCAGTGTATTTAATCACAGATCCTCTGGAATCACAGTTGGCCAAGCTTGGATCAGTGTTCTTAAGGCTTTCGAAGCTGTTTTGTCTTTACTGTATTGCTCTTGTAAGAACTGTTCTCCTGGTTCCACTTCCTTCGCTTTGCTTCGGTCCCTACAAGTCTTCCCTCCCCATACAAGTCCTTCCCTGAAACCATCCCCTTCCTAGTTTCTTACAGCATGATAATATTCCAGCCCATTCATATCCCATCATTTGTTCAGCCATTCCTTAATTGATGAGAACTTCCTCCATTGCCAGTCCTTTGACACTACAAAAGACAAAAATCTTAAAATATTTTAAGGGAAGTCTTGTGGAAATAAAAATTAGCCTTATTGAGAAATACTGTGGTGTAGTGGATAACATACTAGATCTATAGGCAGGAAGACCTTTGGTCAAGACCTGACTGTGACTCTCACTAGTTACATGACCCTAAGCAAGCTATGGAAAAGCTCACAACTTCAGTTTCTTTAACTAGAGAAACAGGAAAACTATGGTGGAGGTAAAGAGGGGGAATCTAGCCTACCACTTGTTTATAAGCCTATGAGCTAAGAATGGTTTTTAAAAATTTTTAATGAAACTTTATTTGAAAATGTAAAGTCCATTCTTAGTTTCCAGGACAAAAACAGGTTCAGGCAGGTTTAGCTTTGTGGGCCTGTTTGCAGACCTCTTAACAGTATCATAATATCTCTAGTACCAGTCTCACAGATTTGTTGTGCCCGTGGGTAAATTGCCTCACCCTTCTCAGTTTCATCAGCTATAAAATGGGAAGGAGAATTCTTATAGTACCTACCTTCCAGGGTTGTTTTGAGGCTGAAATGAGAGGACAAATGTGAAGCTCTTTACAAACTTTAAAGTACTATATAAAAACAATTATGATTATTATTCTGTTGGCCTCAGAGGACAGAATAGGGAGCAATGGATGAAAGCTGCAGAGAGGTTGGTTTAGTCTTAATGCAAGAAAAAAAAACTTTCTAAGGAATCTGCCCGCAGACGGAATGGGTAGGTCCTCAGGAGGGGAGGTCCCCCTTCCTGGAAGTTTTCAATTGGAAGGAGCACAATTATTTGTCAGGAAATTGTAGGAAGACTAACAATTCTTCCTACGTGAACAATTGTTCAGGTAATGGCTGGACTAAATGACTTTTGATGTCCCTTCCAATTCTGATATTTTGAGTGCCCTTGGACAAGTCACTGAACCTCAGTCCTCAGATCCCATATCTGCAAAATAAGGGTGTTGGACTACTTGACCTCAAAGGTCCCTTCCAACATCTATCAGATGAGACGCCAATAGCAGTCATACAAATACTAGCTAGCATTTATACAGTAGGTACCATGTGCCAGGCAAGTCCTCATTTGATCCTCAGAAACCTGAGAGGTTAGGTGCTATCATCATCCCATTTTACAATGAAAGAAACAGAGGTAGACAGAGATTAAGTGACTTGCCCAAGATCCCACAGATAGTAAGCATCTGGGGCTGAATTTGAACTGAGCTCCTCCCACCTCCAGGCTCAGCACTCTACCTACTGGACCACCTCACTGTAAAGGATCTCAGCCTCCTTTCTGTTGTGTTAGGTCTAACCACCCCTGGATCTCAGATTCCTATAGCTCTCTGTGGAGAGCTTCTGTGACCTATAACCATTTAAGGGACAGCTTTACCCTACAATATCATCTGTCCCAGACAGTCACCTTACACCCAAGAGAGGGCCACCTCCTTTGGGTTGTTTCCCTCAGCAAGTCCTGTTGATAGAGGCTTAGCCTTGGTCAAGGGATACAGATCCAGGTCTGTGTGTACAAAGCATGACGTCTGATAATCTTGAGAGACATGTGGTTAGACAGGTTTTCCCTGTTGTGATTGTCTCAGTTTGGCACCACCTGGGGCTCAGAAATAGGAACGAGGGTGTGGCCAAAGCCACAGAAGTGGGGAGGAGCAGAGAAGACCTCAAGAGCCCCATCTGGGTCTGTCATGACTAGCCTCCCTCCTTTCCCCGCTCCATCCCATTCCCTTTGTCCAGTGAAGACCCAGAAAAGATGTGTATCCCAGAGCATACTGTGGCTTTGTACTAGGCTCCAGAATGATGTTGGGTAGTCCAGAGGTATCACAGAGTCATCCGATCATAAAGGTAGACCCAGAAGGGACCTCAGGAACCATTGGATCCAACCCCGTCTTACAAATGAGGATGCTGAAATTCAGAAAAGCGGTTTAATAATAACAGCAAGCACTTCCAGGTTTGCAAAGCTCTGCACATGTTATGTCATTTGATTTGATCAAGGTCACACAGAAACGAAGTTACAGGCCAGGGTGTGTGTGTGTGTGTGTGTGTGTGTGTGTACACACGTGTACCTTATCTCATTGTGTCTGGGGCCTCTTGTATGGAACATGTTTGATGAAGGCTCAGGTACAAGCATCCATATGTTTACACGTGTTTACCTGTGCATATGTGTTTAGACTATCAAGTTGCGTAAGGGTCTTGTATTTCATCTTGGGAAAAGAAGGGGAATTTTTTTGCCGTTCTTTTCAATGGGAAGAGGGTCTAACATACATCACTACCCCTATTTTAGAGATGGAGAAGCACCCCATCACCCAGAGTCATTCACTGGCCAGCCAGAGACTGGATGTTTAAACATCTGGTTTGGGTGACTGGGTAGAGTAGTGAGGAGGGGCATACATAATGAATGTATGCCCTCAAGTAGGAAGATTTAGGAGGAAATTCTGCCCCAAAATTTAGCAAGGTACAAGTGAAAAGAACACTAACTAAACCAGGACTCAGTAAAATTGGGTTCTAGTCACATTTCCTTTATTAACTAGCTATGGCCTTGGACACACTGAACTTCAATTTCCTTATATATAACCTGGGGGTTATAATTCATGCTCTGCTAACCTAACATGGGTGTGGCTGTGAGGTTCAAAATGATGTCTATTCTTAATGATGTAAAAACATGAAAAACTGATCTTCCTGATGGCCTTTCCCCTCCACTCCCATCAGAGAAAGGGGTCACTTGGAAATCCCAGTCCTGAGACCAAAGGATCCCTTAGGAAGAGGAGTTGCTTTGCCAAATAAAACATGGCACCTGGGGCTATAGTGAATTATTGCCTTTCAAATCAGCATCAGTATAGCCTGGCCTCCCCAACCAGCTCTCCTCTCTGTATGCAGAGACCTGGAAATGCCTGGAGAGTTTCCTCCCTGGATAGACCAAGCTACCTGTGGCCCTAGTCAGAAAGGGGGTTGGTCCCCTGGATGTTCCCCTAAACACTCTGCTCCACTATCCCCAGCCCCCATAGACTTGAAGCAGCCAGGGTTTTGTTGCTGGGGTATCTGCCCACAAGGCCCAGAGAGACCTGCTCCCAGATCCCAGCAGCAACCCCTGGGTCTCGCTCTAGCATCAAGTGCCCCAAGCCTGCTGGGCTCTCAGCCCCAATAAGGAAATTGTTCTGCATCGATCAGCGAAAACCAGCGGCAATTTTGGACATGGGCCCTGATGCTTAATATCATTATGAAGCCAGCAATGCATCCAATCCCATTATCAGCCCGGTCATGCAGCTCCACGCCAAACCCAGTTGCAAATGGCCTTCTCTTGTCTGAGAGGGCCAGAGTCTTCTGTGGCTGAGAGGAGAGATTTTATCTTTAATTGACAACTGGCTGTCTGCCATCTCCTAGAGGCTGGCCTGGGCTGTGAGCCTGGCTTTTCTCTTTCATTTCAGGAATAGGCCTTTCCCCTAATCCTGTACCCTCAGCCACTCCCTGATATGATCCCTTCCTCTCCCCTGACACTACCCCCTAAGCCTCTCCCTGACACTGTCCCCTCAGCCCCTCTCTATACTTTTTCCTCAGCCTTTTCTGATACTGGCCCTTCAGCCCCTCACCTCAGTTTAACATTGGTTACCTGTGAGCTTCTCCCACAGCCCTCTCTCTGACATTGTCCCCTCAGCTCTCCTCCTAATGCTGACAATTCCACCTCCCCTTGACATTGTCCCCTCAGCTCCTCTCCACCACTGTTCCCTTAGCTTCCATCTGAAGCTGCTGCCTCAGCCTTTCCCCCAATACTCTTCCCTCAGTCCCTCCCTTGATACTGTCCCCTCAGCCTGTCCTGAACCCCAGCCCCACCTTGATATTGGCCCTTAGCCCTTCACCTGATACTGTCTCTTCAGCCCCTCCCTGCCTACTCTCCTCTGGTCTGTGACGATCAAGCCGGTTTCAGTCAACCACTGGTGTTATTTGGTCCTTTTCTCATGTGATCTAGCCCTGAGAGGCTGCAGGACTGAGTGCCATGGCCTGGTACCCTCAGCATTAGTGTGTAAGTAAAGCAGAAGAAGGAACAGCATAGAAGGGTTAATAGACACCATGCTGGGCCTGAAGTCAGGAAGACCTCAGTTCCAATGCTTTATCTAATATGTCCTAGCTGTGTGTGGGACCCTATCTGGAAACATCACTTAACTGTGCTCAGTCTCAGTCTCCCCATCTGTAAAAATGGCCATAATAGTAGCTTCTACCTTACAGGGCAGTTCTGAAGATCAAAGGAAATAATAAATGTCCTGTATTTTTGCAAACCTTGAAAGTGTTCTATAAATGCTGACAATTATTATTAGCTGTTATGAATACAGTGTGTGAGTGTGTGTGTGTGTGTGTGTGTGTGTGTGTTGGGAGTGAGGTACAAAGAAAGCCAAGGCAAGGGGGAGGGATTAAGAGTTGGGGTGTCAAACAAAACCCAGCTTCTCCCGTGCTTCCATCCCTGCTGTACCCTGGGCAGGGACTCCCTCGATTGGCCCCTTGCTCTCCATTCCCCACCAGAGGGGATGTGACTTTTTTCCTGACTGTTTGCGTTTTGGTTCGGGGAGCCATCTGTGTGCTCTGTCCTCGTTGTCAGCCCTACCCACGTAGGCACGGTGTGATTTCAGGGGGGCCAGGAGGGCCCCCTGCTCAAAATAGTGCCTCCCCTCCTACTGCCTGATGCCTGTGTTTCTTTTAATAGAGGAGGGACAAAACCTTTGATTCCACAATTACAATACGATGTAGTGAGGGGGCAGTGAGGTTTCATGAAACAGATAGGGTTGTGCCATCCGGAGAGCTGGGAAAATAGGGGTCTAGTTCCAAACCGGTCATTGGCTAGTTGAGTTACCTTGGGCCACTCCCATTACTCACCTCTTGAGCCTCAGCTTCCTCATGTGAAATGTAGGAATGGTACTACTTCAGTTTTATTTTACCTCAAGACAAGTTGGTTTTTTTTTTAAAAAATTTCCTTGATCTCACTCAGGCTTAGGATTCTTGGCAGGGGTGATGGGGGGGGGTGGGGCTCAGAATTATGAAAAGAAAGAAGGATGGAAGGAAAGAAAGAGGAAGGAAGGAAGATAAGAGGGGATGAAGGAAAAAAGAAGAAGAGAAAGGAGGAGGGAAAGAAGAAATGAATGAAGGAGGGGAAAATAAGGAAGGAAAAGAAAGTAAGGAAAGAAAGGAAGGAGGGAAGGAAAGAATGATGGAAAGAAGAAGAAATGAAGGAAAGAAAGAAGGAAGTAAAGAGAAAAGGGAGGAAGGAGAGTAAGAGAAAAAAGGAAAGGGGGAAAGAAGGAAGTAGGAGCAAAGGAAAGAATGACAAAGAGAGAGAAAGAAGGAAGGAAGAAGGATAGGAAGGAACAAAGGAAGGAAAAAGAGAAGGGAGGAAGGAGAGAAAGAGAAGGAAGGAAGGAGGGAAAGAAAGAAGGAAGGTGGAGGAAAGAATGACAGAAAGAGGAATACTTACTATGTACCAGACATTGTATTAAGTGCTTTACAAACATTATACCTTTAATCTTCACAATAACCCTGGGAGGTAGTTGCTATTATCATCCCCATTTCAGTTTAATAAACTGAGGCAGACAGAGATCAAATGACTTGCCCAAGGTCATACAGCTAGGAAGTGTCTGAGGCCAGATTAGAACTGAGAGTCTCCTTGACTCTAAGTCCCGCATTCCACCCACTGCGCCCTCAAATTTTCTCTCCATGAAGAGAGAGACAAATTTCACTGTCACTTAGCCTTTCAGTCTCTCATCTGAAAAATGGGGACAATCCCACTTGTAGTCTCACAGGATTATTGAGAGGAACATGCTTTCCAAGCTTTAAAGCATTCTATTTGTGAACTTTTTCCCCCCGGGGGTTATAGTGCAAGGATTGAAAGTCAGAGGAGGAAGAAAGGTTAGAGCAGATGACCCTCAGGGGCCATCTAGTTTGATTTATTCCTTTTATAGTAGAGGGAGCTCAGTGAGACAGGTAGTAAACTTCAGATGTGGTATTTGAACCCAGATCCTCTGACTCTGGAGCCAGAGTTCTTTCTCCTGTCCCAAACTGCTTTCCTATATGATACTACTGTATATCAATGTGTGGGGAAAGAGTTGACTTAATGGAGTTGTTTCTTCCAGTTTTAAAATTTGATTCAAGTAAACAAACATCTATTCTGTACCTATAGATTCATACTCAAATGGATCTCTGATCTCATCAACTTGGATGGTTCCTTCACCCATGTAGATAGCCACCCATTCATGTCCGCCTCTAAAAAAGAAGACTGGCTTACGGCCACACTAGGGTGTATAAGAGATGAGTTCTGAAGCGCAGTTCTGAGGAGAACACTTGGCCCATCAAATTGTGGAGGAGAAAATATCATGAGATAGAGAGGGGAGGTTGGGACCCCTCAAATAAATTCTTTCATAGGATTATCAACCTATAAATGCCTCAGAGTACGTCCAGTCCATCAGTTTAATAGAAAAGAAAACTGAGTCCCAAGGAGGTTAGGTTGCCTAAGGTCATGCAGTATCACGGGCAGTATTTGAAACCCGTCCTTGGACTCTAGTCTATGTCCTCTCCTTCTTTATGATTGTCCGAGCCTGGCCCTCTTTGTGTATGCCAACCATTAGATTGTAAACTCCCAGAGGGGAGGTGCTGGATCCCAGCCCACTTGTATGTGTGCCAAGTGTATGAGTAAAGGCATTCCCCTGGTACTGCAGAAAGGAAAGGGAGAGGCCCATTCACACAGTAAGGGCATCGAGACAGCTCCAAATCTCTTTATTGGGGCTTGACCACAGTATAACAGCCAGAGGCATGCGGACAGACCAGCAGCTCCTGGCCGGAATATTGCCTTGGACACAGAGAGAGGTAACAGTTTTAGAAAAGTACTGACAAACACCGGGGAAGATTGGTTAGAGGAGAGGGGAAGGGGTTATGGGGTGAGGGGCAGAGGCCAAGGCAGAAGGGACAGCCCTGACTCTGCTATTGCACACATCCCCTGGCCCAAGGTCAGGAAGTAGAGTATTGCAACTCAATCTCATTTCATCCCGAGGCTTCCACGGGTCCTCGGACCCCTGAGCCAGACGGACAAACAGACACCCCTCCCCATGAGTCCGCCTGGCAGCATCTTTGAAAACAAATGGAGAGGGAGACTATACACAGAAATACAGTAACAAAGATGACCCCTGTCTGTGGAGCAGATGGGTCAGGAGAGGGACACGAGCAGGGGATCCCTCATCCCATCCCCTTGGCCAGGACAACACTGACCACAAGCCATAGGGGTAGGAGTAATGGGTCCTGCTTGAAGGAGGTCTCAGGGTGGGGGGTGGGGCTGGCAGTCTGAATTTCTGTCAGGCTTTGCCTGCCCCTGATACATGAGGGTCGGGATAGGAAAACAGATGGACACATAGTAAATGGCTAAACCCAAGTCGAGACTGATGTGGAAGCAGGAACCACACCAGCCGACCAGCCAGTTTACAGTTGGAATTCTACTGGTAGGTTCTGGACACTTCAGAAAATAAATGTGGAACTGGGAGCAAGAAAGGTGATGGGACCCTAGTACTGGTTGGTGGGGAAGAGGAGGGGTAGCAGAGGCTGACACAAAAGACAGACCACCAAGCAACACATGCACTACAAACAGGGATACAGCATGTAAGAATATATATTATATATGTATATATATGCATATAGATCTTTTAATGTACAATAGAATAAATCATCAGACCCATCCTGGGCCATAGGTTGTGTATGTGTGTGTGCGTGCATATTTTTCCCAACAGTCCTGCACAAACAAGGATTTCCTTTTCTTTCCCAGTGAAAGATCCTTGCCTGGTTTCCAGGGTTTTCCCTAAGCCTCTCTCGAATTGTCTCTCTCCATGCTCCCGGCCTCCACGTGAGCCAAACTTTAAGAGAAGGTGAGGACCTCGGCCTGGGCATAATTGGACGAGAGGACGTCTTGGCAGGTCTCTGTGTTTAAAGAGCACAGGTGTGAGTCACCGGTATGTACACTTTCCCATCAACAATGCCTTCTTTGGGGATAAGGTAAAGGGCAAAAACAAATTAGAAAGGAGAAACCCACAACCCACAGGTGATGGGCCCAGTGGAGAGCATCCAGGAGTCCAGTTGTATGTAGCTGACAAAAGGCTTTTTGCATCTGGGCTGAAGGACTTGGGAGGAGCTGGTAGCAATAAACAATTAAAAACAGCATCCCTTTTCTCCTCTCCTTATTCTGTCTTTTTTCATACCCACACATCTCTCATGGCTGGCCCTGCCCAAGGCCACTTGGCCAACATACAAGGGGCTGGGAATATAAAAACAAAATTCAAAACATCCCTACCCTCAAGGTGCTTATAGTCTACCTACTGATGTGTATGCAGATAAGTATAAGACACAGTCGAAAATGATAGAAAGGACAGACACAAAGTGCTCTTGGAAAACATCTCCCTACCTCCAGATCTGTTCAGGCACCTGTCTATATCTAGAAGGTCCCCTGGTCCCTCTAACCATGGACAGCCCCTAAAGGAGATGAGAGCACAGCTCGGCAGACTTAATCATATTGGAATGGCCTTTGAGCTATCAGAGGTTCCCACTAACCTCAGTGGGGCTATCCTACAATGTGCCCTGACCCTATAGAGTCCACACACCTATAGGGCATGTCCTACCCACCCTAGCTGGTGCACAAAGGAAATACATGCAAGTAATTTATTTCCCACAAGAGACAGGGAACTAAAAAACAATAACAACACATGTCCTGCCTACTTTCCCTGTCAATGCATGGAGGGCCAAAAAGCTGATTAGGAACTAGGCAGATATCCTGTGAGTTGGAGAAATGACAAATTTAGGCCTTGGGTGGTCCCATTCACACCTCATTCCAGCTTTCCAAACCCTGCCTGCAACTCTTCATTTCCCACTAATGTCCTAGGAACTGTGTGAATCTAGACCAAAAGTGGATCCAAGATGGCATCTTGGAGATGTCCCCTGCTGTCAATCAGCATTTCTTGAAGGCTAGGGGTTAGGCCCTCACCTTGCCCTGTACCCATCTATGGACGACCTGCACAAAGCTGGGTAGTAAGACAAAGGTTCACACAATTCTTTCCTCACAACAGCCCTATGAGGTAGGCAGTGTGGATATTATTATCCCCCTTTCATAGAGGAGAAAACAGGCTCTGAGAGCATAAGGGATTTTACCATAGCCACATAGCAAAGATGTGCTAGAGATTTAAACTGAGGATTTTTTCTAACTCCACGACTAATGCTCTTTCCACTAGGAGATGCTATTTCTCCAATAATCCAAACACATGCCTCATTGTACAGGACCCCATGCCGAGTATTTCTAACCTGGGATCCAAGCCTCCTTCAGGTCACCAGGCACCCAGGTCCCTCTTCCTTGTCCCAGGTACCAGGAAGACAGTGTGGCTCAGAGGAAAGAGCAAATAAGTTATCCCAGACCTATTTCCTACATGGGTAGGGCCTTAAGTAAGTAACAAGCTCTCTGGGGGTTGGACTGACTGACTTCTGAGGTCTGTTCCAGATACATGACTTTCATGGGATCATAGCTACAGAAGGGATCTCTGATCCTTTCATTTTATAAATGAGACTCAGGGCATTTGCCTAAGTGACTTACCCAAGGTCACACAGGTGATGGCCAGAAGTGGGATTTGCACCAATATTCTCTACCTGTATCATAAGTATTCTTTTCCACTTCAGCTAGTCCAAAGCAGGTTCCTCCTCCTATCACGCATAAAGGTGATCGAGGAAGGCCTTCCAGCCTGCTCCCAACTCTGTTACACTATTTTATCCCTTCTTTCATCTTCTACTGAAGCCCAATGCCATGGGGAAACCCCCTGGGGCCAGGCATCAGGTTTTAGGAGGGGATAAATGAAGAGACTCCCATTGATCTGAAAATTTACCTACATACTCCCAATCTCAAATGCTCCCAAGGCAAGGCTGCGTGAAAGATAAAAGGAAGCAACTTAGTTAGGCTATATGGAGGGAGGAAGTGACCTGGGGGAAAGAAGATAATAAGATCTAGAAGAAAGAATCCAGGCTGGACTCCTGGCTTTGTTACTACCAGTGGGACTTTCAGCAAGGCATCTAACATCTCTGAGTCTCAGCTTCTTCATTTGTAAAATGAGGGGACTTGGACCAGATGGCTTTGGGGTCCCTTCTACATTTATAATCTTGTGGAACTCCTCTGGGTCGCATCTGTAAAATGTGGGAGTTGGACAAGAGGGTCTCTTCCAGCCGTAGATCTTATGCTCTAGTGCCCCCAAGGGATCCTACTGCCCCCAGCCCCATGATTCTTCCCCTGGACTATCTGATAGAGTAGAGGGTTACTTATGAAGCCCCTTAAAACAGGGAATCCCCATTCTGGTAGCTTTGCCTGCCTAGTTGATTTTCCAGAAACTAGAGATGAGCTAAGTGAATAGAAGCAGGGAGAGAACTGGGGCCTCCCTGGAAGCATCGTTCCTTGTTCTTGGACACAATGAAAATGAACAATGTACTGTTGGTTTACAAGCACTGGTCCAGGTGCCCTAATCACCCTTCCTCTGTCTTCTGGATCATTGGTCTATATGATGCTCCTAGAAAGGATTCCTGACTAGTGGTATGGCCAACACTGAATCCATACCACTTTCCTCTCTGGCTTCAGCAATGTATTAGAGGGAGAAAGCTTTTAAAATCATAGGGCTCTGTCTGGCCCTAGGGATGCCTCTCTCAACAAGATAAAGGACCATGAAAGGGCCCCTTCCCCCCATTTTAGTACTTTGGTACCAAGTGCAAAGCTCATCTTGAGACCCCAACCATCCTCATGTCAGGACTGGAGAGCATCCTGTCAAATACTCAAATTGGAGAAAATAAATCCTATACCGAAGAGAGACCAGAAGCCTAGTGGTCAACCCCAGATGGGTAGGTAGATGGGTAAGGAACCAAGATAGGCAGCGTCCTGTCAAATCCTCAAGCTGAAGAGACCAAGTGATGAATCTAAGAAAGGCTAGAAGACTAATGGCCAATCCAGATGGGGGGGGGCAAAGCCCAACAATCTCTCCTCCTATCTGAAAGGCTACACCCCAAACCTTAGTGATCTTAACACCCCAATAGACAGTAGGTAATGTCCTTTCAAGGCTGACCCACACAGAGAATGTACCCTGCAGACTCTGCATACAGTCAATACTCCTTAAGTGCTAGGAAATTAATTCAGTCCCTCTGCCCCCCCCCACTGCTAATGCCCCAACAATGTTTTACTGAAGGTAGATCTGAATTTAACAAACATTTATTATGTGCCTGCTGTGCCTAGGGCACTGTGTGCTGGGGAAGACACAAAGTTTAGGTGAGATGCTGTCCTTGCCTTCATGGAGATTACTATTTAAGGAAGAGAACAACACATATTATTGTACGATATACAACATATAAGCAAATGAGAGATGCCAAGCAAAGTAACTCATATTATTTGAAGAGGGAAAGATTATTTTTTTCTGATGAAAGACTGCTTCATAGAGGTTGTATTATAGTAGGGTTTTAAGGACTGGGTATTAAGGGGAGGCTTGGTATTTCTACAAAAGTAGAGACAGTGGACACAACCAGCCATAATTATGCCTCTTACCTTAGTGTGGGCCTGTCTCTGTTTCCTCCATAAGAGTCCTTACAGATCTTGGGGGTGGGCAGGGAGAGGAGGAAGTACAGAGACCTCAAGCTGTTACCTAGCTATGAATTAGGTGCCATTATGAAAGTGCCAGGAGGAAGGGTTTGTGAGCCAGCCTCAGCTCAGCACCAGCCCAAATCAGGCTGCCTGAGGCCAGCTGGACCCATGACAAGGGCAGCTTGCTCAAGGGTGGTGCCCCCACAGGGGCAGAGGGGGTGAGGGAGTACTGTGGAAACTTGGGTTCCTGACAGCTCCTGAGGTCGCCACAGAAACAGCCAACTCAGTTCTCTGAAACAGAGTCAGAGGAGAAAATAGATATGCTTGGATGGGGGTTACAGTGTGCTCTCAACTCATGCTGTCCCAGGCCAGGGCCAAATTAGCCCCCTGGCACCCTTGGCTTTACCACCCCCTCCCAGGAGACTCTCTGCATGCTCCAAGGCTGCCTGCCTTGCTTCTCATTGGCTCTTCTTATCCCTCAGGGCATTCCTTCCCATCTCTGGAGGACTCATGGATGGGCACACTCTCAACCACTCCGTGAATCTCAAAGTGCGGTCTAAATGTTGACTATTATTAGTGTTACTGTTATTTCTGAAGACCACTGGGAAAAGCATTCTTCAAATGCCTCCCCTTGATCCTTCCAGGGAGCATCAGACTCTGGGAGGTAGGCCTGGGGGGGAAGCAAGGCACGGGCACCAGCATCCCCCGAGAACTTAACCATCCAAGCAGCTCACACAAGGCTTATTTCCAAGGGAGCTTCTAAAGCAGGAACCCCTTGGGCAGAGGCCTCACTCCTCCCAAGAAATAAAGTCCCCTCCTTCATCCCCCAATTTCTATCTTCCAAAGCTTCCCAAATACCATTGCTGCTCTACTCCCAGAACCTGCCTCATTGCTGTAACTCTGCCTCTGCCAACTCTGGAAGGAGCAGAGACGGACGGTTAGTCATTCCCACTAAGTTGCATAATGCCAATTCTAAAAATTGCCAAGCACATAGTTCCACTGTCAGATCTAATCCCCATCAGGTAGATCATGAAGTGTCTCCACTGAGAAGTTTCTCAGGTCTTTCTGAAGGCCCAGGCACTAGACGAGCTTAGGAGCTCTGAGGGTCGGGAGGACCCCGCTGGAAGCCTGGCTCAGTTGGCAAGATTTGCATGCTCCCCATGGCAGGCACACTACCACAGAGGCCCAGCCCCAAAAGGATAACCCTGTCCTTAGCTAAGTGGCAAGTAGGGACCAGGTGGGAGATCAATTCTCTCCTGTCTCCTTCAGCTGTGACTGAGGCACACACGTATTTACTTAGTGACTCACAAACCTGTTGTGCTCCCAGATCGGGATCGTTAGGTAAATGAATACACTTAATTATAGAAATTAGATGAGTCTCTGCTTCTGGCAGAAATAGAGAGAGGAGAGGCTGGGTGGGAACACTAGGTGACTCAGAGGCAGGCAGGGCGGGGAGTTTGGCAGGAGAGGAGGGGTTTGGGGAGGGGGGCACTGTATCGAGAAGGGAAACACAGACATTAATATGGGAATTAGATGAAAACAGAGGGGTGACTGAGCTTCTGATTATTGCTCTGTGGCCTGGCCTGGGAACCCAGCATGTGGAAAGGAGGTTGCCTGGAACAGCCAGGCAGAAGAGGGGGGGGAATCATATGAAAACTGTGCTTTCTGTAGTTCACTCTTGAGTCATCAGTCAGGAGAGGTCAGGGTAGAGAGCCCCAGAGGGCAGCCCACTCCTCCATTACCACACGGTTCTGTCCCTTGTCTAGTCCTCCAGGATGGAAAGCAACATAACTGAGGGTAAAGTAAAGGCTTCTACCCTCATCCTACCTGAGAGACAGAGACAGAAAGAAAGAGGGAGAGAGGAACACAGAGAAAGACAGAGACAGAGGGAAATGGAGAGAGACAGAGACAGAGATGGAGACAGAGAGACACACACACAAAGACACAGAGACAGAGAGAGAAATGGAGAGACAGAGATAGAGAGAGACACACACAGAGACACAGAGACAGAGAGAGAAACAGAGAAATGAGAGACAGAGAGAGAGAGAGACAGAGAGACAGAGAGAATGATGGATCTGGGGAAGAGAGAGGTGAACGAAAGACCATTTATGGCAAATAGGCCCAAACTCTTACTAGGAGACAGACAGACAGACAAAGACATCCTTGCATGGATTATTTCATTACTGGCTAAAGGCAGCATGGAAATGGAATGTATTTGTTGCAATTAAAAAAATAAATGTCTAAGGTAAGAAAGGTGCTAAGGCCCCAGCATAGTTTGGCAGGCTCTAAGATATATATGTATGTGGGCACCGCCTGGGTACGCACCCACCTGGTGCTGCCCAAAACAAAGTCAGCAGGGAAGAACAGGGAGAGAGGGAGCCCTGAGAGAGATGAGGGCTGGGGACTGGCTCTTTGTCCTCTCTGGATGAACCTAGAATCTGAGGGGAGCAGCAGAGTGCAGTTCTCTGCTTTTGGTCAATGACTCCAGATCTGGGAATTCTGAAGAGTCGGATGCTGTTGGAGTAAGGAGACCCAAGCAGGCCAAAGTCTGCAGGCTGTTATGCCTGAGCAGGGGAGGAGTAGGGGCTGGGAAGGGATAGGGGGCTGGGAAGCATCAATATGGACAGCATGAGTCATGGTGAGGAGAGAGGGAGAGGCAGGCATGGGGGAGGCAGAGGGCGGGCAAGGAGGATGAGGGTGAGCTGGAGCAGCCTCGATGCACGGTGGCGCTGGAGACGGTTGGTTAAGGAGCAGCATGTCCATGTGTCGGGCCCGTTAGAGAATGGAAGGGGTGGGAGAGCAGGAGCTTTCTTGGAGGGTAGGGTGAGCTGTAGCGCGATGTGAGTGGAGAGAGCCCCAGACTTGTTCCTGCTGTTCCGGATATGTTGTTTAAGCTTCGGGACTTTTCACAGCCTTGGTGAAGAAAAGGCAGACGTGTGATGAGAGAGAGGCTTCACTGCCCCGTTAGGCTATGCAGTATTTTCACCAAGGGGCACTGAAGGGGAACCCCCAGGGTCAAATGTTCCCTGGTTTACCAGCTCTCGTCTCCCACATGGAAACAAATTCTTCCCCTCCCAGGGAATAATGTACAGGATAAATCTTTCTTGCATAGAGAACTTGGCCTGCTATGATTCCCATACTCACTAACCCTGTGGCTTGCCCCAAGCCCACCTCTGACACATGGATCCCTAGATAGGCCTCCTCTGACCTTGAGTATCCCTCACTCAAATCACCCTCCTCCTTTTCTAATAGTGGGGAGCAGTGAGTGGCATCTCTGCTGAGGGGTTCTCATGAAGTCAGCTTGCTTGACGCTATGGGCCAGGCCCCACGGCTGCTCCCCATCATGCTGTTTCCAAACTGGGCTCGGGTACCAGGTTCAGGGAAAGTTGCCGAGCGTTGGGGGTTCGAGAATGCTAATTGCCACACTTGCTTAGCAGGGCCTGTTTCCAGGCAACCCACCTGTTCCCTCATGAAGGTCACTCTAATTGGCTAAGCAATGTATTTGTTACCAAGGAGCTGTGTAGAGGCATCTCACAAACACTGTGGCTGGGCTCAGTGGGTACCCCAGAGGGCTCTTCTCCCTGAGGCACAGGCTGTGTTGGCAGCAGGAGGCAGGTTTTCCCTTCTCCACAAACACATACACACACACGGAGCCCTAGCTCTTACTACATGCCAACATGTGGACACCCCCAGAGCCAGATGCCACTCCTCCAGCTTCTGTCCCCATCCTTGCCACCTCCCCAAGCACTGATGCAACCTTGAAACACACACTCTCTCTGATACCCTTCCATGTCCGCTATTGACACAGATGCCCACGTAAGACCTGTTTCTTCTGCTGATGTCACTCACACACAGAGGGATCACACGTGCTGCAGAAAGCACTTGTCTGAACACATCCTTGCACATAGACCCATATGCACTAAGGCACTCACTGGCTCCCAAATTCCCTGGTGCTTGGGGCAGTACTGTTTCCTTGTGGAAAGGTAGAAAATCAGGATCATAGATGTATGGCTGGAAGGGCCTTGGAGGCCATCTCCACTTCTCTCATTTCATAGATCAGGAAATAGAGGCCCATGGGAGTAAAATGACTCACCCAAGGTCACACAGGTGGTGAGTGTCAAAGGTAGTCTTTGAACCTAGGTCTGTTCTCTGTACTGAAACCTAGGCCCTTACCCCTGGGATGAGATGCCATGTTTGGGAAAGAAGAGGGGAAAACCTTGTTTGGGGGTGCGCTCATTTCACTCTTGAGTACAACGTCACTAAGAAGGGGGGCAGAGAAAAGGATCATAGGGAAGGGTTGGGGCAGCTGACTCAGATGGGAGAGGAAAGAGTCATCCACTCAGACAATATTTGCCATTGGACTGAACCTGTTGACACTTCCTTCATGTGGCCAGAAACTCTTAGGCCTCTTCCTTCCCTCAGTACAAGGGTCAGTACCCTGATTGTACCCCAGTCCCCAACCTACCCTTCATTCTCTGACTAGGAGGGGGACACCTGGGTCCTGGAAGCAGAGCAGGGACTAAGGAACAATTTCCTGTGAGGACCTATTCCCCCACTGCTAAGAGCTCTGGGCTGATTCTTAATGGGAATAATTGTCAACCCCGGGAATCTAGGGCTAGACTCACCACTCTCAGTACATTGTAGACCACTATTTCTGGTCCCTATTTCACAAAAAACATCACCAAGGCAAAGAAACAGCAAGTGATTCCCCTAGGGCAATATAGCAGTTCTTTCTGGTGCCAAGAATGAATGTCTGATCTAAGTACCAACTGGTACCCCTTTCTTGCATGGGGGCCAGGCTGTGCTTCCAGCCTGACTAAGGAGGCATGTTGTCCAAGGGAGCTGAGTACAGGAATCAAATAAGGTTAAAATAAATACCCCTCCCTTCTGGGTCTGATTATTATCAGTTCAGCCTCAGGACTTCCTTTCTGAGCAGGTCTAAGAGTTCCAAACTGCTGGAATATGCCACGCTGCCACTGTTAACTTGTTCCATGAAAAAATGACTTTGGGAAAAACAATATGACTATGGGGCCATTAGCTTAATATTCATAAAACATTCTTATACATGGAAGGTAAATTCCTAGAAGGCTGGGTGAAAGGAGCTGTCAGGCACCTGAGCAGAGTTAATGGTATGGCCCTGCGTGGGGGGAAAGGTGGGTACAGGCTAAGGAAAAGTACTGGGACTGAATGATGAAGAACCAGGGACTGGGTATTCTGGGGCCCTTGGATGGAGAGGGAAGGACAGGGAAGGCCTAAGTTGAGGAGAGAGGGTTTAGGTAGTCCTGCTGACCAGGGATAAATGGTCAGGGCTGAGCTGGAAATAATAAAAATTAGGACAGGAGAGATCAGAGGCATAGAGGACATGGGGTACAGGGTGAAGAGAAGAGCTAGTTGGGCAAGGAGAAAGAGGAGAGGCTCAAGAAAGGAAGCACTCCCTGTTGGGGAGACATATAAGAAATATTCCAGCCTCCTCCAGGCAGACTCACTGGCTAGGCTCAGGTGTATAGGATACAAGTGCATGGGTGCAAGATGAGTTATTCCTAAGCCTGGGGTCAGAAACTGAACTCTATCTTCAGCATTAACAAAGGGGAGATTTGGTCATGATATAGAAGCAATGGTATTGCCAGGTGTCACTGACAGAGGCAGCTTTTTGATGCGTTACAACCATTGTTCCTTAGATCCCCTAATTTGGCTGTTTGAATCCCCAGAGGCCTGGAGCTGAGCTCATTGTCCTAGGGAGACCTAGGAAATCCAGGGAGATGATGATGGTGAAAAAGATATCTCAGCACCAAACCTAGCCCAAGGTTACAGGTGTCAGAGGTAGAATTCGAACCCATGTCCTCACCAGAGTCAATGCTCTGTGCTGGAAGGCACTTGGGTATGGGCTAGCCTGGCCCAGCACTGGAGATGCTGGCAGACTAAGGAAAGCCTCCTTAGTGGCCTCTCCCTCTCTGCTTGGCTATTCCAAACTATGGGGAATTTGACCTTCGGGGCTAGCCTCCGTCCAAGGTCCGATTCCTGTCTGGAAGTGGAACATGAGTTCTAGAATCCAATTTTAGATAGTTCATTCTGGTCTTTTTATTCTTTCCTCATCCTGCCTTTGGAATAGTTGTGGATTCTACTTATGGTGGGGGTTATGTAGGAGAAAATGGCCTGGAAAATCTCAGCAGACTGGAAAGACATTTCAAGGCTCTAGAAGCATCTCATGCCCAGACCAAACCTAGCCCAGAGCACCAAAAATGGATTGGAACCTGACTAGGCTCCTAAGAAAGGAAGGGCCCAGAGCTGGTGGTGAGCTCAGAGGTGAGGAAATAGAGGAAAGAGAGAGAGATGAGGAAAATAGGGCTATGCTTATGGGGGTGGGGGTGGACCAAATGGAACTTAAGCTGTGGTTACTGGGAAGGATTAAACAGCCAGAGTCAACAGTATAGGAGGGCCAAGAAGTGAAAAATGGAAGAAGAAGGAAGGTAGTTAAACTGGGGCTTATAGAGAAGAGATATGTCCCTGGAAGAATAGGCTTAGGGTGGGGTTCACACTAAAGCTGATGGTCAGTATAAGGAGGTGGAAGAGAAGGGGGCAGGTATGGCCACAAACAAAAGGTCTGGGGGCAGATAAGCCTGAACCTAATTCAAAGCCTTGGAGATGGTGCTATCATATTGAGAGGATAGTGGAAAGGGCCCCACCCCAGGACCCCCTAACCCAGAATCTGGCTCACCTGTCCCTAGATGCCCTCCTTCCCACCTCACACTGGGCAGCAGGTCCTTCCTTACCTTTTCGGACACTGCCATCAGCACAAGCGTAGTCTCCAGCGCTGAGCAGAAAACAGGTGGCAGCTTTCTTGTTCTTGTCCCTGGTACTGGAACGGCGCATGGCCCTGCGTTCCTCCGGGGCTGAGGCCAGGGGCTGGGTAAGGCAGGCCCCCTCCTCATCTGACAGCACCACATTTGCATCTCCATTCTGTTTAGAATCTGTTAAGGGCAGGGAGGAGAGGGGACATACAGTACAGATTAAAAAGTCTGCACCCATAGGGGAGGAAAGGGCGATGCTTCTTTTGCTTGAGGCAGATCAGTCACTGCCTAGTGGACCCCTCCTCATGGGGGCTTGTTCTCCTTTTCTGGCACCTCAGATCCAGACATGGAACTGGTGGGTCAGGGCCCTTTAACTCTAGGCAAAGAGCTATCCCTATGATACCATATCCCCTCCTGTCTCCCATTCTGGAGAGAAAGGTCATCTTAGAGATAGTGTAGTAAAGCAGATAGACAAAGTCTTGGAGTCTGGGAGATCTGGGTTTGGAGCCTGCCTCAAACACTTACTGGCTGTATCACTCTTGGTGATTTAAAATTTCTAGATTTGGGTTTGCTTAACTGCAAAATGAGAATTGGACTTGATGACAAGTTCCCCAATATCTCTAAGTCTATGAGCTGATGAAGCCATGACCTTCACCATACACTCAGGGATAGAGGACATGACTCTCTTTCCAGGCCCCTAAATCCAATGCTAGTACTAGCTTTTCAGCATGGCTGGTGCTTTCTCATCTTCAATAACCTTCCCTGGATGAGAAATCATGACAAAGATGAACTAAAAAAGTGGATAACCTCTTTGTGACTTGAGAATGTCTCTTGCAATTTTTGGCAACTTTCCAAGAACCATTTGCTTCTGGATGGGCCCTTTTTCCAACAATCTTCCTGTTTTCTTTAGACTTTCACTCCAGCTTCTCCTTCCTTGACCTTCTGGTGAAGTCTAGCAGGGCTACCTACTTCCCAGACTACTCATGAGGTTCAAAGGAGATACTGGATGGAAAAGTGCTTTGGAAAGGTTAAGCCTCTTTATATATGTAAGGGATTGTCATCATTATTATTTTTTTTTCCTTTTTGGAGGGGGGAAGGCAGGGCAATTGGAGTTAAGTGACTTGTCCAAGATCACATGGCTAGTGTTAAGTATCTGAGGTCAGATTTGAACTCAGATCCTCTTGATTCCAGGACCAGTGCTTTATTCACTGCACTACCTAGCCACCCGCATCATTATTATTCTTAAGAACTTTTATTACCTCTCAGCCAAATTGACACTGTATTTGTCTTGTATATATTTGAATATAATTGGATAGATAGATGGATGGATAGAGAGATAGATGAATAGAGAGATGGATAGCTAGATAGATGGATAGACAGAGACAGATGGATAGATAAATAGGTAGATAGATAGCTAGAGAGATGGATATATAAAGAGATAGATAAAGAGATAAATGGATGGAGAGATGATGGATAGCTAGACAGATGGATAGAGATGGATGGATAGATAGAGATAAATAGATATACTGAGAGATGGGTGGATAAATAGGTAGGTGAAAGAAAGAAAAAAGGAAGGAAGGAAGAAGAAAGAAAGAAAGAAAGAAAGAAAGAAAGAAAGAAAGAAAGAAAGAAAGAAAGAAAGAAAGAAAGAAAGGAAGGAAGGAAGGAAGGAAGGAAGGAAGGAAGGAAGGAAGAAAAAGAGGGAGGAAGGAAGGAAGGAAGAAAGAAAGAGAAAGGAAGGAGGAAAGAAACAGAGAGAGAGGGAGAGAGAGAGCAAGCGAGAGAGAGAGAGAGAGAGAGAGAGAGAGAGAGAGAGAGAGAGAGAGAGAGAGAGAGAGAGAGAGAGAACATAAGGTCATTAAAGGCAGGGGTTATTTCCTTTGTATCCTTAAAACCCTGCACAATGCCTTCAACCAAACCAACCCATGAATCAAAAAAGCATTTGATAAAATTAGCTAATGTTAGCTATAATTTATATAGCACTTTAAGATTTGTAAAGTACTTTCTATATGTTAACTCATTTATCTTCAAAACAACCTTGTGATGTGGTTGTCATTACCTTCTCTCTTGTGTATTTATAAGGTGTCCATTGTGTGTCAGGTTCTGTATGTATGAGTCCTTAATAGATGCTTGTTGAATAGTTAGCTGATTGACAAGAGAGATCAGGGAAGCTTTTATTTTACAGTACTAGAAAAAAGGAAATATTTCTTTCCAATTGTTATATAGTGTGGAGTTTCTTTTTAAGCTTTTTATAAATTTAGTTTTCTTATTTTTTTCAATTAATAGGCACTTATTTTCTCTACCTCCCACTTCTGCCATACCTTAATTGAACACACAGAAAAAGAAAACCCTTTTGATACATGTCCACAGTTTAGCAAATCAAATTCCCTTGGGGGGGGGGCTTCTTAAGACCTAATTAATAAAGTAGCCCATATGTAAATTGATGTAGTTTCCAACATACTTGGCCTGGATCAAGCTTCCATAGGAGTCTTAAAGTGAGTTTGTTTTGCTGAGCAAACACCTCTGATGAGTGGTAGAACACTGTGGTTAGGGGCACTGCAAGCATGGAGAACCAGCCTAGGATTAAACATTGAGGTTCCTTCTATGTGTCATATTCTCTGATTAAATAATGGAGGGATAATTATATTCTACATAAGAATCCCAACTGGATACCAGGGCCTTCCAAGACAAATGGCTCTTCACTATGGGGCTCCCTGTTATAGCTGGAAGTCCATTAGAGAAACCACCTGGAGACTCAGATTTCAGCCTTTCTGTGCCATGCCTAACTCTGGATTTCCTGGCCCCTTGCCAGCCACAAGCTCTGGACCAGCCCTCTGAACAGTGGCCTTACTAGCTTTCCTGGGAGTATGGAAGCCAAAATCCACTCAGACTTGGGACTGCTACAACTCCTTCAGGATATTGAGGACCTCGAGCTAGGTGGCCCAGTGGATAAAAGAGTCATGAAGACCTGAGTTCAAATCCTGACCCAGACATTGGGGCAAGTCAGTCAACCTCTGCTTCAGTTTTCTCAACTGAAAAATGAGAATGAAATATTTCTCAGGGTTGTTGAAATAATATTTGTGAAGCTCAAATGATATAAAAGTACTTTAAAAAGGTTAAACTTCTTTACTAATGTAATGGATTGTCATCATTATTCTTAAGAGCTGCTATTACCTCCCTGCTAAATTTATGTTGTATTTCTCTTTTATATGCTTTAAATATAATTAGATAGATACATAGAGCATAATCTCCTTAAGGACAGGGGTGGTTTCATTTTTGTCTGTACCTTTAGCACTCAGCCCAAAGTTTTGGATAGTGCCTAGAATAGCATGATGGCTAAGCAATGACTCCTTCCTTCTAGTCCTTTGGACTATGGAACTATGATTCTCATCCTCTCTTCTCTGTTCACAAGCTCCAGACAGTATTATGAGATGTCTAGCAGCATAACTAATTAAGTTTTAAACCAGGTAGCACCTTGGATAGCAACTGTGGCCTCTCCTCATTCTATAGACAAGGAAACCACTCTAGAAATGTCTTGTGATTTGCCCCAGGTCATAAGTCAGAATTGGAACCTAGGGTGACTTTCCCTCCTCCACACTCCACCTAGACTTAAAGTGACCAAAATGACGGTGATAAATTCCAGAGCTGATCCACAGCTGGAGAAGGAACTCCACAGAGTCTGTATGCAGATAGAAGCATATGATTTTCTTTTCTTTTTTTTCTTTCTCCTGGTTTTTCCCTTTTGTTCTCATTCTTCTTTCACAATATAACTAATGTGAAAATATGTTTAATATGATTGTGCATGTCTAGCCTATACCAGATTGCATGCCATCTTGGGGAGAGGGGAGGGGATGAAGGGGGAAACGTTTGGAACTCAAAATCTTATAAAAGTGAATGTTGAAAACTAAAAATAAATTTAAAAATATCAGAGTTGAAAAATACCCCCAGAGATCAGGGCTATTCAGGGTGGGGAAGGGGACCTGAGAAGTAGCAAGGAAACCTCATTCTAATATCAGCTGTCATTTTATCACTGGTGTGACCTTGGGCAAGTTACTCTATCTCAGTCTCCTTATCTTTAAATCCTAAGGGATAAGATTGGTGACTCTCACCCAAAGATATAATGACATGAATACCCTCTGAAGCTGCCAGACAACTGAGATCATGCCAAAGGTGTGGCTTAAATGCCACACACGACAATGAGGGACTAGCCTGAGGGATGATCAATTTTCTCTGAGCTCCTGACACTCCTGAAGACAGTTTAAAGTGCTCTGATATCTTGGGGTGTGGGGCAAAGAATCAGGGACTGAAAAATGAGGAAGTGGGCTGGGTGAAGGACAGGGGAGGAAAGCCTTGAAAAATATTATCCTACTTTCTAAGGGAAGATAGAGCCAGCAGGGTCCACTTACAAACTCAAAAGTTCTTATAGTGGGGATTATTCCATTCATTGTGTTTGTCACCCCAGCACCTGGTATAGCTCCTGGAATTTGGTAGGTACTTCATAAATGCTTGTTGACCAAATTAACTTAAGCAGCTCAACTTCTAGCATGTACTACAACCAAAGGCCCTCACACCACAGTCTCAGCTCCCTGCCTTGGAGGGCTCTCTCTCCTAGGCCAGAACCAAACCACTCATTTGCCCCAAAGACCAAAGTCCTGGCCAACCCACCAGCCAAACCCCCTGCCCTGAGCAAACCAGACATGGGCTTCACAACCTCCTCTAGAAATCCATTCTAATACTTAACAGTCAAGAATAGTTTATTGTAGCCAAACCTGAATCCATCATGTGCTGAGTTTTCTCTTTCAATCCTAAGCAGAGAAACCTAATCCTGAGAATCCAGAATCCAGAGAAACCAAATCCTAAGCAGAGAAACCAACTATTAAAACAGCCTTTCCTATCTTTGAAAAACATGAAGGCTACCCTCAGCCTTCTCTTCCCAGGCCACATGATGCCAGTTCCTCTAACTTTCTTTCACCTTCTTCAGTATTCTCATTGGTTGATTATTTCCTTTAACTCTCAGCTTATCATTACATGAACCTGATTTCTCTTCCATTTATCTCCATCCATTTCCAACCCATGAGACCAAATCTGTATCAGGACCCCATGAAGGCTTGGTCCAGGTTAAGCATAATGGAAGGCAGCCTTGAGTTACCCTTACTGACCTCATTGATTAGGTTTTGAGATGCCCCAGGAAATATTTGGAAGCAAGTGTTTCTTTTGCTGACATACCTTGTAAAGTCAGTGATTTCTTCTTAGCTGCTGTTTATATAACACTGTTAGGTTTACAAAGTATTTTATACACATCATCTCACTTGAACCTCATAACAATCCTGTTTCATCATTTTAGAGATGAGAAAGTGAAGTCTCAGAAAGGTGAATTGATCTGTCTGCAGCTAGGGAGTGTCTGAGAGAAGATTCAAACCCAGATCATACTGACAACAGATATGGCTGGCAATTCACTCCATCATGCTGCCTTTCTAATCCCTTACTCTGGTAAAGTGGTTTTAGCTTTTCAAATCACTTTCATTTCTATATTATCTCATTATATCCTCTCTACTGTCTAGTATGTAAAAGACATAGATATTTTGCAGATGAGAAGAATAAAATCCAGGAACGATCAGTGACTCAGGAAAGATATAAGTCCTGCCAGAGTTTAAGCTAGACTAGAATGATACAGGGATGAAAGCACTGATTGGGGGACCTGGGCTCATTTTCCTTAGCTATAAAAATGAGGAGTTTGGGGGGAAATAAAATAAAAAGTGCTCAATAGAGAACAAAAGGAAGCTTAGAAGGAAGCACAGAAAATCTGAGTAGCTTTGAAAACAATGTGGAGTATTTTTTACATAGGTTTTTTTTTTTAAAAAAAAGGTAAACAGTTTGAAATGGAAATTTATTGTTTTATACTAAATCCTCTATGTTCCACTGTATACATAGAAATGTCACTTTTTTCCTTTTCTCATTTTGTGTTTAAGTTTAAAATGAATACTTTTAAATTGAGGGGGTTGGTCTAGATGGCTTCTGAGATCCCTTCTAAATCTAAGATCTAGGTTGTCTTCCTGCTCTTTCTACTATACATCATTGCTTCTCATCTATATACATATTGTCTCCCTCATTAGAAAGTAAGCTCCTTGAAGGCAGGCACAGTTTTTCATTTTTGTCTTTACATCTTCAGTGTTTTGAATGATGTATTCTTTTACATAACTTTCATCTACTCTGTTTATGTCTTCTGTTACCTAGTTATTCATACATTTGCTCCCTGATTGGAATGTGAGCTCCTTAAAGGAGGGACCTTTTTTCTCCCTATCTCTGTATCCCTAACACTCAGCACAGTGCCTGGCATATACATTCTTGTTGACTGGCTGATGGTGGTAGGCACTAAATAAAATGCTCTTGGAATTGAATAGCCTAGTGGAGGAGTACCTGGAGCAAACCCTAGGGAACTCACTCCAAGTCCCCCAGAGTGGCAGGCAGCCATATGACATGGGGCAATCTGATGCCAATGTTTTCCATTCCAGAAAAGTGCATCTCATAGTCTGGTAAATAAAGAATCAAGAATCAACAACCCTAGAAGGACCTGAGCCAGAACCATTTTCTCAGTCTCCTTAAAACCTGTGCCCCAGGTCCCAAGGCAGGAGATTCATCTGAAGGCCTTAACTTCACCCCACCAGCATCCCCCATATAAACCTCACCTGCTCGTTTCCTCTCCACCATGCCTTCTTCCCCCACCGGGGGGCTAGAGTCACTGAAGATGCTATCTCGAGGTGATGTCTCCTCTGACTTGCAATAGGCTGGCGACTCAAGCTGGGGGGGTCGGGGTACATGTTTCTTCCTCTTCTTGGGCAGCTTCTGCTTAGCCATGGCGAGGGAGTAGTACATGCCAAAATTGTTGACAATGACAGGGACGGGCATGGCGATGGTGAGTACCCCAGCCAAGGCACACAGCGCCCCCACCAACATCCCTGACCATGTCTTGGGATACATGTCTCCATAGCCCAGTGTTGTCATGGTGACCACAGCCCACCAAAAGCCAATGGGGATATTCTTGAAATCAGTGTGGTCATTACCTCTTGGATCAGATGGCTTGGCCCCAATCCGCTCAGCATAGTAGATCATGGTGGCAAAAATGAGAACACCCAGGGCCAGGAAGATGATAAGCAACAGGAACTCATTGGTGCTGGCTCGGAGGGTGTGGCCTAAGACTCGAAGGCCCACAAAGTGTCGGGTGAGCTTGAAGATACGGAGAATTCGGACAAAGCGGACCACACGCAAGAAGCCCAGCACGTCCCGGGCTGCCTTGGAAGAGAGTCCACTCAGCCCCACCTCCAGATAGAAGGGGAGGATGGCCACAAAGTCTATAATGTTCAGCAGATTCTTGACAAAGTCCAGCGTGTCTGGGCAGCAGATTATTCTCACCAGGAACTCTAGTGTGAACCAAAGGACGCAGACACCCTCAATGTAGGTCAGGATGGGCTCCGTCTCCACCTCCCTCCGGAAGCGCACACTGGTGATGTTCCCCACTCGGTGGATCTCCGTCACATTGCGGTCAATGTTGAAGGCCTCATGCGTCTCCAGGCAGAAAGTGGTGATGGAGACAAGGATAAAAAATAGAGAAGCAAAGGCCACAACCTGCAGGGCAGGAAAGGAAATAAAGGAAAGGGGGAGGGAGGCACCAGGTTACATCACTTTGGCTAGTTCTGGTGAGGCTAGGCCAAATGAGAGGAAACTGTACTTTCCTGGACTGGATGGGCATGGTGTAGGGGGCAGTGAATATAGCCTGACAAAGAGGAGTAAGAGGAGGATCCCAGGATGAGTGATGGAGTAAGGGTGCAAAATGCTCATCTCAGGAGATCTCTCTGAACATTAAAATCCAATCTTCATGGGGCACTGAAGATACAAAGACAAAAATAGAAGTAGACCCTGCCCCCAGGGAGTTTGCATTCTATTTCAACCAACCTTCCCATTCTTAATTTCACATAACCCTCTTCATGCACACGATGTTCCAGTCCAACTGGATTCTACTGGCTGTTCCATGAGTAGATCAATAGTCAACAAGCATTTATTACATAGTCATGGTACTTTGTGCCAGGCACTGTCCTAAGTACTGTAGATACATAGAAAAAGTGAAGATGGCTCCTGCCCTCAAAGAGCTTCCCTTCTTATGGGTAATAATTAATAATATAAGAAAAAATGCCTTCTAAAAAGGGAAGGCATTTTCCTGTTTCTCTGCATTTATACAAACTATATGCTCTACTTGGAATATACTCCTTCCTCATCTCTACCTTTCAGAAGCCTCATCATTCTTAGAGGTTCAGGTACCAGCATCTCAAGGAAATCTTCCCTGATTCTCCCACTATACATTCTCAGTAGTATTTCCTTCCTCCTCAAATATTTCCAGGACACTTTGTCCAATGTGTCTCTTGCCCCCCTCCACACCCTCACTACTATTATATCTATCTGTGTGTGCTTATTGTATCCCTATTAGGATGTAAGCTCTTTTAAGGCAAGCAAGTCTTGATTTTAGTTTCTGTACTCTTCATTGCCTAGCACGGTGCCTTGTAGATGTATTTAATAAATGCTTGTAGAACCAAACAGAAACTACAACAAACATTAAATGTTTGCTGTGTACAGTCCCACTGTCCTAGGTGCTGGAGGAAAGACAAAATTTAATTAAGTTGGGGTCCTTATTCTCAAGCACCTTGCAATAATGTAAGGGGATAAGGTACCTAGAATGCTTAAAGGTTCTGCTCAAAAGTGGGTGGATGGAGCAAATGATCCTTCTCTTTCTCTCTGTATCAAGAATCTGTTTCCTACACAGGATCTATCCCTCAGTCTTTCTCTCTCATCATGTCTTCTTCTTCCAGACATTGACTTGAAACCACACTGAAGGTTGATCTGAACCCACACTGAAGAATAAAGAGGTAGCCTCTGAAGGAAGGGATGTGAGGAAGGAAGGATATAGATGAGAGTAGACAATGTGATCACTTCTCTGGGAAGTTCAGTTCATGAGGGAGGGCTGAGGGAGAGAGGGACACATCAAAGGTTCTGCCCAGTGACAATGGCTGATCCACGAAGCTGCCAGAATGATGAAAGCAGGGTTCCGATGAGTAACTACTGGGTTTAAGTGTCCAATCATTATGAATGAAGATGAAATGCATGTGTAATAACACCAATTATGGAACCTTTCTCTGTTATTCATGTGGCTGCCATCCGCTATCCATCAGGATCCCAGCTGCTCAAGGCCAGCCAGCCTCTTTACTCTCACATCCCTACTCCCCTTCCCTCCCAAACCTTCCATTTCCACCTGCTTTTGCCTACACTTCCACCCACTTCCCTATTTCAGCCCCAAGACTTTCATTCAGAGACTCCTCAATAATAGTAACAGCTGACTTTTATAAACCATTCTAGAGTTTGCAAAGTGCTTTACATGAGTTATTTCATTCAATTCTCACCACAAATCCTGTGCTGTAGGCAGGGCAGGTATTTTTTAAGAAGAAATAACACTTTAATTTCTCCTGTTTTCATAATTGTTTTGCTATTGATATTGATGTTTTCATCACATATAAAGGGGTAATAGCTTTCCATAGAGGTAAACTCAGGATTAATCTTAATAATATTCCAAGTCTTTGCTATACTTTTTAGTATAAGCACCCATTTCAGTTTTTTATAGATTAATTTATTTTTTGTTTTCTACATTCACTTACACAAGTTTTAAATTTTCTCCACCTCCCTCCCCTTCCCCTTCCTCAAGACAGCATGCAATCCAATATAAACTCTCCATATACATTCCTATTAAACATATTTTACATTAGTCATGTTGTATAGAAGAATTAGAATGAATGGGAGGAACCATGAGAAAGAAAAAACAAAACAATAGTCTGCTTCAAGCTACATTCAGATTCATATTTCTTTCCTTGGATGTGGATGGCATTTTCAATCATGAGTCTTTTGGAGGTGTTTCACATGTAGGCATTATTATTGCCAATTTGGAGAGAAGAGGGGTCTAAATCTGTGATTTCATTGGTGAAGAGAATTCTTAGTGAGGAAATTTTCCCCATCAATGGAGATAAGAAATTGCTCAAAAATTTGAGATTTAGAGAGTTCTTGAGGTGGGGTGGGGTTGGGGGGGGGACTGGAGTTGCATGTGCACATGCATGCACACATGCACACACACGAGTCCCCACCAGATTAAGTTATATGTATGTGTACAGGCAAAGGGAGAAGGGATTGCCACCAAGGACAGAGAAAGGGTCACAAGAACCTGATTAAGTTATTTTTCCAGGATCACTCATGCAGCCAAAAGATGTTAGATGAAGGACTCAAGTCACATCTTCCTGATTCCAAGGTTGGCTTTCTATCCATTATGTGGATCCTATATTTTTATCCCCATTTTACAGATAAGGAAATAGAAGTTCAATTCAATTCAATAAATGTTTAAGTGCCTTCTCTGTGCCAAGCCCTGTGCTAAGTTAAATGACTTGCCATTCCTCCCCCTGCCCCCTCCACATACACAATCACAAAGGTGATTTTGAGTAGAAGAGCAAGGATGAGAATCTATATCATGTAGCATTTTGAATTGAGGTTATCTTAAAGCTCATAAGATTTAGAGCTCAAAGGGGTCTTAGAGCTTATCCAGTCTACAGATGAGGGTACTGAGGCCGAGAAAAGGGATTTGACTGGCCCAGGGTCATACATACAGAATCATTCCAATCCAGGTCTTTTGAGTTCAAATTGGTCATTCTTTCTTTTACCTCTCAATTGGGCTACTGAGGAGCTGGGGTTGGAGGCATCTTTTGAGATGGGAGAAAAGGGAGGGTCTATGATTAGAAGTGAAAAGAATCGCAGACTGTTAAGCCTGTGAGACATAAGATGCCTCAGACCACAAGGAATCACGACAAGCCCTTTGCTGCAGCCTCCTGCCCCTGGACTAGATCCCTGAGGAATCTTGACTTTCCCTTGAGCCAGAGTGAGAGGCAAGTGAGAAGCTTCAGAGATTCCAGTATCACAATTTACCCCTCTGGCATAAGTTCTCATACTGGGCAATGACTTCTCCCTCTGTCCTGTAGAGAAGCCAGGCTGACGCCTGTGGGACAAATATTTTTCTAAAACAGGACTGATTATCTTTATCCCCAAATCCTCTCCTCTTCTGAACTTTTCTATTACTGTCAGGGGCACTACCATCCTTCCAGTCACTCAGGTTCAAAGCCTTGGTGTCACCTTCCACATCTTGGAATCAGCTCACAAATCCAGTTGGTTGTAAATCTTATCATTTCTTTCTCTACATCTTGTTCACTCTCCCTCTTCCCTTTCCTCATAAAGCCATCCCCTAGGTCATTATCTCCCCTAAACTCTTATACTAGCCTTCTCCTTGGTCTCCCCTTCTTAAGTCTCCCCACCCTAATACATCATCTGCTTAGTTGGCAGCGATTTTCCTGAAGCACAGGGCGGACCATGTTATTCTCCTGCTCAATAAACTCTGTGGCCCCAGGATCAAATATAAAGTCCTCTGTTTGCCATTTAAAACTCATTACAACCTGACCCTTTCTTACCCTTTCAATCTTCTTACATTCTTCCCTCTTTGTGCATGCTGTGATCAATCATCTTGACTTCACTGCTGTTCCTCACAAGGATGCCCCATCTCCTGTCTGCTTTGGTGCTGGCCCTTCTCCATGCTTGGAACGCTCTTCTTCCTGACCTTCCCCTCTTAGCACCCTTAGCATCCTCCCATTGTCAGCTTGAAGGCCACTTCTCTTTAGGAGGCTATTCTTGGTCCCATCCCTGCCCCAGTCCCTAGTGTCATCCCTTCCAAGGTTCCTTCCATCTACTCTGGAGATAATTCATTTGTGTTGTCTCTCATCCATTAGAATATAAACTCCTTGAAGGCAGGGGCTGCTTTTGTTTTTTCTCTGTATTTCCTGTGCTCAGCACTGTGGCCTGGCACAATCAACATTTATTGACTGGTTCTATACAAGCTGCGGTGCAGTGAAGCAAATTGACAGGCAGGGAACATACAGGACATTGAGTGGGCTGTATTTCCTGGGACCCCAAGGACTCCTTGACTTCATCACGTGGTGATGCTATCAAAAGGAAAGTGCATATCCAGGAGCATTAGTGCAAGGAACTCACACTACCTGGGAATGAGGCATTCACTCACCCCCAGATGAACAGGTGTTAAGTGTCAGTGAAGATAAGGAAAGGGATTGTCTCCAAGGGCTTAGAAGTGAGCAGAACGGGCAGTTGTCAAGTGGTACAATTTCAGCAGTGTGAAGGGAGTCTTGCTACCAGAATACCTTTGCATAATATTCACTGATAACTGAACTTTCAGAGTTACACTTTTATCTTAAAACCTATTCTCTTGCTAAAATGTGAGTGCTCATAGATTGTAAGCTCCTTGAAGGCAGGGACTGTGTTTTGCCCCTTTTTGTATCCCCAGCATTTAGCATCCTGCTTGGCATATAGTAGACACTTAATGTGTTTGCTGATGGATTAGGGATCATATATTTAGAGCAGGGGGAACTTCAGAGGTCAGCTAATCTAACCACCTTGTTTGACAGATAAGGACGCTGAAGCCCAGAGAGGTTCTGATTTGCCCCTCAGGTAGTAAGTAACAGCGTTGGCATTTGGGCCTGATTCCTCTGCACTCCAAGACAAGTTCCTTTCACTACCTCACCTTGTTCGTGGGCAGGATAATTGTTATGACTTTTCATTTATTTATAATGATCTATGGTCCTTTCCTGAGAGCAGGTTTTGCTCCTGGAAAGGGAGAGAAAGAACACAGTAGTCCTCACCAGATTAAGCTCTGTGTATGTGTGTGGAAAGGCAGAAAGGATTGCTATCAAAGACAGAGAAAGGGTCACAAGAACCTACTTCTGTTTTACTTAAAGCTGACATTTAGCTTTCAGGCTCTGTTCCACATGAGGCTCAAGTTTCTTTCCCAGGCCTCACTTTTCTCATCAGAAAAATGGGCAGAAAACCAGAAAGCCAGACTCGGAGATGGCTGAGTAGAGGCTGAGCCTCTCTCTGTGGGCAGGCACTGCACGGCTACAGAGACAAATGGGTGATGAGGCTGCTGCTGCTTCCTGAGTGGGGAAGCTGGCTCATCTGGGAGCCAAAGCTTTAAGTTAATTAGTAATTTGGAAAAAACCAAGTTCAGACAGAGGAGCCAAGAGGCTGAGTTCAGCATAAAGCAAGGGGGAAGGAAGGAAAAGAAAGAAAGACCTGGCTTGTGCTTCCTCAGGCCTCAATTCCCCTATATGACCAAAGGCAAACCCTCTCTGTTTCTGATCAGAGCTGGGTCATTATCAAAAGGAACTTGCAAAGTCCAAGCCACCACACTTACAGGAATGGCGTTTTCCTAGTCTAGTGAAATGTTGTTTAGTTGTTTTCAATCATATCTGACTCTATGACCCCACTGAGGGTTTTCTTGGCAGAGATAGTGGGGCAGTTTGCCATGTCCTCCAGCTCATTTTACAGATGAGGACATTGAGGCAAGCAGGGTTAAGTGACTTGCCCAGGGTCACATAGCTAGTAAGTGTTTGGGGTCGAATTTGAACTCAGGTCCTCCTGACAACAGGTCTGGTACTCTGCCCCTGTGACACCTTAGCTGCCTGTTTGTTTTAGCACTTTTAGACAACATTTTGCTTTTGGGTTTTTTTTTCAAAGCCCTTCCTCATTTAATCATTTCTTGTAGGCCTCCCAATTACCCCTATGAAAGAAAGTTAGCTGGACATCTTACTGTATCCATTTTACAGCTAAAGAAACTGTGGTAGGGGCAGCTAGGTGGCACAGTGGACAGAGCGCCAGCCCTGGAGTCAGGAGGACCCGAGTTCAAATCCAACCTCAGACACTTAACACTTACTAGCCATGTGGCCTTGGGCACACTTAACTCCACTTAACCCCAATTGCCCTGCCTTCTCCCCTCCAAAAAGTAAAGTAACTTAGGCATCCAGAGGTTAGGTGACCTGCCTAGGGTCATGCAGGTGGTTAAGGTATGGAATTCAAGTTTCTTATCCCGACTCAGAGGGTTTTTTTTTTCCATTCTTCTACTAAACCATTCTTGTATCTTAGGAACCTCAGTGGTTCAACCAAGGGAAATCTTTCCAGCTTCTTGAACGCCAAGCCAAAAGAATACACTCCATTGCCCATGAGAGCTGGGATGAGAGCTTTTCTCTCATCTGCCACTTCTTCTCCCCTTAGGAACATAATCCTCTATTCTCCTCAGCCTAAGCACTTTCAACCATTTCTAAGCAATGATCATCTTTGGAGGGACCCCAGTTCTACCCTGGGTTAAGACTGCGACCCTGGCAGTCAGAGATCTCTTCAGAGCCAGTTTTCTCAGCAGTCACATGAAGGTTGTGTTTCTTGCCCTACCTTACGGGACTGGGGAGGAAAAGCACCATGGAAATGCAGCTTCTTATTATATCAGTCACTGCACAGCAAAGCACTGTAGATTAGATAGAGTGTGTTCATGTGTTTTATGTTGTCTGATCTTCACCAAAACACCACAAGAACAGCAGCTGTCGTACCTTCGATGTCCTGTCAAAGGACCATAAAGCTGTCTCTGATGAACGTAAATTTCTTGAGGACAGGCACGGTTTCATTATTATCTTCACATCCCTCACCCTAACAGCTTTGTGGATGGGTAGTAGTCTGAACCTCATCGTAGTAAGGAAGCTTCTAACCCTCTTCATCTCAGGCACCCCACTCTGCAATTAGACTCTAGAAGAGCGAATCCTATCTCAGACCCTTCCTCACTAGCTGTGTGACTCTGGGCAAGTTACTGAACCCCTCTGAGCCTCATTTTCCTCATCTGTAAAATGGGGTTTGTTGTAAAGATCACATGAGTTAACATATGTAGTGTGTTGTATACCTTAAGGCATTATATAAATGTTAGCCAGTAGTAGTGGTGGTGGTAGTAGTAGTAGTAGTAGTAGTAATAGAATTGTTTTCTTTATAACATGTAGTCTTAGAAAGCTGAACTGAATGAACTGAAGCATTGTGATTTATCCCTGGACCCCCAGCTGATGTAGGCAAGGGGCTGGACTTGAACCCAGGGCTTTGTGCTTCCAAGGCTAGCTGGTCCTCCCATTGTAGGTATTTAATAAATGCTTGTTGAATTAAATCACAGAGAAGGAAATGGAAACTTAAAGTGACTTGGCCAAGGGAACAAATACTAGATGGTGAAAGCAGGACTCCAATTCAGGTCTTCTGCCTCCAAGGCTGGCATCCTCCCCAGCGCGCATCACTGACTCTACAGGAAGTTCTTCAGGAAAACAACCCACTGGGACTGAGCAGCCTATGAATCTCAAACCCTTGAATCATACCCACAGTCACCCACAGTCGAGTTTGCAACATGCTCTGATGTGCCTTTGAATGAACTGTTTCTCACGCAAGGCTGACCTGGTACTTTTATGTTTTAAAATGACTGAATGATTTGGTACTTTGTTTCACGAGCAGTGGTGAGAATTCCACTTGTTTCACAGCCTAAGGGGTGTTTTTGGCTGCACCTCCACCCTCCCCCAGAAGTAGTCTGTACATACTGGCAAGAAGGAGATCCTGAGGCTTCTAGGAGGCAGGGCTGGTTTAAAGATCAAAACCCTTTATCTCCATCTGGCTTTCAGTTAGGAACAGCCCCGTGCTGCCCATTGACACTGAGTGATGCGGGCACTCCTCCTTCCCCCTTTCCTCTCGGTTTCCCAGCTCATCAGTCAAGGTGCTCGACTGATGCTTCCAGGTACAAAAACTAGGTCTCTTTCAGCTCCCCTACCTTACCCTCAAAGGCATTGATGGGAACTAGAAAAAGCAGCCTGGAGGGGTGATGGGAAACCTGACCTGACCTTTTCTGATCCTGAAGAAATGTGATAGGGTGGGATAAGGTAAAGACCCTTCTCCCATTCTCTGAAAGGTTTTAAAAAGTCAGGGGTATGTGTGTGTGTGTGTGTGTGTGTGTGTGTGTGTGTGAGAAGTTTCTACCAGAGTTCTCTGTTCAAATCTCTCTTAGGAAGTCATTAGGCTCTTATTCTGTACTATGGTTATTGTGCCCCTGTCTTGTCTCCCACATGGTGCTATTGGAAGCTGCCTGAGGGCAGGGACTGATTCTCATTTATCTTTACAGTCAGGTTCATACCTTTTGATAGGAGATGTTTTTAATAGGTAACTTATCAGGCTAAACTAAAAGACCAATGAATCCCAGAGTGAGAGAAGGCTCCCTGCCAGATTCTGAGCCAAGTTAGTTCAACTCTCTTATTTTATGTTTTATATACACATACACACACACATACATGCATGCATGCACACACATGTATATATAGAATATACACACATATAAATATTTAATCTATAAATACATACTCATATAAATATATGCACATTTGTATATACATATATATGTGTGTACATACAGATAAAAATATTTTATATACATGTTTATCTATTTATTTATTTGAGACTATTTTGCCTATGGTAGAATGCAGAGGCTACTCATGGCCCTGCCCCACTCTAATCAGCTTTGATCTGCTCCATTTCTGTCCTGGGCTGGTTTGTCCCTCCATAGGCAGCCCAGTGACCTCCCACTCCTTGATAGAAGGAGGGATTAGAGAAAGGGGTAGGGTACAGACAGGGTTCGCCATATTGATGCAAGAATTAGTATTCATACTCAATTAGCTCTAGCCCTCCACAGCAGCTCAAAATCCCCCAATCTTAATCCATCTACCAGCTTCAACTTCCCTGGGGTAGCAGAATGACAGGCGTGGGCCACCACACCTGGCCTAGTCCCCTCATTTTACAGACAGGGGAAGAGATAAACTGATTTGCCATAAGCTCACATAAAGGGTTAGCACTCCCACCTCCCCCCAAAAATAAAAGGTTAGTGGCAAATGCACTAACGTCTGGCTCAGTGTGCTTTCTATTATACCAGACCACAGGTTGCTGTAAACTAAAACCGAGTCATAGATACCTACTGGTGCTCCCTATATTGGCTCCCCTGTCAGACAAGAAAGAAGAGAAATAGAACCTCATTTCCCAGGACCCCAGGGGATGGGGAGTAGGGGATGGGGGATGAGGGTAGAGCTGTTCAGCTCTGGAAAAACACAGTGTCTGAACTCTGAGTTTCTGTTCTGCCTGTAGATCCCACAGAAACAGTAATTAGCAACATTTAGATAGGTGCTGATGGACTTGAGATAGGTCACCCTAAATTTCTGCCAGAAACACCTAAAGGCAGACATTTCAGCAGGTAAATAGGTATACCTTTCCATTTACCAGGTCTGGATTCCTCAGTTTCTCCTCCTGGTTTAAAGCAGCTGACAGAACACTTTTACCCTAACCTATTTCCACCAACTTTGTGTGCCTCAGGGCTGCCCCAAAGTGCCCAGATACCCAGTGTGGGAACAGAGCTAGGCAGGGAGGGAAGAAGAAGAAAGAGAATCATTGGATTATAACACATTGGAGCTGAAAGTGGCCTTAAAGATCATTAGTAGAACCAAATTATTTTGCAGATGAGGAAACTGAGGCCCAAGAGATTGGCCTAAGTCTCCTTTGAATTTGAGAGCCTTGACCTTTAGACTAACTCTGATACACTTGCTCCTAGTGAAGGTTATTTGCCCATGCCACAGACTTGAAAAATGAACCTTGAGTGTCAAAGATATCCCTTTGGTCCAAGGAGAGAGTCAGTCTCTCAAGGCCTTTGTATCTGACACTCTGGTAGACTGGTCTTCCCTCCAGTGACTAATAGCAACATCCACTGGAACCTCTCAGCAGAAAATGGTCCCTGAGAAAAACTGGACCTGGGACTCAGGAGAGAGATTGCTCTCAGATACCAGGCTTCCATTAGCAGCTGGGCTCCAGGGTGATCTTTGGTGTGAAATTCCAGCCCTCTTTCATCATTCCTGGCCAGCCCAGAGAAGGGGCTACATCTGTCCATGCTTAGCTTGGCATCTTGTCCAAGGCTGGCATTAGGGACAGGACAGTCCATGCTGGGCTGGACCCTGAGCAGATTCAATGAAAATCCTCAACACTCCAAGGGACTCAAGTCAGATCAGGTCATGGTCTCTACCACTTACCCATGAAAAATCCCAGAGGCTGTCTCCCTGGGGTCAGCCAATGTTTTGTTTATCCTAAGCATGAGCACCTGTGCAGGGTTAGCAGTAGTTGGACAAGACTACCAAGAAGCTGAGTGTCAACTAGCTTGTTTTGTATTTTGAAGCCAAAAAGTGGTACATCAGGACATAGGCCTCAGTTACTCTCCTCTTCCCCCTACTTCCCACAACTTAGGAAGGTAAGGGGTGGGGGGAGTGGAAGCCACAAGGACCTACATTTCTGCCTCCACCTCCTCTGTACCTCTCTCCACTTTCCAAAATAGTCCAAGTTTATTTTCTCTACCGTACTCCCACCACCCCCCACCAAAAACCTTTAAAACTCAACAAAAACAACACAAACACCTCACCGTCCCAGAAACAAGATGTTCAAAAACAAATGTTTGCCTGCTTAGAGGGAGGAGACAAAAAAAGACAACTAGACAATTACTTCAGGGTTAAGGAGTCTGGAACTTGGAATCCAGGCAGGAGTAGGGCCCAGGAGATCTGGCTACTCTCTGCCTCCCCTCATGGAGGTGACTAGCTCAAAGCAGAAGATACAGTCTTTTAGGGGTTTGTTTTTTCTAGCAAAGACTGGGAAGCCACCAAAAGCCCAGGAGGTCCAAGGACCAGGCTCAAATCTGCTGTATCTGTTTCTTGTAGCAGATCCCCAAATCCTTTTAAGTCCCAGGCAACCTCTAAGAAGGGTAGCTCTTCTTGGGGCAAGATTGAGGGCCTCGAGGTAGGCAGGCAAATGGCATTCTAATTAGTTCTTAGAATGATTTTCTTTTATTCCACTTCTTTTGAGGGTAAAAGCCACCCCTGGGCATCCTTCAGTGCTTTCTATCACCTCCCCCTCCCTATAACTTCCATCTCTATCCTTCTTCCTGACTGTATTCTGAGCTTAGGCTGTGTCTTGGCCTTGTAGGAGGCAACTTTGGGAGTGCAGTTGGCAGGGATAGAGGAGCATAGGAAACTGAATAACAAAGAGTTTGGGAAGGGATTGGAGAAGAGAAAAGAACCATTTCCCTGACTCTTTCTGCTCATTAACGAGAAGCCACATGAGCAGGGGAAAGCCAAGTATTAAATTATAGCCCTAAAGTACAGAACCACCCCCATCTTTGCCTGGGCAAATGTTAGTGCCTTCGGACCAGACCCTATCAACCTTCCCCACACTAGAGCTCTGGTGTGTCAGAATCCAACCAGTACTCTGCCAGGGCCAACCAATCTGGCCTTGACATTGTCTTTCTCCTTTCTTCTGGCTGGGAGACCTAGCCAGCCCTGCCAATACCACCTGGGGGAAGCCACTCCCACTGTGAGACTGTGATATCCACTGGCAGGACAGGAGAAAGGGATCCCACTAACAATTCTCATGGGCCAGAAATATCAGGGAAGAAGCTGATACTCTGTTCTTCTGTGCCCTCAAAAAGGGGATCATTCCATTTGTCCAGAGGGACTTATTTAGAAATCACTACAGTTTGAAGAAAAAAAAGGAGCAAGATTTTATGGTGAGAAGTCAAGAGACCTAGGATATAATCCTTATTTTGCTACAAACCGGCTAGTGACCTTGGGAAAGTCATTTGACCTCTGCATTTCAGTCTAGATTAGATGACCTCTAAATTTTCTTTCAGTTCTGCCTTTTACTAGAAATTCTAGTCTTTGCCCTAGAGCACCACCAAACATCTTGGATGATCCTTCAGTTCCCCAGTGGCTCTGACATTGTATTCTTCTGTGACTTTATATGGTCCCACAGAAAACTGGATGCAGTTATTTTTGGCTCCAGGGAGGGGGTTCTGATTACTTGGCTTGTACAGCTCAATCAAAATCACCATTAATCTAACTCTGGTCCTGAAGCCACACCAAGAAATACTCTTACCTCTCCTGGGAAACAGGTAGGTATGTGGCAGCTCCCACCAAGGACCAGACCTGTCAGTGTTACCAGAGAAGTTTGCTGCCTGGTACATTAGCAGGCAGGAGCTGAGACAATTCCCATGTTCTCAAGCTGGGCTCCAGAAGCACCTTGAAGGCAATAGATCTCCAAAAAAAAATAAGGCATCTACCTGGATTTGAACTTATACGGGAACCTTGCCAGGCCTGTAGCTAAGCAACAGACTCCTCTAAACAGCTTTGTTCAATTGCAACTTATTTCTCTTTTGCTGCTGTTATAAACTACTTCTCAGATGACTGGGCTTCTTAGCTGCTTTCTGGGAGAGATGCCCTGGGCTCTGAGTGGCCCTTCTCCTCTCCTAGTTAGCCCTGTGCTCTTGACTTCTACTCCATAAGTCCCCACATTAGACCAGATTTCTGCTCTAGGTTTCCTAACTCAAGATCAGGGTCTAAACACCAATGTTAAGAAATTCAATGGGGAAGGGGATGGTTGCACTTCCCTCCCTGGCCCCTAGGTGGCCCAGTGTTCTATCCACTAGAGTCAGCAAAGACCTGAATTCAAATCTCATCTCTTAGACAATTATAAGTTCTGTGGCCCACTTTAAACTTTGCTTGCCTCAGTTTCCTCAGCCATAAAAGGAAACAATAATAGCACCTGCCTTGCGAGGATCAAAAGAGATAACGTTGCTTGGTGGTACAATGGATAGAGCTCCTGGAATCCGGAAGACCTGAGTTCGAATCTAAATTCAGGCACTTACTAGCTGTGTGACCCTGGGCAAGTCACTTAATCCCAATTGCCTTTCTCCAAAAATAAGATATTTGTAAAGTGCTTAGCACAGTCCCTGGCACATAATAGGGGCATAATAAATGCGTGTTCTGCTCCCCTTTCCTCGAAGCATACCCTCAGTGGTTTTGAACTCCTAAAGAGATGACATTTACAGAATTCTTCCAAGCATGAAGTAGTGAAAGGAGCATTTGGAGACAGAAGTCATGTGTTTGAATTCTGGATTTGCCATTTAATTAGTGTGACCTTGGGTAAGTTACTTTGCTTTTCTGGGACTCATTTCTCACATCTGTAAAATGGGCAGTTAAATTGGATGACTTCTAGGTTCCTTCCAGTTATAAAATGATAATACCTCACACAACTATGTATAAGTAGTGCCAGGATCATCCCATTTTATAGATACAGCAACTAAGGCTTAGAGAGAGCTACCCAAGGTCACACAGTTGGGAAGCAACAGGTCTTCTGACTCCCAAGGCCATTACCAAGGTCTATTTCAGCTCTGAATGCTTTTCCCACTCCAATGGTGTGGATCCAAGAATCCGAAGCCAGCCCTGCTGAAGCTCTAATCTCGGAAGGGTTTTCCACATCCTAGTTTCTCATAGGACACCCCCCATCTCAATGAGATAATATATGCAAAGTGCTTTGCAAGCTTTAAAGCACTTTTTATGTCAGTTATTATTAATTTTCAAGAAGGGATACCTAAGCGCTGGACGTGTTCATTTCAAGTTTTGGATCAATGTTGATGGGCCCCACCATTCTAGCTGGTGCCCATGACTATCCACAGCATTGAATGTCAGAGATATTTATTCTGCTTTGGGATCCTTGAGAAATTTAGAAGAGGTATTTCAAGTTCAGCTCCTATACAGGAAACCCTGTGACTGGGCCCAGGCTAGAGGCAATACTCTGCTCCAACAAGAGGTCCCATCCAAGAACTTGGGAGGCAGATACTGTCACAGGGAAAGGAGCAATTCTGGAGGGATGGGTAAGAAACGCCCAAAGGCCTTGGCTGCCTGGAAAATGGGGCATCTTGGCTGTCAGCTGAAGAATGGGCTGAATCTAGACCGTTTCTTCAGATCACCAGCTTCCTGCCTCTTAGGTGGCCTCCTCGACACTTCAATCAGAGCCATTCCATCATTCATAATCCTCTTGCCTCTTCACTTCCACTTCTGGACCCTGAACCAAATGGAGGCCACTGGGAGGATTATCTTACTTTGTAGGGTTATTCTTGCCTGGCTGACCTAACTGTAGTGTCCTGGTGCCTTATTCAAGGAATTTGTGTAATCAGCTTTAATGAAGGATTTCAGAGGCCAGGCTGGAGGAACAGGCAGTCCCAAAGACCCAGGATGCCCCAATATCCTCAATAGATGTTCTTCTTCCCTTAATCTTGGACTTCAGTTTGCTTAAAGAAGAAACCAGCACGTGCCCCAATGAATTTTCTTGGTTCATAGCATGGGTCAGGAGTCCCTGCTGCCTAGATTGGTGTATACTAATGTGTATAACACTCTCACAGGATGGGGGATCACCCTCTGGCCCTGGCCCTCCCTTCCTTCTTTGTAAAGATACTTCTTTCTAGTTAGGATGCCAACTCAGCCCCACCCACTCATTACTTCACTACCATCTCCTACCCTGTTCATTTCTGCTCTGCTCTCTTCTCCCCAGAGCGGGGAAATGGAACTTTTCAGTGATTGGGTTGAGGTCTAGAATGGGAGGTACTAGGCATGGGGTGCAGTGGGGGAGGGTGGCTGCCTTACAAGACTCATTAATAAGGCAACTTGGGATTTCTAAGGTGACCTACCACTCCCAGAAGGAAGCATTTTGCTTTTCCCCAATTCAATTCAGCAAGCAGTTTAAAGTCCACTCACTATGCACAAGACACAATGCTCTATGTTAGAGTGAGAGGTCAGGGTGGGAGGATGAGCACTAGTGCTTTATATAGAACCACAGATGAGGAAACCCTGGGCCAAGGTTATAGCTGGTTGGGTAAGGGTCCCTTCCCCATAGCCCACTACAGTTATTTTAAGAGCTAAACTCCATTCTACCACTATTTCAAAAATTTTAGTCATATAAGCATAGTGGTGTGGGTAGGAGTCTTACCCTTTTTCTTCCCTCCAGAGAGAGAGAAAGAGAGAGAGAGAGAAAGAGAGAGAGAGAGAGAGAGAGAGAAGGAGAGAGAGAGAAAAGGAGAGAGAGAGAAAAGGAGAGAGAGAGAAAAGGAGAGAGAGTGTGAGAGAGAGAGACAGAGAGAGAGACAGAGACAGAGAGAGAGAGAGAGAAGGAGAGGAGACTGGGATGATTTACTGTCCCCCCTCTCCCTGCCCCCAGCCAGGGTAGGAGAGTGGTAGTATTCACTCAAACTGGTTCCTCTCCTGTTCCAACCATAACACACACAGCCATGAACAGGAATGAAGAGGTACAGGCGTAAGAATTACAAGTAAATCTGCTGCCTAATGGGCTGCCGAGTCATTTGGGGTCAGAGTAAGTGTGCATTCTTCCTGTCTAACCCGCAAATGAGGTCAAGACCAGTAAAGTCAGAGGTCAATGAGACTTCAGATTAAGCACAGGCTTGATTTGGAACTCTAGGCTTCTCTGTGGTGTTTCCTTAAAGGTCCAAAAACAAGTGGGACCAAACCTGGCCCGTGTCCTCTCTACCCCACCTTCAACCCTGCCCTGCCCTTGTTTTCTCACTACTTCCTAGTCTATGAAGAAATAAGTCATTATACAGCTGTGCAGCAGCATCTGTTAGTTCCTATGTATATGGAAACTGGCAAAGAGAGTATGTGTGTCTATTAGGTGGAGGAATTTTGTACTTATGGAGGAGCCCCAGAAACAGTTACAGGGCACAGCTGAAGGCTTCTATTTGGGGGCAGGCCAAGGTAACACCCTCAAATGGCCTCAGAATGGGGAGTAGGCCAGGAAAAGCAGGTAGAATGGGGACACAGTCACTTTTTGGGATTAGGCGAGAGTGGGGAGGAGATTTAATAACGTCCAGGGTCAAAGATGGGAAAGAAAATATACAAGTGTAAATCTTTTGAGCAAGTGAGTATGTGGGTGAATAAGCTGATCAGAAAGTGAGGCCAGGGACGGAGAGAGAAGGGAGAAGATGTAAAAAGACAAAGAGTCACCCAGTGGGGAGAAGGTCCAGGCCTTAGTCCCAAATCCACCTTCTCTTACATCACACCTCAAAATTGGGTTAAGACACCATCTCCCTTATATCTCTGGTTAGGGGAATCCACCTGAAGAGAAGGGGTGAGGGATCTACTCACCCTGGCAGCCCGAGACGAATAGGGATCCTCAAAGAGTGCCCACATCCGAGGCTGCCAACCCTTGCAGGCACCTGCTCCGCCAGGGCCGGCTCCGCTGCCACCCTCGTGAGGGCCCAGCCTCTGCAGGGCCAGCTCCCTCTCGTCTTCCCCCCCCTCCTCCCCGGCTGCAGGGCCGCCGTCGGGGCTCTCGAAGATGTCCAGTGCCTCCTCAGCATCTCGGTGCTGCCGGTAGGTCATCCAGCAGCAGGGCTCCACGTCGGTCTCATCGATGCCCCAGAAGGTGAGCTCCTCCTCGAACAGTGGGCCGCACACATCGGCGGGGCAGTGCAGTTTGCCGGTGCGGTAGTAGTTGAGGACATAGGCGAAGACGCCCGGGTGTCTGTCAAAGAAAAACTCGCTGCCGCTGCCACCGCAACTACTGCTGCTCCCTGCACGGCCGCCGCCCCCATTCTGCTCCTGCCGTCCCCCTCCGTCGGGGTCCGCCAGCCAGGCGAGGCGAGTGCCAGGCAGGGTCCGCAGGGTGCTGCGGTAGGTCTCATGTCGCGTGCCGCCCACGTTGATAATGATCTTCTCCGACGCCTCGCCCTTGGCCATCTCTTCCTTCAGACATGTTTTGGACGGAGGCTTGTTCCCAGACTTACGCCCGCGGTAGGAGGATACACACACCGAGCTGATCATAAGAAGCGCTGCGGGGCTCCGGCTTGGGGCGGCCGCTGCCCTCTAAACACCCTTCCCGAGGAGGCAGCGTCAGACTGAGAGTGGGGGGGCGGAGAAGAGGAGGGGAAATGGGGGGGTGCAGGGAAGGGAGGAGGAGGAAAGAGGCAGGCAGCCCCCTCCCGGCGGTGTGCCTCTGCCCCTGCCTCCCCCCAGGGCACAACTCCCCGAGGCTCCAAGGAAAGGAGTTAGGTTTCTCAGATGCACAGGTGGTTGGGGCTTTGGGGAGGCAGAGCAACCAGGGAGAGAGAAAGAGAGAGGGAAAGAGGGAGGGAGGGAGGGAGAGAGAGGAGAGAAGAAGGGAGGGGGAGCCAGTCAGCAGGAGGGGGAAGCGGGAACAGGAAAACTGAGGGCCAGAATAAGGGACACAGAGAGGCAGGGGCACGCGCGCGCACGTACACACCACACACACACACACACACACACACACACAAAACGTGAGTGCGCTAACACACACGCACACCCTCCGTACAGGGGCACGCTCACACACACCCTCCTTCCCCCACCCCGCGGAAATACACATACACACACACACACACACACACACACGAACGCCCGGGCAGACTCGAAGGGACCCGCGGCACGCCCCCACCCCCACCACCCCGCAAAGGACAGAGAAGCGTCCCAAGCCGCACCAGCTAGGGCAGGGGACGCTCGCACACACAACCCCGCGAAGCCTCACTCCAGTAGCCTGACCCTCACACCCGCAGCTCCGCGGAGCCGGAGCCGCACTCTCTCGGCCAGCCCCGGACCCAGCCCCGGGAGTGCCTCCTTCCAACTAGGAGCAGTAACGCCGGTGGCCGCGGTGGCGACAGGGGCAGCAGGGGCAGCGGTAGCGCAGCAGCAACAAGTCCTCGCAGCAGAGGCTGCCGGGGCCGGGTAGATGCTCTTATGGCAGCGGCTCCGCCTGCCCAAACTGCTCTTGGTCAACACGAGGCAGCAGCAACAGCAGCAGCAGCAGCAGCAGCAGCAGCCCTGGCGGTGGCGGCATGTGGCCTCTTCCCCCCATTCATAAATCCAGCGCAGAGAGGGGGGAGGGATGGGGGAGGGGCTGCGCTGGGCGAGGCGGCGGCGCCTGCAGAAGGAAAACAAGCCGGTGAGGGTAGGACCCGGGGAGGCTCGGGTCCCTGGGTCCCTGGCGCGGACTGCAAGCGGGATTCCGGGAGGCGGCGTCTGGGTGCAGCGTTGCGGGGGCAGGACTGGGGCGGGCGGGGGAATCCGACGGGGCGCCCTGCGCTGAGCTGAGCTAAGGGGCGGGGCAGTAGCGCTGACCTGAACTGTCCGCGCCCTTAGTGGATTATCCGGGTAGATTTATGCGAGACTGGAGCGCTGGCACCTGAGCGCTTCTAGGATTCTAGTGCTGGAGGACTGCGCCGGGGAGGTGGCCTCAGCGGAGCGCCCCGGCGCCGGGGCCCTGGGATCCAGCCGCAGTGGGGGCCTCGCCATCCAAGCTTCTGCCCATGTCGGGATGGGGGGAACGACGTTTGGCTCGGAGAGAAAGTGGGGGGGAGGGCAAGATTGACTGAGCCGGAGGGTGAGAACGAAGTGAGGGTGGTCCAAGGAAGTCGCCTCTCTAGGTGGAGGCTCTGCAAGGATCACTGATGCTACGTCCGAGAACCTTCTTTTCTTTCGCCCGGGCTCTGGCTGCGGACTCCCAGTGCCAGAGGCTTTTCCTGACGGCTCCGCCTTGCCCAGGCGCGCCCTTAGTGGGGTGGGGTGGGCGGGGCGCGGGGTGCTGCTCCTGGACCAGAAGGGGAGGATGAGGTGCCAGGGCGCGGCAGTTCCGGGTTTGAGGGCTCTCTCTTGGGGCCCAGTCTGAGCCCGCAGCTGCGCCGGCCCGAGTAACCCCGTCACTGCCGGCGCTCAGCCCAGCGTACTGCTTCTGTTTGGCTCCCTCCCCCTCGCCACCCTCTCAGGAGATGGCTTTCTAATCGGCAGCTCCGCCCCATTGCAGCCCTAGGGGCAGAGAAAAAGGAGCTTTTGACCCTTGACCTATCCCCCCTTCTCCCAGTCTCCGGTGTCTCCCTAGGCAGAGCCCTCTAAATCACTCCCTTCCCCCCACCCATTAGCTGTACTGTTGGTGTTTCGTGGTTACCGAGGGTATTCCCCAATGTTTAGGACTAGAAAGAGAGGCTGTCTTGAGTGAGCCATCCGTTAAGATATTACAGAAAAAGAGATCTTTCGAATTATGAACTTCGGCTACTCACAGCCCCAACCCGAGAATCTGAGTTCTGAAAGGAGCGTCTCTGAGGTTATTTGTTTGTTTTGTTGAGAGCCTGATGCAACAGTCACCAGCAGTCATCACAGGGACTGAATCAGGACATCGAGGAGACGTCTCCTGCTGTTCTTGGAGTTTGCGATTGAGAGCATAGTCCCTTGTTAGCCTTGGGTAAATGGGCTCCCCACTGGTGAAATAAAACGACAGTTCTGGAGCTGTCCAGGGTAGTGGCCAAGTGAGAGATCCCAGTGTAAGGAGAAGGAAAGAAGCAGAAAGAATGAGGCGTGTCTTTTGGTGAGATAGGGACTCGAGTTCTATGCACTGAGACAACCAATCCATCCTTTATTCCCCTCTCCCTCTCCTTTGCCTGAGGTCTTTGTAATAAAAGGAGTTTATGCAGCTACTGTAGGCCCATTCCATAACAAAACTCTTCACTGTGCCCAGTATAAAGTAAGCGCTCAAGCACTACCTGGTGGCAGCTCTTAACATTGTCTCCTTTGTTATTTCTCTCTTATATTATTATTTAATTTTTTCATTCATTTATGTCTTTTCTACTAAAGCTAGAATGCAAGTTCCTTCAAGGCAGGAGAAGCACATTCTTTTACCTTTGTTTCCCTCACAGTACCTGGCACAGTGCTGGGCACATGACAAGCTCAATAAATATTTATTGAACATTGAAAAGATAAATCTCACCAAAAGTACCAGTCACTTTCCTGTCCTATAGTCTCCCTATCTGGAATTTGTAAGGTAGATTTTGGAGAAATAACTTTACCTTGAGAAGCAGAATTTAACCTAACTGTAGCTGAATTTGCCATGATATCTCAATAGACCAACCATGAAGGTAACTTTCCCATTGATGCAGACCACTACCTATCCACAACTTCTCATCCTGTGTGATTATTTTCCATATCCTTCCATGAATCTTCCATAGAGAGTTGACCCAACATAGTATTGTCCTTCCTCTAGGTCTCTGAATGTTTTCCAACTCCTAGCAACACCCTAGTGGAAGCCTGATAAACACCTGTTGATTGACTATTTCCATGGGTACCAACTAACTGCAGTGCTGGAGCCATCCAGCTATGCTCTTCTGCCCTTCTTTTTTTCTAATTATACGTGCCCTAGATGATATCTTTGAAACCATTTCTTGAACACAAAATCATATTAGTAATACAAGCCAGCCTACTTATGCCCACTATGCCTCCTTCTATTGTCCTTTAGTGCTTATACTTCATTGGAAGCTGGTCCATGGTTCAAAACCATGATATAGAAATATGGGAGGGATATCAGTGTTTTTTTTTAATGGGCTTTTCTGTCATGGAAGAACTTGGATAGTGCTGAGCACTACAAAGTTCCCCAAATGCTTTCCAGGATCCCTTTTCCCTCTTATTCAATTATGGGTGTAGCTTACTGTTCACCTGCAGTGTCTATCTCAGGTATGAGTACAGATGTAGGTCCTGCACTTACAATATCAATGCTAAAGTGAAGGTGGGGGAGAGAGGCAAAATGTCAGAGTTCCTTGAGAGAAGTTTAAACATAATACAATAGAAGATGTTAGCACTTTATTTTCAGCATCTATGATTGGTGTGGCTTCTTTCATTGACACAGAGCCCAACCTTTTTTTTTTTGCCTTTTTTTGAGAGGGCAGTTGGGGTTAAGTGACTTGCCCAAGGTCACACAGCTACTTATTGTGTTAAGTATCTGAGGCCAGATTTGAACTCAGGTCCTCCTGACTCCAGGGCTGGTGCTCTATTCACCGCAACACATAGCTGCCCCAGAGCCCAACCCTTTTGTAAGTTAAAAGATGATCTTGGAGAGACTTGTCTGGTTAAAAAACAGTCATTCCCCTCTGATCAGCCTGGGGATGAGCTTCCTCCACTTGGGCTCACTCTCTGAAGATGAACCTGCCATGAGGTCCTGTCTCAAAGACTTTCAAACATGGTAGGAGTAGCCAAAGCTTGTGTTTGCCTGGTATAGTCTTCCAGAAAGCAGAGTCATGGTTTCATGACCATATCATAAAGAAAAGACACTGGAATAGCACTTTTCTGTGAAGCTACATATTATTATCATTAGCAAAAAAAAGAGATTGATAATAGAAAACTAAAACCTATTTAGCAGTTCTCATTGAGGTAGATGAATAAATAATCCTCAGTTCCTTGTGTAGACCTTAGATAGGCTGCTTTATACCTGTTAAATGTTAATATACTTGGAGATGTTACCCTAAAGTGCCTTCTAATGCTATTATCTTCTAAATCTATAGACTACAGGTTGACACATGGTCACAGAGACCTTACTTCCCCTAGCAAGCTGACTAAGCATTCAAAATTTCATAGGTTCATACTCTGGAGCTAGATGGGATTGCAGAGGCCATCTATTCCAACTCCCTTCTTTTACAGGTAAGGAAACTAATCACTAAGGAAGTTAGGTTATTCGTCCCCCAGTCCCGCAGGTAATAATTATTAAAGAGGGGATTTAAAACTGGGTCTTTCTTCTTATTTCAAAATTAGTGCTCCTTCCACTGTACCATGCTTCCTCACTAGTTTCTAACTGTTTTAGAGTCAAGAAGATCCCTCAGCTTATTCTTATCTGAAAACAGAACAGAAATGTCAAAGGACAGGAATGAGTCAAAAGCTAGAAAGAGTAGTGGGGAGAGGTGAGCTTGATAGATCAGGGCGGGTTAGATGATCCACAAACTGTGTAACTAAGCATTTATTTAAGTTAATAAATAAAATTGTAGTAATAGGATAGGTCATTTTGGAATTAGATGTCCTATACTAGAACTTCAGGGAAAATGCCACAGGACTCTCTTATCCCTTAGAATTACCCTTCCTGTTACTCTAGAACCAGCCTTTTATACCTCAAAAAACCATCAACGAACAGCTTCAAACCTATTCACAGGCTTGTTGGGACTATGCCATTTCCCAAACTAAAGGGGATAGAGAAAGATGAAAAATCAAAAGTGGTTAGAAAAATCGAAAGTGGAAGGAAATGAGCACTGCCTGGCTTGATGGAGCCATTCAACACCTTTGTTGTTCATAGAACTACAGCCTTAACTCAGGCCCTCATCACCTTATGCTCAGTTTATGGCAAGAGCTTTCTTGTTGATCTCTCTGTTCCCAGTCTCTCCCTACTCCAATCTATCCTTTACATGCTGCCAAAGTGATTTTCTTAAAGCATGAACTTGGCTATGTCATTCTCTTCCTCAGCTAACTCTAGCAAGTTCTTACTAGCCCTGGAGCCAAATCTAAACTTCTCTGGCATTTTAAAACTCTTCTATCATCATGGCTTTTTTCCTGTCTTCATAGTCTTCTTACACATTTTTCTCCTCCTTGGATTCTATGGTCTTGCTATATTGTTCCACTTGTTGTTCCTCACACATAGAACTCCATCTCCCATCTCTTTAACTTTGTGTAGACTATCCCACTTATCTGGGATGTCCTCCCTCCTCACCTCTATCTCTAAGAATTCTTGTCTTCCTTCAAGACTCAGCTCAAACACTACTCTCTAAGGTCTTTCCTAGTCCCCCTAAATGTTGGTGCTTTTCCCTCTCAGGTTACTCTGTACATATCTAGTTCAAAGGATCATAGGTGATGTCTTCTCCATTATAATGTGAGCTCTTTGGGGGCAAGAATCGTTTTTCACCTTTCTTTGTTTCTCCATCACTTAGCACAATGTATGCAGCAAGTATGTACACAGCATGGAGCAAGCACTTAGTAAATGCTTGTTTGATTATTTATGATGGTGGTGGTGTTAGTTGTGATGATGGCAATGATGAACAGGGAGGTCATGGCCAGAATATAGGTAAGAAGAGACAGAGAAAAGAGGAAGGGTAAAGAAAACAAAAGGAAAAGTCTCTTAAAGAGAGGTAAAGCAGCTATGGAAAGGATAAACAGAAGAAAAACAATAAAGATCAATTTTACAGGTCAATCTATTCACCACAGGTTGATTTCAACACATCCTTCTTCTTACCTTCCTTCCATTCTTCATCACCCCTCTTATTGGTCTCCTTTACCCTCTCCCCACCCAGTCCAGTCAGTCTTCTTTCTGTAGGTCTAGCTCGTTTCTTCTGGACAGATCTATGGATGAGAAATATGGGGTTTTAGTAATATGAACTCTGCAGGGAGATGACTGGAGGTGAGGAGAAGGTAAAGATCAATAAGAGGGATGATGAAGAATGGAAGAAAGGTAAGAAGAAGGATGAGCTGAAAGTGACCTCTGGTGAGTAATATTAGTATAGCACTCCATTGCAAAATTGGCTTCAGAAACAGAATTTTAGTACTAAAGTAATCTTAGGTGGTATAGTCCAAACCTTACCTTTTATATATGAAAATACTGAGTCCAACAGAAGGAAAGTGAGTTGTCAAAAGGTACAGATGGACTAATGTGACACAATAAAAGAAATAGAAAGAAGGAAACATAGACTTCATTTCTCTACTTCAATACCTTTCTTCAAGATCAAACTAAGTATCTCATTAGTGATAACATAATAACTAGCATTTATATCACTTTAAGGTTTGCAAAGTGCTTTACAAATATCTCATTCTCTCCTTACAACAACTCTCAGTGGTAAGTACTATTATTATCCCCATTTTGCAGATGAGGAAACTGAGTCAGAAAGAAGCTAAGTGACTTGCCTGGAGCTCATAGCTAACAAGTGTCTGAGGGTACATTTGAACTTAGACTTCCTCGATTTTAGATCTGATGTTCTATCTGCTGTTGATCCCCACCTCTTATCACTATATACTTTCTTTTTTACCTGGGCGTGTGTTTAGTAGTTTCACTTATTACCTCTATGTAGATCATTTCCAATTCTATACTTCCACCCTCAACCTCTACCCCAAACTCAGGATCTGCTTTTTCAAATATATTTTATATATCTCCACCGAGTTGAGGAGGAAGGAAAGTATTTGTTAAGGAGAAGGATCTGGGGCCATGGTCCAGATGGAGAAGAAGGTTAGGAAAGGATTAAAAGGAAAGAGGGGGAAAAACTGCTTTGTGCTAGAAGGGAAGGAAATGTGAAGAAACAGAAGGGAGGTCAGAGAGTATTTCAGTATAGTGAGAGGAGGCTAGGACAGGGAGCCAGAGTTTGATCCAGAGTCCTCTGGGTTTGATAGAATAAATAAATGAGAGAAGGGCACAGGGGAGGCCCTAAATAGAGAAAGCAAGGAGAGATAGGGGGAGTCCAAGGGAGAAGGCATAGGTCATTGGGGGCACCAAGTAGAAAAACCTCCTACTAGAGTTTGCATGGGGTGGTATAGAGATGTGCTTTATAAAGTGCTTTGGCATCTTTGGCATCAAGGATAATTTAAAGAGGGAAGGTGCAGTTAAAGAGCAGAGAAAAGTGAGGTGGAGGTAGGACAAGAAGAAACTATCTTAAAGAAAAGGAAAAGGATAGTCCCTTTCCTATCACTGAGTCAGAGGCTGAACAAACCGAAGCCAGGTTAATGTCAGGTGGTGAAGTATGTCCAATTCTGATTCTTTCACTGATTGTTGTTGAGTCATTTCAATCATGTCCAACACAATTGTGACCCCATTTGGGATTTTCTTGGCAAATATCCTGGAGCGGTTTTGCCATTTCCTTCTCTGGTTCATTTTACAGATGAGGAAACTGAAGCAGACAGGGTTAAGAGACTTGCCCAGAGTGACACAGCTAGTAAGTGTCTGAGACTTGGGGCAGCTAGGTGGTGCAGTGAATAGAGCACCGACCCTGGAGTCAAGAGGACCTGAGTTTAAATACAGCCTCAGACACTCCACACACTTACTAGCATGGGACTTTGGGCAAGTCACTTAACCCCAACTGCCCTCCAAAAAGACAAAAAAGTGTCTGAGACTGTTTGAATTCAGGTCTTCCAGACTCCAGTTCTATGACCTTGGTTAGCAGGTAATCTCAGGGCACATACATAAAGATCTTAGATTTATAGATTATTACAAACATTCAAAGTGCTTTTAAATCCATTATCTCAGTCCCATTGGATTATCCCAATAGCCTTCTGATGTAGGCAGGTCAGGTATTATCAGAGCCCTTTCCCACAGGCCCTTCAGGAATTCTAATGTTTAGTTGAGCTGGTCCTGCGTGGACTGATAAACACTCCATCCCTGGGCTCCCTCAAGGCCTTTCTGGTTTGGTCAGGCTTAGAACAGAGCTTGTACTCTGCTGGAGAGATCACCTCCATGAGGACTTCAAGCCTCTAAGCTCAGAAGTGTTCTTACCAGTAAGGTGAGTCTGGAGGTGATGATGTTTTCAACTGGATCTGTTGATGAAAAAAACATCAGGAAAAGCAGAGGTCTAGGGCTGGTGAAAGAGGTTCCTACACCAAGGGAATCACAGATCTTTAAAAGTATCAAAGCATAAAATGTTTTAAGGTTTGCCTAATGCTTTCCTCATAAAAACACCGGGAGTGAGTAGTACAAATATTGTGTTCCCCTAATTCTACAGAAAAGGAAACTGAAGCTCAGAGACATTCCATGATTTGCCCAGGTCACCTGGATAGTAAGTTTGGGAGCTCAAAGTTAATTCCAAAAGGATCAATTAATCCAATCCATGTTTGATATTCCCTTCAGCAGTTGGGCCAATGATGGTTATGGTTCTAATAGTTGATACCTATACAAGTAACTGGCATTAGTGCTTTAAAGTATCCATAGCACTTTATATATGTTTTCTATATAAATTTGGTGAAAAGTCTGTGAAGGCAAGTACTATTGTTCCATTTTATAATTGAGAAAACTGAGGCTCTAAGAAATTAAAATGACTTTCCCAAGGTTATACAGCAAGTAAGTTTGAAAGGCAAGATTTGAACTTAACTCTTCCCAAGTCCAAAAGGACACTGTCCTCTCAAGAAAGATAGTCTCCTTCTCTCTATATATGCATTAATATATCAACTAAGATTTCAGAAAGAAAGTGCACAGGGCTTTGGGAAGCTCTCCAAGGCCATGTTCTGAAGACACAATGATAAACAATTTCAGTGGAGCAGAAAAAAGAGTTGTCCAAAGGGACCAGTATAGATGACTCTTAAAAGATATGGACAGAAGATGGAAGTGGGGGTTGGTAATGGAGGATGAATGCAAAAGCATGGTATAGTCTTGTAAGAAAAGTGTCAGGAAGGCTGAAATCTAGATTGAGCTGAAACTGCTAATGAGCTCTAAAGACAACAAAAGGATATTTTTAAGCTCTATTTGGGGAAAAGGAAAGGATCAAGAAAGAATTAAAATGAGAGCTTGGACTGGATGATAATGAGTGACAGAAAGAAGAAAGAATTACTCAACTTTTACTTTATTCCTCATCTTTTTTCTGTTTAAGAAATCTTTTTTTTTCCTACTGGAAAGGACTGAACAAAAATGGCTAACATGGAGTTGAAAACAAAGAGGAGAGAGATAATGAAAGCATGAAGCTTCCTTCAGATTTAAGAAATCAGACCCAGATGAATTTCATTCTCCCAAGTTGAAAGAAATGAGAGGTGTTAATGCAGAAGCACTGTTAATGAGGCAGGATTTAAATTCATTTCTTCTTGATTTTTTCAGCTTGCTCTGTACTCCATGAAAGATCACTGAGATCAAAGTAACAAAAATTATTTTATAGAATTAGAAAAAATAATAACAAAATTCATTTGGAAGAACAAAAGGTCAAGAATATGAAGAAAATAAATGAAAAAAGTGCAAAGGAAGGTGGTCTAAGAGTACCAGATCTCAAACTGTAGTAAAAATTAGTAATTATCAAAACAATTCGGTATTGTTGAAGAAATAAGAATGGTGCATCAACGGAATAAATTAGGTACACAATACACAGTAGGAAATGGCCATAGTCATTTGACAAACCCAAATATTTAAGCTTTGGGGACAAGAATTCACTATTTGACAAAAATCACTAGGAAAACTGGAAAGCAGCTTGGCAGAAACTATATACCAAGATAATGTCAAAATGGGTACATCATTTAGATATAAAGGGTGATGTCATAAGCAAATTAGGGGAGCATGGAAAATTTTACCTGTCAGATCTATGGACAAGGGAAGAATTTATGACCACGTAAGAGATAGGTGAGATCACAGGATGTTAAGTGGATAATTCTGATTACATTAAATTAGAAAGAGTTTGTACAAACAAAACCAATACAACCAAGATTTAGAAGAAAAGCAGAAAAATGGAAAACATTTTTATGGCAAGTTTCTCTGATGAAGGCTTCATTTCTCAAATATAGAGAGAACTGAGTCAAATTTATAAGAATGAGTCATTCCCCCAATTGATAAATGGTCAAAGGATATGAACTGGCAGTTTTCAGAGGAAAAAAAATCAAAGCTCTCTAACACGATATTTTCAAAATGCTCTAAATTACATTTGATGAGAGAAATGCAAATTAAAACAATTCTGAAGTACCACCTCACACCTATCAGATGGGCTAATATGACAGAAAGGGGAAATGACAAATTTTCCTTTGGGGGATGTATAAAAATTGGGATGCTGATTAACTATTGGTGAATTAGTAATTCAACCATTTTGGAGAGCATTTTGGAACTATGCCCAAACAGCTACAAAACTATGCAGACTCTTTGACCTAATAACACCACTACTAGGTCAGTATCCCAGAGAAATCCAGGTAAAAGGAAAAGGACTTATTTTTAAAAAGATATTTATAGCAACTCTTTTTATGGTGGCAAAGAACTGGAAACTAAGGGGATGCATTAATTGGGAAATGGCTGAATAAATTGTAGTATGTGATTGTGATGGAACACTATTGTGCTATAAGAAATGATGAGCAGGATGGTATCAGAAAAACCTGAGGAGACTTAAATAAAATGATGAAAAGTGAAGTGAGTAGAACCGAAAGAATATTGCACATGGTAATGGCAGTATTGTACAATGGTCAATTATGAATAATTTAGCTATCCTGATCAATAATGCACTGATCCAAGAAAGTTCATAAGGACCTATGATGAAAAATGCTCTCTACCTCCAGAGAAAGAACTGGTGTAATCTAAATGAAAACTGAAGCATAATCTTTCCCACTTTCTTTATTTCTCTTTGATTTTGGTGGGGTGTTTCTGGTAATATGGCTAACATGGAAATATGCTTTGTATGATTTCATATGTATAATTGATATCAAAATTCTTGCCTTCACAATGGGTGGGAGGAGGGTGGAAGGGAGGGATAAATTTCAGAACTCAATTTTTTTCTTAAAAATAAGTATTAAAAATATTTTTTTGCTTTCTTTTGAGGACAATTGGGGTTGAGTTGCCCAAAGTCACATGGCTAGTAAATGTGTCAAGTGTCTGAGGCCAGATTTAACTCAGGTCCTCCTGACTCCAGGACCAGTGCTCTATTCACTGCACCACCTAGCCTCCCCCAAAATAAATTTTAAAATGCAATGGGCAGGGGGGAGAGTTAGGTGGCCCAGTGAATAGAGCACCAGCCCTGAAGTCAGGACTTGAGTTCAAATTCGACCTCAGACACTTCACACACACACACACACACACACACACACAAAACTATCCATGTGACCTTGGGCAAATCACTTAACCCCAACTGCCCTGCCTTTCCCCTCCAAAAGAGCAAAAAAAAATGCAATTGGAAAAAAATCATTTAGGGCAATGACTGGAAATTCCTGTCGGGACATATGAATATAATGGAATAGTTTTTCATAATAGAAGGGTTCAATATAAGGAATTCAAAGAAACATTGGAACATTTGTATGAACTGATCCAGGCTAAGCAACACCAAGGAAATGATATGCCAAATGACTATGATCATATAAATTAAAAAATCACTGAGAGGGAAATGAACTCTGGGTAACAGAAAAAAATAATTCCAGTCCAAGAGAACAGACAATGAAACATATACCTCTTCCTTTTTAGTAGAGTGAAGGGAAACTACTAGGATAGAATATCATATATACATACATAGACAGAGACACATACATACATGCATCATCATCAGGTATGATCTCTGTATAAGATGTATTTTTGCTTAGCTATTATTCTTTGCTTCAGTGGCTGCCCAAGCCCCATAAATTTTGGTTGGCATATTAGGAAGAAATTCAAGTAGGGGTATCCTTCCCATTGCCTTCCCTTTACTCATCCCTGAAGGACCCCCAAGGCCATCCAGGCCCTATCAGGGGAAGCTAGATGGGAAAACCTCTATGGTTGTTCATAGCCCTAGGGTGAGCTGACAGTCATTATCAACAAATCTTACACTGGGATGGAGAACTGACAGACCCTGCTGTTATTTTTTAACATGGTTTTCTGACTATCTGGTACACCCCTGGCCTTTAATATCTGCTTCTCAGTTGCAACCTTAAGACTTCTGGTGCAGAAAATAACTCAGTGGCAGAGTATGTGGTTGTTGTCCCTCATGCTCAAAGGAGACATCACCATGTTGGAGTCGAGCTACAGTGTGTCTGATTGTGGCTGATCAGACCAATGTGAACTCGGAAGCCTCTCCCACAGGTTGGGCACCAATAGTCCGTATGAACATTTGAAGTGGAGATGTCTCTAAATCTGTACATCTCTAAGCAAGGGGAATCTATAGAGAGATGGAGAGAGTAGGGAAGATGTGAGTTTGGATCCTGCCTCAGACATTCACTGGCTGTGTAACCCTGGACAAGTCATTTAGCCTCTGACTAAAAGTCTCAGTTTCTTCATCTATAAAATGGGGATAATCATAACACCTATGTCCCAGGGTTATTGTGACTTTCAGATGAGCTAACACATGCACTGTGCTTTACACACCTTAAAGGGCTCTGTTGATAGCAGCCAGTGTTCTGGGCCTTGACATCTTCCCTGAAGCTGCTCCTTTATCTGTTGTCTCTCCATATTAGAGTGTAAGTCTCTCAAGAGCAGAGGCTGTCTCTCAGGGTTTCTCTATTCACATTTCTTGCCTTTAGCCCAAGTGCTTGGCACACAGGAAGTGTCTGATAAATGTTTTTTTTTCTTTAGTTCTTCCACTCGTGCATTCAAATAGAGCCAGCACAACTTTGTCACAAGCAAGCCACTCATGCTCATTTGCGTTTTTGGCAGAGTTTTTAGAGTGGCAGGTCAAGAGAATTCTATAGCTATATTTTACTCGATTTGAGCAAAGCATTTGATAAAATCTCTTATGAAATTCCTGCAGAGAAAAAAGATAATTGTAGCTTAGCTAATAATACAATTAAATGGATTGTACGTATTCTTCATCTGGTTGAAGGGCTGGCTGCCTAGATAGATTGTATTATTGATGGATTATATTATTCATCTGGTTGAATGAGTGGGCTAATAGAAGAGTCATTAATGGTTTGACATTGACATGAGGTCTTTAGTGAGGTGCCCTAGGGATCTGTCACTGGCTCTGTGATATGTAACATTCAAACTCTTGAACTGTCATATAAATAGCACTCTAATCAAATTCACAAGTGGGTTATGCTAAGAGGGACAAATAACATGTTGGGTGACAGAATTAGGATTCAAAAAGATAACAGAATAAAATGTAGAATCCAAGATCTTTTGGCACAGCATTATTTACCCTTTCTGTTTTTCTGTCCTCAGGGAGAGAAGATGGACAAGAGTTGCACGGGATGAGAGGGCGCGGATGGTCACAACATGCATTATTGGTGGACATACTCGCGCTGGTAAGGCTACAGATCTACCAAAGCAGGGGACCATTTTTTATAATTCTATACAGGGTGCCCACTATTTAGGACCCTCCTCCAGCATAGAGTATCTGACACTCACCAGTATTTAATATATCTTATTTCCTGAACACCCAACTGAATTTAATTAGGGGAAATGTAATAAGGATATTTGTATAGAGTCTTAAACATTTGTTCAGAAATTCAATTTCCTAAGTGGAAAATAGGTGGGCATTGCCAGAAAGAAATCTCTTATAAAGGATGGGGGGGTTCTTAGTGGGCTCCATACTCTAGATGCACCGATATGGCAGCCAAAAAGCTAATGGAATTTCAGACTGTCTTGAGAGATGTGGGTCCAGGACTAGAAAGACGGTCCTTCAAGAAAGAACTCCTGCCCCACCCCTGTCAGGTCACATCTGGAGTAATGTGTTCACCGCTAGGGGCCATCTTTTCAAGAGAATGTCAATAAGTTGGAAAGTACCTGGGGAGAGCAAAAAGGATAATTAAGGGTCTTGCAATCATGCTATATGAGGACCCATTTTGGATGTTGAATTGTTTGACTGAAAAAAGAAAGTTTTGGAAGCTGGGTAAAGGTATTTGAAGGCCTGCTATGTGAAATAAGAACTATTGGTTATAATGTCCCCAGAGGACAGAATTAGGATCAATGGGTAAAAGTTGCAGGAAGGCCAATTTAAGATTGGGAGAAGAAAAATTTTCTTGATAAGTTACACTTTTGAAAAATAGAATAAAATGCCTCTTGGAGTAGTGAATTCTGTTGCAGTAGAGGTGTCAAAGTAAAACCTGGATGGGAAGGGAGGATGTTGGAGTGGGGATCATTTGGGGGGCATTGACTAGACTAGATCTCTGAGGTGTCTTCCAGCACTTAAATTCTGTGATTCTTTTTTTTTTTTTTTTTGCTTTTTGGATGGGGGAGGGCAGGGCAATTAGGGTTAAGTGACTTGCCCAAATTCACACAGCTAGTAAGTGTTAAGTGCTTGAAATCAGATTTGAACTCAGGTCCTCCTGACTCCAGGGTCGGTGTTCTATTCACTGCACCACCTAGCCACCCCTTAAATTCTGTGATTCTATTTCTGTGAATTGCTTAGAGGCCCAGCTCTAAGCAACAACTCACTGGCTGTGAGAGTAAACATAGTGTTGATGGCCTTGCAGTCAGAAAGACCTGAGTTCACTTTTCCCCTCTGATGTGGGACCATGAGCAAATCACTTACATTTTTAGGTTTCTGTTTCCTTATATGTAAAATGGGGATAAACAAATCTGTCCCTGCTACCATAGGCTGTTCTGAATGAAAACATATGTAAAATGCATTGCCAACTTTCAAGTCCATATAAATGTTTGGTATCATTATCTTGAACAAATAACTCTTTAGTTCAGACTTTCAGGGACCTTATCTATAAAATGGGAATAGATAACAATTCTTGTACCACCTACTACGTTGAGTTGTGGAGAAAGGGTTGTGTGGATCAAAAAGTACACTCTGAAAAAAAAGTACACTCTGAACACGAGCCAATCAGACACGGAGGGGACACACAGACAGGTAAAGGACAGACAGACATACGGGCAGCAAACAGAAACATGATGGAGGAGCAGGAGCACGAAGAAGAGAACAAGCATCTCCCAAGTGCCTGCTATGTGCCTGGCTCTGTGCTAAGCACTTTTCCAAAACTGTCTCATTCGATTCTCACTGAGTGCAATGTTACCCTTCTAAGCACTATTATTACCCCCGCCCCTTTTATAATTATTGGTACAGTTACTGAGGTGCCCTATGGGAAGGACGTAGAAGGGATAGACAGACAGATCCGGGTGTAATCAGACATGGGAAGAAGGGACGGGGCAGGCCAAGATGGAGAGGCAGCTGAGTAGCTCAGTGGATAGAGAACTGGACCTAGAGTTAAGATCTAAAGTCAAATCCAGACTCAGACGTTTACTAGCAACATGACCCTTGGCCATTTAACCTCTGCCTGCCTTAGTTTCCTCATATGCAAAAAATAAGCATTTATTTAAAAAATTTCTAAAAATAAGCATAGGTGCCTACTATGATGCAGGCATGGTGCTATGCATTACACAAATATCTTTAATGGGATTAAATTTAATGAGATTTAAATCTCATTTAATGAGATTAAGATGAAGATTAATTACTCCTTTCTCTCAGGGTTGCTATGAGGATCAAATCATATAAATCCTGGTTATTATTTTTAGATAAAATACATAACATATTACTTTTACATTATGAATGCTTTCTTCAGGAAAAGATACAGTAGTCGATGAATGTGTCAGGCATTGAATAGCATCACCAAAAATGAAATTAATTAGATTTTAACAAGACAGGAAATGATTCTTACTGATGTCGGTGTCATTGCTGAATCAGCTGTCTGAGTACAGTCAGACCAGTGACTTCTTAGAGCAAAGATCAGAATTAATAAAAAGCTAAAAGAAAGAATAATGAGGGGAAAAGGCATGACGTGCCATTAAAACAACTCAATCCTGAGCTATTTGAACAAGTTATTGCTCATGAAAAATGGGTAATTGGCATCATAAATGACATCAACACTGATTATAATAACTCCATGCAGAAGTTTAACCAATATGAATCAATCTGCCATAAAAAAGGAGATCAAAAGTGCCTAAAAATTGCCTTTGTCAGCAAACACTTGACTCACTTGCTGAGCAGGGATAAGTGAAGGCCAAAGGCAACACTGGTTTAGAATACAAATTAATGTAAACTTGTTTGTAAAGTCTCACGGAGAAGAATGATGGATGGTTATAAGCAACATGGTCTCATAAATCAGAGCGGAGCACTAGAGGGAGAAACCAGTTTAAAGAAAGCTTGGCAAGAGAGTCAAATAGGCAGAGTCATCTCTGATGGCATTTAGGCATGAAAATGGAAGGGAAGCAACAAACAGCAGAATTCTTTTTTAAATTTAAAAAAAATTTTAATTTAAATTTAAAATTAAAAAAATTTAAATTTAAAAATTAAAAAAATTTTTAAAAACCCAAAATATTCTAAACATCAAGGAAAACCGAGTCATGATACTTGTATTTTGTATTCCTCTTTCCACGACTATTAGCATAGACAAGAGTCTCACAGCTGTGAATGGCAAGTTGGAATGGTGGGTAACCATGAATATCATTAGAGAGAATGTCAAAATTAGTGAGACATGGATGGACTCAACAATTGGGGGGATGGCTCTCTTCCACCTTGGGGGAGGGGAAAGGCATGGATGGAGGTGAGGAAAGAATAAAAGCCATTTATTTCTTTGCATTGAGATTTCCCCAACCTGAGCCATGTAGTTCAGTCAAGGGCTAAATAAACAGGTGGTTCTGCTCAGAGCTGGAAAACTGGGTGGGTGGGTGCTGCCCCCTAGTGGTGCTGGGCAGATTTGCTTGGCTGGGTTCACTCAAATCTTGGACTAGTTTCTAGGTCATGGAGGCCAGAGCTGCCCTTCTCTGTGGACCGGAGAATAAAAGTTTGGGAAATCCACCTAAGTCATCTTCACCAACCACACTCCCAAGGACCTGTACTTCTGTGTCGGATTATCTTCCCCTCTTTCTTCTCTATGCATTTTGGGCTGCACCTGGGGCTTGAGGAAGGGGGTGGAAGACAGAGAGACAAGAAGGAGAGAGACCCTGGAACTTTGGAAGCAAAGTCAATCCTGGAAATTTTTATTATTCCCACTTTACAGGTAGAGTGGCTCAGGACCACAGAGTGAGTAAGTGTTGGGAGCTAGTTCTTAATTAAGTGGATATGAGACCAGTACCATTAGCAGCAAGGTGGTGCCCTCGATAGAGTATTGGACCCAGCCAGAGTCCAGAAGTCCTGAATTCAAGTCCAACTGTAGACACTTACTATCAGTGTTACCTTGGGCTAGTCATTGAACTTTTAATCTGCCTCTGTCTCATTAATCGTAAAATGGATATCAGAATGGCACCTACTTCCTAGGGGGATTTTGAAGAACAAATGAAATTCTATTTGTAAAGCACCTGGCACATAATAGGTACTTCAGAATGCTTTTCTTCCTTCTATTAGAAACTCAAGTATTACCCATCCCATAAGTATTGGCACACTAAAAGAGAAAGAGCAATGCTTATTTTTAAATGAACAGGTCTCTGATGGTATAATTTCAGGCATCATTTCAAAGCAGGGAAATCTTTCTGGATTCTTCAAGTTTGACCATAAAGGCAAAATTCTATTGGCTTATCTGTCAGACCAGTTCTATCTTGCAGAATACTTTTTCTGAAAGTTTATTATATTGTCTTCCTCCCCTCCCCCTTAGGTTAGAGGGTTAAGTGTGGGGACTGGGAAGATCTTGATGCCAGCAACTCATCCACCCAGCATAGATGCCTGAGCTTGTCTCTAGTTCATGCATGTCTCCAGGAGGCCCAAAGAAGCTGGGACTCATCCTGACTGCCCAGACCCACAGGACTTCCTTTCTTTCCTCCTATAGACCAGCCCTTTGAGCCAAGATCAGACCAGGGAACTCTCGCCAGCATCTTCCAGAATTGCTCTTTGGATCCATCCTTTCCCAGAATCCTCTGCTTGAAATCCCTTCTCCCTGCCTGGTTAATTTAATTACTTTATCAGACTCCTTCAGTCAGGCTGAAGGTAATAGACTCTTCCCACACAGAGACTCAGACCAAGACTTTATCTGATCATTTAATTAGCTCCTTCTAGCCTCCTGTGAGGGATTTCAGTCTATAAGATGAACTGGCAGGTTTCTTAGGTGGGATTAAGGTCAGGGCATTGATCTTTGAGGACATTTCTTTGGGGGATAGGCTGTTCATGATGAGGGTACAGCCCTTATCATACAGAATTGGGGAATGACAGCCCTAGTAGGTTTTTTTTAATTAATGAAAGGTTTTTTTTTCTTCTTAGTCTGCCCTATCTCAATGGGGGAAAATTCATTGTAGATTTAGAGTTAGGAAGGAATTTAGAATTTATCTAGATCAACACTCATTTTACAGGCAAGGAAACTGAGGCCCAGGGAGATTACATTAAATTAGAGACCCAAGATCGCAGATGTAAGTAAATTGCAGTGTCAGAATTTGGACCAGAATACTTCGATTCCAAATTCAGCACTTATTCTTGTGTCCTGGCCCTTGGACTGTCGGGGTGAGGAGAGGAGTACTGATATCAGGAGAAGAAACACAATCTCAGAAAGTCAGACGTCTCTGGATCACAGTGTATCATCCCTTCCAGGGCCCCTTTCCCAATGCCTACTCTGCACTGATGGGCAGCTGCTATTACTACCCTCCAGGCTGTAGGAGTAACCCTCAAGGCCTGGTGTTTCTAATCCTGTCACTCAAAGACGCCACCAGTGAGTTTAGTTATTAGCCAGTAGTCTTAATTAATTTTTAGAAAAGTTTATTTACTGTAAGGTGGAATAGTTAGTAGAAAACATTCCCTTCCAACGAGGGGAGCATTCTTCCCCAATATGCACAAGGTCCCTAAGGAAAGTAATCTTAAATTTAAGGTTCAAAGGTAATGAGGCACATGTGTCGGGAACAGGAGTGGCAAAGGTGTACTTCAAAAGTCCTGACACTGGAACTTCTTTTCTTCTTTTCTAAGAGTCTTCAAGAAATTCACCTTAGGTATAGCTCTCTACGGGACAGCCAGGTGACCCAGTGGGTCATCTTCAGGAGTTCAAATCTTCCCTCAGACAAGTACTAGCTATGTGACCCTGGGCAAGTCACTTCACTAGGTTTACCTCAGTTTCCTCATCTGTAAAATAAGCTGGAGAAGGAAAGAGCAAACCACTCCAGTCTCTCTGCCAAGAAAACCCCATGTGGAGTCATGAAGAGTCAGACAGGACTAAAGAATAACATAGCTCTCTACTAAACTCTAATGATCTGTACTTTTCCAAAGTCCATAGCAAATATTCTCTCCATTTGAGGTGCTGCTTCCTCCCTTGGGCGGGCATTGTCCCATATTTGTTTGTCTTTGTTCTTGGTATCTTTTTCTTCACTCCTAATTTTATTTGTTGTCTCCTATTGGTTCCTTCTCTCTGATAACATGGTCAGTGGAAATAAGGGAGGAGGGTAGGGGGGAGAAACTCTTCTCTTCTGAAAAGTGGGTCCCTCTCAGGAATTCTTTACCACTAGATTTGGCTGCCATACAACTAAATGACTTCCAAACTAGCTTGCCATTTTTATGCACATCCCCGTGGAGCAGGACTGATTGTCTTTAACTAATCACAAGATGTTTTCTGTGTTGTTATCTGCTTTCATCCAATGATCTAAAGTCCCTATGATCTTTTCAAATTAATTAAGGCCTTATTCAGACCTGATCTGCCTTTGATTTATTGATTTCATAGAGATGTCAGGGATTTCTATAATTAATTGGTTTGAGGGTGGACCTCCATTCTTACAAAGAAAATTTTCCCTTTAAAAAAATCTTTATTTTCAATTACAGATTCTCTCCTTCCCTTTACTCCTCCTCCTACCCCCTTGAGATGGTGAGAAAAATGATACCCCTTATACGTATGGAGTCATGCAAAATGTATTTCTGCATTAACCATATCCCAAAAAAGTCTAGAAAAATAAAGAAATGGAAAAATATGCTTCATTCTGCATTCTGAGTCTGTCATTCCTCTGGAGGTGGATATCATTTTTCATCATGTGCCCTATCTAAATATTTTGGAGATACCTTATTTCCCAAAGCTAAGGTCCAGCAAGCAGGCTATGCCCTGAGCTTGGCATAACAATAATCCTTTGTGCTTCACATGATTTCCAAAGTGTATTACACCAGGTATTCACTCCACCTCTTTCCCAGGGACCTGAGAGTCAACACCCATCATGTCTCTGACATACTCACATTCTCTGTTCTTCGTACTATATTCCTGTTCCTGTCACAGAGTTCTGGTTCTGTATCCCACAGAGTAATCACAACCCCCAAGACTTGGGGCAATACCATTCCCCCAGGATCCATGGGAACAGTAACTCAAGACCTAAAAATGATTATGTCATAGTCTAGTGGCTCTAGCCCAATGTATATATATGAGCACTGCCTGTACCCCAACATGGTTTTTTGGCTTTATTTTTTTTTATTTCTTATGATGTAAAAGTGTTGTATTTTATTTTTTAAATTAAATTTTATGTTTATTTTTAGTTTACATAATTCATTTCCACAAGATTTTGAGTTACAAACTTTCTCCCTGTTTTTCCCCTGCCCACCACCCCAGAAGAGATTTCCCACTATATACCCCCTCCCCCAATCTGCTTTCTCCTATATCCTCCCCCATCCCTCCTCCCACTTTCCAGTAGGGCAAGATGAATCTCCATACCCCAGTGCCTGTATATCTTATTGTATCAATAATGAGATATTCATAACACCCATGATGGTTATGAATATGCTGGTATAGTTTTGGATCACAAAATGTAGCAAACTCTCCACATGGAAGGCAGAACCAAGGTCTTTATTCAGAAACCATAACACTGAGTCCCAAAACCAGAAAGCCAAAGTCATCATAATGGTCACGAAGTTGATACACATAGTTAACGCAGTAAACACCCATATTCCCAAGCCTTCACAAATAGAACAGGATCCCTCAAGCAGGGATCCTTCTCAGACTCACGACCGTTTCTCAGCCTAGTCCTTGGAAGTTCTCAGTGGAAGCTGTAGAAGCAGGATCTCAGGAAAAGGTGCAATCTCCAGGTGGTGTCTGAGAAAAAAGGGCTCAAGGTCCTCCTGGTTCTCTCCTTACATACAGTGTAGCTCCTCCCTGTT
>CM053593.1:343939980-344007235 GCA_028646575.1 Pseudocheirus occidentalis | reverse complement strand
CTCCAGGTGGTGTCTGAGAAAAAAGGGCTCAAGGTCCTCCTGGTTCTCTCCTTACATACAGTGTAGCTCCTCCCTGTTCAGCCCCTTCCTGTTAAGGTGTGAATTACTCCCAAGGAGTTAACTGGAAGTAAGGAGCTAAGCCTTTGAGGTGCTAAGTGCCTTTAGTAGGTGCCAATAGAAAGGGGCATGGAAGATCTTCTGATTTCATTAACACTACACTTATTTCCCAGTTGCATGTAAAAATCATTATTATTATTATTGTTATTATTATTATTATTATTATTACTATTATTATTATTATTAAACATTTGTTTTTACAACTTTGAATTCCATATCCTTTCCCTTCCCTCCCTCATCATCCACCCTTACTGAGAAGATAAGCAATTCAATATAGGTTGTGCATGTGTAGTTACACAAAACATTTCCATAGTGGATATATTGTGAAAGACTGACTATATTTCCCTCCATCCTATCCCTCCCCCCCCATTTGTTCTATTCTCTACTTTGACCCTGTCCCTTTACCAAAGTATGTGCTTCTAACTATCCTACCCCCAACCTGCTCTCCTCTTCATCATCCCCCCTCTCATCCCCTTCCGCCCTGCTCTCCTGTAGGCAAAGATACCCAATTTAGTGTGTATGTCATTCCCTCCCTAAGCCAAATTCAATGAGATTAAGGTTGACCCATTCCCTTTTGCCTTCCTGTTCTTCCCTTCCACTGTAACAGTTATCCCTTGCCTCTTCTATATGAGATAATTTGCCCCATTCTGTCTTTCCATGTCTCATCTCATTATATTCCTCTCTCACATCTCAATTTCACCTTTTAAATATCATCCCTTCCTATTCAATTGATCCTGTGCCCTCTGTCTATGTATACCTGTACACATATATACACACACTCATGCATGTATTCGTATGCATATATACCCTCCTATATAGACATATATATGTATGTATACATGTTTATACATTTATATTCCCTTGAACTATCCTCATATTGAGAAAAGTTTCATAAGTTACAATTATCATTTTTCCATGTAGACATGTAAATACTTCAACTTTGAAAAGTTCGTTATGATTTCTTTCCCCAGTTTACCTTCTCATGCTTTTCTTGCTTCTTGTATTTGAATGTCAAATTTTCTATTCAACTCTGTTTTTTCATCAAGAATGTTTGAAAGTCCTCTATTTCATTGAATGACCACATTTTCCCTTGAAACATTATACTCAGCTTTGCTGGATAGGTGATTCTTGGTTTTAATCCTAGGTCCTTTGACCTCCAGAATATCATATTCCAAGGCCTTCAGTCCCTTAATGTAGAAGCTGCTAGATTCTGTGTTATCCTGATTGTGTTTCTACAATATTCAAATTGTTTCTTCTTTACTGCTTGTAGTATTTTCTCGTTGATCTGGGAACTCTGGAACCTAGCTACAATATTCCTAGGACTTTTCTTTTGGGCATCTTTTTCAAGAGGTGATCAGTGAATTCTTTCAATGTCTATTTTGCCCTCTGATTCTAAAATATCAGGGCAATTTTCCTTGAGAATTTTTTGAGGGATGATTTCTAGGTTCTTTTTTTGATCATGGCTTTCAGGTAGTCCAATAATTTTTAAATTTTCTCTCCTGGATCTATTTTCCAGGTCAGTGGCTTTTCCAATGCGATATTTCACACTGCCTTCTATTTTTTTCATTTGTTTGGGTCTGTTTAGTATCTTGATTTCTCATAAAGTCATTTGCTTCCATTTGCTCCACTCTAATTCTGAAGGAATTATTCTCTTCGCTGAGCTTTTAAAATTATTTTTCCATCCGGCAAATTGGGCTTCCTAAGGCATTCTTCTCCTCATTGGCTTTTTGGGCCTCTTTTGCCATTTGAGTTAATCTATTTTTAAGGTACTATTTTCTTCCGTCAGGTTGTTGACTCTCTTTTCATGATTTTCTTGCATCATTCTCATTTCTCTTCCCAATTTTTCCTCCACTTCTCTTACTCAATTTTCAACATTCTTCTTAAGCTCCTTCATGGCCTGTAACCAGTTCATATTTTTCTTGGAAGCTTTTGGTGCAGGAGTTCTACTTTGTTGTCTTCCTCCCATTCCATCCTTTGATCCTTTTTGTCCCCCAAAAAGGAATTTAAAGTTTGATTGTTGTGCTTGCTTTGCTTCCTTAGCTTGCTCATGTTGCCGCTCAATTACTTGACTTTTGATCTCTTTGCCACAGTAGAACTATACTTCCAGAGGGAGAGCTTTGTCCCAAATCACTCAGGTTTTCACAGCTGCCTGAGCTATTAGGAGAGTACCATCTCTGCAGCCCCCACAAACTCTGTCTCACTGGTCATAGACCTCAGGATCACCACTCAAGACTGCAATCCAAATCCAGGCATGTTAAAGCAAGAGTGATTACCATCTGAATGATTGCTTGCCCTGCACACCCCACTCCCCCCACCCCCACCCCCCCGCAATCTGAAGGCCAGGAGCTCTGAAGCAGCCACATGGAGGCAGCTACAGGGCTGCTGCACCTCCACCACTTCTAGCTCCAGGGGCAGGGACCAACCCGCTTCTCTGTCCCCACCAAGTTTTAATAGAGTTCTACATCAAGCTCTCACTTTTTCTTTGGCATTTATGGGTTGTTATTTCTGGAAATGGCCACAGCTGCTGGTGATCCAATCTCCAGAAGTCCGCTCTAGTTGCTGCTGGTTGGGGCCTCCCTAGTGCTAAAACCATGGACTCATGCAGGGCTGGGCTTGGCTCCCAGTGTGCTGTGATGGACCATTCCTGTCCACCTGCTGGGCTGCCTTCAGCAAGATATTTGTCTCTGTCACTTTGTGGGTTCTGTAGCTCTAAAGTTTGTTTAGAGTCATATATTATAGGTATTTGAGGTGGTTATGGGGGGAGCCATGGAGTTTTCCTGCTTCTATGCCACTATCTTGGCTTCACCACCCCCTCAAGTTTTTTTCTGTATCCCAACATGTTAGGTCCCCCTCCTCAAGAGGACTTCCAGTTGCAAGAGTTTTTTCCTCCTTCTGAAACTAATTAAACTGATACTTAATACATCTGCCTCTGGCCTGCTCTGCTTTAGCTCCAACCATTCCCAGGTTAGAGTTGGGTCCAATCTGGATTGCATTAAAAATTCTATTGACAGTCCTTTAGAATTTTAAGGAATCATTGCATTGATCAGAGTTACTAAATCTTTCCCAGTTAATTATCTTTACAATATTGCTGTTATTGTGCCCATTGTTTCCCTGGATCTCCTTACTTCATTTTGTGTCAGTACGTGTAAGTCTTCTCAGGTTTTTTCGAAAACTATCTCATTTTTCTTTTCTTACAGAACAATAGTATTCCATCACATTCATAAACTATAACCTGTTTATCCATTCCTCAGTTGATCAACATCCCCTTAGTTTCTAGTTCTTTGCCACCACAAAAAAGAGCTGATATAAATATTTTTGTGTATATGAGCCCTTTATCTCTTTTTTAAAAATCTCTTTGGAGTAGAGACCTAGTAACAGTATTGCTGGGTCAAATAAACAAAACTGTAACCCTTCAGGCACAGTTCCAAATTGTTCTCCAAAGTGTCTGGACCACTTCATAGCTCCACCAACAGTGTATTAGGGAACTATTTCCCTTCCAGCATTTGTCATTCACCTTTCTATCAATCTTTCACCCCAATCTGAGGGGGTGTGAGGTGTTATCTCATAGTTATTTTGATTTATATTTCTCTAATTATTAGCAATTTAGAACATTTTACAGACTATTGATAGTTTTGATTTCTTCCTCTGAAAAATAGCTGTTCATATTCTTTGTTCTAATTCAATAGAAAATTTTTATTTTTTAACTGACTAAATGATGGTGTTCTTTTCTTTCCTTCTTTTTGTCTCTCCCCCTCTCCCATCACTGTAATTTTCCACTGACTGCCACACCTACCTCCTGGTAACAAATAAGTGTAATCAAGCCAAACAAATCAATATATTGCCTATGTCTGAATATGTATGCCACCATCTGTTCCTCTAGTTCACCACTTCTCAGCTCAGAGACAAGAGCTTTACCTTCAGTGTTCTGAAGTCAGGACCGGTCACAACAGTGACCAGAGTTCTAGTGTCTTTCAGTGTTGCTTTCCTTTACATTATGGTGGTCACTGTGGAAATTGCTGTCTGGATTCTTCTGACTTTGCTTGTTGGCATCAATACATAAGATAAAGGTACATTGGAATCAGAGAACCTTGGTTCAAATTCTAACTCTGCTACATACTTCCTACGTAACTTTGGAAGGTTGCATGTATAGTGCTTTCTCTCTCTCTCCCTCTGTCCCTCTCTCTCTCTTTGTGTGTGTGTGTGTGTGTGTGTGTGTGTCTATGTCTATGTCTATATCTATATCTATATCTATCTATCTATATGTTATTAACATAAGAGAAAAATAATCATTTATCTCAGAAACTTGTCCAGGAGAAAGAAAGACAGGAAAGAAATGGCAGAGGAGTGATAGATTACCCAGTGAGAAGCAACAGCAAAATGGCAATAGAATAGGTCCCCATAAACCACCAATGAGAAATGTGGACAAGCATAGGGCCTCTAATACTGTCGGGATGCTGATATCTTCTGGCCATGTCGTTGTTCCTGGGCCTGCTCCTTCTGAGTACTTCCTTTTCTGGGTCTGCATCTGTCTGAAGGCCCATACTGGGAAGAGAAAAGATATTCCTGAACAAATCTATATTTTATCTACTTCAAGTTCAACAAAGCTGACCTTCCTTGGAAGTCTTAGTTGTCTATTGGACATTTCAAACTGGGTATCCTAGGGATGTCTTAATCTCAAAAAGTATATAACTGAACTTACTGTTCTTCCCCCTAAACCCTCCCCTCTTCCAAATTTCCCTCTTTCTCAAGAGGGCGCCACCATCCTTCTAGTTTCTCAGGTTCATAAATTCAGCATTATCCTAGATTCCTCACTCTCCCTCACTCCACATATGTCATTGTTGACCAAATCTTGCTGTTTCTGTCTTTACAACATCCTTCATATCCAATTCCTTCTCTCCACTCACACAGCTACCATCTTAGTTCAGACCTTGTCACTTCCCACCTAGATTACTGAAACAGCTTCCTAACTGGTCTCCTGGTCTCAAAAGAAGATTGAAGAATCCCAGTCCATCCTACTTGTTGCCAAAGTGCAGACCTGATCATGTGATTCTCCTAATCAACCAATCCCAATTCTTTCCTCTTGTCTCTAAAATAAAATATAAACTCTTCTGTTTAGTTTTTTAAAACCCTTCACTATCTGGAAATAACTTTTCTACTTATTTTTATTGGACATTATTCTTCCCCCCCACCCCCAACACTGAAATCCAACTAAACTGGCCTTTTCTTTGATCCTCACTCATAATACCCCATCTGATTGTTTTTGTATTGGCCATCATCCATACCCAGAATACACTCCCTCCTTATCTCTGCCTCCTAGTATCCATGTTTTCCTTTAATATGCAGCTCAGGGATCATTTTCTTTATGAAACCTTTCCTGATCCCCCACCTCCTGATCTATTATGTATTTAGTTACTTTGGATTATCTAACCCAAATCCCAAAGCCCATTGGTGTATGACTCTCTCCTCATTTGTAGAACTCAATGCCCTGAGCTCACCTAAGGGGGCAAAGCAAATAGAACTGGTGAAAGTGGGAAAGAGGTGAGTTCTTCGATGTTCTTTGAGTCTCCTAGGATTCTTTGAACTTTGCATTGGCTTCAGGTGCTTCTGGTTAACAGATTCAAGACATACATGGGTGATGCCAACCCCACTTCAGGCTGCTAAAGGAAAAGCCTCCAGGAGGAAAATAACAGGAGAAAAGCTAGAGACCTCTACCATGGCTCTACCCCTAGCTGGCTACTCTAGACACTTTGAATTTTGTTTTGCTTTGACTTGGATAAATAGATTTCTTTGCTAATTGCTATGTATGCTCATTGTGGAACTGGTATTTTGTGTGAAGGGAGTTGTCTTAGATATAAAATTTGGGGTCCTGCTTCCTCCATTAATAAGACAGCAGTTACAAGTTAGCATCCCCTAGACTAACAATATTTAAGGGAGCAGATAGATATAATCCTTCTAAGCCTTTGGAGCTTGAAATGGTCTGATCAGTTCTAGTTAGACATACTATACTTTGACTCCAACATAGTGGTGTCGTTTTGGTTCTCTTGGAGAAGGAAGGACAACAACCAATCAACTAAGATATAATCCTAACCTGGTACCCCTCTCTCTGAGGAGAGAAGAGTAGCCACTGGACCCAAATTCCTGCTTTCCTTCCTGGCAAGAATTAAACCCTCTCAGTGAAAGGCAGAGGAATGAGGGGTTAAAGTGGTCTATTCTGTCTCCCTTTAAGCCAGTGGTCCTCAACCTTCCTAATGCCACAAGCCTTTAATATTCATATGTGGGTGTATCTGCATGTGGGCCGATCCTCCTGGAGATGGATAGAGGAGCAGTGCCTTGGTTCCTAAGACCATCAGAAATATGTGTTTTCCGATGGTCTTAGGCGACCCCTGTGACCCCTGTGAAAGGGTCACTCGATCCCCAAAGGGGTCATGACCCATAGGTTGAGAACCGCTGCTTTAAGCCATATAACAACACCCCCATGTTACATGTGGAGTATAGCCTTCATTGCATTTATTTGGATTTACTTGCTTTGTATTCATACTGTTTATATTTTTATAAATTCAGTGTCTCTCCCATTAGAATGTAAGTTTCTCGAGGATAGACTTTGTTCCTTTCTTCCTATTTGTTGAATGATTGATGATCGTGTCTGCACTCAATTCTTATCTTTAATTATATTGTTGAGCTGCAGGACGTAGCCATATAATTAAGTACAAGGTAACTGGAGGAAGAAGAGAGTACTAACAACTGGTGGAGTGGGTAGAGAAACGGCGCCTGAGTAGAGCCTTAAAATAGCTAAGGAATCCGAGAGGCAGCAACGAGGAGCAAAAGCATTTGAAGCACGGAGACAGCCTTGGAAGAGACATGGGCCCAGGAGACGGAATGTCACGTTCTGAGAATAGCTGGTAGCCCAGTTTGGCTAAAATGTAAAGGGAGAGTCTAGAAAGATACCTTGGAAACAAGATATCCAGAGTTTTAAAAGCCGTGCTGAGTTCACATTTTATGCTAGAGGCCATAAAAGGAAGGCACTCAGTATTTTGGAGCAAGGGAATGACAGTCAAATCAACAAACCTTTCTTAAGTACCTAGTATGTGTAAAGAATTATGCTAGGCACTGTGGATACAAAGATGAAGAAGAAGATCCTGCCCTCAAGGAGCTTATCTTCTCTTAGGGGAATGGAACCCAGCTTTACAGCTATGATACTGTAACCCTAAGACAAGAGATAGGGTTGAGGAGAATGTGAAAAGAGAGAAGTTCCAGGAAGAGACAGCAGGGGAAGGCGATATGTGATACAGTAGAAAGAGTGACCAATTTAGAGTCAGAAGCCTTGGGTTTGAATGTCAACTCCGTCATTTATGACTTCAGTCAACTTGGGCAAATTACCTCACCTTTGTGAGCTTCAGCTTCCACATATGCATATAAGGTTAAGTCTAGAAGCCTCTAAGGCAGTGGTTCTCAATCTTCCTAAAGCTGGGACCCTTTAATACCCATATGTGGGCATATCTGCATGTGAGCGGACCCACCTGGAGAAGGATAGAGGAGCGGTGTCTCAGTTCCTAAGACCATCGGAAATATGTGTTTTCTGAGGGTCTTAGGCAACCCCTGTTATCCCCAAAGGGGTCACAACCCACAGGTTGAGAACTGCTGCTCTAAGACTTTGGACTGTCCCCCAAGAATACCTTGAACCCAGGGTTGCCTAACTTCGATGACCCATTAGGTGAGTTGGGAGGTGGCCCCAAGTGCTAGCCAGGGCCTTTGAACCTTAAACCTCACTGACCTTCATTGATTCCTAGGAACAGAGAGGTGTAGTCAAGATCAGTCTTTGGTTCCAGGGCTCCTTTCTAGCCTGATGTCAGGTTCCTGGACCTTCTTTTTACTCTCAACGGTATCACTTCCTTATTTTCTCCCAATAGGTGTATTTTTCTTGGCCTGATCGACCTATTGTACTCAAGCTGTAGTCACTGGTTCCTTTTCCTCTGTCTTACTTTCCAGGTGTCCCCATTTCATTGTCTCCCTCCATCCCTAGCCTCACGCACTCCAGACCTCAAGTGCCATTAATTGCTCTTTATTTATGAAGAAAAACAGAATAAATATATAAACTCAGAAATATTTCACCAGGGTAAGGTCTTGAGAGGTACACATAGAAGAAAGTCAGCCAGACAAAGAGGAAGGAGGAGAGTATTGTAATTTTTTATCCCTCATGGTGTCCAGTATTGTGCAGAGCACACGGTTCATTAAATACATAATTGCTAAATTAGATTTATTAGAGTTCTGGATAGGGAGAGGGGTAGAATCTAGAGCCTGACACTCAATCCTTTGCTACTTTCTTTTTTTTCAATTGTTTCACTTGTATCCAACTCTTTCATGGCCCCATTTGGAGTTTTCTTGGCAAAGATACTGGAGTGGTTTGCCTTTTCCTTCTCCAGTTCATTTGACACATGAGGAAACTGAGGCAAACAGGGTTAAGTGACTTGACCAGGATCACACAGCTAGTAAGTGTCTGAGGCCAGATTTGAATTCAGGAAGATGAGTCTTCCTGACTCCAAACCCACCAGTCTATCCACTGCTCCACTGTGATGCCCCTCAATCCTTTATTCTCTACCAAGGTTTCTCAAATTCCTGGTCTGAATTCCAGTAGCTGGGAGCTGGCCAAGGGAGAAGGGGAAGAGGGACATCTGATTCTTGTGATGATGCTAACACATCTGAGGGAAACCACCGAAGGATGAATGGAGTCTCTTTAGAGGTCGGCTTAGTTTTGAGATAGATGGGGAAATAGTAAGACACTAGGTCTCAGGGACTGTGGAGCTCTGCAAGGCTGGATCCATTTCAGAGCTGACTACGGGCCCTAGCAAGCCCAGACTGAACCAGGTTCCCAGATCTCACCTTCAAACCAGCCAAGCTCTAGGATCTCATCCTGAGGTCTCATGGATCATAGATTTGAAGCCAAAAAGGGACCTCAGAGTCCAACACCCCAATTTTGCAGATGAATAAACTGATTTGCCCAAGGTCACATGGGGAGTAAGGAGCAGAGGTGGCATTTGAACTCATATCATCTGACCTCAAAAATAGCATAACTTCCACCGTTTCCTCAACAAGAGAAGCTTCAAGGCAGGTTAGGAGCTGTCTTCCCCTGTGATCTCCTCCTCATAGAGGAGGGGCATCCAGGGGCATGCTGGAGCCCCTCCTACCCACTGATTGTTACATTTTCAGTGTGATCATTTATGCCTTGGAAATCAGAAAATCCTGAAAATGGAGGGTTCATTTACTGTTTTATTGATTTCTAGATTTAAGAAAGTAAATGATGGAGGGCAGCTAGGTGGCACAGTGAATAGAGAGTACCCTTCCTGGAGTCAGGAGGACCTGAGTTCAAATCCAACCTCAGACACTTGACACAACTAGCTGTGTGACCTTGAGCAAGTCACTTAACCCCCATTGACTTTCCTTCCCCCCTATAAAAAAGAAAGAAAGTAACTAATAGAGATAATGTTAGTCATGCACATGAAAGTTAAAAAAGCTGAACTGTTAAAAAAAAATTTCAGCGAGCCTTTCAGAAAGCTAGTTAAACATTTTTACCAGCATCCCACCGTCCTAGGAGCATATTTGCATCTTAACCAGAGGGTGCTTTGGGTAGCCCCAAGAATGCTGAATTTGGAATTCACAGGTCTCTTGCTTAGAACCCATGCAACCTTGGGTCCTTATGGGAATCTAACGGCATTTCTAAGGCTTTTTGGAAGTGACTCAAGTAAAGGATCGTAAAGTAAAGTAAAACTCGTAAAGACGCACATGCTTCCATTTCTAAGGAATCTTCAAGTTCCCATTTGTCCTTTGCTGTTCAGATTCATAAGAGATGTCTAGTCACTCTCCAGCCAGCTAACAAGCATTTATAAATGAGATGTTTACTATATGCCAGGCACTGCACTAAATGTTTGAGATGCAAAGGATGGCAAAAACATCGTCTCTTCCCTTAAGCCTGGGTCCGCAGTCTAATGGGAGCCGACATGTAAATAACATAGGACACTAAAATATACGGTATAAATAAGAAATGATCAAAAATATTTATTAAGCACCTACTATGTGCTAAGGCCCTATACTAAGCTCTGGGGATGCAAAAAGAGGCAAAAGATAGGCCCTGCCCTTAAGGAGTTTACAATCTAATGGGAAAGGCAACGTGCAAATGCCATACTACATACGTTGTAACTGGGAGGTCATCTCAGAAGGTAGGTTTTGAGTGGGTGGGGGTGGGAGGACTACTAGGAAAGCCTTCTTGCTGAAAGTGGAATTTCAAGTGAGTCTTAAAGGAATCCAGGAGTCAACAGCGAGTAGGGGAATCAGAGAAAGGCACAGAGAAAGGAAACCAAGTGCCATGTAGGAGGAACAGTAGACAACTCAGTGCTTCCACCATTGCAGAATTAGAGAAGAGGAGTCAAGCGCGAAAAGACTGGAAAAGTAGGCTGGGACCAGTTCCTGAAGGGCTTAAAAACCCAAACAGAGGGCTGTATCTTTTATCCTAGAGATAATATGCTGGAGTTGAACAAATAGCAAGGGGGTAGAGAGGAGGGGGGTGACACAGTCAGTACTTCAATCTACTGGTTGCATACTTGGGTTCCTATGTCTCTGTGGTCTCGTGACTGTGGTTTCAGTTTCCACATTTGCTTCATGGGGATGAGAGGGAGACAGGCATAGAGAAGGCTAGCAGAACAATCAGTACTGATGCTTACATGAAACAGCAGAAAAGGACTGGAAATTTCAGCAGACTTTTCTCCCCTCTGGTGGTCATGCCTAGAATAGCTTCTTTCTGCCTGCTTGAAATTTAGAAGAGCCTGCTCAATCATAGTATTATTGAATGTTGGCACTGGAAGGGACCTCAGAGGCTATCTCATCTAACTCAAACCAGACAAAAATCTCCACAGTACAATAATAAAAATAGTTAGCATTTATATACCTCTTTAGGGACAGTTAGGTGGCACAGAAGATAGAATTCCAGGCTTGAAGTAAAAAAAAATACTCATCTTCTTAAGTTCAAATCCATCCTTAGACATTTACTAGCTGTATGACCCTGGGCAAGTCGCTTAATCTTGTTTGCCTCAGTTTCCTCATGTGTCAAATGAACTGGAGAAGAAAATGGCAAACCACTTCAGTATCTTTACCAAGAAAACCCCAAATGGGTTCATGAAGAGGTAGGCATGACTGAAATAACAAACAATAAAAATAAAATATAAACATTTTTAAATATAAAAAATAAATAAAAATAAAAGTAACAAACAATATAGTGCTTGAAGGTTTGTGAAGCACTTTACAAATATTACTTAATTTGATTGTCACAACAACCCTGAAATTGCTATTATTATCATCTCAATTTTGTAGATGAGGAAACTGAGGTTAGGTGACTTGCTTAGGGTCACACAGTTAGTGAGAGTCTAAGGTCAGATGGAAACTTGGGTCTTCCTGACTCCAGGTCCAGTACTCCATCCACTGTAACACCAGCTGCCTCTACCAAACTCAACAAGGAGTCATTCAGCCTTTGCTTGAAGACCTCCAGGGAGAGTGGAGGTCTCTGCTTTCTAAGTAGAGGTCACTACTTTCTAAGGTAGCCTATTTAACTTTGGGACCAGTCTTATTATCATAACTGCCCGCTCTCAGTCTCCATCCATTGGCCCTCTGTGGCCTAAATTAATAAGTCTGATCACTTTGGAACATCCTCCTGCTATGTTGGCACCATCCTTCCACTGGTGAGTTCCTTCCAGGACCTCTCCTTGGGGCATGAGCCCACATCAGCCCTGCTTTCTTCCTGACTCTCCTGCACTTTGCCGCATGATTCAATTGCCTTCTCACCCTGGAACAACTCTACCACGTTGGGTCCATTCTTGTACTGCTGATTTCCATCCTGGGCCTCCATTTTAGGGACAGGCCGAAGCTGACCAAGCTTCATTTTCCTCCTGGCTGTTATTCTGATTCTCTAGACTTTATACCATGCCCTTGCAGAATTTGTCCCTATCTGGGTATTCCCCCCATCCTTTTCCAACTCCCTTTTATGCACTGTCTTCCTCCATTAGAATGTAAGCTCCTTGAGGGTGGGGACTATCTTTCTAGCGCATATTAAGGGCTTAATAAATGCCCTTAATAGTTGTCTGCCTGCCTTTCTCGCACAACAGCTCTTCAAATACTTAAAAGTGTTGATCATGCCCCCCTGAGTCTTCTTTTCCACAAATTAAATGTCCTAAATCCTTCCTTCAATCTTTATATATCATGGACTTAATGTCTTTCCCCATCCCAGTTTCTTTCATTTGAAGGTTTTTCCACTTATCAACCTTCTCCTTAAATGCTGATGCCCAGAACTGAACTCAAGTAATGCCACAATAACCTAAAAGATCCTTGGCTCATGCCCCCTCCCATATCCACCGTACCTCATTGCGGACTACATGTCATTCTTGCCTCTCCCTACCTGAGCAGCTTCATGCCTTTTAGCCCTGAGTGGGTGTAGAAGGATCAAGGAGAAGGCAAAATCCCTTCTCTCAGACTGTTTATTTTCAGTGCTTGGCATACAAGAAGTACTTAATAAACGCTTATCAACTTGATGTTTTCTCATAGGGCCCAAAATCTTTGGAGAGGTGGCACTTCTCCAGTATTAAGTATCATTTCCATTTCTTAGCCCCCTCTCCTATCCTGGCAGGTCAGGTTATTGCTACAGACATCATCTACCTGGATTTCAGCAAAGCATCCATCTCTCAGCTTGGTGAAGCGGCACAGAGAATATGGGGCCTGGAATCAGGAAGACCTGAGTTCAAATCCAGCCTCAGACACTTACTAACTGGGTGACCCTGGGCAAGTCACTTAAACCTGTTTGCCTCAGTTTCTTCATCCGCTAGATGAGGATAATAATAACACCTACCTCTTAGGGTTGTTATAAGTTTAAAGAAGATAATAGAGATAACACATAGTGGTATATAAAGTGCTTAAAGCACTCTATCTGCTCTAGGCATTTATTGGGGCTGTTCAGATATTTTTCAGTCATGTCTGACTCTTCCTGACCCCATTTGAGGTTTTATTGGCAGGGGTTTACTCTTTCCTTCTCCAGCTCATTTTATAGATGAGGAAACTGAGGCAAACAGGGTTCAGTGATTTACTCAGAGTCACCCAACTAGGAAGTGTCTGAGGACAGATTTGAACTCATGGCGATGAGTCTTGCTGATTCCAAGCCCAGTGCTTTATGCCCTATGGTTTCCTCCTGGGCAATATGGAGCTGTATGAGCTTTATGACTGTAAAATGGATTCATGCCTGGCTTTAGAAGGATAAGGGCTACACCCATGATTTCACAGTTATAGAGAACTCCCAGGTCAGAAAACTCCTTCTGCCAATGTAGGAGTGGGCACTTTCTCTGAAGTTTTCAATAGGCTCAGTGCTCTATCCACTATCCCATCCAACCACCTCACTGATAACAAATGGCAGAACTAGAATTCAAGCCCAGACCCTTGAGTCTGTATCTAGCTCTCTGTGTCATGCTGCTTCACACAGGACGAGTGGGCAGACTTAGCAGACTACGTCAGTGCTATTATTATCCCCAGAAGAAGAAACTGAGGCAAACAGTAATTGAGCAACAATAGTCTTAGAGCTATTAAGTATCTGAGGTAAAATTTGAACTCAGGTCTTCCTGATTACAAGCCCAGCATTCCATTCACTGTACTACCTAGCTGCCCCTTTTGTCTAAAAAAATCCCCCAAATCTATGAGCTTATGCTTTTCCCAGAAAGCCCCCAGAGGGTGCTGGGAAAGCTTTCTAAGGGTGGTCCATTGATTTTTTAATTGTTCTTGATCACAAGACCAGTCCACCTTCACCTTTGTTTCCAAGGCTAGTCTCTTACAGGAAGTCCTTTACCCCACTGCTCTTGTGGAAGCAGATTAATGACCAGTTCTCTTTCAGACATTCTAACAGAAGGACAGTCCCTCCTCATTCTGTCCCAGTCTGGCCACAGCTGAAGGCTGTGTTCACTTCTAGTTGCCATCTTTTAGACAGATCTTAACAATGATGTGTAACGAGAGAAGAGGGACCCAGAACATGCCAGGTCTCCACTGAAGGGGCTGGAGAAGTTGAGCCTGGTGCAGATGGGAGCTGGGGGGAGAGAGAAGAGAGGCTATAACTGCTGTATTTACATATTTGACGAGGACTGTGATAGAACAATGAAATTTACTCTGCTTGATCCCAGAGGGTAGCACTATGGCTCAATATTAATAGAATCTTTCTTGTATTTAGACCTCTAGTAATCAGATGACCTCTGGGGTTCCTTCCAGCTCTAAGAGGCTGGTGACTTTATACAGCCCTCCCTCACTTAAATCCAATTCACCTGTATGTTGTGAAGCCACCTTACTGATGTCACAGGCCTCTTGGAGAACTAAGGACAAGCATCAACAAGAGTCAATGGTAGTTTTGCAACCAGCTCTCTAGAGAGAGCTCCCTCCATTTTGCAGGAGGGCCCAGGATGACCATCCTTCATTTACCTTCTGTTTCTTCAAGCTTCAGCTCTGGTCTCACTCTGAAATTTCCCCCCAGTCCTTGGGGACCTTGTCACCTTGTCACATCCCTCTGACACTGACTCCCTTCAGTGTATCATCTTCCCACATTAGAACGTAAGCTTCTTGAGGGCAGGGACTGTCTTTGTTTTGGCTTTATCACAAAGCTTAGTATGGTGCTAATACACCATAGTTAATAAAGGCGTGTTGTCTTCCTGACTTCTGGTGCTCTGTTCTCTACGTGGCTTGGCTCTGGCCCTTCCCTGGATAGATTCCCCCCGAATCCCTCCCAAACTTTTGAGATCCTTCCCTTCAAAGCCAGCACCTTCGTGCTGTCCATCACAACCATTACCTTCTCTATTTCTTAGTCCCTCCCCCCCTTTTAGCTAGAACCTTCACTTTTCTCTTTACCACCACCCCCCATTCCCTCCTATCGTTTCACTTCCCTTCCCCCACCTCCAAGTAGGAAACAAAGTCAATGAGAGCTTGGTAAGAACAGATACTTTATTGTGCCCCATGGTGAGGGTGGCAGGGGGTTCAGAGGGACCACTGTGTTCCCTCCTCCTGGAGTAGGGCAGTTTTTAATTAGAACTCTGACCAGCTACATCATGGGGAGGGGGGTGGGAGAGGAGAAGGATGTTATGTGCTGAATTAGATTGAAACTTTTCCTAGAAAACAAAGTGGCTATAAGTTGTGTGCTTGTGTCTAACTATCTGTACAATGAAAGCTGGGAGAGGAGACAGTGGCCTCCATCTGTCCTTGTGGACCTTCTTCCCAATTCCAGTTCTATGTTTGCACCCTAGTTGGGAGACAAATCTGACCCCCCCCCCAGAACTCCAGGGTCTGGGAGAAGAGCTTGGGCTCTTCGGGGGGGATTTGCTCGCTTGTTCTCTCCAGGAAACCACTTTAGCTACCTTCAGGTTCCGCAAAGAATTCTGGGCCAAACTCGGTGTCTTAAGCTGAGGAAGGACTTTAGAATAATCATTGAGCTGGTGGGAGAGACGTAAGGAAATAACGTTGGGGGGGGTGTTAAATCTGGTAGCCTTCTCACCCTAGGGCTGGGATGGGCTGGAGTTAGGCATTTCTGAGAGGCAGAACCAAATACCCCTCATTCAGAGCAGGTGGGCAAGCTAACAACCTTGGACAGGAATGAAGGATGGGGAGGAAGGCTGGAATGTAGTGGTCACAGGGACCAGTTAGTAATACTGCAGGCAAACACTGGGGGCCAGGACCACCAGTAGCTTCTAATAACAACTCCAGGCCACAAATTACATAACTAACAGCAGACTCACTTTTGAGGGATCATCCCAGCACTACAGGGAATTTATTGCTAGAAAACAAAATTTGGCTGGGCCGGGAGCCTGTCCACACCTGCTTGGGCTTACCCTACTCCTGGGGAGGGAGATAGTGGAGGGAAGGGAAGCCTCACCCTTCCCAATACCCAGCTGCTCCAATCCAAGCTAGCATTGGTTTCTTTCACATTCACATATATCTTAAAGGAACCTAGCTTGGTGTTTGGCAAAGTGCCTTTACCGGAGGAGTGGAGGAAAAATCTCCCTGAGCAAGAAGCTGGTGATGGGAGCAGGAGGGGAACCAGGGATTTGCTCAGCTCCTGCCCAGTCTTTCTCCCCAGTGATGCTATGACCCACAGCCCCCAGGTGTGGGCTGGGTAAGCTCTGGCCTGCCTATACCAAAGGCAGATCATCCTGGAGGATTATGAGAATCGGAATAATGGGAGTCAGGGGAAAGCTTTGTTGGGGCCCTCTGGTTACCTGGGTTTCTTATATATGAATTTTGGCCCCATAGTAAACATGTTTTACCAAGTCAAGCAGTAAATGAGGCCAGTCTTTCACCCTTATCACCAAAATTCTTTTGCTTCATCGAGAAAAGCTGGAGTTTCGGTTAAAGACAATCTGGCTGCCTCTGTACCTCTCTCAGGTCCCCCAATGCTTTGTCTCCAGTAAGTACGGGATGCTGGAATTGGAACTGGAACCCTGAAGAACCTTTAGGAACCACAGAGATTCCCTTAACTTGCAGCCCACATACATATGCCAATCTGTCAAGCTAAGCTTACTTCACTGTCAGCATCAATAAACACAGAGGCCAGTGGATAGACCTCCCCAGCAGGTGACATTGAGTAGTTTCTTCTCTGGTAAAAAGGAACTTGATGGGAGCACCTAAGTTTTTCGTGGAAAGAGAAGGTTCAGGTTTTTATCACCCCTTTTCTCCATCTCTGAAGAGTAGCCAGGATGATGATGGCTTGCTCCACTCAACCCTGTTCCTGCTCATATACAAATGCAGATCACTTCCAAACACATGGAATCCATGGAGCTCTAGCTCACTCTGGCTACTTACAGAAAGACAGACAGACAGATAGACATTAACCTGGGGTAAAAATCACTCTGTAGACTAAGGCCTCTGTTGTCCCAAGGCAAAAACTAACAGGTAAAAGGTACCCCCACCGGTGGGGGCCTTTTCTTACTTAATTTCCAATATATCAACTCAAGGTCTAGTGTGGGACAGCAGCAGGCATGTGTGGGTAAGAGTCCCAGAAAAGCAATAGATAGAAGGAGTCACAAATCCTAACACACGCCTGAACGGACATCCTACTCACCTAGCAAAGGAGCCCTATGGCTAACACACAGTAATGAACGACACAGCTGGAACTAGGCCCCAGCCTACAGCAAATGGTCACAACTCAATACTGAACCCCACATAAAACAAAAGAGTGAATCCCCCTCCCCCCACCCAGCCCAGTGCCTTGCCCCTGCAGGCTGTCAGGCTGGGGTTTGACCCAGCCAAACACTAAAAAAAAATTATAAATATCAAATATACAATGAAAATATATCTGTACAGCACTGAGGATGAAAATAGTCCACTAATCACTGCTTTGGGCTTCTCATTAAACAGCATTTACACGGACATGTACAGCTCATATGTACAATAGAAATAGAATATATAGAATATTATATATATTATATATAATGTATTGTCTCTCTTGGGCTTTTTAATTTTCCCTTTTCCTACCTAACTACTGAAGAACAAGCTCAGGGCAAAGGTGTGGGTGGGGGTGGGAAGAGGGAAGAGTAATCAGACTCTGAGAGGTGAGGGCACCGAAGATAGGGACAGGTTCTTTCATATGCTCGCCCTACTGAAGAAATAAGGTCCTCTCACATAGGAGGCCCTAAGATGAAGGGGAAAAGGGAAAGAAAAAGCAGCAGCCAGGAAAGGAGAGAGGGTGGGCAGGATGAAAGAAGATGGAAGGGGATGACCAAGGCGCAGAAAAGGGAGAGAGGAGGAGGGGACCCTAGCCTCAGTCTGTCCCCTCCCAATCCTGAGTGAAAACTTGGCCACATCCAGAGAAGATACTTCACGGTTTTTCTTCCCCTAGGGACCTGGACCAAGCACTGCTGCCTAGTTCATTTACCTCAGAGGAAGTTTCTAAAGGCAGAGCATCAGTTTCTAAGCCAGGGAAAGTTTGGGGGCAATTCAGTCATTCACTTGTTAATTCATTCATCAGATGCTTGGTTCCCAATCCAATTCTGAAGCACATTTGCACAACTCCCAGGGTCCCTTCTCCCCACCACCATCACAGGATTGAGAGCAAGAAAGGACCTTAGAAGTCATATAGTCTGCCCTGCTTATTTTACAGACGAGATACATGGGTAGCAAGTGACAGAATCAGGATCTGAACTCAGGTCCTGTGATTCCATGTTTGTGCTCAGAAATCCTGACTCCTCCTGGGGGGGGGGCAGCTAGCCCTCAACCAGGCAAGTCTGGATGAGAATATAGGGCATGATGTTATGAAAAGAACCCCAGATGAGTCGCCAGGGCAGCTGAGTTTGAGTTGTTTTCTGAGCCACTGGTCTAAAGTTACTCATTCAGTGACTCATCAGGGCAGGGTCCACACTCCCTGGAAGTAGCAGGGTTCTGTTAAGTTCCCTGTGAGATGGGACCTAAGGGGCTTGCAAGTGGTTCTAAAGTAGGAAGGGGGAGGGGAGGAAGAAAAGGGGAGGAGTTCTGTGAGAAGGGGAGAAGAGGCTGGTGACTGTGTGGGGTGGGGGGGTGATCACTGGAGGGAGTTGCCACTGGGATTGTGCAGGGTGGGAGTAGCCATCAGGGCTGAGGGGGCAGTGAATTGAAACTCTTTACCCCAGACCCTGGGACTTCTCCACCTTGTGCCAAATTAACCAACCATGGGCAAGGCAGGTCCTGGGTCAGGGCCCCCTACACTCCTAGGAGCACAGAGAATCCCCCCGATCCCAGGGCCCTCCTGCTCCAAAGGGAGTAGCTGCCAGCGGAGAGAAGGACTGTCCCCTACCTGGAATGAAGGAGTGGGAAAGGTAGGAGATGGTAAAATTGTGTGCTTCTGAAAACAAGTTTGGGAGCAGCCCTCTGCCCCCACCTTACTTCACTCCCAATTGTCCTTGCTTCCAGAACTGGAGAGTCAGAGGCCACTACTGCCCTCAGGCTTGACTCAGAGCTAACAGCAATATATCACAAGGGCTAAGCAAAGCATTCCCAAACTGAGATACTGACCTGGCCCCAGTCAGGGTTATTCTCACAGTCATGAGGAGACAGACAGCAGGACAGATGTGCCCATATATACAAACACACAGTAAAAGCAGCATCCTACAACAGCTCACCTTCTGTCATCTCCCCCATAGCTGAGGGGAGACCTCAGGAATCCCTGAGCAAGGGCAATGGCAGGAATGTTGCATCTGGATCTTAGACACAGCATTGAAACCCATTCATCATCAACTCACCACTGCCTCCCTCCCCCCCACCAGGATCAGGCATGGAGGTGGAGGTGCCCTGCACCAACTACCGGAAGCTCCAGAGACAATTTTCCCAGTCTCTCTCATAGAACAGATACCCTCAGAAGCCTCTCAGTGGTTGCCAAGTACCAGGCCTAAAGACAGACTTTTAGACCACCCCATTGCTTGTGCCTATCAGGGAGGATCCTCCCAGATCACTGACGGTGTCACCTGCTGCTCGCAAGACAGGAACCTCCAATCTTAATGGAATCACTGCCTCCTCGAGCTCTGTCCAGGTAAGGAGCAAGAAAACACCAAAGGAGAGAGACAACCAGAAGTGGCAAAAAACAGGGAGAGAAGTGAAAAGGATGCCTCAGGAGTCACCTAGAGAAGCTGATGGGCTGGGAATCCAGATTCCTGAGTCATCTCTGACACAGCTGCCACAGCACCTAAACTATTGTGATGGTACCTCCTGGGGCATGTAATTTGACTAGAGGTATGAGGGGGGCCAGATGGAATTAGAGAGACAGGCAAATACAGGGAGAGTAGGGAAGGGAACATGTTCCCAACCCCTTGTTCCTTACACTGAGCAAGGTTCCAGGAATGATTCTAGAGGTAAGGTGGTGGCTCTGAGAATTCAGTAGCCAGTTGAACTGGGGATGGTACCATCACCAGTCAGGAATATGGGCAGTAGGAGGGTAGACCAGAGAGGCAGGTGAGGGATGGAGGGTGGGAAGTAGAGTGACAGTAGTCACAGCTCAGATTCAGGGGTGCTAGCCAGCAGGTATCCACTCCCATAGCGTCCATTGGGGGCACTGCTCATCTCTAGGGGGGATGTGCTTCCTGGGCCAAGGTAGGAACGATGAGTGGGCATCGGGGAAGGAGTCTCGCTGGGCATTTTGCTCAGGATGAAGCGGGTTTCATCATTTTCCTCCAAGTTGGAGATGTCCTTCATCATCCGGCCCTTCTTGTAAGACACAGACAGGGTATTGGAGCCATCTGACAGCAGGTGGAACTGGCGGAGGATGAAGACCACAGGGATAGGCAGAACGGCCAGGACGATGAGAGTGATCAGGATGGCCATGGCCCAGTTGGGGAAGTAGAGGTACCGTTCTGCAGCCTGAGAGAAGAATAAGGGAAGGGCATACTAAGTAAAAGCATCAGCCAGAGGGTCACCCTTGTCTGGTTTTCTCTCTAGGCTACAGGAATGGTCTTTCTCTGACCCTCCTCACCAATTCATGTAGGCACCCCCAAGGGAACAAGGCCATCTTTCTTTCCTCATGCAGGCCCTTCCATGCCACAGTACTGAAGAGACAGACCACACTACCTGGCATAGTTTCAACTCCATCATTTTACGGATAGGGAAACTGAGGCCCATGGAAAATAAGTGACTTGCTTTAAAAAATATGCAGAAGACTTTACCGGACCTAGAGAATGATTCATTTCATTTGACGTAACTGCTAATCTAAGAATATATTTAATTGGAATGTAAAGTCATTGTTTCTATTTTTAACAGCAGAATATTCAACAAAAATAATGCTCTGAACCAGATTGTCCTCTGGGACAATATCATTCTGAAAGGTGATAATCTGAAGCTGCTGCTGAGAGATCTGAAATGAATATTTTTTTTTGATGAGGGAAATAGTCTCAAAGGAAACAGAAACGTTACTTTAACCCTCTCTTGGAATGTTGTACCAAATGCTGGTATTCTACCTCTACCTGACAGGGTCAGGACATGTCTCTATTACATTCCCAGATACATATGAAATAACAAAGAATTATTCAATTATTATTCTCAATTTAAGCAACAAATTTTTATACTAAATGAATTTCATCTCAATTGCCCCCATCCCTTTTCCTGGCCCCTCTTCTTTTGCCCTGTAAGGAAGAGATTGCTTCTGGTTATAAATTTTACAAAAAAAATTAAGTTTCTTTTCTTTTTTACAAGAGCCAATATTGAAAACTATAACCAAAAGGAAAGGCAAATGAGTGAAAATTTTTTTAAGTTGGACACCTAAATGAAATATCACCTTTCTTATAAATAAAAAGTTTAAGAACTTTCAAAGAAACAAACCAGGCAACCATAGTCAACATTTGACCCCAGGTTCTCTGATTCCAGAATCAGCACTCTTTATGGTTTTTTCCCCCTTTTTGGAGGGGGGAAAGGCAAGGCAATTGGGGTTGTGACTTGCCCAAGGTCACACAGCTAGTAAGTGTGTATCTGAGGTCAAATTTGAACTCAGGTCCTCCTGACTCCAGAGCCGGTGCTCTATTCACTGCACCACTGAGCTGCTCCCAGAACCAGTACTCTTAAATGACATGCAAAAGGAAACATAGTAGAATGGACCAGGAATCAAGAAACCTGGGATCTAGCTTTGGTTCCACTGCTAAGGTTTGCTTAGTCACTGTGATTAACTAGATCTGGCCTCTCCAAGCCTCCGTTTCCCCAGATCCAAAGTGAAGCATTAACTCCCTAATGAGAACAACTAAACAGGTCTGAAAAATGCTAGTGACTCAAGAAGGAGCCAATGGTTCTGTTGTGACTCTCTCTGCCCTTTGGAACAGGAAATCCCATAGGAGAAGGAGGCTTGGGGAAAGGTGACCTGTTCTCTCCTCACCTCCTCCTTGATCCAGGCGCTATAGCCTGGCGGGGTGACACCCAGCTGGATGATGCTGGCAGTGGTGAGAATGGCCATGCACAGGGGGGACACATATTTCCACATGTAGAAGTAGAATTGGTAGGGCCGAAAGCCCAGCATCTCTGTCAGTTCCTGCATGAACCTGGCAAGGGAAGAAAACAGAGAGGATAGGAGGTCATGGGGTGAGTGTTCCACCACCAGCCCAGAGCCTGCAGAGGGTACAAGAGGGTATTTTTCATCACATTGCTCAGGAATAAGGAACATTCTCCCCCACCCCCACCCCTCACATCTACCTGGCTCACCATTGGCAAGAAGCTTTCTCAGTTAGTTCCTCCCTGCTCCTAGGAGGTAAGAAGCAGCTCCATCCCTTTCTGCTTTCTCCTCTACCCTCATCAACCATAAACATCATGTATTACCAGGATTAAAAAATGAATGTCAGAGCCAGAAGTGACTTCAGAAATCATCTCATCCAATGTTCCCATGTAACAGATGAGGAAACTGTGGCTTACAGAAGTGAAAAGACTTGGCCAAAGATACCCCCAGTAAAGGACAGAGTCAGGATCTGAACCCAAATGCCCAGAAGTCAGGGTTAGCCCTCTTTGTACTACATTAATCTGTGCCCGTTGATATGGCCCTCAATAAACATTTACACATTAAAGTTTAGTTCAGTTCTATAGACACCGATTGAGCCCCCACCAGGTGCAGAGCACTGCATTCTTTTTGTCTGTTTTTGGAGGTGGGAAGACAGGGCAATTTGGGTTTAGTGACTTGCCCAAGGTCACATGGCTAGTTTTTGTGTTAAGTGTCTGAGGATGGATTTGAACTCAGGTCTTCCTGACTAAAGGGACAGTGCTCTATTCACTGCACCACCTAGCCGCCCCTAGATCACTCTACTGTTGAAGCCAGAGTTGAGTTCAGACACAGTTCCTGCCTTAGGGAGCTTACAATCTAACAGTATAAGATACCAGTACAAAATACCCAAATTAAGAATGGGACATAGTAAATGTGTAAGAGAGGTGCAAACAAGGAGCTCTAATTATTTACAACTAGATGAGTCAGGAAAGGAGAGGTGGCATCAGAACTGGGATTTATAGGATGTGGAGGATTAGGGTCTTCTATCTAGACCTGGAAGTGCTGAGGGGAGGGAAAGTGAAGACTTCCAGAGAATTTCTTTGGTCTCCATTCATATTCTTAGCTGAAAGCTCTGTCTTTTTCTTTTTCTTTTTGGAGGGGGGAAGGCAGGGCAATTGGGTTAAGTGACTTGCCCAAGGTCACATGGATAAGTGTTACCTGTGTGAGGACAGATTTGAACTCAGGTCCTCCTGATTCCAGAGCCGGTGCTCTATTCACTGTGCCACCTAGCTGCCCTATGAGAGCTCTATCTACAATAATACTAATAGCAAGCATTAATACCATGCTTTTAGGTTTTCAAAACACTTTACAAGTATTATGTCATGCTGTCTTTACAACAACCTTCTAGAAGATAGGTTTTAGCTATTATTATCCCCATTTTATCAATAAGAAAACTGGGTCAGGCAGCCAGTTAAGTGACTTGCCCAGTGTCACACAGCTAATGTCTGAAACCATATTTGAACTCAAATCATCCAGACTATTGACCCAGTGCTCTGTTCACTGAGTCTCCTTTTGTTGTTTGTTGTTCAGTCATTCCTGACTCTTCCTGACCCCATTTGGGGTTTTCTTGGCTAAGATACTGGAGTGGTTTATCATTTTTTTTTCTCCACCTCATTTGATAGATGCAGAAACTGAGGCAATTAGGGTTAAGTGACTTGCCCAGGGTCATACAGCTGGTAAATGCCTGAGGCTGGATTTGAGCTCAGTAAGATGTGTCTTCTTGACTCCAGGCCCATCATTCTATCCACTTTGCCATCTAGCTGCTCACTGAGTGACCTAGCTGCCTCTAATGCCCAATACACTATATATATATATATATATGTATATATATATATATATATATATAATACAGTAAGTTTTTCATCCTTCATGAATCATCAAGAATTTATTAAGTTTGCTATGTGCTAGGTGCTATATTTAAAGCTTCCATAGAAGGAGGGGAAAGGAGCCCAGCCATCTCATTTCCTACCAGCTATACTCTTTGGATTCTATTCCACTATCATCATGATGGCCCCCAGGAAAAGCTCATCACCAGGGAACTCATCATCCCATAGACTGCTTCAGCTTTAGTTCTCAGGCCTCATCAGTAGCCTCTGCCCCTCCAACTGGAGGGCTAGATGAAGGAATAAAGCACTTTTCCCAAACCCTCCAAATAAAAACGGCTCAGAAGTCCAATGTCCTCTTCATTTCCCACCAGTTGCACTCTTTGGATTCTACCCTACCATCATAACGCCCCTGCATTCTGACACTGAGTGCTTCCTCCCCCTCCCCACATTTTAGCTTCCTTTTTGTATGTTGGGTTCTTCCATTAGACTATAAGCTTCTTGAGGGCAAGGTCTGTCTTTTCTTGTTGTATCCCAACACTTAACTCAGTGCCTGGACTATAGTAGGTGATTAATAAATATTTATTGTATTGTATTAAGTTGTGATGGAGTTACAAAGACAAAAGCAAAACAGTTCTTGCCCTCAAAAAGCTTACTTTCTAACCAAGGTAAAAAAACAATGTATACTTATAAGTATAGCCAAGATATATGCAAAGAAATACAAAGTAATCTCGGGGTAGGAAAGCAGTAGCAGCTTAGGAGGATCTGGAAAGGCCATGTGTAGGAGGTGACATTTGGGCTGAGTTTTGAAGACATATAGGGATTCTACAAGGCAGATAGGAGGGGGGAGCTGCCAGGGAAGGGGGGGCACAAAGACTTATAGACAAAAGACAGTGTTAGTTATGTCTGAAGAAAACCAAGGTGACCAGTTTGGCTGAAATATAGGGTGTATAAAGGGCAGTAATGTATAATAAGCTTGGCAAGGTAGGCTGGAGCCGTACAGTGAAGGACTTTAATTGCCAAACAGGGGAGTGCAGATTTTTTTGGAGAGCTAATAGAGACCACCGGAATTTTCCAAGGAGGGAAGTGGTCAGACCTGTACTTTAGGAATATAACTTGGTAAATTTTATGGAGGATGGATAACAAAGGGGGAAACAGAGGCAGGGACACAAATTAGGAAACTAGTTTATTTATTTGTTTATTTGTTTTGCTTTTTGGAGAGGGGTAGGGCAATTGGGTTTAAGTGACTTCCCCAAGATCACATGGCTAGTTTGTGTGTGTGTGTGTGTGTGTGTGTGTGTGTGTGCGTTAAGGGTCTGAGGTTGGATTTGAACTCAGGTCTTCCTGACTTCAGGGCCGGTACTCTGTTCACTACACCACTTAGGTGCCCCTGAAACTAGTATAATAATTAAAGTGAGAGGTGATGGGGGCCTGAACTAGGGTGATTATAGGGTAAATGTTTAACCACTAGCTTTGGGGAGGGGAAAGGAGGGGAAATACACATACACAATGCATTGTTTAATCTGCATTGTTACTCTTTTCTCCATCACTTTTTTTCTTTTGGAGGGTAGAAGGCAAGGCAATTGGGGTTAAGTGACTTGCCCAAGGTCACATAGCTGGTAAATATCAGGTGTCTGAAGCTGGATTTGAACTCAGGTCCATCTGACTCCAGGGCCAATACTCTATTCACTTTACCACCTAGCTACCCCCTTCACTTCCTTAAGTCTAGAAACCAGCAAAACAATAAATCTGGACCTCATTTGTAGGAAAGAGATAAATACTCACACTGAAATTTTAACAACCAGCTCTCCAGTCTATTTTTATGATTCTACTTATATATCCCTTTCTCTCCTCTGACACTGTTACCACCCTCATCACTGTTACCACCCTGCAGATCCTCATCACTCTATGCTTCACCAGCTGCTTCGTACATTGGTTTTGGTGCCTTAAGTCTCTTTACATTCTAGTCCATATTCCACTTAGCTGCCAAAGTGATCAGCACGGGTCTGATCAACTACCCTCCTTTTCAATAAAGTCCAGGAGATCCCTATACTACTAAGATAGATCTAAAACCCTCTGTTTGGCAATTAAAGCCCAATCCCTGCCCCCCTCTTCAGTCTTCTTATACCTCCCTTCCCTCCATCTGGAGACACTGTCTTCCTTGCCAGTCCTTGGACACTCCATCTTCAACTCTGACATTTCATTGGCCGTCCCTCATGCCTGGAATTCTCTCCTTCCTCATCTTTGTCTTATTACTCCTCCTGTTTCCTCTAAGTCCCAGCTAAAATCCCATATTCTACAGGAAACCTTTTCTAGTCCTCCTCAATCCTTGTACCTCCCTTTTGAGCTTCCTCCGATTTGTCCTATATATGGCTTATCTGTACACAGCTGTTTGCAAGTTGGCTCCTCAATTAGACTGAGCTCCTTGGGAACGGGGACTGTCTTTTGCCTTTCTTTGTATCCCTGGTGCTTAGCACAGTGCCTGATGCATAGTAAGTTCTTAATAAATGCTCATCAGCTTGTCCTGATTCACTTGAGGCACTCTTGGTGATGTTCCACATTATGACTTTTTAAAAGTTTTGATTTGAGTAAGCCTAGGCAAACCTGAGAGGCATTCAGATACAGAGGTGGCCTTGGAATCACGAAGACCTGATTTCAAGTCCTCCATCTGATGTATTCTAGCTCTGTGGCCTTGGGTGAGTCATTTAACCTTTCACTGCCCCTCGCCCCCCACACTCAGTCTATTCAAAGACTAGTAGGAGACCAGGTGGTCATCTGTGTCAGTTGAAGAAGTTTCCTCCCTGAGAGCTCCCTGAATGGATGAAATCACAGTTTTTGTCAAATCTCCCCTACCAAAAAAAATCTAGATTGAGTTATGAAATCTGGGATTGAGTTCCAGAACTATCACTGGCTATTTGTGTGGGATCTTTGGGGTCCAATAAGTACCTTTGATGTCAAAATGAGGGAGGTAAGTCTAAATAACCCCCAAGATTCCTCCTAGTCCTGACTCAATACTCACTTCCTGCCTAAAACGGACTCTGCATCCATGGTCTCTGGAGACATCCCACGAAAAACCATCTGAGGACCCACTTCTTCATTCCCAATGAGACTGGAACCCATCAGTGTTCTCCCTCTTCTTCCCATGTATGCTCTACACTCTGCACAATAATGTTAGGTCATTATCACAAACTTGCATCTACTTATACCTCCCTAAACCTCTTTCCCCCAAGCAGGTAGAGCCAAATGCCTGCCCTTCTCCAGTCCTAAGAAGGGATTCAAAGGTAGAACAGAATGGAAAAGGTAGGGGATTTGGAGACAGAGGTTCTCAGTAAGAGGCTCTGGGTTCTGACACATGATCTGTTCAACCTTGGACAAGTAGCTTAAACTCTCTTAAGTCTTAATAAATGTTTATTAAAGCACCTATTATGTATCAGATACCATGTTAACCTGCTGGAGTCATCAAGTCCTCCAAATAGAGGCAAATTATAGTCCTTCTCAAAGAGCTCAGCCTAATGGTGGAGATGACATGCAAAAGTGGGCAAACATGTGAATGTGCATAAATTGAGAGGCTTGGAGCAGATGGCCTCTCTAGCTTGAAACCTAAGACCTAGTCTATACAGTCTCAGATGCCCTCTGCTGTAGACATGGAAAAGCACAGCTTCCCCAGAGCCTCCAGGTTCAATTAGACAAATATTTACTTAGCACCTGAATGAGTCTTAGCAGGCTACACGTTCACTATGGGCCAACAATATGACTGCGTTAACAGAAGTACAGGGAAGGCTACATTTTGTAGGGGAGAGAGCCTTGAGTCAGGTTTAGATCCTGATTCTGATGCAACCTCTGAGGAAGACACTTTAGTGTCAGGCACTGTGCTAAATAACAGGCACAAAGACAGGCAAAAGACTGCCTCCTCCCAAAGAGCTTACAATCTAATAGGGGAGACAACATGCAAACACTGTGTGCAAAGAAGAGAGAGAGAGAGTCTCAGAAGGAAGGCACTAAGATTGAGGACGGGGAGAACTCTCAGCTTCTTGTAGAAGGGAGGACTTTAGCTAAGATTTGAAGGATGCTGGGAGGTGATGATGAGGACAGAGAGCATTCCATGTATTGGGGACAGTCAGTGAAAAAGCTCAGTGAGGAGTGTTTGGGGAGAGGAGTAGCAAGTAACGCAGCGTCCCTGGATTGTAGAGTATATTGACAGGGAGTAAGGAAGGCATAAGAAGACTGGAAAATTAGAAGGGACCAGACTGTGAAGTACCTTAGAAGCTAGAGGGTTTTATATCTGATCTTGGAGGCAATAGGGAGCCACTGGAGTTTATTGAATGGTGAGGGAGGGTGATGTGGTCCAATCTGTGCTTTAGAAAGATCAATTTGGCAGCTGATTGAACGATGTACTGCAATGGGGAGGGACCTAAGGCAGGCAGACCAGCCATTGCAATAGTCCAGGGGTGAGGTGATAAGGGTTTCATCACGTCAGAGGCAGTGTCAGAGGAGAGAAGGAAGCTTATTCCAAAGATGTTTTAACAGGACTTGACAAGAGGATTGCCTGGAAAAGAATGTAACCGCACAGGCAAGGCAGGTCCTTAGGAGTTTTGGAAACCTTAAATATGAAAGATTAGATAGAGTCCAGAACAAGGGAAGAGATAATCCCATAACACCCTAAACTAGTGAGACCACATTTACTTTGCACTGAATTTTTCTCACGCTTACAGAATGCCCTAAGGTTCATAACGTGCTTTCCTTATTTAGAACAACCCTAAGTTGCAGACCCTGGCATGTGTGCAGTAGGTGTTAAATCAATATTTGACTACCTCAAGTAGTATATTTCCATTTTACAGAAGAATATACCAAGACCCATCTTTAAATGTTTAGTTTGAAGCACTTTATTTTAGTAAGGTACTCTAAAACATGGAAGGACATTGATAAGCTAGAGTAGAGTCCAGAGGAGAGTATAGGTGGAGTGGGAACACTAGAATGTGTTGTATGAGGATTGGAGGAGAAAAGACATGGGACTGGGAGGATGTGATAGCTGCCTTTGAGTAAGGCTAATAATAACAGCTAAGATTTAAACAGATTTAAATATTTGCAAAGAGCACATGCACTTGATTCTTAAGACCTTGTGAGGTAGATGCTATTATCATCTTCATTTTAGAGACAAGGAAACTGGATGAGAGAAATGAAATAACTTATCCACTGTCCCACAACTAGTAAATGTCAGAGGCAGGATTCAAACTCAGGTCTCTCTTGACTCCAAACCCAGTGTTCTTTCCTCTGTGGGGTTGTTATATAAAGGCAGGATTAGATACACTCTGTTCGGCTCAGCCCCAATAAATGGAAATAAAATCTAGATTCTACATAAGACTTCCTAACAGGGGATTTGAGGAGAGGTGGACAAGATTCTCTATATTTGCCAATCTTGTGGATTTCCATGGCCTCAACTATCACCTCCATGTAATAACAACAACTTTTCTACGGAGCTTTAAAGATGACAAATTGCTTCTCTCCCAACAACCCTACAAGGTATGCTGTATAAATATTCTCTCACTGTTGGATGAATAAACTGAAATTCAGAGTTTACATGACTTGTTACAAAGTCCATTAGGTGCTGGGGTCAATATACAAACCTGGTTCTTCTGCCTCTAAGTGCAATATTGTTCTTCCCCTTACTATATGCTGCATTGCAGAAATCTATAAATCTCCAGCCCTGACTTTTCCGAGCTCCAGACTCAGATATCCAATTGCTTATAAGACCTCGCTATAACGATGTCTCAGGTGAATCAACTCCAATGTGTCCAAAACCAAGCTTATCATTTTTCTCTGTTCTCTAACTTCACTATTCATCAGTGATGCTTTTGTTACTCAATATCCCATGTCCAAAATATAGGTATTATCTTTTATTCTTCCTCCTTCCTTCACCTCTCATGTCTGATCACTTACAACCTACACAATAGCTCTTCTGTTTATTCCTTGCTCAGTACTTCCATAGCCATCTCTTCAGCAATTTATTGATTAGCATCTGATTGGACTATGATAGGGATTCCATTGAGCTGATTCTATGAGTATCTTGAATAGAGACTAGAGAACTAAGAAAGGTGACTACAGCATTTGGAAAATAGCAAATCATTTATTTTGATCCCAAGCTGCTTCCTGAAATAATAACCCATCTTTTAAAACATGAATATTCTTCCAGCACTAACATGGTGAAGTGGAGAGATCTGACTTTGGAGTAAGGAAGGCCCTTCCTCTTGGCTGTATGACCCTAGTGTCCCAGGCTACTCTGTATGACTAAAAGTTGAAGAGAAGGTTCTAATCTTCATCAGTAGAGGGCGCTTCCTGATTTAAGAGTTCCCTCTATCAATGAAATCCACTCTGTCCTTAAAATCCATGTTCTATCTTTCTCCTGTTCTTTTACTAATCCTGGAGAGCTGCAAAGCATGGAACACTGTAATATCTGAAGAATCAAAATCATGGGTGACACAAAGAGCAATAGAGAGATATACGGCGGCTATAAACGGGCTGCAACGTTACCAGAGAAGACTTGTGTACAAGGCGGGGCATAAAACGCCATCATCCAAGAGCAAGGAAGCAAAATGCAATGGAAAGAGACTTAAAGTCAGACAACCTGTGTTCAAATCCTGGCTCCCCCACTTAGTACTAATGTGCCCTTAATTACTTTGTTTCCCCAGGCCTCAGTTTCCTCATCTGTAAAATGAGTTGGACTATATGGATTCTAAAACCCCTTCCACCTCTAAATTTATGATCTTACGAGATTTATAATCAGAAAAGGAGGTGAGCTCATCATGTGAGGAAGCACTCGGGCTAACAATGCTCCACTGCAATATAGCAATGCCTCCCCTTTCCGTTTTTTGGTTGTTTTTCAGTCATGCCTGACTTTGTGACCTCATTTGGGGGTTTTCTTGGCAGAGATACTAGAGTGGCTTAACATTTCCTTCTCTGGCTCACATTACAGATGAGGAAACTGAGACAAAGGGTTAAATGACTTGCCCAGGGTCACACAGCTACTGTCTAAAGTCAGATTTGAACTCAGCAAAGTGAGTCTTCCTGACTCCAGACCTAGCATGCTACCCACTGTGCCACCTGACTGCCCATGCCTATCCTAGCAATGCCAAGATATCAAAGGGGAGGCCTCTAACATGTTGGACAGTCATTCAATGGAAGATTTATGAAGGAATATGAATGAAGCATGAGAAAGCAAACGACAGGGAGCAGGCGCCGCTGGAAGGCGGTCCCACATTGACTATTGGGGGGGGGTGTCATATTCTGCTTTTCGCCCTTCATGGTTGACGGGGGTTGGTAGAAGACTTTAGGAAGGATGTGGAGAGGGTGGTGTAACCACATGGCATGCACTTCTGAGCAGAAAAGGATGATGGGTAATTTCATCAGGACAATGGTTTGGAAGGGGGCTGTGGGAAGGAAAGAACGTGCTGGCTCTTCCTTTTGGCCCTGTGAGGAGGACTGGCCACCAAAGAAGAGGCTTTCAAGGCATGCAATATCCCTGAGAGAAAGTCAGGTTTTCATTAGTTTGAAGAAGGAGAGTGTGTGGGTGGAAAGGAATACAAGAGGGAAGGACTGATTTTTCAATAGCCGAAGGCCCTAAATTCTAAAGTATTCAGAGGAAAAGAGAGAGAAAAAGAGACTGAGAGAGTATTAGGGTTAAATTAGATAGGGATCAGAGTAGGGGAGAGACCAGGAAGAGCAAGAAGGTGTTTTTCCCTAGAGCAGCAAATCAGAATAACAGTAGGGAACTAGGAGGTTGATTGGAAGACTGGAGGAACAGGAACTGAGAAGAGAAAGTTATGATGAGTGATAATATCTGACTTTTATAAAGGGCTTCAAGGTTTGTAAAACGCTTTACATAAATTCTCTTGATTCTTACAATAACTCTTTGAAGTAAGTGCATATATTAGCCCCATTTTACAGATGAAGAAACAGACTGAGAGAGGTTACCCAGGGCCTTACAGTTAATTAGTATGTGAGGCAGGATTCAAGTCTGGGACTTTTAAGTCAGAGCCATCTTCCTGTCCCAGAAGCAGGGTCAGAGGCACAGCCTTTTCTTGGTGCTACCCCAATTTACTCTGTACTCAGGTTATGATGGGCTCCTAGTATTGCTTATAGATCACAGAATTAGATGTGGAGGGGGCCTTGAAGGACATCTAGTCTAAGCCCCTTATTTTATAGATGAGGAAATGGAGGCAGAGTTGGTGAAGTGATTTGCCCAGGAGGTAAGGGTCCAAGGTAGTAAACATCAGAGGCAGAATTTGAACTGAAACTAGAACCAGTGCTCTTTCTAGGGTGCCAACTCTGCTCTTTGAACCACTCTTGGATTGTTTTATCTAGGCCTCCTCTCTTTGGCTAGACTTCCTACCCTGAAGGAGAATGGAAGAATCCACTCTAGCTTATATCCTTTTCTAAGTACTTGGCCTCAGTAAACCATAGGTGCTTTTAAAAAAAATCAGCTGAATTCCATAATCTGACTTCTATTGTTAAAAATTAAGCAGGAAGCTGAGTGGAGGAAGGGTTCAATGACCAGCCTGCCAACAATCAGTTCTGAGAATGAAAGACCCTACTTAGTTCCCCATTAATTCCCAGGGCAGGAACCAGGAGCACCTAAGGAGAAATCTCCTCTCTCCCAGACTTCCCACCCTTTGAAGGAATCCCCTGCCTATCCCCAACATCCCTCACTGCCCAAGTAAGAGTCTTACTTCTTGGTCCCGTAAATCCAGGATACAGCAATGTTTTCCAGTATGACAATGACAGTGAGAGGCAGAGTGGCTGAGTAGTCATCAAACATGGTGACAAAGTAGTTCCCAGAGCGCTGGACAAACAGGAGTCCCACAAAAAATGCAAAGATGCAGCACCCAACTGCAAAGAGAGCAGAGATTTCAGAGCTCCTAAGATTGTGGAGTCTCCCTTAGAGGAGGCAGCACAGCCACCTCTTCCCAACACCTCCCACTCCCAGGTAAGATTCAGCACCACCATGGTCCAAGGTAGCATCCCATCAACAAGCACCCCATGCCATTTGGTAGCACTCATCTGTTGTCTCACTATCTATGGTCTTGTAGAGAAACAGTCAGGGCTAAAGCCTGGGACTGAGAGTCAGAACTCTTCAGTTCTAAGGCTTTATACCCTCTATATCCCTTCCAAGGAATTCAGTGAGACTGAGGTCTGGGAAAGGAGAAGGAAGCCACATGGGTAATGCCAGGTCTGTGGCCACCCTTGCTCTGCCAGGTATCAAGCAAGAGTATGGGTACCATCATTAGACTGTTAAAGTCCTGAATACAAACTTGGGAGAGGATTGAAGGGTTGGTAGAGGACACTCCCAGAGTAACATGGAAGTTCTTGATGGAAATGGGAAGAGAACCCAGGAGACCTGACTCCCAGCTCAAGTACTCACTTACTAGCTCTGTCTAGGGAGGGAGCCAGCTACTCATGGGAGAATGGAGACACACTTGAAGCTCTGCCCAACCCTATTGCATTCACACCTACACTCTACAGAGTGTATCAGAAAGGGAGGGAAACAGGGTCATTGCCCATAGAAACAAGTCCTTGAAAAGTGGCAATGGCACTGATGACCTCCCCCACCTCACCTGTCAGAGCTCTGACCTCACCAGCCACATCTTTCCTTCTGGCCAAGAAAGATTCTCAGAGGACACTATTACTAAGCTCATCCTAGCTTTGCCAACCAGAAGACAAGTTCTGCTGGGGAAATCAAGATATAGACCAGCTAACAACCAGTCACCAGGCTGACAACATAAGTGTCACCTTCAACTCTTCACTCTCTTGCCTCCCATATCCAATCCATTGCCCAATCCTGTCTTCTGAATATCTCTCATATGTGCTCCCTCCTCTCTTGTGATGCTGCCACCACCCTGGTAAAAACCCTCATCATCACCCAATGCCTGGATTATTGAAAGAGCCCAATGGTTGGTTTTCTGGTCTCTTCTGCTCCAATTCATCCTCCACTAAAACTATCCATGATATTCCTAACTGATTCTAGTGGTCACTCATCTACTCAAAAAACTTCAGTGGCTCCCTCCACATTGAATTATAAACCCCTCTATTTGGTGTTCAAATCCCTTCATGACTTTCTTCCTCTCTAGTCTTCTTACACCTTATATCCTCCCTTCTGGGATTCCGTAACCCTGGTCTCCTTGCTATTCCTTCCAAAGGACACTCCATCTCACTCCATTTTCACTGGCTGTCTCCCATACCTGGAATGTTCTCCTTTTTCTCTTCCCACTCCTGCTCTCCTTGGCTTCTTTTAAGACCCTGCTAAAATCTCACCTCCCTAATCCCTCTTAACAGAGCCTTTGCTCTGTGGTTTGGTTGGGTTTTTTTTTTTGGTAGTTTGTATTTCTAATTTGTATTTCTGTATTTCCAATTTATCTTGTCCATATCTTGTTTATAAATAGTTGTTTACATGTCATCCCCCCCTCCCCATTAGACTCTGAGCTCCTTGAAACCAGAGACTTTCTTTGTATTCCCAGTACTTAGTACAGTGCCTGGCAGAGCAAGAGTTTAATAAATGCATATTGATTGACTGACTGACTAGCAGTTTCCGTGAGGGCACCAGATCACACCAGCTGGGAGGTTTCTGGGCACTTGGGAACTGAGTGATCTGTCTACAAATGAACTGAGCAAAGCAGCAGCTATTCTTGACGTCAAGAGATTGGGCACTGTTGGCAGTGAAGTTGTTCATCCTTTGGTCTCCTGCAAGGGGACAGAGGATGGTGGACAGAGAGGTGCCCTGGGGAGGAGGAAGACAGAGCTGAAAAAAGAGGGAGGGGAAGGATTTACCTGTGAACATTTCCTTTGGCACCTTGAAGGTATCAATTATGGGTGTGGTGATCCCAGCCATGGTCCCAATCATGCTGCCCAGGCCCAGGTTGATCAGCATAAGGAAGAACATGACAGACCAGAAGGGAGAGGCTGGGAAGTGGGTCATGGCCTCAGTGAAGGCGATGAAAGCCAGGCCTGTCCCCTGCACAGACTGTCCAAGGGGACAGAGAGAAGAAAGAAAGTACAAGATTCAGCATGTATGTAACAGGATAAAGTGAGCAGCCAAGACTACCCCTAATGGCCAGCAGCTGCCAAGCCCTCAGTCATATAGCTGTGGACATTCACTGCACACACATGGAATCATAGATCAGACTGAGAAAATGGCTCTGAGCTCAGCAGGTCAACTTCCCACCCAGTTTACAAATCCCTTCTATATCCATGAAAGAGTGCTCAGAGTGCTCTGAAAGCACTTTCAGGGACTAAACCATTTCAGAGGGTAGCCCAATCTATGGCTGGACAGCTCTGTTACAAAGTTCTTGCATTGTGCTGAAATCTCTGGACCCACTGGGTCCCACTTCTGAAACACAGAACAAAACCTACTCTCTGCCATGTGATAGGCTTTCAGAAATTGAAGATTGCCACTCCCTAAGTCCCTCACTTCCCCCTTCCAGCTCCCCTTTCTGTACAATTTTCCCTGTTAGAATGAAAGTTCCAGGAAGGTAGATGCTGCCTTGTTTGCTTATGTATGTATTCCTCATGCTTAGCACATTGCCTGGCACATTTATTAAGTGCTTAATAAATGGATTCATACTCTATGTGTGTGTCTCTCTGTCTCTTTCTGTCTCTCTTTTTCTGCTCATCTCTGTCTGCCTGTCTGTTTCTCTCTCAGTCTTTCCCCTACCCCCTACATGCCTGTTTCAAATATGATTTCCATCAAGATTCTGGTCATCCTCCTTGGAATGGGTTCCACCTTATCAATATAATTCAATATATCATATACGCATTTCTTAAGTGTCCTCTGCCCTCAGAGAGCTTACTTTCTACTGATCCTCTAAAGCTATAATTCCTCAAATGGAACCCATTACTCCAGGTGTGGTCTCATTATTACAGATTCCAAGGGAACTGTAATATACCAGGACACTCTGCTGATTCACACTGAACTTATGTCAGCTAAAACCTCCAGATCTTTTTCCATTGGAGCCATATCAAGCCAGGGCTCCCTCATCCTGCACTTAGGTCACTGATTTTTTTTAACCTAATTGCCGATCTGATCTTTCCCCTTTCCAAACCATGTGGCACAATGCAGTCTGACTATTCTCCCTACAATATTTCTTTCAATCAGTTTCAATGGCTGGCTATTGGTGGTCCAAGAAGTAAAATCCAAACAGCCTTGAATGAAATGCCTTCTCCAGTCTGGCCCCAACCCATCCTGAGAAACTCATTTCTCAATACTCCCCAAAAGGAACCTTTTCTTTACTCCAGACAAATCGATCCGTCCGCTGAATGCTTCATTCCCATTCTTGCCTCTGCTCACATTCTTCCCTTTTAGAATGCTTTACCCTTCTCTCCTCTGCCTGTCCCAATCCTATACATCTTTAGGGGAATTTCAGGTTCTCCCTCCTCTGTGGAGCTTTCCCTGAGCCCTCTAGTCCACAATGATCTCTGCCTCCCTGGACCTCTAGCTTCTATTGTCTATATTAATGTATAGACATCTAGGTGGTGAGGTAGATAGAGTGCTAGTTCTGGGGTCAGGAAGACCTGCGTTCAAATCTTGCCTCAGACATAAGCTCTGTGACCCTGGCACTTAGCCTCTGTCTGCCTCAGTTTCCACAACTGTAAATGGGGATTATAATAGCACCTACCTCCCGGGACTGTTATAAGGATCAAATGAGATGATATTTGTAAAGCACTTGGCACAAGGTCTGGAATACAGTAGGTGCTCCATAAATGCTTATTCCCTTCCCCTTCATGAAGCACAGGATAACTTTCAATCACTCTTGCCATCTCTCTTGACATATCTATTTAACTTTTCATGTGTGGCCACTTTTTCTACCCAATAGGATCGTAAGGGCAGAAACCCAGCCCTTCCATTCTCCAGAGTACTTAGCACTTTCATTTTTGGAAATCTGGACCTGTGATTCATTCATCCTAGGCACTCATCCTTTGGAAATGGCTCCCATCAAGGCTGAGAGGCAGAGTATCAGCACATCTCCAGCCTGAAATCCTAAACAGCTGTCTGGGGCATTGAGAGGTTGAGGGACTTGTAAACAGTCACAAGGCCAGTACCGGTCAGAGGCAGCCTTTGAACACAGGTCTTCCTAACTCCAAGCCCAATCCCCTCTCAGGTATACTGTACTGCTCCTCATCCTGCACAGAGTAGGTGCTTTGTATTTACTGAATGAATTGATGATGACATATCTGTCTTGCTTCATCTATTAGTCATAGAGTTCCCTAATGACAAGGATCTTGTCTAAGTTTTTCTCTATCTCCCAAACGTCTATTATCCCTGACCCTGGACCCTTTCATCATTGCTGCTGGTCCCTGCAAAGGGACAGCCCTGTCTCCAAACCTTGTTGAGTTCATCTTCCAGAAGACAGGGGTCCAGGCCCAGCTCCTGGAATCGGTCTTCCTTGACAGTCATGATGACTTTGTACATCTCACTGTAGTCATGGGCAGTCAGGTGGGAGAAGTTGACATGGGGTGGGATGAGGTCATGACTCAGGACATTGGTGTTCAGGTACCCAAGGATCTTCTCAGCATTCCTGACAATGGAGAGGGTGGGGGAGGAATGAGGAAGTTACTCAAGGGCCAGATCCCCATTAGGGCAGCTTCCTTACACTCTAATCCATATGTTTCACCCAGGCTTCACCCCAAAAGAGACCAAGTACAGGAAGGTCTCTGACCTTCTCTCTAGTAATCTGAGGCTGGAGAAAACACAGTTGTTCCATTCCCCTTTCCACAGCCTCCTGCCCCAAGGAGCTTTCCACAGGAACTCCTGCCCCAAGGGACGAAGGGAAGATGGGATGGAGAGGAAGCTATGAGGAGAAGGGGTGTGTCACCTACTCGACCACACACTTTTCATTCATGATGTTGGCCTTGAAGCCCAGCACAGCAAAGACGACCAGGGTGGCCAGCACCGAGGTGAAGAAATTGATGAAGGACACAAGGGCGGCATCAAAGTGGCAGTTGTTATCCTGTTTGTTGTAGCTGGAGAAGGCGATGACACCCCCAAAACCCAACCCCAAGGCAAAGAAGACCTGGGTGGCTGCCTCCCGCCACACCTGGGGGTCCAGCATCTTGTCTAACTGTTGGGTGGTGGAGGATAGGGAGTAGGGGAAAGGAAGGAGGGAGGGAGAAGGAAAGAGAAGAGGGGAGGGGAGACAATGGTTAATTGTTTTCTTTCTGCTCCTCCTCCCTCCTTCATCTCCAACTCCACATATACAACCTCTATCCCCCAGCTTCATCAAGGGGCTCTGATATAATGACAGGGAACCCAGACTCTCCAGGCTTCACCCTTCCTCCACCCCAATCCTAAGCACCACCTCCCCTTGCTGGCCTAACCTGTTCCTTAACCCATCAAGAAGACCCAGGAAACCCCCAAGACTCATCTGTTACTCCGTTGTGAGGGCATGGGGACATTAGATTGAAGAATAGAAGCCAGGAAATCAGGCACCCTTCCCTGCTTCTTCCATCATGCCCTTCCCAGGGTCCCTAACCAACAGGCTCCTTCCCCACCATATAATTAGCCCAATCCTTCACATTCATTCAGTCTTATAGCCTTTCACCCATATCTCATTTAATCCCCACAGCCTGGTAACTACATGGTTACCTTATTAATAAAAATACCTGCCTATCATGTTCATTGTCTCATTGGTGCTACTATCCATAACAATGTGGTAAAAGAGAGAGAAGTCAAGGCTAGCAAGCTGCCATCTGAACAAGAATGCTGTCTCAGGGGAAGGAGCTTGAAGGAGCTCATCACTAAGGTAACTAGGAGACATGTATCATTGGGCACACCTTCGGCAAGAGAAACCAGTCACTACTAACTACTCCCAGTAGGGGGACTGAAGTCTGAGAGGCCTGAGTTCAAATCCAATTTCAGACACTTTTTAGCTGCAATCTTTGGCAAACTTTGTTTGCCTCAGTTTCCCCACCTGTAAAATGGGGGTATTAATAGTACTTACCTCATAGTTGTGAGGACTAAATGGGACGACAATTGTAAAGCACTCAGTAGCGTGCCTGGCACATAGCAGGTACTATAAAATGTTAGTCGTTATTATTATCATTATTATTATTATTCCTCATTACTGGACATCATTAAGTTGAAAAGAGATGAGCACCCATCAGAAGAGATTCCAGTGCAGATTCTGACTGGACTGGGTGACCTTGGGGGTCTCTCCCAGTTCCAAGCTTTTATGATTCTCTAAATCTGTGACCTTTGACTCTTAGCTTTCTGAAAGCTGTGAGCTATGGGACAACAGTAATGCTCCAGGGGCCGCTAGGTGGTGCAGTGAATAGAGCACCAGTCCCAGAGTCAGGAGGACCCAAGTTTAAATCTGCCCTTTGACACTTACTAGCTGTGTGACCTTGGGCAAGTCACTTAATTCCAACTGGCCTGACTTCCCTCCAAAATAAGTAAGTAAATAAAGTAACAGTCCAGTTAGAAGATTGTTCTGCAAATTTCTGGTGGGATTTTCTTTTGAGAGCTTCCAGGCTCTAAGGTTTCTCTTGATTAGTTTCTCTTGCCACAGGTGTGCCCAATGATACATGTCACCAGGTGTGTGACTGTCAGGAGAGCATCCTGTGATTTACCTTGGGAGTAAACATGTGTAGGATCCCATCCACAGCTCCCCGTAGCAGCAGCCCCCGGACCAGGAAGCAGGCCAGCACCACGTAGGGGAAAAGGGAGCTGAAATACATCACCTGGAGAGAAGACAAGGATATGCCCTTGTGTGCCTGCTGGCAGCTGCCCTTCATCCCTTAAGGCTCAAAACCTTATGATCCCATAATCCTCCCACCTGCTCCCCAAGCTGATAGGAGAGAACAGGACAGCTTCATATAGACAGAAAGCCCCCTCTGAGGTCTATAATAACGGGCACTTCCTTGGGACATCAAAGCTCCTTGGCATAGAGCCAGGCACATTGGCTATGCTCAGTATATACCAGCTTTGCCCATCCTCCACCACCAGCTTTGCCTGGAGTGCCTATAAAGTTCCCAAGGGGTGAGGTGATAGAGGTTTCATGTGGGCATAGGTAGAGCCAAGGAACTGGCTCTCTCTCCTTAGGGCTGGTGAAAACCAGGCATATTACAAAGCAATCACTTGGTTAAATGCTTCATCTGGGGTCCACTAGGGCTTCCCGAAGTTTATAACTGCACCCACCACACTGTTTCGTTTCTCCTACCTCCTCCTTTCCTTTCTTTAATATTCAGCATACTGAGTATCTGATAGGAAGCAACCAGATGGTGTAGTGATAGAATCCTGGACTTGTCCAGGAAGACCTGTGTTCAAATCCTCCCTCAGACACTAGATTATGACCCTAGAAACAACTGTCTTCAGCCTCAGTTTCCTCATCTGTAAAATGGGCATAAAGAACTACCCCCCCCCACACACACACCCCTACAGTTGTTGTGAGGCTTGAATGTGATTATAATTAAAATGCTCTTAAAGTGCTATATAAAGGTCAGCAACTATATTTAGCAAGTTAGAGGGTTTAACTTTGTTTAAAGAGGGTCTGAGCTCCAAGGAAAATGGAGTGCTTAGTACATTCAAATGTACTTGTGTTTTACAGAAAGCTAGAGCTCTCTAAGGTTTAATCAGCATACATTTACAAGTCCCACCTCAGCTAAAGCTTGGTTAGGCTAGATGTGCTGATTCTGTAACTAGCCAAGTGAGGCAGGGGAGACCTTTTTGAATTTTTTGTTTGGGAGTTTGAAGGCAAAGAATCTAACCTTGGATCACAAGGTTTGTTTAGGAAGATGCATAAACTCAATAAAGTATCGAACACCCTTTCTCTACTTTTATTCCATTTAATGATCATTTTAGGATAGGACTGTCATATGGAAGAGGGAGGGTAAAGATTTATCCTTCTTGACCCCATAGGGCAGAGCTAGGAATAGTGGTTGGAAATTTCAGAGAGCAGATGTAAGGAAAAACTTGCAAATCAAAGTACAATGAGCTGCCTCAGAAGGGAGAAAAGTTTCCTCTCCCCGGAAGTCTTTACATGAAAGCTGGTTGACCATTTGCTGTGAATTCTGTAGAGGACATTCCCATGGAGGTACAAGTTGGACTAGGAGGTCTTTGGGGCCTCTTTCCAGCTCTGAGATTGTGTTTGGGTAATTCTAAGCTCCTAGTTCTCAGGTACCTAGAGGGCAGTACTATGAGTTTTCTCAGCAAGCTTGCCTAGCAGCCAGCCCCTGGCTTAGAAAACCACTTTTGCAATGAGAGTAACCCCAAGGGGGATCCCTCTCTCTTTATCCACCCATCCCCCATCAAACCCAACTGACCTTTGACCAATGGTTCAATATGGAGCCATCTCCAACTATTTACAAAGCCAAGGAACAAATATTTGTTCATCCAAGTTTTGGTAACTCCTCACCCCATTAGGCAATGTTTTTGGCCATGGAATTTTTCATTGTGTACCCATTGAAAAAAGAATAATAGTTTGTAATCCTATGTCACTTGAATGTGTATGTCTTTGATTCACAACAACTCTGTGAGGCAGATAGTGTAATATTATCTCCAATTCACAGACAGGCAAACTGAGGCCCCCCAAAAGGTTTAGATAAAAGCACATGGTGAATCAGTACAGATTCAGGATGAGAACCCAGACCTTATCAATCCCTGGTTGATGCCCTTGTTCCCTGACAGACACTATGCCTTATCCTTTCCCACCTCTACAGCCCTCTGCTACTTACCTTTCCTGAAGACTGAATGCCTTTGACCACAGCCATACCCACAATGCTCCAAGCCACAAAGAGGCTGAGGGTCATCTTCCAGTTGAGCCCCCCACTCTCTGAGATGGAGTTGGAGATGTCCAGAGCCTCTCGGTACCAGAAGTAGGTGGTAGCTGAACTTTTATCACACTCTTCCTCCACCACTGAAACCAATGATCAAAGTCATGGCACCTCAGAGCTGAGTAGTGCCCAGCAAGGAAGCTGCATTGGCCCACCCACCCAATATCAATGCTCAGGGTGCGAAAAAGTGTTTCTTCCCAATCCACTGGGGAGCAGAGAGGGAAAAGGACCTGATCTCACTCTGAGTAAACCAAGTTGGCATGGTTACGTGATATGCTGGGCACTCCTGTGTTCCCAGTGGATCCTGGAGCACACTACAACATTCTGGGCTGGCTAAATTCTTGTCTTACATCACCTTCCTGACATTAAAATCACGATGAAAGTCTCTGGAGTGGAGCCCAAGTTAGAAGGCTCAGCTTGCCGTCTCAGCTCTTCCACTAATCTGGTTGTATGTATCCTTCTGGGAGCAACGAGCATGAAATGTTAAAAGCACTCCTTTGGGAGTCTGAGAGCAGCAAGTTGTCACCATAGTGCACACAGGGTCCAGCCTGGAGTCAGGAAGACCTCATCGTCACAAGTTCGAATCTGACTTCAGACAGATTTGACTTCAGGTTTTTTAATTAACCCTGTTAGCCTCACATTCCTCATTTGTCAAATGAGCTGGAGAAGGGAACGGCAAACCACCCTAGTATCTTTGCCGAGAAAACCCTAAATGGAATCATGAAGAGTCGGATATGACTGAAAGGACTGAACAACAACAGACTTGGAGTCAATGGACTTGGGTTCAAAGTACATCTCTGTTACTACAAATATGCCCTTGGGCAAATCAGTTAAGCTGTCTGAGTCTCGGTTTCCTCAGTGATAAAGGTTTAAGGTCCCTTCTAGCTCTGAATCTATAATGCTCTAATGACCTTGGACAATGCGGAAGGGGGGAAGGGCAGCTAGGTGGAACAGCGATAGCTGGACCTCAGTTCAAATTTGGCCTCGGACACTTACTAACCAAATGACCTTGGGAAAGTCACTTAACTTCTGTTTGCCTCATTTGTAAACTGGGGATAATAATAGCCTCATACCTTACAGCACAGTGTCTCTGACACATAGTGTATATGTATATATATGTATATATATATGTATATGTGTGTATGTATGTATATGTATATGTATATAGCAATTAGCTATTAAATCACTTTTCCCTTCTGGTTTTTCTTTTTTCCTCTATTGCAAAAACGGAGAAGCAGTGTGGTGCCTAGGTTCAAGAGCTAGCCTCAAAGCTAGGCAGACCTCTTGACATTTAACTTCTCAGTGATTATGAGGTGTCCAGAAGTGTCCACTTATATTGGGGACGGGAGTTTCTTTACCTGGAAATACCACAGAAATCAAAGGTCCTGATCCTAGTCCTATGTCTAAAATGGGAATGATGACCTGATCACTTGCTCATAGGAGGGGCATGAGAACTAAATGGGACCAGAGACGTTAAGGTGACATATAAGCCAGAGACAATGGATTGCTATAATAGTCATGTCTATTAGTGAATATCGCCTTTTCCCCTTTGTCTTCCTATTTCGTGTATTGCTGATTCCCTCTCCATTTCATAGACAGGATAACTGAGTCTCAGAGAAGTTGGCCAACTTGCTGAAGGTGCCATTTTGATCTAATGGTAGATAGGTGGGATGAAATCCACTATTTCAGATCTCCAACCTGTTCCCTTAGTGTATAAGGAGCTCTTGTTTTTTGGAAATTTCTTTAGTCAAGAAGGGGCCCTTTTTCCCCAGACAATAAGCTACAAAGATCTATTCTATCCTAAATCGGTGTTGTGGGCAATAGATAGGTGATACCAGAGCAGGGTTAGTGTACCAATGGTATGGTGGCTCTATCTCCATGCCACTCAGCCTGGGCTCCCAGGCACTCACCTGCGGTAGTTCCATTCCTAATGACAGGACACTCACTCCAGGGCAATGGATACTGGAAGGATTTAAAGAAATAAAATATACTCCAGGCGATGATCACATTGTAATACAACCCAACAAAGATGCAGACCTGGAAGAAGACAGACAGACAGGAAACTGTGAAGACAGGAACTGCCTCTCTCTGGCACTACCCAGGGAGCTCAAGTTGGGATGATCATGACTAGTGACGTTGTCCCCAAACTGGTATCAGACTGACCTTTTCAATACCACCTACAACATCTCTGGTGGATCTTTCACTGACAGCAATATTATCCCTACTTCAGAGATGAGTAAACTGAGGCTCCAAAAGTACCTGCCTAAAGGCTCAAACCTTATACAAAAATCAAGGAATCTAAAATCATAATATTTGTCCGCAATAATTTTTTTAAATCTTATCTCCATTGGACTTACCTCAGCAAGGTAATTGCTGAGGTACTCCTCCCTAATTTACTCCTCCCTAATTGATTCCCTTTCTCACTCCCCATAAGAGTTGGTCCAAATCTTCTTTTCTCATCTTACCTCCTCCTGTCAGCTCACCTCCTATTTTATTGAGAAAAGCAAGTTCCTTCTTTTCTCCTTCTCTAACACCTCAAAAACCCTGTGACATCAACCTCCATTTTCTACTCCTTTATTCCAGTCTTTGTCAAAGCCAACCCCCCGTCTGTTCTCTTGATTCCATCCCCTACCCTTTTCTCCAACAGACTGACCCCACAATTGTCCCTTTTCTCTTTAGTCGTCAAAATTTACTAGTTTCTTTCCTCCTATCTAAAAATATGCCCACATCCCCCTTACTCCCATCCTTAAAAAAAAAACCCTCACAAGAAACTACTATATCTTCAAGAGGGTAGCTATGGCTCAGTGGAAAGAATGCTGTTTCTGAAATCAGGAAGATGAATTCAAATTTGATATCAAGCATTTACTTCCTGTGCTAATCTGGGCAAGTTACTTAACCTGTTTGTCTCAGTTTCCTCAATTGTAAAATGGGAATCATAACAGCACCTACATCCCAGGATTGTTGGATCAAATGAGATAATATTTGTAAAGCTCAGAGTTTGGCACAGAGTAGGCACTTAATATATGCTTGTTCCCTTTCCTTACCCTCAAACTATCATCCTATATCACCTTCCATTTCTCAGTCATAGTCCTGGAAAAAGCCTTTTACGCTCAATGCCTCTACTTCCTCTCCTCTCTCTTGCTTCTTGACCTTATGAAATCTCGCTTCTCGCCTCACCACTCAACTGAAATTACTCTCTCCAAAGTTTCCAATGATCTCATAACAGCCAAGTCTGATGGTCTTCTCTCAGCCTTCATCCTTTTCCACCTCTCTACAACATCTGACACTGCCTACCATCCTCTCCTTCTCAATGCTCTCTCCTCTCCTTCTGGATGCTCTCTCCTCTCTAGGTTTTCCTGAAATTATCAACTCCTGGTTCTCTCCCTACCTGTCTGACCACTCCTTCTAAATCTACTTTGCTGGATCTTTATCCAGGTAACAACCACTAGCCGTGGTTATATCCCAAAGCTCTGTCCCGGGTCCTCTTCTCTCTTTCTTCTACCTTATCTGGATTGGTGACCTCATCCACTCCCATGGGTTTAACTAGCATCACTATGCAAATCTATATATCTAGCCCTAATTTCTCTCCACTCTAGTCTTGAATCACTAACTGGCTCTTGGTTATCTTGAATTGGAAGTCCCAGAGACACCTTTAACTTAACACATTCAACAAAACTCTTGGCTTATGCTCCCAAACCCTTTTCCTGAGTTTCCTACTACCATTAAGGGCACCACTATCTTCTCTGTTCTGTTATTGTTCAGTTGCGTCTGACCCTTCATGACCCCATTTGGAGTTTTCTTAGCAGAGATACTGGAGTGGTTTCCCCTCTCCTTCTCCAGCTCATTTTACATATGAGGAAACTGAGGCAAATCAAGTGACTTGCTCAGGGTCACATAGCTAGTAAATGTCTAAGGCAGTATTTAAATTCAGGTCCTCCTGGCTCCAGATTGGGTGCTCTATCCACTGCACCTTAGCTACCCTTATCTTTCCTGTTACCCAAGCTTATAACCTCTGTATTATCCTTGACTCCTTGCTCCTGCACTCATTCCACGTATCCAATCTACTGTCATATCGTATCACTTTTACCTAATATCTCTCAAATATATCCCCTTATTCTCATTCACAATGTCACTGCCTTCATCATCTCTCATCTGAACTATTGCAATAGTCTTCTGGGTCCCCACTCCAATCCACCCTCCCTTCAGCTGCCAAAGTCATTTTTCCAAAGCTCAAGTCTGACCATGTCATACCAATGCCCAATAAACTCCAGTGGTCCCCTAGTACTTCCTTGATCAAATCTGAAATTCTCTGTTAGGCACTAAAATCCTCTATAATCTATTTAACCTCTATCCTATCCTTAAGGTCTTCTTGCACTTTCCTCCCCTTTGCATGCTCTATAATCCAGCCAAGCTGGTCTCTTAGCTATTCCTCCCACATCACATGACTCTGTCTCCTAACTTGGTACACTTGTGATGGCTGCTCCCAAACCCAGAATCCTCTCTCTCCTTCTGACTTCCTTTCAGACTCAGTCCATATCCCACCTTCTGTGGAAGTCCTTTACCAGTTCTTCCATTAAGGTTGTGGTCAGAGATTGCTTTTGCTTTCTCTTTGTATCCCTGGTCCTTAGCACAGTGCCTAGCACATAATAAGTAATTAATTATTGTTTGTTGGTTGATTAATTGATAACCACCATCATTCTTGTGAATTTGTCTACACCACAGAGTCCATCTTGATGAGAACTCCCTGTCTCTGTTTCAAAGAACTCTTCTGAGCCACCCACTAAACTGAGATACACATAAAGGATGCCTTCAGTTCTCAGCTCATGTGCAGCTGACTGATGAACCTTGGGGGCTGAATGACTAATCAGTCCTCTAGATTTTTGCCCACTCCTCCAACTAAAAACAACAGATTTCTTTTTTACACAAAGGAGGTAACAAAATGATGAGCCAGATGGGGTGTGTTCCCCTAGATTCCTAGAAAATAAAAGTCAGTTTTTCAGGATGGAGCAGAAAAATCTAGCTGAGTGTTAGGAACACCAATCAACTAGACTCAATCCTTTATTCAGCTATCAGTCCTTCTGGCATGACCTCATCTCTGGACTCCAAGAACTGTTCTTTTTCCTTCTGGGCTCAAGAAATGGTCTTGATCACTTCCTCTTCCTTTCCCACTCATCCTTATCATTCTCTTCCCTCTTTCTCTTCCCCTCACTCTCCTCTCCACAACTCACAATGCAACTGGAGAAGCCAATGCCACCCAGCCGAGGGCACACATAGTGCCACACTCCAATGCTTCCCCGGCGTATTCTTTGACCCACGGCCAGTTCTAAGAAGAAGAGAGGGATCCCAATGATGATCAGCAGCACCAGGTAGGGCACAAGGTAAGCACCTGCATGGAGAGAAAAGAGGCATTGGGGAGTTCAGGTTAGTGAGGAAAAGGTGAGCTGAGCTAGAGAGCCAGCTTTGCAGAAAAGATCAAGAAGGACTGGCAACCCCACTCTTGGAGATTCATTTGGCTCCATGATTTTCCTAGAATTCATCAAGTCTTTCTTCTGCTCTCTATTACTATCCTGTGCCCTAGGATTCCTTTCAATTACCTTAGCCAGACAGACAAAGCAGGAGAATTGTAGAATTCAGAAGGCAACAGTTGCAGGCAAAAGCCTGTCCAGGAGCATCATTAGACTCATTCAGTCTGAGGCTTTGTGGATTCTGCCTATAAATGAAAAGGCAGGCTAGACTTCTGGGCTGGTAAAACCCCAGATTGGCCCTTACACCAGGCCCTTACACCCTTACACCTTGATGATAGAACTGGATGCTGGATAGTCTGGGCATCAAGAGCCAGATGAGACCTCATCATGGCAAAGCAGCAAAGGTCTGAGGAGTCTAGTTCCTTCAGTAGATTTCTCTGTATGTCTGTATTTAGGTTCCCCTGAGTTGTGTGTATCCCTGGGTGCACTGGGCTGACCACTCTTTGTGGTCTCAGATAAAGTGTGTATCAAATGGCTGGACAGCAAGGACTTTATCTCACAAGATCTTCTCTACTCCTTGGGGGCATGCCCATGTTACGGGACTGTGGAAACTTGGCAATCAGTGGACCCAGGACCATGACATCTGATATGCATACACTTTGTCTCCACTGTACCTGCTTCTTCCTCCAAGGAAATTCCTAACCTGGAAGGCTGCGGTACTAAATTCGTGTGTAACCCAACATCTCAACAAGGCAAACCAGTCTCAGAGAAAAATGATTTTTTTTCACATGCCAATCCAAACATGGTGCATGGTCAGCATTGAATGAGAGGTAGAGTGGCATAGTCATAATAATAAAAATAATTGCTGGCATTTACTGAAGGTTTTCAAGGTGTCTTACAGGTGCTATCTTACTTAATCCTCACAACAAGCCTGGAAGGTAGATGCACTATTCTCCCCATTTTGCAAATGAGGGAAAACTGATGCAGGAAGACAGATGAAGTGATTTGTCAAGGTCACACAGCTAGTGAATGTCTGAGGTTGGATTTGAGCTCAGGTCTCCCTGATTTTAAGACTAGTGTTCTATCTAGTGGGTCACCCAGCTGCCTAATAGTGCCCAGAGTCCTGGACTCAGAAGTTAGGAAATTTAGTTTTTAGTCCCCACTTCTGCCATTCATCATTTACAAGACCTTGGAGAAGACACTTATGCTTTTTCTTTTTCTTTTTTTTTTTTTTGAGAAGAGAAGGCAGGGCAATTTCGGTTAAGTGACTTGCCCAAGGTCATACAGCTAGTAAGTGTTCAGTGGCAGGATTTAAACTCAGGTCCTCCTGACTCCCATGTTGATGCTCCTACATTCACTGCCCTACCTAGCAGCACCTACTTATGCTTTTTCAAAGCCTCAGTTTCCTCATCTGTAATAACAGCTGTACTGTACTACCCACTTGACAAGGTTGTAATGAAAAGAACTTTGCAAATTTAAGAGCACTATAGAACTGTCAACTCTCAAATAGAATGCTTTGAAAATTGCAAAAACTATATTATGTGAGTGGAGGATGATATTCTCCTAGGCTGGCTAACCCACACAGCAGAACATCCCCAGCAGATCCACCCTGTCACCGACACAGATAAATGCACCAGCACCCTTCTTGATCCTCCTAGCACTACCTTTCCTTCGTGGGCATTAAGTGCTGACACAGCACACTGGGCAGCTCCGGGGAAGCAGAGGCTGGAATCTTTCCCGAGAGTGAAGGCCCTGAATAGAAACACTATTAATGTACAACTAATTGGGGAATGTGCAGAAAAATTAGCAGCGCAGGAAGCATGACCAGGATGACCGCAAAGGCTGAACCGGATCTTGCCAAAGATTCCGGCTGATAAATTAATCGTGCCGCCCAGGGCATCATTTCAAACACATTCCCGATTCTAAGTGACAGGGCGCTTAGCAGGAGAATTAAAACCATGTTTGGACACGGGCGAGTACCCTCGGTGGAGAGATGTGCCAACATCAGCCTCTGCTGCAGTAAATACACCCTCACCCTACAACCGGTCAAAAGCATTAGCTGTCATTTCTGCTTGTCAAATAGTCACCCAACAGAAGCTGCCAGGACTCCCACACCATGCCAAGCCTTCAGGCACCATGCAGTCTTGTGCCTCTCTGCCCCACACATTAGACAGGGACAAATCCACCACCACCCTTACAAGGTAGCCTATAATATCCCACCCTTTGGGCACCTTCCCGGGAACTATGGGAGAAATACCAATGAAAGATAAGAAACAGTCTCCGCTCTTGAGGGCCTTAAGGAACAGGTACCAAGGAACAGACCTGAAGCCATACATTAACACAGTGTGAAACAGCACATTTGTAGAATGAATGAATGCCTATATACATACTGAGGGGACATGGAGTGAAGAAGGTGCTATTTCCTCTAGTAGGGTTTGAGTTCCTTGAGAAAAATGACTTTTGTGCTTTTCTATTTGTAACCCCAGTGCTTTCCACATGGTGACTATTTTTTTTTTCATTCATTCATTCATTCACTCGCTCACTCATAGTCTAATAGATTTTATTAGGGAAGGTTTCCTAAAGGAAGCCAATTCACAGAGCTTTCACCATTATGTGTCTCTTTCATTAAATACTAAGCCCCTCCCCCAAACCCTGATAATGATTGAAAGGTAAGTGATGTAGCAGACAGTCTGTTATACTTGGAATTACGAAGCCCTGAGTTTGAATCCCACTTTACTATCTGTGACTCTAGGTAAGTTATTTAGGCATTCTGACCCTCACTTTAGGGTAGCTAGTTGGTCCAGAGGAGAGAGCACTGGGCTTGGAACTAGGAAGACCCATCTTAATGAGCTCATATCTAGCCTCAGACACTTATTAGCTGTGTGACCCTGGGCTAGTCACTTAACCTTGTTTACTCTGTAAAATGAACCAAAGAAGAAAACGGCCATCTGCTCTAGTATCTTTGCCTAGCAAACTCAAGCGAAGACACAAAGACTCCACGTGGCTGAACAACAGACCTCTCTTTACAAGCTATTCTACCTCCTGAGTGAGACACTTAAGGTTTCTAAGTCTCAGTTTCCTCAAGTAAAAAAAAAAAGTTTTAATAATAGCTCCTACCTCACAGGTTTGTTGTGAGGATCAAATGATATTATATATATCAAACATTTTGCCCGGCTTAAAGCGTACTATATAAAATGTCAGCAATTAGGATTATCCCCTCAACTCATCACCAATAAGAAATGCCACCAGAAGATGGTATGATCCTGAAATGAAAGAGGACTGGCAGCTTAAACTTCTGGGCTCTGTCCACAAACTATCCCCAAGGCTGGTTCGGTGAGGAAGGTGGAAGGGGTGTGGGGCACTGAAGAAGGGGGTTGGAGTCTCTCTACGCTTTGATTTCCCCAATGAACGGTTGCATTCAATACTTCCTTTAACACAAGGATTTGTGAGAGTGAGAGTGAGCGAGCGAGTGAGTGAGAGTGAGTGAGTGTGTGTGTGTGTGTGTGTGTGTGTGTTGTGAGGGGAGTGGTGACTTTTAATAGAGATCAGGAAATCGTTTGGGAATATTCTGGTTAATCACAAGACCCTTTAATTTCAACCCTGGATGAAAATCTTTTGAAAGTGCATTTGTTCAAGGCAGGAAAGGGAGTATAAGGTGGATTTTCATTAACTGAAATAAACTAAATTAGAAAAAAGAAAATCTCTACTTTTTTAAAAGAAATTGGATTTGTACACTTTCCTTCTATAACAAATATAGTTTGTGTTTTGTTGTTATTTCACCAGACCTGTGATTTCATCAGTGTACCAAGCTCAGAGTAATGAACTTGCTTTATTTCTTCCTTAACTTTTGGTCTTTGAGAGTTATCGGAGGCAACGAGAGATTAGGTGACTTGCCTTGAGTCACCCAACCAGTACTGTCAGAGGCTGAAACTGAACCCAGACCCTCTTGACTGAGGTCAGCCCTCTGTTCCCCCTACCATACAGCCAAGTAAAACACACTGGATAGAATGAGATCCTTCTTTGATGATTTAGAACCTTGCAGCGTACCTTGAAGTCATTATTCTGAACATCAAGGATGTTCCTTCAAGGTCTGATTCCAAAGACATTCCCCCCATGAAGTCTTCCCTGACTTCATTCTCGCCTCCCTCTTTCCTCCCCTCCCAAAAGATTCTAGAAGTGATTTATCACTCCTCTGTGCTCTCATGATATTTTGCACCTCCTTTACTGAACCTTCTTATTCTACCTTGAATTATAGCTATTAATCCAGCTTGTACTGGTTCATGAGAATGAAGTATTAAATTTTCTGTGTGAGCATTAACACCTCAGAAATTGGCAAATGCTACAAATCTGGGCTTAATCTGTTGTTCTGGTGATTTCTGGACATAAGAAAATGATGGATAAAATGTTAATAATTCAGATTAAATTTAGAAGTATGCCCTGCTTACCATCCTTCCTCCTCCCTCACCCTGAGAGAATTCTTTGTTAAACATTTACCTGCACATCCCTGAATAACAGGACATTTACTTAGCACTTTAAGATTTACAAAATACTTAGCTTATCTCTGCTACAATACTATAAGGGGGGGAGGGGAGAAGGGCGAGGGAACTATGTCTTCCTCTTTTTAAATCCCTCTCTCCTCCTCAGCAGCTAGAATAGTAGCTCACAATTAAGGGTCAATAAATATTTGTTCAATGAACATATGGGATCATAGGTATAAATATACAAGATAAAGGCTTTCTAGGAAAATAGAGCAACCCTGTGGGTTTGTAGAAAAAAATGGTATACTTGAAATAAGGAGAGCTTGGTTCAAGCCTCAGTTCTGATACTGAAAAGTTGAGTAGCTGTGGACAAGTCACTTAATCCTTTCTGAATCTCAGTAAGCTCATCTGTAAAATGGGTGTAAGCATATTTGTACTACTAACCTCATGGTATTATTGTGAGAAAAAGACCCTGTAAACCTATGGGTGTCATGCCTCTGTGGGCAGTTATCATGGTCTAAGCTTAGGACATACCTGGAAGCTGATCTTGAGATAAAGCCTTAGTTTCTGCCTTTTTCTCTTGCCATGTATCTCTTTCTCACAGAAATGGAGGGCAGAAAAAAAAAATCCCAAGGGCTCTAGCTAACCAAGGTTTTACTGGAATAACCATATCCTCAAACCACAGAGTAACAACTCTCCTGCCAAAATGCTTTCTCATCCTTATAAATTCTTTAAGCACTGGGTCTGAAGTCAGAAAGATATCAGTGTGACATTGAGCAAGTCACTTAACCTCTGGTTGCCTCAGTTTCCCCATCTGTAAAAATAGGATAACAGCACCTACTTTCCAAGGCTGTAAGGATCAAACGAGATAATAATTTGTAATGTGCTTAGCACAGTGACCGTCACATAATAATATATAAATAGAAGCAGCTTTTAGCTTCGATATTATTATTTAGCTTTTTAATACCCAGAAGCTAGTGTTGTACTGGTGTTAGCCCATACCCTCTCTTGATATTAAATGAAGTGTGAGCATTTGCACCTTGGAAATCTGCAAATTCTACAAATCAAGGTCTGATTGATTGTTTTGCTGATTTTCTAGACTTAAGAAAGCGAGGAAGAGAATATTAACAATGCAGATTAAATTTAGAAGTGTGTCCTGCACATGTTTTTCCTCAGTGACAGTTTAGCCGGCACACCCTGGTTTAGCGCAGTCTATTTCAATCAATCAGCAAGCATTTATTAAGTATCTACTCTATATGGAAGAGCAGGAAGCTAGGTGCACATTGGTTAGACACACAGCTGGGCATTGGGAAGACCTGAGTTTAACTCTGACCTCAGACACTTCTAGCAGTGTGATCCTGGGCAAATCATTTAACCCTATTTGCCTCAGTTTCCTCATTTGTAAAATAAGCTGGAAAAGGACATGGCAAACCAGTTTGGAATCTTTGCAAAGAGAACTCCAAAAAGGGTCACAGAGTTGGCCACAACCTAAAACAACAAAACACACACACACAGAAGACATTGTACCAAGCCCAGAGCAGAGAAAGATAAAAATAAAGCTATTTCTGCCCTCAGGAATCTTACAATCTAGTAGGAAGAGGGATACAATATGTGCACAGCTAAGTATAATTCAAGGTCAGTTGAGGAGGGAAAGAGTCCGGACGGACCAATGGGATAGAGGAGGAAATCAAGCTAGGTTCTAAGGTAAAGATGGCACTTGGGCCTTGAAGACAAAGATTCTGGGAGGTAGAGATAAGGCAAGAATATATTTCAGGCATGAGGTACAGCCTTTCCAACTGCACATGGGTGGGAGATAGAGTGTTAAGGTCAAAAGGTAACTAGGACCTGGACTGGTGGTGATGGTGACCATGTGAGTGAAAAGAAAGGAATGGATGTAGAGGGGAAGTCAAGACTTGGTAAATGGATATGGGGGTTGAGAAAGAGGGAAAAGCCAAGGATAACTCTGAAGTTATCTAAATGAGTAGAAAGATGGGGGTGTTCTCTAGGTAAATATGGAGAAGAGGAAGGCTTAAGGGAGAAAATGTTCATGTCTAGATTGAACACATCAAGTCTGAGCAGTTTTCTGCCCTTCGAACAGCAGCAATAATTTAAACCACCTCCCTCTGAGTGTACCCCAAGGCTGCCTCTTACCTCCACCATTTTTCTGGCATAAGTATGGAAACCTCCAGACATTGCCCAGGCCCACAGAGAAGCCGATCTGTGCCAAGATGTACTGTAGCTTACTGTTCCAGGCAGGCCGATCCTCGGCCTCCAGGTCTTCCTCCCCATCCTTCTGTTTGTCCTGGGTCTCTCCGGCCACATTCAGGACACTGTGCTTATAGTCCACTGGCTCCTCATGGGCCAGTAGGTCAGCCACAGACTCTGTGACATGCTCATTACTGTGCTCCCTCTGTGTGACTTTGCTGTTCTTCGGCATTGGTGACCCCCAAGGGCCCCAAGGCCACCACCCCTGAGCTTACGGAGAAGGTGGGCTGAGAGCCACCTTCAGCTTTTTCTCATCCAGGGAACCTGTAAAACAAAGGAATAACAGACGGAAAGGAGTTAGACCAGAGTCCCTGAAGAAGAGTCTGAGAAGCTAAAGGATTTACCCCACAGTATTCACTTGGTGGATTGACCATGGTCAAGGCTGTATCCCAGACTGACTGATACTAGCTACCCAGCAAAGGGTTACTGCTAGCCTTCTGCCCTCCTCATCAGCTGCTGGGAACTCACCCATGTGAGCAGAGCAGAACTAGGAAGGTGAATCTGCTGGAGGAACAGTCTGTGATGAAGGACAAACTCAAATTTTAGAAATTTGGGGGTCATTCCTGAGTTAGGATTACCCATTGTTCCCTTATATAATACCAATCACAGAGAACTGACCAGAAACCCACTTGATGAGGTCACAGTGACTTTCCCCAGTAAGACAGACAAGGCTGGGTCCAGATTAAGTGACTCTCCCACAATCCCTTTGTTTACAGCAATTATTAATATTATATAACATTTCTATCCTGTTCATTCATCCTTTCAAAAAGCAGTTATAAAGTATTTGCTGGGCATGAGGCATTGAGCTGGGTACTCTGGATAGAGACAAAAATATTGCTGTCCTCAAGGAGATTACATTCTATTAGGGGGAATGATATATGCACATAAAGCAGTGCTCCTCAACCTTCCTAATGCCGCGGCCCTTTAATACTCGTATGTGGGCCTATCTGCATGTGGACAGACCCGCCTGGAGACAGATGGAGGAGCAGCGTCTCGGTTCCTAAGACCATTGGACATATGTGTTTTCTGATGGTCTTAAGTGACCCCTGTGAAAGGGTCGTTCGACCCTCAAAGGGATCTCAACCCACAGGTTGAGAACTGCTGACATAAAATAAATACAATGCTTTCTTCACATACTATGTGTGCAAAGGTGCTGGGAAGAAAAAGACAAAAAACAAAACAGAACAATTTTTTTTCTCTTGGAAAGTTCATATTCTGAGAATCCCATAGGTCCACAGAGAAGTTAAAACCAAGTACTTTTAATATCCAAGTAACTATAAAAGGAAGAGCATACCAGCAACCAGGGGAAGGATTGTAGAAGTTCTTTGCCTTCTGCTCAAGATGCTTGAATGGCCGCTTCGCTCCCCTGGACAGCTGCCTGGCCGTGAGAGAAGGCTGACCCGTTGCAGAGGGAAGCTCCAGGGCAGCAGAAGCTGCTGGAGCTGGCGGCATTTGCTCTGTGCCAACAAATCCCAGGGTGTTCTCTCACTGCTGACATTATCAGAGGACTGCAATGGCCAAGGGCCCCGCTAATTCATCCTTCAGTGACGGCTTTACAAAGATAACGTCTGCACGACAGTGGTGAGCGATGCAGAACCACCCCCTCCCTTGCTCTTTCCCCATTTGTCTTTCACCTTTTTTTTTCTTTTTTGGGAAATTAAACCTTTGAAGACTCCCAACCATCTGTTGCATTTTAGACTGCCTCCTCATTAAAGTGAGGACAGAGGCAGATTTTAAGAGGAAGAAACGCAAAAAAAATGACAAACTGCCTTGCAGTTTGCCTAGCCTCTTTCCAGAGGTGTAATAACCCAGCTATGTAATCACTTTTAAGGCACCACTCTGGGAGCTACTGCCCCACCAACTTATATCTTTGGCTTGAGTCCATGAAACTGCTCCTAGGGTTCAAAGGTGGGTCTGTACCCATAGAACTATAGCTCCCAAGCCCCAACCAGTGCACTTAGCTTTAACAGTCATACAATAGACACAATTTCTCCAAAGCAAAGGCATTTATTAAGATGCCATGGTAGCTACACAATACTCCCTTCCATAAACCTGGGTCACACACTTTGACAAATACACAGCATTAGGGGAATTGTGGGCACAAACTTAGAGCAGGCTAAGCAAGACACACATTTAGAGAAAACATTTATGGCCAAGACAATTTGTGCCACTAATAGGACAGCTCTCTCTTCTTACACTGACTTCAAGCTGTTCCTCCTGAGTGGTGCGTCTCTACTGGGTAATAATAAGATTACGCAATAAATGCAATTATTATTATCTCATTTGGTCCTCACAAGAGCCCTAGGAGGTAGGTACTATTATTATTCACACTTTACAAACGAGGAAATAGAAGCAATCAGAGGTGATGTGACTTTCCCAAGTGTCTGAGGTCGGATTTGAACTCAGGTCCTCCTGACTCCAGGGCTAGTGTTCTATTCACTGTACCACCTAGCTGTGCCCATAAAAATATAAAACACATAATTTTTCAGAGGCCACTTGTAGTGGATGAATCTTCAAACAATTAATGACAAGCTATCCTTCCATTTCTTCACACTTCCTAAAGGGATAGCTGTATATATATATATATATATATATATATATATATATATATATATATATATATGTGTGTGTGTATGTGTGTGTGTATACATATATACATACACATATATACATATATGTACACACACATACACATATACACACATATATCTTTGTACTTCATTAAAATCTCTTTATCTCTGTTATCTGCACCCTACTTTCTGTGACTATATCCACTGGTCTGGGAAATGAGTGAGAATTTATATCTTATTAGAAAAAGCGCCACTGGAAACATTTTATTTCCCACCAGTCCTTACTGTTTTCATTCTTTGTGCCCGTTAACGCCAAGGTGGATAAGAGCAAGGACACTGGGACATACAGCCTATCTCCTGGGTTAATCTTGCCCCCAAATCCTGACTTTTTTTCAACAATAGCCCAAGCCCAAGAATAAATGCCAAGGCAGAGTCTGTTAGACATGACACATAAAGTTGAACCTAATATAGCTCTAGTAGGTAGAACAATAAATAGGGCATGGCTAAGGGGGCTTTTCCCAGATGCCAACATTTAGAATGGCATACTTCTTTCCCACTGAGGTCTAAAGACTGCCATTTCTGCATCCCAGCAGGAATGGAGGTGGGCCCCAGACCTTGACACTAATTACCCAGTTTAGTAGATTCTCTCTTATTAGAGGTCTTCAAACAAAGTCTGGAGAACTATTTGTCAAGTACACTGCATAGCGGACTCAGGTTCAGTTACGGACTGGACTTGCTGACCTCTGAGGGTCCCTCCCAACTAAGATCCCGGGTGACTCTGGGGCAATCATTTCAGGGCCATAGTTTTCTCAACTGTAAAATGAAAGGAACTGGACCAGAGAAGTACTTCTCAAACATTTTTGTTTCAGGATTCCTTTACACTAAAAAAAAATGAAACTCCCAAAGACTTTTTATATAACTAGGATGTGCTGGTAAATATTTAACAGCAAGCTCTCCAGGGATGGGGGGGGTGATGTAGGCACAGTGTGTTTTTAAGTTTAATCTGAATGATCAACATTTTCCTCATCACTTTTTTAACCTGGACAATCAACAAAATGATAAATCAAGCCCTGATATGTGATGTTTGCCGACTTCCAAGATATAAATGTTCAGATTGAAAATTTAACAATTGGCTCTTATGAGCCAATATTTACTAGGTCCAGCACACCCATGGTAATATCTTTCAATATTCACCATATTAGGAAATTGAAATGCCATAATATTATTATAAAAATAGTTTTGACCTTGAAAAACCCCTGAAAGGGTCTTAGGGACCCCAAGTCCTTAAATCACATTTTGAGAACCAATAGGCCAGAAAATAATAATGATTAGCAAAAATGCTTTAAGGCCTGCAAAGCACTTTACACATATTATCTCATTTGATCTTCAAAACAACCCTAGGAAGTAGGCGTCATTATTGTCCCGTTTTGTGGATGAGGAAACGGAGGAGGGCTGAGGGTTAAGTGCCTTCCCCAGAGCTACACAACTAGTAAGTGTCTGAGGCTAGATATGAATGCGGGTCTTCCAGACTCCAGGCCTAAGGTGGCCTCAGGCCAGCTGCCTAGCCGCCACCTGTCCCACACCCAAAGCCTATCATCTTCCTGAGTTCCAATCTGACCTCAGACACTTCCTAGCTGTGTGACCCTGGGCAAGTCACTTAAGCCTGTTTGCCTCAGTTTCCTCATCTGTAAAAAGAGCTGGAGAAGGAAATGGCAAATCAAGCCAGTATCTTTGCTGAAAAAATTCCAATGGGGTTGTGAAGAGTCGAACCCAACTGAACAAAGTGCAGAGTTATCATGCATGGCCTGTTACATCTCCTCTTTGTCACAGGTTTCTTCACTTTCATCTTTCATCCCTCCCTTTCCTCCTTTGTCTCTGCCTGAGCTTCTTCCACCTTGAAGCCCCAGGCCTCTCACCATGACTGCCAGAAGTCAGTGCCTTGATGGGGAGAGATCTTACCCTAGAAGCAATATCAGGAATTCAGGAAACACCACACCCTCACAGTCTCAGGAGCACAAGCCCGGGACTCAGGAGGACCTGAGTTCAAATATGGCCTCAGACACTTGACACACTTACTACCCATGTGACCTTGGGCAAGTCACTTAACTCCAGTGGACCTGCCTTCCCCCCTCCAAAAAAAGAAAAGAAAAGAAAGAGACACAAGCCCCAATCACTCCCCACTGCTCAAGCCTCTGTCTTTCCCTCCAGAACTGGAGGCTCAGGTCAGGATCCCTCCAAAGATAGCAATCACTAGCATATCCAGGGCTGCAGAACTACCTTCCAGACACCTCTTCTGCAGTGTGATTCAGGCAGGACAGCTTGCAACACATTAGACATGATTTACAATTCATTATGCCGCAACTGGAAGAACTCATGCAGGATTCCAGCAGGTCTCCATGCGGTGATGCCGACTGACTGGAGCTAGAGGTTTTTGTTGTTTTTTTTTCTTTTAATAGGCCTGGTCTGGTCACTGAGATGTGAAGGGAACCTCATTAGGCTTTACCCTTTGGGGAGCTAGCAGGTCAGAGCACTGCCAGTTAGAGCTAGAGCACGGGCTCAGCAGCACCAGGTGGCAGGACAGCCAGGAAGCTGTGGGCTTCTGTGGTCACTTTTCATCAGTCCTCCTCTGGTCCGTGGACCCTTCAACATCCAATACTGGTGATGAGGGCCAAATCCTGGAAGGTGTAGTCAGGTGCGGGAGCATACAGGCTGCCAGGGTGCAGCTGCAAACTGGGGGGTCAGGCAGGAGGCTGACCTTCACCTGTGCCTTGAATGTGACCAAGGTAACCTTTGGTGACCCCCTCCCCCAACCCCTCTCATCACAGAATCCTTGAAGTCGAGATCAGAACAAATAAAAGGAGCCTTCCTTTGCCCCAGCCTATGCTGATGTAGCTCTAGAGAGCGTTACATATTTATAGAGCGTTACAAGGTGGTAAACTTCCATTGAAAATCTCAGATGCCTCACTGCAGCGGAACGTGACCTTGAGTTCTCACAGGGTAGGAAAGCAAAGGGCAAGCTCCATCAGGCCCCGCCAAGCTGGGAGGGCCACAGGTCCCAGCCTGGCAGTGACCGGTACATCTGCTGTCCGAGAACCAGTCTGGCTAAACCTGGAAAGGCTCAATGCCAGAAAGTTCACTGCCAGTTAACAGATTTTCTCTGGACACTGGTATTCAGAAACACTCCTCAGGAATAAGAGCTGTAATCTGAATTGGTGGAGGGAATAACCACCCCAAAGAAGCAATCATAATAGAGCCTCGAAAGTGATTTACAGACACTAAGTCCTTGAGGGAAAGAACTGTTTCATTTTTGTGTCCTTATCTCCATCATTCAGCACACTGCCTGGAATCTAGTATATGTTTAATGATGCTTGGCATCTGACAGACTTGATCCTCTCAACAACTCTGAAGTAGGTAATGCCTTTCAAGATGGGCAAACTGAGGTTCCTGGAGATGGAAGACTTGGAAGCAGCTTGGTACAATGAGGAGGCAGTAGGTGGCTCTAGAAGGAGGCAACAAGGTAGAATGCTGGACCTGAGTTCAAATCCAGCTTACTTACCAGCTATGGGACCTCAGGCAAGCCATTTAAGCTCTGTTGGCCTCAGCTTCCTCGTCTGTAAAATGGGAAGACCTATAGTACCTACGGCCCACTGCTGTTGTAAGGATCAAATAAGTTAATATTTGAAAAGTGCTCGGCATGCAGTAGGTGCTTAATAAACTTTTTACTAGCCTGGAACCAAAGGACCCGAATTTATATCCCCACTTACTACCTGTGTGACCTTAGATAAGTTCTGTGGGCCTCAGTTTCTTGATGGGTTAAATCTGGGCTGCACGGCCGCCAAGGTCGGTCCCAGATCTATGACTCTAGGATGTAACCAAGGTCATTGGCCGCTGAGTCTGAAGTTTTTTTTCTGCTTCTGGCCTATTTATCATTGTCTTTCCTCTTTGAAGTTCTCCTAGTACAGGACACAAGTTCCCAAGACATTGGTTCGGTTTCCATCACTCTGCTTAACAATACGGGTCTCAGCGATGAGCCAGTGCCCCACATCGCAGGGACAGTCCCCCAACAGAAGGCTTGCTCAGCTGGAGCCCTGTTACTGGGCTCTGACTCACCTTTGGCTGCCTCCACCCAAGGGTAATGACAAAGACAGGCTTCTCACTCAGACCAGGCCATTTCCCGCCCTCAATTTCTCTTCCCTGGCACTTCCTTTTTCTCTTCCTGGTTGTGACACTCTAGTGTACCTAGTCAATTAAAGTGCATGAACTGAATCTAGCTATAGTTTGAGGGAATTTCTAAGCAGAAAATAGATTCATCTTCTTCCTAAGTACTGGAGTCAGCTAAGTGATATAGTGGACAGAGCACTGGGCCTGAAAGGGGAGCAGCGGTAGGGAACCTGTGGCCTTCTAGGTCCTTGGGTTCGACCTTTTGACTGAATGCAAGTTTTACAGAACAAATCCTTTTATTAAAGGAGATTTATTCTGAGAAGTTTGGATTCAGGCAAAGGACCATACTGGAGGACCTAGAGGGCCACACATGGCCTCAAGGCCACAGGTTCCTCCTCCCTCCACCAGACCCTTACTGGCCCAGTGATCTTGGTCAAGTCACTTAGCAGCTGTCTGCCTCAGTTCCCTCAACTGTCAAGTGGGAATCATAACAGTACCTACCTAGCAAGGTTGTTGTGAAAACCAAATGCAATATTTGTACACTTAGCACAGGGCTTGGAGCACAGTAGACCCTTAATAAATGTCAGTTTCCTTCCTTCAATAAACACTTATTAAGTGACTACATGCTGGACACTGTGCCAAGCAGTGGGAATAAAAGATGATAAACAGGGCCCTGCCTGGCACACTCTAGGAGAAGGGCTGAGACATGTAGAAAATAAAGTAATTGAGAACGGTAAGAGAGAGAATCAAGGAGGTAAGGATCAGATTAGCTTGTGGGAGATCACGGCACAGGTGCCAGCTGAGCTGGGCTTGGAAGAAGAACGTATTCGGTAGGGCAAGACTAGAAGAGAAATGGAGAGGGCATCTATTCCAGCCCTTAAGAACAGTTTGTGCAGGGGCATCTAGGTGGCTCAATGGATAGAGTACCAGCCCTGGAGTCAGGTGTTCAAATCTGACTCAAGACACTTACTAGCTATGTGACCCTGGGCAAGTCACTTAGCCCCGATTGCCTCACAAAAAATGACTTGTGCAAAATCACAAGGAAGAAAGAGCAATATATGAGGAAGAAACTATGGCAAATCCACCTTGGATAGTCCATGGTATAAATTAAGAGGCATAATGTAAAATAAGATTGGATCCTAAATGTAAAAAGCTTTGAATGCCAGGGTGCAGAATTTCTATTTCATTTTGTTGGTAATAGGGAACTCCTGAAGACTCTAGAGTCTTAGAGGGGCACCATCATTGTTATACCTTGGGAAGATTACTCTGCTGGGGCTGATTAGGGAGGAGAAAAGAGGAAGTTTCACATTACTCGTTTTGAAGTTGGCCTAAAACAAAAGTACCTTCTTCATTTTCCCTTTCTACCTTACCAGGGTCTCTTCTAGGCTTCAGCTCAGAAGGATTTAGAGATTTTTTTCAGTGCATACTCCCTGGAAGAAAAGTTTCTCTGCTACAGGGTGGTGCCCATGTGCAACCTGGAAATCGTGCAAGGCAACTTTGCCACCATAAATCTCCAACCTCAGGGCACATTTGAACCCCTTGCTTTTGCACCCATTCTGCCTCAGCTGGGTTCCCTCCTGCATTCTTTACTTCCAGACACAGGGTGATTTGTCCAGTTGGCCCCCTGGGCCGACAATCAGTCACCAAGGAAAGGCAGCACCAACTTGGATTTCTGCATTTCTTAAAGCTGAGAATCCTGATGCCAGTCAAAGGAATCCACACTTCTATTTTCAGACTAAAGACCGCAGACCAAGGAGACAGCATGATATAAGTGGAAAGAGAACTGACTCTGATTTCAAATATCTTGGGTTCAAATCCTGACTCTGATGTTTACTTTCTGAGTGATATTCGGCAAATTACTCAGCCTCTCCAGGCTCAGTCTCCCAATCTGTAAAATGAGATGATTCCAACTGGCCTCTGGAGTCTCTACTATCTCTACATCTGCAGTCCAAGAATGGTGACAATAGCGAGCTAGTGACCTGGTGTCTAGCCAGAGACTCACAAAGCATCCCACATGAGAGACAAAGATGCAGATGGCAGGAAATAATCCTTATAGTAAGATGAGAGGAAAACAGCCCTCTCCCTCTTTCCTGTTTTTCACATTCCCCTCTGGAATCAGGAGAACCTGAGTCCAAATCCAGCTTCAGACACATACTTGGTGTTAACCCTGGGCAAGTCACTTAACCCTGATTGCCTCAAAAATTAAAATTAAGATAACCATAGAACAGGGAGTTCAGAATCCTGGAATTCTATTCCTGGCTCAGTTCCTTCTTATTGTGTGACCTTGAGGAAGTCATTAATATTTCTGGACCTCATGTTCCTCCTATTCAAATGAAAGTTCATCAGTCACAGAATCCCGGTTCTGTCACTTACTATCTGCATGACCTTGGGCAGGTCACTTGGTTTTATCATCTATAAAATGAGAAGGGGATAGACTACATTATTTCTAAGGTTTATCCCATCTCTAATTCTATCCTACAAATCTATAAAATGTTTCTAAGATTTCTTCCCTTCTTAAATTTCTGTATTATATTCAATTCAATTCAAGCATTTATTAAGTGTGTACCATGTGCTAAGTGCAAGGGGCATCTAGGTGTGCAATGGATAGAGCACTGGTCAGGAGTCAGGAAGACCTGAGGTCAAATCCAGCCTCAGACACTTCCTAGTTGTGTGACTCTGGGTAAGTCATTTAAGCTGTTTGCCTCAGTTTCCTCATCTGTAAAATGAGCTGGAAAAGGAAATGAGAAACTACTCCAATATCTTTGCCAAGAAGACCCCAAATGGGGTCATAGAGAGTCAGACATGACTGAAAAGAGTGAACAACAAGGTGCTAAGTGCAGGGGATTCAAAGACAAAATTGAGACAGTCTCTGTCTTCAAGAAGCTTATATTCTACTGGGGGCAGGGAGAAGGATGAGACTCTCATTTCAGAGTCTTCTGATCTCCTGGTTATGGTCTTCCATCCACTAGGGAGCCTCAGAGTTCTGGTGACTATAAGAGGTGCTGCCTACTGACCCCCACAACCTATTAGTGAGATTACACAAAGGCTGTGTATTTCCAGTCATTATAATTTCACTCTCAAAAGTTACCCAACTGGATCTATGGAAGCACGGAAGACACCTTCATTAAATCATGGCAAAGGGATAAACAGACTTGCCCAGGGTCTCACAGCTAGTTAGCAGCTGAGATGGGATCATAGCTGGTTCTCCCAGTTCCTATCTCAAGGCTCATTCTATTTTTACTACCATTTCTTTCTCATTGAGAATCTCCAGCAACTAAGCAATCTGGGTGCCAGTAATTCTCCTGTAACATCTCCATTGGGTTGTAAAGTCACCTTCATGAACGATGCATCAGGTGATTAAATTCTGTGATGCTAACTTAAAAGAATATCTCAATTACTTAACAGCACACTTCAGAGACTGTCTCAGCACACTGTGCAAGCCCCTGGTTCCAAATCTATCACTTAGCAACAAAAGCACCGAGGAACCCAAAATAGCACATTTAACAGAAGAGATGAGTGAGTTTTCTCAAAGGGGAAAAATATAGCAAGACAAATAGGTGAAAATATCTCCTTGTAGAGAGAGGGCTGATCTCCTTGCCATATTTCTTTGCCATTTTACGTAGAGGACTGACTCAAACAGCAGAGAATGGCTGATCTCAAAGTCCTGTTCCCAGGTCTGTTTAGGAACCCTCTGTTTGACTGTGCAAGCCCAGGGAGGTGGAGGGAGGAGGGTCCTTGGGAGCTGAGTCATATCCGGAAAGCTCAGAGCAATCACTAGGATGATGGTGATTGTTTTAAGGGTCTCTTCCTCCTGAGCCTGGGCTAAACTGCACACAGAGAGTTGGAGGGGAGGAGGGATGCTTGCTGTTTTTTAATTGAGAAGACCAACTGAAAGTTAGACAGTCACCATCTTTGATGAGACCAGATAGATCTCGTGATGTTAGCCTTCCCCTTGTCTAAAACCCTGACAGCTAATAATGTCACTCTCTCTAAGATAGCCCTGATCATTCAGAGCTTCATCCTTGAAGTCATTGACAAAGACCAGGTGTGAATGGCCCCTGCTAAGGGTCTACATGACTTAGGAGCAGTTGGAAATTACATGGGCACTGATAGATGGTTGTAATAGTACTGACATTCATAAAAGAAATAGACCTGGATTTGGGAATCAGAAGCCCTGGGTTTGACTCTCAGCTACTTGCTACCTGTGTGACCTAAAACATAGTCCTCAGTTTCCCTATCTGTAAATCAGAGGGTTTACACAAGATGCTCTTCCAGCCCCAAATCCTATAAATATGAGCTTCAAAGAGGGATCATGGCATTAGATAGAGCTGAAAGGGACCTCAGAGAGCATCCAGGGGAACCCCAGTGTTTTACAGCCGAGTAAATGAAGTTCAGAGATAATATGATTTGCGCAGGGTCACACAAGTGGTAAGTGGAATTGAGGTCATCTGACCCCAAATTCTAGTAATCTTTCCATTGTTATCATATTAGCCTGAAACTTCCAAAATCCCCTGTGAATTGGGGCAATAAACAACAGAATGCCCCACACACAGTTCCAAGTACTGAAGATTATTTCAAGAATATTTGTCAGAGGAGAGGGAAAGGATGTAGACATTGGAACCTTTGATATGGAGGTGAATTGACAGCTTTCCAATGTGGCATAGGGCAGGAGGGTTCCAGTAAATATTTAACAACTGGTAGGAAAATGTATACATGAAATATTTCTAAGTTTAATGAATTTAATTTAAAATCACTGAAATTAATTTAAGTTTTACATTTAATCTCCATTATTAACATTTCTCTATCACTTTCTGGAGTGCAGAAACCAACAAAAACAATAAAGCAAGCTCTGATTTGTGATCTGCTGATTTTCAGGTCAATCTACGGGTAGGAGTCATATGGTATAGCCCTCCTCATTTCACAGTTTGGGAAACTGAGGCCAGAGAGGTCCAGTGATCTGTCAGAGGCACTACTGTGCTAAGCAGCAGTACCAGCATAGACATGCATACACATCTCCTAAAGCCAAATCCAGTGCTCTGTTCCTCTATCTTGCTGTCATTCTAAGATCCATTAGTCAAACCAACTTTAGTCATGTCAACAGTTAATAAATCCATAGTATGTAGTAGAAACAGTATATTGTAGTGTAATAAAGAACACTCAACTTGGAGTCATCAGATCATGGGCTTTGAGCTGGAAAGTACCTCTAAGATCATCCAGTATAGTCCCCTCATTTCACAACTGAAAACATTGAGTCTCAAAGAGATTCATTCACTTGCCTGAAATGACACAGGGAGTATATGGGATAGGAACTCACATCATTCATTTTTGATCCACTGTCCTTTCCACTGTACTATGAGTGAAAAGACTCAGGTTTAAGCCTCAGCTCAATTAATAATTGTGTGACTTTGAGCAAGTCACAATCTCTCTGGGCCTCAGTTTCCCCATTTGTAAAAGGGGGTTAACAGCAACGCTTATTTATACACTTTTCCCCGTCCCGTGGGACTATTGTGCAGATTAAGTAATACTTCTAAGCACAATGCCATGGACACATATTTACACATATACACACGTACACATATGCACACACAAACATATATGACTCTATACACATGCATGTGTGCTTGTAATGCACATTATTGGGACAGCTGGGTGTCAGATTTCAAAAAGACTCCTCTCCCTGAGTTCAAATCTGGCCTCAGATACTAGCTGTGTGATCCTGGGCAAGTCATTTAACCCTGCTTGCCTCGGTTTCCTCATCTGTAAAATGAGCTGAAAAAAAGAAATGGCAAACCACTTTAGTATTTTTCCAAGAAAACTCTCAATGGTGCCATGAACACAACTGAAATGACTGAACAACGACAAGAAAAGGCTATTATTACTATATTCAACCAGTTCAATTTTTCATTAGTTTTCTTAAAACTGCTGTCAAATACTGGGCATAAATTTTCCCTCTCATGGATCCCTGGATGACTTAGCAATGTTTGTCACTTAACACATATTTCTGGCTTCTTCTGCTCCTACCTTTGGAGAGTGGCCTGAGTCTTGTAATAGAATTTGAATCATAACCTTCCCTCCCCACACTACTCCTTGCAGCAAAGAGGTAGGGCTGAACACCTCTCTCTTGAGGGCTTAAGCACACACGCACAGCTAGATTCTCCAGCAACCTTGGCCTATGTGTGGGGACGTCCTTGGGCTTCACAGACCAAATTTTTCCTCAGTCTAAATAGATCCTCATCTGATAATAATGGATTCACTGTGGTGAAAGGATCGGAGAATTTAATGGATGAGAAAGCCTTTTAAAAAGTTAACTGAGCTCTACCTAAGATGAAGGCTCTATATTATCTAACTCTGTGTCCCATATCAATTTCATTTTTAACTATCTCCTGTTCTTCATTAGACATATACCCTACCTTCAGTTCTAAAATAGCATGGAAGCATAGCCTCTTGAACACAGTAAGTCTTCCTTCCTTCCTTCCTTCCTGCTTTCCTTCCTTCCTGCTTTCCTTCCTTCCTTCCTTCCTTCCTTCCTTCCTTC
>CM053593.1:343923278-343939880 GCA_028646575.1 Pseudocheirus occidentalis | reverse complement strand
AGGTTGGATTTGAACTCAGGTCTTCCTGACTCCAGGGTTGACACTCTATCCACTGTGCCACCAAGTTGTGCACACACACATACATATATGCGTGTATATATATACATATATATATATGCACACATATATTTACATATATAATAAACAAATGGATGAATAAAACCATTGCTTCTTTATCTCCATAGATTTTGCAGGACACCCACACACACCCCATTCTTTCTTCTGAAAGCATTTTTGTGGTCCTAACCACCTTCATGCACTTAGCAAAATTCTCCCCCAGGAGCCAAGAAGCCCAATTCTGTCACTGTTGCTTACTGTCTTCTCCACGAAGCTTTCTCTGATTCTTTCATCAGAAATTATCTCTTTCTCTTCAGACCTTAATTCAGATTTCTTTTATGCATTTACAAAATTCTACTATTTTCTAGTCATTTGTGTACTTGTCTTATTTCCCTCCCCCCCCCCGCCCCATTAAATTGCAAGCCCCATGAGGGCATGATTCATGCCTTATTTATGTTTGTATCTCCCTTCTCACCTACTACCATATTTACTTGTAGAAAAATGATGAATTAATTAATGAACAAGTCGCTGCTTAATAAATCTAGTAGGGAAGTACAGGCACATGAATTCAATTGTGTAGGGAAATTCCTCCATCCATACAAATTCATAACTCATTTACAACTTAGCATGTTAGGGGTCTATTTGGGGAGCACTTAGCTCTTCTTGCTAGTATCTCTGATTTCCTTCAAAGGTTGACTCAAGCACCATTTACTATATTTACATGAAAATATGAACTGGGTATACTGGGCAAGGAACAGCAAGAAGGCTAATTTGGCTGGCCCATAGAGTGGGTGAAGAGGCACAGTACATAATAGAACTTGAAAGTCACATAAGGACTAGGTTTTAAAGGGCTTTCTATGCTAAACAAAGGGGTTAGTACTTTTTCCTAGAGGTAACAGGTGGTCACTGATGTTTGTTGAAAATGAGAATGACAGGGGTGGCTAAGTGGTGCAGTGAATAGAGTACAGGCCCTGGAGTCAGGAGGACCTGAGTTCAAATTCAGCTTCAGTCATTCAACTCTTACCAGCCACGTGACTTTGGGCAAGTCACTTAGCCCAAATTGGCCTGCCATTCCCCCTCCAAAAAAGCAAAAAAAAAATGTTTAAAAAAAGAAAATGAAAATGACATAATCAGATCTGTGCTTTGGGGGAAATCACTTTGGCACCCGTGTGGAGGATGGGTCAGAAAGAAGAGAAACTCAAAGGAGGGAGACCAATGAGAAGGATATTACAACACTTCAGGGGAGAGACAATGAAAATCTAGTAAGGTAGCAGATAGATGTGAAGAATGGGGAGGTAAAACTGACAAGACTTGGCACCTGATTAGAACTGTGAGTGAGTGAGGAGCTGAAGATAACCTCAAGGTCACACATCTGAGAGATTAGAAAGATAGTGGTGCCCTTGACAGAGATAAAGAAGTTATAAGGAGGTGTGAATTGGGGAATGTGGAAAATCGAGTTCTGTTTTGGACATGTGGAGTTTGAGATGCCTATGGAACATCCATTTCAATGTCAGTAGGCAATTGGTGCAGGGTTCAAGCTGAAGGGACTAAAACTGGGTATCTTGATCTAGAAATAATCTGCATAGAGGTGATCATGGACCCCATGGAAGCTGAGGAAGTCACCAAGAGTAAGAAGAGAGAGAGAAGAACAGAGGGCCCAGGACTATAATTATAGTTAGGTGAATGATGTGGGTCATGATCTAAAAAGGAGACTAAGAAGTGGTAATACAGGCAGGGAGAACAATAGAAGAGAAGAACATTCAGATGAGAGAGTACCCAGGAAGAGAGAAGGAGGCAGATAGACTTGGGGAAAGTGAATGAGAACAGGAACAAAGAACTATTTTCCCTAATCAATGCATCTCTATTCTTTTGTGTGGAAGAAGTATGTGCTCTCTGGTGGCGATGGTAAGAGAAGTATTTTCTCTCCTATATATCCTCTCTTTTGTCTGAGCATAAACATATTTGATACAATTAATGGGAGATTCCAAGAAGATTGCTACCACAAAAGCCCATTTATTTTGACACTGACATTCTCCCAATGATACCAAAGTATATCACACTCAAAAAAAGTTTCGGGGAACCCAAAGGACAATGAAAAGAAACATGATGGACATTAGCAGGTATGTTGACACATCAGCATATTGACAATATCGGGGCGTAAAAGACATCATCAAGCCCATAGGACAGTGGACTTATCATGTCATGAGAGTGAGGGACAACAGAAGGACAGTCTAATAACTACAATGCATTAAAAGTAATCAGAGGAGTATAAAGTGAAATGTACTATGTCCAAAATAACAGCAATATTGTGTGATGATCACCTGTGAATGACTTAGCTATTCTCAGCAATACAATGACACTTCAAGACAACTCTGAAAGACTTATGCTCAAAAATCCCCAAAGAACTGATGGTGTCTGAATACAGATTGAAACATACTTTTTTAACATTATTTTTCTTGAGTTTTTTGTCTGTGTTTTCTTTCACAACATGACTATTATGGAAACGTTTTGCATAACTATGCAGTTATAACCTATATCAAATTGCTTACCTTCTCAATGAGGGGTGGGAGGAAGGTAGAGAATTCAGAACTCAAAATTTTAAAAGCAAATGTTGAAAACTGTTTGTACATGTAGCTGGGGGAAAATAGAATACTAAATAAAACAAACTTAAACAAAAAAAACAGAGGAAGGCCTCTAGCAAAATGAGTGGGTCTTCTTTGGAATATTTACAAAAATATGTGGAAAAGAATGACAGGAAAAGGAAATGCAGGTAGGCTGCAATCTACAACAGTGGTGGGGTGTAGCAGGTGTATCTACATTAATGTGATCATGGATGCACTGAAGTTTCCAAGAGGTACTGAGAACCCACCTACAGGAAACATCTCTCTCCTTTCCCTTTATGCAGGTCCCTGAAGCTATACATAGCAGAGTAGCACATAGGTGTGAAGGGAAAAGGGCATGGGCCCATAGATTGGGGCGAGGGCAAGGAGTAGAAGAATAGGTGATGTCAGTACACGTATATTCAACCTGACCCTCATCCTCTTCACAGCAGGGATCAGAGAGCTTCGGTGTGTTTGGAAATCACAGATAATAGACAAGCTTAGGTTTCCTTTAAGTCTCCATAATGACATTTTTCTATTAAACTGCTTTGAAGCATGTGTCTGTTTCCAGGCAGGGGACCAACATAATTCTTCCAATTTGGAATAAGGACATTAAAAAAAATCAAATGCAAAAGAAAAATACCAAGTCCAATTAACATACTCCATTTCTCTCTTATTTGGTATGACAATCTCTACTGCTGACAGATGGGCCCTCAGAGCATCTGCCCAAAACCCTTTGACCTGAATTTTCTTAAGATGAATGTTTTCTCTCGACTCTGAGAAGGTGGTAGAGGCAACAGTGGGTGTCCAATTACCTGAGTTATGCAATGGACCAGTGAAGAGCACTTGAAGGAATATTTATCAGATACCCTTAATCATACTCCTTACTTGAAACTTTTTTTCCACATGAACTGAAAGGATTATATGTGTCTTTTCTCATCAAGGCTTTTTGATGGAGGTGGGGAATGAAATACATCAATGAGAAAACAATTTACAGGACAAATATTATTCACCAAGCTATTGGTGAAACCATATCTTTTTATTCCTATGTCAGTGTTCTCACATTGGGTCCTGCCACTTTCCTGAAAATGGCCAAAAGAGAACCCTTTCCAGCCACTCAAATGGCAGGATTCCAATAGCTGGCAGAGCGCCCTAGTCATGGCTTCAGGACCTCGAACACCAAGTGTTCAATGAGCAGAGGAAGAGAAGGTACTCTCAATACCACCATTCCTTCACCTTTGTCCACAGCCCAAAAAAAAAAAAGTAAGAAATATCATTTTCCTTGTTAAGGACATATAAAATAGCATAGCCTAGAAGTACAACACCAAACATTGGCTGCAACTCCCTTGGCAAACAGTTTTAATATCATAGCACTTAATTCCTTGTACAGCAAGTCTGGGTTTTTTTTTTAACTTAAGATTTAAGAAATTACAATAAAGGGTAAAATGCTAGCAGCAGAAAATTTCTTTCTAGGCAGAAATTAGTGAAACACAGAACCTAGCAGAAACTCAATTAAACTAGTAATTAGGAATGATGAAGTGGTAGGAGAGGCAACTTGTTATTTTCAAATGAGTTCCAGCATTGGACTCTATGAGATCAAGTGACATCCTAGTGGTGACAACTACATCAGATAAGAATCATCTGGGGCCTTGAGAACTGGTGTATCAGTTTCTCCCTTTAAGTGGCCCTACTTTGGTCTTCAATCTACACAAAAAAGGCTACAGAATAAACACTTTGGTACCCCATCTTTCAGTAGTTAATAGGGAGTCCATTAATTCTATTTAAAAACTTACCTACTGCAGGAAGTCTTCCTAGACAAATCTTATATATGTCTAGCAATTTCATTCCAGCATCTTCTCAACACATCTTTGCAGCTGAATACAAATGTCATTTGCTTTATGCAAATGTGAGCACATATATTTTCTTCACATGTATGTCCTTGCATATATGCATTTTTCTGTATACAGTGAATACTCAATACTCATTTTTTTTAATGACTAGGTTTCTCCTGTTCTGAAATGTTTCTCTCTGAGAAGATTTTGGTGAGAAGATGCTAAAATGAAAACAATTTCACAAAATGGCCACTCCAAAATGAAGTAAAGGTTCCTGAGAAGTTTTCAGTGTTCTAGTTGGGACAGGGATTGGGGAGGGGGACTAACTGTACCCTGATAGAGGGATGATAATGATGATGAATCTTATAATTATCCAATATCACTTATAGGAAAATGCCCTTATATTTTTCAGATTGGTCAGAGATGACAAAGTGGCCATGACCGAAAAGACTTATTCCTGCTGGTGTTGGTGATTTTTCAGAGAAATGGAGAGCCAGTTTCCTGGGAATATCATATCACTCAGCCCTAGGAATGAAAAGAGTTGGGGAGAGAGGAGTAAGGGTGTCTTCTCCTTAGGCTTCCTCTGAGTGGGCTACGTGTGGTGGAAGCTACCTTTCACCCAGTGACACATGTCAACCCCAGCTTATAAACACCCTTAGAACATTATCAGTTTTACTTTGGGTTCTGGGTCGTTAGCACAAGCTGCTGCAAATTCTTGGCACACATTCCCCTCAACAAAGAAATCTGACACACTGGGGGCCCTCACCAGGAGCAAGCTGTGCCCTATTAATGCAGACTCAGAAGTTCTCAGGGACAATATCCAGGAGCATAAGATCATAGAATTGAGCTGGATGATATTGTCAAGGTCATTTAGCCCAACCCTCCCCACCTCCCCATTGTACAGATGAGAAAACTGAGTTTTCGGAGAAGGGGAATGACTTGATCAATTTTACACAGACAATATGGTAGAACTTCTAACTCCAAAGCCAATATTCTTTCACTTGTACCACATACCAATCTCAAACCTCCTCTGATTCTTCCATAACTGCTCTTGGTTGTTATTTACTCAAACAAGGTTTGAGGGAACAAAGTTGATAGGCACTGGGGAGGAGGTGAGAAAAAGCAGAGGGAACAACCAAAGTTAGGTCCTGTATCAAGAACTGGGATTTAACTTTGTTCTGAGTGTTCAGCTGTCAGCCCAAGGCCTGGCACACACTGTTTGATAAATGCTTATTGACTTGATTTGTCTAGACCCATAGACATCTGAATCCAAAAACAATGTCCCTCAGGTTCTAGATTGCTGTGCATTTTAATTCTCTGTCTATTCTCCATGTAAAGGGGAATATCAGTCCACTTCTACCACCTATATCCTGCCTGATATCTCTAGTTAACATTAAAGTACCCATTTCCCACTTTTCCTTTCACTGGATCATTCGCTTTTTTAAAATAATGATTTCTAGAAATCCCCAGAATCTCTAGGCATAGGTCTGGGCCAAAAGACCTCACCTAAGCAGTCTTGAGAAATGCCTAGGTGCCCAGCCTGAGTTTTCAAATTTCATGTCCCTTTAGTTCCTTTCTCTCTCCAAAAAGAATTCAGAGTTCAAGTTCATCCAGAAACTACCAAGCTAACATATGAGTATATTTAGGGGAGTCTTGCCCATTCCATAAAGAAATAACAAAAGTCCCTTTCCAAAGCACATTTTGCCAAGGTTGACCTATAGCCAATTGGGATGCCAAAGAAAAGAAAGAACGGTTTCAAAAGAACCTAGGGTGCCTGATATGATAGGTCCTTTCTCCATCCCATCATTTGCCTGTGGTGTTTGCAGGGCATCTGATTATTTGAGGACACCTGAAGCCTGGTCTGCAAGCGAGCGATAAACAGACAGGATTATGGGGAAACTCACTGAGAAGCCCAAATCCTTTCTCCCCTTAGATTTTTTCCATTGCTTATCTCAGTGGCTTTACAGAGGATTAGAGATGAAATTTCCTACTGCGGCAAAACTGGAGAGGAAGGACTACAGGGAACATAGGGGATAGAACAAGGTGGAAAAGAGTACAGTTTTCTGGGAATCTTCTTGGTACCTCCTTACTTCCCTCCCAGATCAGGATTCCTCTTCAAGGGTCAAGCATGGGGGATTAAGAGAAGAGGGGTTCCCCAGGGACAAATAGCCTCTCCCATCCTTCCCATCACTGCATCTTTAGTTTGGCATGCACTTCCTCTTCCCGATGCTATGCATGATTCCTGACCCTAAGGATATGCAGATTAATTAATAAGCATCAAGTCCAGACACAGTGAAAGAGGAAATGAGGGAGGCCCAAGGTCCTTCAGGAATAATATTATTGATACAAAAATAAAGCCAATATTCTAAATGTTCTCCCTAGGACCCTCCCATCCTGACACTTTAGAAAGCCCCTCTCTCCTCCGTAGCTTTAACCCAGTCTCCTAGTTCCTCACCGAGTAGTGAAAAATAGGATGAAAAACGAGCCCAGTCAAAGTGTTGGGGGCCATTAAATGAGTCCCAAAGGAGACTTGAGGGGGGGGGGGTCTGGGTCAAACACTTGAACAAGGAAGTCAGGGTTGGGTCTCTTACCCTAATGCTTTCTAGAGGGAACCCAGACCTTCTCAGATGGATTTGGTTATCTCACACCCCCCCATCCCATCCTAGTCCCCAACAATACAGAGTGAACGACTCTTCTTTCTCACCCCAATCCTTCCCTGATACCTGCATCTGCCTAGGAAGACTTGAAGGTGGAGAAATATGTCACATTGATGCAGTTATTGACCTTTCTCCAAACCATAGGAAATCCTGCATTTTTACTTTTGCTACCCTTGGAACAGCATAAGGACTGCATTCTTTCCATATCATGGCTAGCCAAAGCTCCTCAGAAGAGAGGTTCTTTGAGGTTAGAACCACATCACACACACACACACACACACACACACACACACACACACACACACACCATAAACAGAGGTCAAGCTAGACATTTGCTTAGTAGCTACACTCCAGACAGTGGCCCTAGTGTCTGGAAATTGTTTGGTGGTCTTGTAACCTGGCATCCTGAGGATGTGCCCAGCATTCTCTTCTAGGGAAACATCCCACACCAAGTCCCATGGTCTCATTTGGGAGTTTTGGCTTTTAATGATGACACTACTTCCCCCCTCACGAGTGATTTTTGCTAAATAGCTACATTCAGCACATGCACAAAGGCTGGGCACATGACTGAGTGTGACTCAGGGTAAACAAACTCACTCTAATCAGAACTGGTGGGCACAATTTGGCTTACACACTGAGTCACCCTCTGTGTTAAGCCACGGGAATCTGGTGAAATGTAACCACGAACTTGGCCATTAGAGATGCAAGTCAACTGAGGAGTCAGAGTGAGAAGGGGAAGTTGTCAAAGACAATCAAACATACAACCCGAAAGCTTTTTTTCATTCATACATTCATTCTAGAAGCCAACTAGGCTTTACCCTGCCATCTGATAACCAGAGATCCTATTTACACGTTCTTGAAGCTTTCTTTCTGTGTCCTGAACATATTTTTTAAGCTTCTGAAGTTCTTCTCAACATAGGAAGTCTCTTAAAAATAAAATCTCACTCTTTCAGTACCCTCCCAACTCCTGCCACCTTCATTTCTTTCCACTGCCTTAACCTGTTTCAAGTCTGTGGGTTGAATGCTACCTTTGAATAGTCCTGGTAATAGTTCTCTAAACAAAGGCCCTAAAGATATAATGAATGCTTAAAGAAGAGCTGGGGTCACATGAGAAAATCTGGGACAAATTTTAAAACACACACACACCCAACAGTGAAAGAGCCAGAGAAGGTCCTTGCCACTGGAATTTCAGGATGTACACTGCACTGTAAAACAGCTTGGACTTGATAAGTTTGGCCTTCTAAAAAGAAACAGCAGGTTTGGTTTCCAAATCAGTCAAACCTCTGAGCTACTCCTGGAGTTAGGGGAAGAACCCAATTGTAGTTACATTTTAAAATAGCATAAAAGTCACTCACCCCAAAACTCCTCACCCCATCAATCACAAATCTTTCACAAATAAAAATTCCCCATGAGAGTAGATCCCTTCTCTAAATTCATGAAGGACTAAACTTCGGGGCTAAGCATTAAATATTCATCATAATGGCGAGCCTTCAGCTCCCCTTGCCAATGTGATATTCAAGGTCAAACGTATCTGAGGCCGAGAGACTGAAGCCGAGGTCCCTATGGTTTGGGGCCAGCAGCCCTCGTGTTTCAGGGAAGCCAGAGTCCCTCCCATCCAGGGAGGTGCAACCTCAGAAACAACCTCTTTGTGCTGAAGTGGGCCCCTGGATTTCAGTAGGTTCCTGGTTCCTACAGTCCTGCCCTTGGGCCTGGGCAATTTTAGCTGCCCTCCCCAGGCTCCTTAGGAAACTCAGGTGTCCTCGACACAGCCCCCCACCCTCACCCCGCCCCAGAGAGTGCTTCCGTGCTCTTCCCCTTAGAGAACGGTCAGCTCGGTAACCAAGCAACAAAAGTGGGAGCAGCTGTAGAGGGACCGCAGCCCTAAAAGCCTGGCACCTAGATTGGGGAGAGGGCTTTCTGCATTTCCATTCCCAGGCCTGACTGGGCAGGTTCAGAGAAAAGGGCTAGGGGGAAAAAAATGCACCCTGGGCTCTCCTTGAGGGAGAAAGTGGAGTTATGGGCTGGCGAAAAACAGTGAATGGGACCATGCTACGGCCCAGAGGGAAAGTTGCAAAGGAAGACCCTTGCAAAGGCTACCGAGTTCAGGAAAATGCTCGATCCACGTCCGAGGAGAGTCCGCGCCGAGAGGGGAAGGAAGAAGGGAGGAGCACAGCACCGCGGCCATCAACTCACCTGTCCTGTGGACTCCGTGGAGCCTCCGCCCTGGTGGCCAGCACCCAGCACAGCCGGGGCAGCTGAGATCCTACTTGGGTCCTGGGTCCCCAGCTCCGAGCTCACACTCCCTCACACCCTTATCCACACGCCCTACAGTCTGGGTGCAGCACGGCGCAAGGAAGACTGCCCAGAGCCCGGGGCTGCGTTTCCAGGCGGAGCTGCTCGCGCCGGCGCACGCGACAAGCACCCCCGCCCCCCTCCGGCCCCCTCACTTCCCTCTTCGCGTTCAGGAGTGCCAATCCGCCTCAGTGAAACTATCCTGGGCCCACTGCTCCAGGGGTAGCTGCACACAGCTGGTGGAGGCTCTCTTGGGGTGTCCCTGCCTCAAAGTCGCCACTGGGGCAAAGAGCCTGAAAATCGTGATGGAAGTGGCGGCGGCGGTGATGGTGAGGATGTCCCTGCAAGCACTCGGTTCCCTCCTCCTCACCAGCGCCGACGTGAGGATGCCTAATCTGGCGGTACGCACCCTGTGCTTTGCTCAGCTCAACTCAGCCCTGCCCTGCCCCCTGGAACAGTGTCTGGATGCCCCTATCAGCACGGGGGACAGCGGCACTTTGTACTGTCCCTGGTTTTCCGGAAGGCCACTCTTTCCGCTGAGCTCGTGACGCAAGCTTGACTCACTCGCGGTCCCGCGTCAATGGGAGAGGCACTCGTGCTGTAGACGGACCTCGGATGAGGACAGGGGGCTGAGGAGTGGGAAGAGAGGAGGGGTGCCCTAGCATCCATCTGTGAGGATGGATGCCTGAGCTGAGGCCAATATCTGTTGGCCTTCCTTTCTCAGCAATAGGAATGCATTCACGACACTTTAGATGGTTGTCCCTGCAAGCACTCGCCAAGGACCGCCTGAGTACACATACATCCGGCAGGTGCCAGCAAGGCTATCTCTACATCTGAGGCTTCCTAGGCCTCCAGAGAGAGCAGACTCTGGTTCAGATCCTGTGTCTCATTGACCAAAGCCCTGCAGGAGACGTAGCCTTCTATTTCCTGGCTCTGGACTTCCCAGACTTACACACAGTACCTCCTCTCTAGCCAAACTGGAGTATTCACCATCCCCTTAAAATGATTTGTACGTTCTCAGCTCCTTGCCTCTGGGCCCTGAATGCCCCTTTCCCTCCTCTACTTTATTCACCGAGATATACACGATACGAAAGCCTTAAGAACCAAATCAAATCCTTTTCCTTACTGCTTTCCCCTGGGCATCCGAACAGCAGGTGATCTATCCTCCTTCCAAACGTAAAGCACTTAAGATCTGTTTCATTCCTTAGTGGAGGATAGAAGGGCCTGTCGAGCTATGTGGTCCATGGGCTCAGGGAGAGTCAGGCACGATTGAGCAACTACGACAACCACCATTTCTTCGATTCTTAGGACGTAAACTTTTCCTGAGTCCATTTCTCCTCTTGCCAACTAAAGCCTAAACCTTTTGATGCTGTGGTGAAACTGGGTCACAATAGTTCAGGACATGGTCAGGAAGACCTGCCTCTGAATCCTGCCTCTTTCACTTACATGGTGGGTGACAAAGGCAAAGTTAAAAACTCCAGGAGCCAGTGTTCCTCATATGTAAACAGAGGTGATAATGGGGTACCTCCCTCACACGTTTGTGGTGAGGCTTAAAAGGTAGTGCCTAGGAGAGTCTAGACAAAGCCTGAGGTCTTTAGGGACTAAAAGATAGAGACATGAAAATGTAAAAGGGAAGGCAAAATAGACTTTCTCTACCACAGATCAGGGCTGAGGCTTGAATTACTCAATAGCGTCTGGAAGAGGCCGGCTAGAGGAGGAATGTGCCTCCAGGGCACAGACTTCATTCATACTTTTGTTCCTGGTCACTCATCTGCATAAGATCCTTAAAGAAATATAGGAAGCATAATTGACTGAACTGAAAATAATCACCCTAAGGCAAAGGGGAGAGTCTTACTAAAGGAAAGGGTTTTTGAAGTAGTGGTTCATCAGGACGAGGAAGGTTGTATCTTCTTCTCAACTCCTTTGTGTAGGTGGTAAATAAGTTCTGAGCCGAATGAGTCTCTGAAGGAATCCAAGAGAAAAAAAACAGAAGTTTCTGCCAATTTGGAATCGTGTTGTTGTAATACTCCAGCTGAAGAAACTCTTAGTCAGTCTGTCAAAGGCGCCTCACACTGGAAAGATCTCAGTGGCTGAGCAACCTACCAGGCCTAACCTGGGCAGCCCCAACCCTATTCAGCCTACACGGCCTGATCCAGTCCAGCAGAGCAAGAGCCTGGCTAAGTGGACTCAGGTGAGCAGATGATCCACAGCACCCTGAAATGAACCATCTTAATTGGGAAACAGCAATTCTGACAACAATGCCACACTCTGAATTAAGCTTGAAATGTACCAGAAAAGACCACTAGGTCCTAAGAGGAAGGAGGGAGGAAATGCTTTGTAATGACTCTTTTGAATGTTCTATTTGAGTAAATACCTTTGCTAAAGAACTGAATTTATTTGATTGCTAAAGGAAACCTCAATGAAGGTTGCACTCTTGGACTAGCCAACCTATAGGGCCCAACTTGCCTGGTTCTAGCTTGAGTGAAAGGAGCAAGCCCATAGCTGGGTGCTACATACTTACTTCGAAAACGTTAAATGGTTGTATAAATTGTTACAGGAGGACCAATATTTTACATATTTTTTTTCTATCTTCCATGGCAGCCAGCACACTATTTCATAAATATTTGATTGATTGAACTATTCTTTCTGCACTGGTTTATGTACCTCAGTCACTTTTTCCTCTCAGACCGTCAATGTTATATCCCTGGGAGAAGTGGAATATTTGATCCATCTCTTTTCCCCTGCTCTCTGCTTTTCCTCTGGATCTTTGTTACCAATGACGGCCAAGGCCATCTTATGAGTGCCAATGCAGAAACTGATTCTATCTCCCTTTACAAGTGAAATCTAGGCATACTTTTTCTAGTTGTTTTCAGAAGTAAGGAATTGGTGGGAAATTTGGGGAATGGCTTTCTGCCAGAGAAAACTGAAGCAAATCAAGTCTAAATTTATCTATGATGTTTGCATCTCAAAAAGGAAGGGAGAGAGGGAGAGAAAGAGAGAAAGAGGAATGGAAGAAAAGAGGAAAAGGAAAGAAGAAGGGATAGAAGGAAAAGAGGGAAGGAAAGAGGGAAGGAAAGAAGGAAGGAAGGAAGGAAGGAAGGAAAAATGGAAGGAAAAAAATATTAAGCACTTACTATGCCCAGGCACTGTATTAAACCCAAAGGACACCAATACAAGTAAAAAGAAAAAAAAAAGCAGTCCCAGCCTTCAAAAGGAGTTTACTTTCTCTGGTAAACAGGCCACAGGGGTGGGAGGATGTTCCATGAGGCAAATACTTGAATCAGACAAACTACTATTCTGGTGCAGGACAAAATATAATTAAAAAAAATTTTTTTCCCAATTTTGTAGTTGGTGAATATAAAGCAAGGAAAAAGCAGGATCATTTGTTTATTCAATACACATTTATTTAGCATCATCAGATGTATTCAGAGCACATTTCTGGGAACGATGCAAAGTTTATGTAAGACATAGGCCTGGGTCTCCATAGAACTTATAGCCTAGAAGGAAAAATAAGGTGGCAAAAAAAGAGTAAAATACAAACTATCTATGTGCATTCAAGAACAAAACCATGTGTTGGGAGAGATCTGAAGGGAAAGCCTATTACCGATAGGAGGAATCAGTGGAAGTTCCATTAGTGGGTAGCATTTGGTTCGGGCTTTTAGATGGGGATAACAATTTTGCAAACAAAATAGGGAAGGAGGGAAATCCTAGACAGAAAAAACAGAGCAGGGGCGGCTGGGTGGCACAGTGAATGGAGCACCAGCCCTGGAGTCAGCAGGAACTGAATTCAAATCCAGCCTCCAACACTTGACACACTTACTAGTTGTGTGAACTTGGGCAAGTCACTTAACCCCCATTGCCTTGCCTTCCTCCTCCAAAAAGAAAAAAAATAAAGAGCAAACAATGTAACAATCAAACAAGCATTTATGGAATGTTTACTATGTGCAAAAATGTAAATTACTTAAGGGCAGGCATGCTTTTGTTTTTGATTAGTATCACCAAGGTGTAACATAATGCTTGCTGAGTAATAGTCACTTAATAAGTACTAATGAGTGAATAAATGAATATAAGGTACTGGGACTAGAAAGACAAAAGGAAAACAGGTTTCTCTTCCCCCCTCCACCCCTAGAGTTTACATTCTATTGGCATTAAGTTGGGAACCAGGATAGGGAATGGGGACAGAATGGTCATGGGATTATAAATGTAGAACAGGAAGGGATCTGCAAGTCATGGAGTTCACCCCCCTCATTTTATAGGTGATGAAGATAAAGAGAAGCGGTGTCTTATGCAGGGACACCGCTAGAAACGCTTGAGGTAGAATTCGAACTCAGGTCTTCCTGCCTGGAAGCCTAGGTCACTATACACTGCACCATCCGGATGCTTCCAGTCCAATTTTACTGAAGCACAAATTACATAGAGGGAAAAAAATGAAATAAAACTGAAAAGAAGGTAAAGGAGGTGGTGTAAATATCAGTCAAAAGAATTTGAAATTTATTCAAGATGTAAAGGAAGTCACTGAATATGTTTGAGTTGGGATTGACAGAACTAGATTCCTGCATAAGGAAGATAAATTTGGCAGTTGCATGAAGGATTTGGATCTGATTTAGGAGTAATAAATCCTAATAATTGTATGATTGATGTCAGATTAGAAACCAGAACAAGTACATAAATGGATGAAATAATCTAGTTGGATAAGGCCTCTCTCTCAGTGAAGGGGATGGGGTGGGGTTTGAGGATGAAGATGAAGGAAGATACTTAGAGACAGCTAAAGTGTCTGGTCAATATATCCAGAGGTGTAACCACGGAGTACCCCTAGGAATTTTCCAAGGATCTACTTACCTTTTCTTGGTATATTTATAAAGATCTCCAGTTCCTTTTGTCCTGAGTAAAAAACAGTGTAAGGTCCAATATTTCAGGACCACTCAGGGCAGTCTGCAGAACTGGCAGAGCTGAGCAGATCTGGGGGGAAACTTATGTATCCTCTGGCAAGTTACAAATCAGAGGAGACCCAAGTGGCATGTTGTAGGTCTGCCTATTATATCCTCATTGCAATCTCTTATAATAGCAATAATAATTAATTATAATACTTATAGAGTTATAATTATTATATAGTTAAAATAATAAATAAAATAGCTATAATAATCATAATAATAGTTTAAAGCTCGCAAAGCTCTTTGCAGGATCTTTTGATGCTTACCACAACTGTTATTATATCCATTTTTACAGATGAGGAAATAGAAGCAGACAGTGTTAAAACACCTTTCCCAGGTCACCTTGCTAGTGTCTGACGAAGCTTTCAAACTCAGATCTTCCTGACTCCAAGCTCTGTGCCCTATCCACTTCACCACCTAGCTGCCTATTGACATCAATACAGTCTAACTAGGTCAATTCTTTGTCATTAGATGGAACAAGATACGCTGAAATTTTACTGAAGGATAGGAGCCTTCAGTTTCAGGGGAAATGACCACTAAACTAAAGCAGGAGAAGCAAAGGGGTCCAGTGGAACATAACCTTCCTGACCTAGCAACCATTTTCCCTAAGACTCTTTTGACTCCTAATTTCATTCAGACAAACCTGGATGGTCAACAATGAAGAAGAAAAGTAAGTATATATTTTATAGGGTTCAGGCCTGTCGGCTTGGCTTCCCACTTCTGATATCACAGGCTAGGTATTGCCAATGGATGTATAGAATGAGCTCTGGAAGTTTTTTATCCTTGCCAGCCTTATTTCACATTACTTCCTTTCCCAAACTCAACGTACCAGCCAAACTGGACCATTAGCTGTTTTCAGAACTTAACATTCCATCTGCTGCCTGCTGGCATTTGCTGAAACCGCTCCTCATTCCAGGAGCACACTTCCTTCTCAGTGCCACCTCTCAGAATTTTTATCTTCTTTCAAGGATCAGCTTAGTTGTCTTTACCTCTGGGAAGCCTTCTCTGATCCCCCCAAGTTATGAATGCGCTCTCAATCTTCAAATTACATTCTATCTACTTACCACTGGACACATTGTATCACAAGGTAGAATGTAAGCACTTTGAAAATAGAGGGAGGTGGGGGCAGAGTCAAGATGGTGGCATAGAAGCAGGAGAATTCCGTGGCTCCCCCCATGACCACCTCAAATACCTACAAAATATGACTCTAAAAAAATGTTAGAGCTCTAGAACCCACAAAATGACAAAGTAACAAAGCTCCTGCTGAAGGCAGCCCAGCAGGTGGACAGAAAAGGGCTCATCATAGCAGGCTGGGAGCAGAGCCCAGCCCCATGTGGTTTTAGCCCCAGACCATCCAGGAGAAGCCCTAGCTAGAGCTTTCAGGAGAGCGGATCACTGGCAGCTATGGTGGTTTCCAGAATTATCAACCCGTAAGAACCAAAGACAAAGGGAAAATGTCAGTGGAACTTGGTTAAATTTGGGGGAGAGGGTCTGGCCGACTGCCTACAGAGCTAGAAGCGGTCTGAAGTGGAAGCCCCTCCAGCTGCCTCCACATGGCTGCTTCAGAGCTCCCAGCCTGCAGACTGCAGGGGGCCAAGCGATCATTAAGAGGCTAAGTGCTCTTGCCTTGAGCTGCCTAGATCAGGATCACAGTCTTGGGTGGTGGTCCTGAGGTGCATTTTCAGTGAGCCAAAGCTGGAGGGGGTGGCAGAGACAGCGGCCACCTCCTAATAGCTCCAGCAGCTATGAAAACCCCAGCAATTTGGGACAGAGCTATCCCCTCTGAAAGCAGAGTTCTACTGAGCCCCAAAATCAAGTAACTGACTGACAACATGAGCAGACAAAGGAAGCAAAGAAAGCTCAGAAATCCAACTTTAGATTCGTTTTTTTGGGGACAAAAAACATCAAAGCATGGAATGGGAGGAAGACAACACAGAATCCCTGCACCAAAAGCTTCCAAGAAAAATGTAGAATGGTAACAAGCCATAGAGGGGGTTAAGAAGAATTTTGAAAACCAAACAAGAGAGGAAAAATTGGGGAGAGAAATGAGAATGATGCAAGAAAATCATGATAAGAGAGTCAACAGCCTGACTGAAGAAAATAACACTTTAAAAAATAGACTAACTCAAATGGCAAAAGAGACCCAAAAAGCCAATAAGGAGAAGAATGCCTTAAAAATTTGAATTTGCCAGATGGAAAAAGAATCTCAAAAGCTCACTGAAAAGAATAATTT
>CM053593.1:343874363-343922778 GCA_028646575.1 Pseudocheirus occidentalis | reverse complement strand
TTCAGAATTAGAGTGGAGCAAATGGAAGTAAATGACTTTATGAGAAATCAAGATACTATTAAACAGATCCAAACAAATGAAAATATAGAAGACAATGTGAAATATCTTCTTGAAAAAAAACCACTGACCTGGAAAATAGATCCAGGAGAGACAATTTAAAAATTATTGGATTACCTGAAAGCCATGATCAAAAAAAGAACCTAGAAAGCATACTTCAAGAAATTTTCAAAGAAAATTGCCCAGATATTTTAGAACCAAAGGGCAAAATAGAACTTGAAAGAATTAACTAATCACCTCTTGAAAAAGATCCCAAAAAGAAAGTTCTTAGGAATGTTATAGCCAAGTTCTGGAGTCCCCAGATCAAGGAGAAAATACTACAAGCTGCCAAGAAGAAACAATTTGAATACTGTGGAAACACAATCAGGATAACCCAGAATCTAGCAGCTTCTACATTAAGAGATCAAAGGGCCTGGAATATGATATTCCAGAGATGAAGGAAGCTAGGATTAAAACCAAGAATCACCTTCCCAGCAAAACTGAGTATAATTTTTCAGGGGAAAATATGATCATTCAATGAGGTGCATTTCAAGCATTCTTGAGGAAAAAACCAGAACTGAATAGAAAATTTGACATTCAAACACAAGAAGCATGAGAAGGTAAACATGGAAAAGAAATCATAAGGAACTTATCAAAGTTGAACTATTTACATGCCCACATGGAAAAATGAGAATTGTAACTTATGAAACTGTTCTCAGTATGAGGGTAGGTGAAGGGAATATAAATGTACATATGTATACATATACATGTCTATGTAGGAGGGTATATATATATGCATATGAATACATATGGGAGTGTGTGTATATATGTGTACAGGTATACATAGAGGGCACAGGATCAATTGAATAGAAAGAGATGTTTTAAAAAGTGAAATTGAGAGGTTGAAGAGGAATAGAATGAGAGACAGAATGGGGTCAATCATTTCATATAGAAGAAGCAAGGGATAACTGTTACAATGGAGGCGAAGAACAGGAAGGCAAAAAGGGAATGGGTCAAGCTTACTCTCATTGAATTTGGCTTAGGGAGTGAATGACATACACTCTAAATTTGGTATCTTGCCCTGCAGGAGAGTAGGTGGGAAGGGGATGAGAGAGGGGATGACGGAGGGGAGGGCAGATTGGGGGGAGGGTAGTTAGAAGCACACACTTTTGTAAAGGGACAGGGACAAAGTAGAGAATAGAACAAGTGAAGGGCAGGATAGAAAGGAGGGAAATATCATCAGTGTTACACAATACATCCATTGTGGAGATGTTCTGTGTAACCACACATGTATGGCCTGTATTGAATTGCTTGTCTTTCCAGTGGGGGTGGGTGACAAGGGAAGAAGGGAAAGAATCTGAAGTTCTAAAATCACATGTTTAAAAATTATCATTATTATTATTATTTACATGCAACTGGGAAATAAGACATACAGGCACTTTAATAGGGAGATCCAACTTACCCTACCAGAAACTCAGAGGGGTAATGGGGAAGGATATAGGAGAGAGCAGATTGGGGGAGGGAGTATACAGTAGGATTGCTGTTTTGGGGAGTGGGTAGGAGAAAGACAGGGAGAAAATTTTTAACTCAAAATCTTGTGGAAATCAATGATGTAAACCAAAAATAAACAAAATTTAATTACAAAATAAAAGAAAGAAAATAGAAGGCTTTAACATCAGTAACCCAGAATGTAGTTTTTTAAAAATCTGTATCTTTGTGAATAGTATTTTATTTTTCCCAATTACATGTAAAAACAATTTTTAACATTCATCTTTTAAAATTTTGAGTTTCAAATTCTCTTCTGCTCTCCCCCCTTCCTAAAACAGTAAGCAATTTGATATAGATTATACATGTGCAATCATGCAAAACATATTTTGTATTAGTCGGCTTGTAAAAGAAAACACAGACCAAAAAAAGAAAACCCACAAAAAATTAAGTGAAAAATAGTATGCTTCAATCTGCACTCAGACTTCATCAGTTCTTTCTCTGGAGGTGGATAATGTTTTTCATGATGAATATTTTGGAATTGTCTTGGATCATTTATATTGCAAAGAATCGCTAAGTCATTCACAGTTGATCATTATACAATATTGCTGTTACTATACTCAATGCTCTCCTATTTTAGCTCAGTTCACTCTGTATCAGTTCATGTAAGTCTTTCCAGGTTTTTCTGAAATCATCATGCTTGTCATTTCTTATAGTACTATAGTGTTCCATTGCAATCATATACCACAATTTGTTCAGTAGTTCCCCAATTGCTGGACATTCCCTCAGTTTCCAATTCTTTGCCACTGAATTGTAGTTCTTACAATGTCAGGTGGCTGTTAAATGTCCCACTGACAATATTCTGTTCTCTGGCTCAGAGTCTGAAGCAGGAAGCTCAGTTGTGACAATCCAGACAGTCAACACCAGATTAAATCTGGTATTAACAGTTTCACCATCACCTAATGTCCAAATTGGTAAATGCTACATGGCAAGGTCCAGAAAAAACACAAGGCATAATCTAGATTGATACCATCTGCAAACAGCCCTATCACAACATAATGATGACACAAATGAAGATGCCCTAGGTTGAATGCTATGGGCACCCAGCTTCCCAGGGATTTCCAAACTCTTGGTCTTTTCCCCCCCAAAAAAATCCCTCATTTTCCCTGTAATGCTGACCACAGATTCCCTCCACACTAAATTTGCTGCCTCATAAATCTCAGAGAGAGTATTGAAGATGGGAGAGATGGAGACATCCCACTGCTTCATAATTTTTATGTGGACTAATAAAAGATGAATTCTAGAGGGTTTTTATCAATGGACAATAGGCACACAGACAAGTTTACTCCTATACAGCCTTTGAGTTTTAACAAATTGTGTTCACAAAGCACTCTGGCTCTTCCCCTGAGAGAGTAGGGAGGGAAAGGAAGATAGGATGAAGGAGGAAAGAGGCAATGAAAAGACATTTTGTGATGTCAAGCACTATGTTAGTCTTGACTTTTGTCTTGCTGCCTAACTCTGAAAGAGAACAAGAAAGAGGCTGACAACTTTGAGTAGCTCTGGTTTACTTCAATCCAATTCATGAGCAAGTTCAGAAATCACCTGTGATGTCCTCTTTGAAAATTAAGGACTAACAACAAAATAAACAAACAAAAAAGATCTCATATTCTAATTGAAGGATATAAGAAAGATATGGCCCATCATTCTGTATTTCCAGGAAGCAAAGTCAAGCTGCATTTTGTCAAAGACTTTTTCTGTATCTATTGAGATGATCTTGTGGTTTTGTATGTTTTGGTTTTTAATATTATTATGTTTATTATTTTTCTAATGTTGAGCCATCCTTGAAGATCCCTGCTATAAATCTCACTTCGATATAATACATGGGATAAATTGCTATAGTCTAACAGGATTTTGTTGAAAATTTTTGAGTCAATATTCATTGATTATATTGGCCTATAGTTTTCCTTCTGTGTTTTATCTTTCCCTGGTTTAGGTAATAGGTCTATATTTATGTCGAAAAAGGATTCTGGTAGGGTACTTTTCCCCCTAATTTTTGAGACTACTTTGTGAAGTACTATCATTACTTGTTCTTTAAAACTTTGATAGAATTCTATTGCAAATCCTTGCAAAACAAGGATTTTTCCCCCTTTGATAGATTTTTGTTGTTGTTGTTGTTGTTGTTTTTGCAATTAGTTCTAGGTCACTTTCTGAGATTAGATTATTTAAAACCTCTGTCTGGCCTTCTGATAGTTTTTAATATTATCTATTTCTTTTGTGTTCTCTGTTTTGTTAGAATATAACAAGTTTCTATTGTTCTTTTTATTTCTTCTGGTTTTGTTATGATTTCCCACTGCCCATTTACTATTTCGATTTTATTTTCTGCCTTCTTTTAAATCAGGTTAGCTAAAGATTTATAAATTTTATTTGTTTTCCCAAAAAATCAGCTTTTAGTTTTATTTCCAATTTCTATGAATGTTTGTTTCATATTTCTTTTCCCCTAATTTTCAATATTTCCTCTTTGGTGCTTATTTTAGGTTTGTTCATTATTGGCTTTCTAAGTTTTAAATGCATGTTCAGTTTGTTCATCTTCAATTTTTCTATTTTGTTTAAGCATGTTTATGCTTATATGTATAAGATTTTCCCCCTGAGGACTGCTTTAGGTACATGTTGGAAATTTTAGCATATTGTTTCATCATCATCACTCTTTTTCACATGATATTATTTTTTGATTTGTTATTTGACTCACTCAGTACTTAAGATTCCATTTGGGTTTATGTCCTTTTTTAAACCAGGATGTCTGGAACTGAACACAGTACTCTAAATAATGAGGGCACAGTACAGTGGGACTAGTCTGTTCCTAGAAACTATACCCCTCTTCATGCAGTGAAATAATATTTTCTTTGCATCACACTGCTGATCCCGATCGAGTTTGAAGTCTACTAAAACCCCAACACTTTTCTCAGTACAACTGATGCCAATTTGTGCCTCCCATAGCTTGTATTTAGGGAGCTGATTTTTTGCACCCAAGTACGAGACATTTATCCCTCCTCCCTATGTCATTCTTATGATCTTGGTAGTAAATGTTTTAATGAACATGTTTTTCAATGATCTTTTGAAGCCTTACTTTTTCATCCGTCCTTGTTTGGTCCCTACTATGAACTTATCGCATTCTATTAGATTGTTCAAATCTGGCCTCAGACGCTTACTAGCTGAAAGACCCTGGACAAGTTACTTAATCCTGCGTGCCTCGGTTTCCTCACCTGTAAAATGAGATAGAGAAGGACATGGCAAAGCACTCCAGTGTCTTTGCCAAGAAAACCCCAAAATTGGATCATAAAGAGTCAGCCACAACCGAAAATGACTGAAGAAAAAGAACAAGAACAACATTAGATTGTAAGCTTCTAGAAAGCAAAGCCTTTTTTTGTATCTCTAAAAAGCACCTATCTCATAGTGGGCACAATCAAGTCTTGAATTCATAGCTTTCACGGCAGAATTGCCTGCCTTGCATCCCAGCTGAAATTGTATATGACTTTGGATCCATTTTCAGGAAGGTCCTGTCCACCTGTTACTACAGGCCTAGCACGTTTCCTCCTCTCTAGGGATTCCCAGGCCCTACGGCTTGCACTGTTTTAAGCAATTCTTTTTATTCCTTCAGCTTTGATTTGTCCATCTGTAAAAGTTAAAGCCCTTCATCAATGGCTCCTGGTGTGTATGTAAAGTTTGGAATCCTGAACCAAAATCTCCTGGTTGGCAAAGTGGGACAAGAAGTGGAAGGTGCTTTCACTGGATTTATCCAGGGTAAGGGAATCAACAAAAGGGAGATGGGGAGACGTCAGGAGGGGGCAGAAGGTACTGAAGAAGGAGGGGGCACTAAATTATAATCTCTATTCTCCCTCTTTGCATGACTCAGGGCAAATCATTCAGTGTTCTTTCATCTCCATTGGAAACCTGAGGTCAGACCTGCCAGATGACTAAGACAAGAGAGGAGAGAGAGAGAAAGAGAGAGAGAGCTGTGTGGGCACAAGATGTGTCATGCAGAATAGGTCACAAAGTCACAAACACTCATAGGTCATTCAGGTCAAACTGTATCTCAATAGAAACCCCCTCTATGATGTTCCAGTAATCATCTACCTGCGTGTGAACCTGTGTGATCTTGGACGAATCACTGAATCTCTCCGAGTCTCAGTTTAAACATCGGTAAAATGAGTTGAATGGCTCTAAATACTAGGAACACTTTTAGTGACCAGCTCCCTACTTACTGAGGTAGTTAATTAATCCCACCTTTTGACACGTCTCATTGTTGGTAAGTTTACATTATTTGGAATTGAAATCTTCCTCCCCATAACTTCTCTCCTTTTGTCCTGGTTCTTTTCCTTAAACTAAACCTTCCTGACGATCTTCCAACATTTGAAAAGAGCAAGCATATCCTTTTTTAAAATATTTATTTAGTTAGTTAGTTTTAGTTTTCAGAAGTCACTTCAATAAGCTTTTGAGTTTTACATTTTCTTCCCCTCCCTCCCCAAGATGGCATGCAATCTGATATAGTCTCTACATATGCATTCATATTAAATATATCTTCACATCAGTCATGTTGTAAAGAAAAATTAGAAGCAATGGGAGGAACCACAAGAAAGAAGAAACAAAGAACAACCAAAGAAAAAGAGAGCAAATAGTATGCTTCAATGTGCATTCATACTCCATAGTTCTTTCTCTGGATGTGAAGAGTATTTTCCATCATGAGCCTTTTGGAATTATCTTAGATCCTTGCGTTGCTGAGAAGAGCCAAGTCTATGAAAGTTAGTCACTGCACAATGCGGCTATTACTGTGTATGCTGTTCTCCTGATTCTGCTCCCCTCACTCAGCATCAGATTTTTCTGTAAGTCTTTCCAGATTTTTCTGCAATCTGCCTGCTTATCATTTCTTATAGCACAATAGTATTCCATTGCAATCATATGCCACAACTTGTTCAGTCATTTCCCAATTAGTGGACATCCCCTCAGTTTCCAATTCTTGGCCACCATAGAAAGAGCAAACAATCATATTCTTCAGAGCAGTGGCTCAGGCGATAGAGTGGCAAGCCTGAAGAGAGAAAGATTCATCTTCCCTAGTTCAAATCTGGCCTCAGACTCTGACTAGGTGTGTGACCCTGAACAAGTCACTTAACCCTATTTGCCTCAGTTTCCTCATCTGTAAAATGAGCTGGAGAAGGAAATTACAAACCACTCCAGTATCTTTGCCAAGAAAACCCCAAAGGAGTCACAAAGAGTCACATACAATTGAAATGGGCTAAACAATAACAACCATACTCTTGGTGTCTCCTACCCCAAGCCTTTTCTTTGAGTAAAATCTACAGTTTCTTCAATCAATCCTTGGTTGCTCTTACTGTCAGGGTAACAGCATGTTCTCACAAGTTTAGCCCCCTCCTATCAAACCCTGGCTACACCAAACACAACCATAAATAGCCAGCAAACCTCTTTATCAAAATAAGAAGTAAACAGAAATCAGAGTAGTTATACAGTTTAGGGTTAATGGTAGAATATGCAACTATAAATGGGCTCTTGGACTGGAAGCAAATAAAATCTCAGCTCCACCAAAAAAGAGACAATGACCTCACTGGAAGAAGTCTGTTCCTAGAAGACTGTAGGTGCTAAGAATCAAGGACAATGGTGGAAACTGGTTTCCCCCCATATCTGCTACTCTGAGGAAATCTCCAGTCTCCCATTCAAAGGTTGATGCTTGCCTTCCTCAATGTCTTCCTTAAACCTCTTTTCTGAAGTGGGTCTGCCTTGTGCAGTACCCTGACTCAGAGGTCTCTCAGCCAATCCGGAGTCATATCCTGTCACACATGCATAATGCAGCACACAGCCTCACGGGGCTGTCCTCAGGGAAACTGCCTGACCCATGTGAGCTGGGGTGTTAACATATGCAAAGCATTTTGTAAGCTTTCAAGCACTGTATAAATGCCAGCTGTTATATTACCGTTCAGTACAGGTATGCCCCAGCTGAAGCAAATCTGATGTGTCTGGGCAGTGATTTCCTTATCTGTGAAATGAGGGTATTAGATTAAGATGATTTCCAAGGTGTCTTCTAGCTCTAAATCCTATGTTCTTAGATGTGCAGGCCCAGATTTTTTAAAAGACCAGATAAAATAGTGAGTCAACACTATAATAAGGGATTTTTCATTTTGCAAAAAAGGATTCAGTACAGATTTCTTTTAACTAGACAGCTCTCCTCATGCATGTAGTTCTAGTTTGCTAATAGCTATCTATGTGACTTTTCCCAGGTCTCTAGGCTCAGTTTCTACATCTTAAAAAAAAAAAAAGGAGATTACACTAGGCGATCCTTACTGAAGTCCCTTCCAGCTACAACCCTTAAGGATTCTATTCACAAACACTTCGCATACAGATGTCTTTTCTGAAACATACCTCTTGTGTAAAGAGAGGTTCACCTATGAAAATATTACTATAATAATAATAAATAAATAACATTTATATAGCACTTACTATGTGCCAAGCACTGTGCTAAGCACTTTGCAGTCACTAAATCATTTGATCCTTATGACTCTGGGAGGTAGATGCTATTATTATCCCCATTGTACAGGTGAAAAAACTGAGATAAAGTGACATGTCAGGGTCACAGAGCTAGTAAGTGTATGAGGTCAGATTTGAATTCAAGTCTTCCTTACTCCAGGCCCAGTGTTCTATTAAATGTACCACCTACCTCTAGATTCTGTGAGGTTGATAGTCTCCATATTATACAGTACTATGGAAAGAGGCTGGATAGCCAGACAGCCTAAGGAGCTCTAAGATGCCATGCCCAGGTCTGCATTCTTGAAACTGTCTAGTTTGTTCAAGGCTTGACTCAAATGCCAACTGCCTAAATAAATTTAGCCAACCTGTATGAGTCATCTAGGTGACCCAGTGGCTAGCATGCTATACCTGGAATCAAGAAGACCTGAGTTCGAATCTAACCTCAGACACTTACTAGCTGTGTGACCCAGGGCAAGTCCCTTCACTGATGTCTGCCTCAGTTTTCTTATCTGTAAAATGGGATAACAATAGCACCTACCTCTTAGAATTGTTGTGAAACAATATTTGTAAAGCAATCAACAAACCTTAAAACGCTATATAAATGCTAGCTGCTGCTGTTCTGAGTAAGGGGTTATTTTAGGTGCTAAAAAGAAAGGAATACGAAGGTTTTTTTTTTTAAATAGTTACTTGAAGCTCCTTAAAGGAATCTCCAGTATTATAGGGGGCAATCAGAATCACATAGACCTACGGCTAGAAGGGACATCTGAGCTGATCTTGCCCAACACCCTCATTTTAGAGATAGGGACACTGAGCAAGTTAAGTGACTTGTCCAAGGTCACACAGGTAGTAAGCATAAGAAGCAGGATTTGAATATTTGACTCCAATGATTTGGCATCAAATTAATTATAAACACTTTGAATGCGAAACCTGCATCTAATTTCATCTTTGAATCCTCAAATGTCTCCTGGAGTATTACTCAGCTTTCAATAGAAAACACTTAAATAAAACACTTAAATAATTATTTGTTGAATAGTACAGTCTGGGGTCGCTTGGAAACCAAACCAGACTGCTTGTTTTCATTAGAGATGTGTAAGAAAACCCCTCCCAAACTGCCAGCATCTTCATACCAGGCTTGCTCCCACTCCATTCCCCTGACTATTGGGGAGGTATTTACTAGGTCTCTGTTTGCAAGGGCAGAGAGGGTATTCATCTATCCAAGAGCTGCAGCACGGGTGATGGGGGTGCATTGGGGGGCCCTGGTGGAGATGACGGGAATAAAAAAGGACGCATTTTTCTGCCTAAAAACAGGGGAGTCAGTGAGATAAATTTCAGATGAAGCATCTTGCCACGCCCTACTAGACAGTGCCTGGGGTGGGGGTTGAGGGAGAGAGACAGAATGGAGGCTTTGGTACCACAGTCAAATATAGACCCATTTCCATAAAGGCACCAGCAGCCTACCATTCTATAAATATCTCAGCCAATTTTCCATGGCTCTCATGTGACTTTGATGCCTGCATCTTCCGCTGGGATCCGTCGTCATGGTGATGAGGCCATGTGATCATCCCCTCTTCATTCATGGTGACTCTGAGCTGTCCTGGGGAGGGAGGAGATGGGCTGCGGGGAGGAGAGAGAGAAAAGAAATGAATTTATTTTAAAAAAAATAATCAGGCTAAAAGTTTCCATCCGTTGCAAAGCTGGGGCTTATGGCAAAAACATGTTGACAGCCTTATCGATCTTCTGTGATTGTTAAAGAAAAAACGAGTTTATTCTAGAGGCAGAGGGGAGGGTGCCTTTGAATCAGAAACAGCTAGAGCTGGCTCAGGGACTAACTAGTCAAACCACCTTATTTTACAGATGAGGAAGCTAAGTCCCAGTGAGGTAAGATCAACCAGTTTTTTAGTGTCAAGACCTGGGATCAAAACCCAGGCTTCCCGACTCCTAGTCTAGAAGGTTTGATTCATTATCCTACAGCCTGTGCTGCTGGCAAGTTGACAACCCAAGAGGTCTGGAAGCTCTTGCGGACCTGGTGGCCACCAGAATGCCTTGTTTCCTCCGACCTTGAGCCAATGTGCTCTTCCTCCCTGTGCTTCCCTCTGAGGAGGCGGGGTGGGTTTGGTGACCCTCGGTGAGCAGAAAACCAGACTTAGGCTGGATTTCTTGTGGGATTTTAATCAAAGATGGCTGAAGGGGGACATCTCTGTGTTCTGTAACAGTCTCCCCCACTACAGGAAATGAGAGGAGGAGAGCCACCTCACTACTGGGAATTAGCATGGCCCTGGGGGGAAAATGGTGGCTATGGAACCAGGGGGATCTGGGTTTGAATCCCATGTTTGCCTCTTATGACCTTATGTGACTGGGATAGATCATTTTGCTTCTCTCTGGGTCTCAGTTTTCTTCCCTCTAAAATTAGGGCATTGGACTAGATGACCTTACCAGTTCTAAATTTTTTATCTTTTAAAATTGAATGGGGAATATTTGGCCTAGAGATGAGAATACCAGGAGATGGGAGTGGGACATAATAATGGTATTCTAATAGTTCAAGAGTCAGCCTATTAAAAAAAGATTGACAACTGATAAGTCAACAAGCATTTATGAAGGAGCAACAATGTGCCAGGCCCCATGCCAAGCACTGGGGTACAAAACCAAGGCAAACAAAAACAGCTCTTGCTCCTTTCTATTCCTCCTATCCCCCCATGCCTCTCACTAGTATTTTTATTGTCATTATCACACTGTTGGTTCATATTGAACTTGTGGAACACTAAAACCCCCCAGATCTTTTTCATGCAAATTGCTGTCTAGTCATACTTCTTCCATCATGTATATGTGAAATTTATACTTTGAGCCCAAAATTTTGCCTTAATAAGAAAAATTAATAAAATAAATTTAAAAGTTGCATGTTATTTAATTCAACACATGGTTGTAAGTCTGCTGAACCCTGGGGGTTATTCTAATTCCTTGGCAAGCTGTTTTTCCCGTCATTCAGAAGGTAAGTCATCTCAGGGCTGGGGTCTTGGATGGGTAGAGATATCTTCTGGTAGACTGTAGAGGAATGTTCAATGTATCTATAGTACTGTCACATCAAACCTTTCCATAAAACTAGATTTGTAAGAATGGAAGAAGCAGGCATTCTGGGATGACATATGCCTAGGATCATTAATAAATCAGGCAAAAATCTCAAGTGTTCAAAATGAAGCCAGACATCTTGCCTGGGTATCAGTGGGAATTTCCAATTTAGTCCTGGAGATGCCAGATCTAACTCTTGTTTGTCTAAATTCCAATCTCCCAGGGCCTCAGTTTCTCCATAAACGAGAGGCTTGGATTTATTGTCTGAGGCCCCGTCCAATTCTTTTCGATAATGTAAAATGCGTTGGATTTGGAGTTGGAAAATTTGGGTTCAAATCTTGATCTGCCACTGGCCACCTGAGTGACCCTGGCCAAGTAAAAACCTTTCTAGGCTATAATTTTGTCATCTGTAAAATGAACTTAGACTAGATGATCCCTGAGCTCCCTTCTATTTTTCAATCTTCCATCCTCGAAGGCAGGCCCTATGCTTTATTTATCTTTGCATCCAATGTCATTGTTCAGTTCTGTCCTTCTCTTGACCCTATTTAGGGTTTTCTTTGCAAAGATTCTAGAGTGGTTTGCCATTTTCTTCTCCAACCCATTGGACAGATGAGGAAACTGAGGCAAGCAGGGTTAAGAGGGCACACAGCTAGTAAGTGTCTGAGACCAGATTTGGACTCAAGAATCCAGGCTTGGCACTTTACTCACTGTACCAGCTGGCTGCCCTTTGCATCCTATAGAGAGATAGCCTTTAACCGAATCATAGATTTAGAACCAGAGGGGGCCTCAAGGATTATGGAGACCCTTCCCCTCATTTTACAGAGGAAGAAGCTGAAAAGATAAATGATTTGTCCAAGGTCACAGTGGTAATGAGTGATCATCCATATTTGTTGGATTCACTGATCATTGCCATACTCCTATGAGGCAGGGAGGGCAGGCCAATCGTTATTTTCTCATTTTACAGAGGGAAAAACTGAGACATGCGGGGATGCCCAAGGCTGCTGAGCTGTTTAGGATCAGAGGATGCACTAGGCACCGTGATCTCTGTGTTCCAGGTCCATGGCTATGCCCACAACCTGGGCCCCATGTGCCGTCATGGTCCCCAAAGACCAACAACTCCCAAGACTCTGTAAGTTGGCTTCCAGCCTAGGCCTGAGCCCAAGGAGCTTGAGAACACAAGGAAATTTGCTTCAGAGCCCAGGGAAGGGAGGCAAACTTGCTGGCAGGGAAGAGGAATTATTTCATTTTCTACTCCAGACAAGCACGCGGCTGCCTCTGCCTCGGTGATGAATCTTTTTAGTTAAAGATGATACATCACTGGGGGTGAATTATAAGCCTCGAGGTGCTGGAAGACATACAAGTCAATTACTGAGGCTGAGAGACCTTTGTATTCTGGACCCAGTGGAGACGATGGTTTCCTCAAGGTACCGTAAACCAACTGAGGCTTCCCCTCGGGCCCCACTTGGAAGCTTTAACACTCCAGGGTCTATACCCTGGGTGACTATAAAGTAACCACCCTCATCTCCCCAGGCTCCACGTAGAGATCCATCTCAGCTTTCCATAACCCGTAACTTTGTTTCTCCTGCCAGTGAGACCATCTCTCTGCTTTATAGATACGAAAGCCAGGCCTTAGAGAGTGTCTTGTCCAGGGTCTGCCCAGCTCAGATGGGCCCCACGGGCCCCACGATCAGCTCTCCCGAGCCTGCAGAGTAAGCCTACTATTGTGGAAAAGACATTTCTCTTCCCACTCTTTCCCGTTCAAACCCCCCCCACACACACACACACAAGTCTTTGTTCTATACCCTGAAGTGGGGTAGGGAGCACTGACAAAACAAAAAAGAAATTTCCTGTTTTGGGGGGGTTTTGCCGCAGACTCAGTTGAGGTTCCTGCCCCGGCAGAGGCCTCCCAGACTCTAAAAGCAAGCAGAGATCGCAGTTCTACTGCGAATTCTTACTTCAGGCATTAATGAATAAGAAGGAAGGAAGAAAACAAGCAGGAATTAATGCCAGGCACTGCTAAGCACTTTCCAAATATGTGGCGGCTTACAATATTCCACTCAGCCCCTAATAAGAGGACCTATATCTGCACCCCACCCCCCTGTCCATGAAGATACCATTTCCAAAAGTGTTTATTACATGTGGAGCAGGGGAAAATGTACCATACTGGGAGTGAGAAGACCCGGCATCTCATCTCAGCTCTTCCATGAACCAACAGACCCTTTTCTTTCTCCGGGCCTCAGTTTCCCCTTCTTTAAAATGAGAGAGTAGATGGGATGAGGGAAGAGGTGTGGAGAGAAAATAAATGCCTGTCAACTAACTTTTTTTTTTTTTAAAGATAAGGAGGTTAAGCTAGATGACCTTTAAAGCGTCCTGCCAGAAAGGAGAAAGTAACTTATACAATAGCATTGCAAAGAAAAATAACTTTGAAAGACTAGCAAAGCAGTGACTAACCATTGGCTCTGGAGTACTGATGATGATGTGTGCTACCTGGCTCCTGACAGAGAAGGAACAGACTTGAGCTGCAGAATGAGACACAGCTAATGTGGAGACTTGTTTTGCCTGACTATGTATATCTGTCATGAGGATTTTCTTTCGTTCAATCATGTGGGCAGAGGTGGGAGACAAAAAAAAAAAAATCAATGTTTGTTGATTGGTAGAAGAGAAAGCCAAAAAAGTCATTTCATTTAAAAAGTGGGGGGGGGGGAAGGAATATCGTTAGTTTTAACATCCTCTGATTGCAATGATCCTTACCAGGACTAGGAGAGTGAAATCTGCAGCCTCCACACCTGCTAGCTAAAGGTAAGGGGAGATTAATCACTCTCTGCCTCGCTGTGAATGTCCTAAGAACAGCTGTTTGAGAAGCAGGGGGTCTGGGCAGTGGCTCATAAAAATAGAAATGACAAAAAGGTAGCATGGAGTAGTGGACAGGGAGCTGGCCTTTAGCCAGAAAGACCCAGGTTCAAGTCCCGCCTCTGAGATACACAGACTGTGTGAACCTGCGCGGGTCACTCTTAGTACTCTAGACTGCTTTTTAAAAGTTGGAGATAGGTGCCAGTCCTGGGAGTACTGGGAGAGTTCTCATCTGGGAGTTCTCTTTATCACTGAAATTGTAGATCCACCCTCTGTTCTATAGGATTGTTCAGGACAATAGAGAGGACCTGTGTCTGGGAAAAGCTGAACATACATCTGTGTAAATTTAAACAGAAATAAATGTGATCTATGACTTGCATGCTCACACCCTGTTCCTTGGCTGCACATGGTTAATGGGGAAAGAACTAAACTGGGTGGAAGAGACCTTGATGAAAGTGCTGGCTTTGCCACTAACTACTTGGGAAGTAGAGTCAACATGGTAGGATGGAAAGTGTGCTGGGCCAAGGTGCAAACCAATACTGGTTCTTCCCCTATACTATGTGTTACCTTGAGGACGTCATGTCAGCACTCCAGCCACTATCTCCTTTTTAGTAAAAAGAGAGACTTGGACTAGATTTTACTGATGTCCCTTTCAGCCCTACATCTATAATACTCCATATACCCCTATCACCTTCGAGGTCCCTTTCAGTTCTAAGATTCTATGGCATTTAGTATAATTTTCCCCTTAAATCTCAGATTACTGTTGACTTACTCTGCTTGGCCTCAATGGGCAGAGCTAGGACCAGTGGGTGAAATTTGGAGGGAAGCAGACTCGCGGCTGAAGTAAACCATAACTTCCTAATAATTACAGTTATCCCAAAATACAGTTTTGCCCAAAATGACAGTAGCAGTCTCTTTTTCAATAGATATCCTCAAGGAGAGGAAGGTGGCCATTTTTCAGGATGTTATTAAGAATTCCTGTTGAGACATAAGTTAAAATAGTTGGTCTCCAAGGTCCCTTTCAACTAACTTGTCTTGAGAGTATAATCAGGTCAGCTACCTAAGATTCTTCTCCTTCTCTTCCCCTAGGTCATGTTTTCTCATCACCACTGTTTGGCAGTTTTGTCTCATACTACACTACACCAAACACTTTTATTGTTGTTGGATTGATACAGTTATGACCCCATTTGGGCTTTTCTTGGCAGAGGTACTAGTGTGGTTTGCCATTTCCTTCTCCAGCTCATTAGCCAGATGAGAAACTGAGGCAAACAAGGTTAAGTGACTTGCCCTGGGTCACATAGCTAATAAGTGTTTGAGAAAGGATTTGAACTCAGGAAGATGAGTCTTCCTGAATTCCAAACCTGGGACTCTATCCAATGTGCCACTTAGATGCCCCACCAAGTACTTTATACTTTGGCATAACTGGGATTCTTTTTTGTCATGTACTCTTATATTCTAGCCAAAAAGAAACTACTCCATTTCTAAACAGGACCTGTATTTTCCCACCTTGTGCTCAAACTGTTCCCTGTGAGTAACATATTCTTCCTTCCTCTTTTTTTGCATTCCTATCCATCCTTTAAGTCCCCACTCAAACACTGGCTCCAAGAAGCCTGTCTCTATCCCTTACTCCCCCACCAGTAATGACATTTCCCTCTCGACTTTACATATCACTTTATTTTTTCATTTATATGATGAATTTACCATTATGCACTGTAATTATCTATGGTTTTTTTATCTTCTAGCTAGAATGTATGGCCCAAAGGGGAAGTGACTGTTGCTATCTTTGAAACTTGGTCCCTCTTCCTGAGGTCAATACAGTGTCATACATTTGTTATGCCACCATGTGCAGAGCACTCTTCTAGGCACTGAGGAAGATTCAAAATTGAGTTAAGACATGTTCCCTACCCTCATGGATTCGATGGTCTAGTAGTTGGATAAGACATTAATGCAGATAGTTGTAGTGCACAAAATTACAGACTAAGTGCTTTAGATAGTAATAAAACAATGTGTTATTGTGGTACAAGATGGGGAGGTCACTACTTAGGGAAAGAGGTAGAGGTTTGCTGGAACTCCTACTGACTCTTGAGAGCTGATTGTTAAATTTTCAGTGTAAGCATTTACACCTCAGAAATCCAGCAAATGCTACAAATCAATGCTGGTTTTATTGATTTGTTGTCTAGACATAAAATGATGAAGAACATGTTAATATCACAGATTAAACTTTAAAAGTGTGTCCTGTATGTATGCGTATATGCATACTTGAATATATAATATATATTCCTATGTATAAATGAGAGTTGCCTGTTAAACATTCACCAGCACAAGATTGGAAAGGGTGGGGAGAAATCACAGAAGACCATAAGCTCACAGATCCAGAGCTGGAAGGGACCACAGAAGTCATTTTATTATATAAATAAAGGAACTGAGTCCCAAAGAGGTTAATTTCCCAGTCACATAGCTAGTAAGTGACAGAAACAGCATTTGAACCCAAGTTTTCTAGTTCCAAAACCAGTCCTCTTCCCACTGCAGTGATCAGGAGAGACTTTATAAAGGAAATGTCGTTTGAATTGGACTTTAAAGGATGGGGGAGGAATTCAACAAATGAAGATAGAGAATGGAGGACAGGTGGGCACAGAGAACAGTGTGTGCAAAGGCAGGAAGGTCACAGATCGTAGTATCATAGATTTGAAGTCAGAAGAGCTGGGAACATATTCAGGAACCAGAGACTTATCTAGATGCTTTAATAAATATTTAAATTGTAAGATGCATTAATAAATATTTGTTGAATCAAGTTGCTTCCCTTTCCCTTATCCTATGCTATTCTCTTCCCTTCCCTTCTTTTTTCCTTTCCCTTCTGTTATCTTCCCTTATTTTTGTCGTCTTTTCTTCCCGTCCTTTCATTTCTCTTCTTTTCCCTTTCTTTCCCTCCCCTTTCTCTTCCTTTCCTTCTTTCCCTTCCCTTCCTTCTCTTTCCCCCCAACCTTTCCTCTCTCCCTTGTCTTCTTTCTTTCCTCTTTCTTTTTATTATTTTGTATTATTATTCTTTCCTATTTCTTTTTATCTCCCCATCCCCCTACTGCTTCCTCCTTTTTGTTCCTCAGAGTTTCCCAAATCACTTGACAAAGGAAGTATCCAGCAGTGCTCAGGTCAGCGTCTAGCACATTTTGGATAGCCGTGATTGAGACAAATGTATCCCAACCCAAACGATAGTCTGCCTTCTCTCTCTGTCTCTCTCTGTCTGTCTCTGTCTCTGTCTCTCTCTCTCTCTCTTTCTCTCTCTCTCTCTCTGTCTCTCTGCACTCCCCCCCCCCATACTGGTCCCCTCCTCCATTCCCTTCCCTAGCATGCCTCGCCCGAGGCAGTCTGCCGGGAAAGCAGGAGGGACCCCAGGTGACAGGGAAGCTTTGGCCTCAATAGCCTGGAAATGTACAAGACAGAATCCCCCAGGGACCAGGCGAGAAAGTGACGTCAAACCACGGCTTAAAATACAGCCTGGAAAAATCACATGACAGCTGTGAGCCGCCCTTTGGCTGCACAAGAGACTGCAGACCCGAGAGGCAAGCGGGATTAGACAGCCAGGCTTTTTACAGGTTACCTATCTGCAGGTACCTCCTCGGTCGCCTCTCCTCGCTGCCCCGGGCGGTGGCTTGGGATGGGGCTGTCCGGCCTCAAGGACCCTTCCTGCCCAGATTCGCAGACTCAGTCTCCCCCCACCCCTGACCAGCCCCGAGCAGAAGCTCAGCAACCGGCCCTCTTGGACAGCTGCAGGTGCCCGGGCCCCGCCCCCACCTCCCGCCCTGCAGAGCCCACCAGCTGCCTCCCGAGGAATGATGGCTCCTCTGAGAGTATACTGGCAGACGTTAGCAACAGACACGGAGACACGGGAACACGGGAACGAGCTTCCCCTGCAGCAACCGATTGCAAACTGCTGCATTGCCTGCCTGCCTGCCCTGGGCTCAGGACTGCAGGAGCCTCCGTCTCCCTTTCCCTAGGGACACAGCATCCCAACCTGACCAGTAAAGAAACTTGGAGGGGCTATAGAGAGTGGAGACGTCAGCACTCAGTGCTTGAGACCTTTCTTGACATTCTCAAATCTGTGCTATATCAGGTATAACGTAAGACTAATCCAAACTCGGATCTCATTTTCATCCTAAACAATAGATGTCCGTCCCCATTTTACAGATGAGGAAACTAACGCCCAGAGATTTAGGTGACTCTCTCCGGGTGGGCCAGCAAAGCAGACACAGCCAGGGAGAGGGTGTCAGTCAATAAACATTTTTAAGTGCTACTATTAAGTGCCTACTATAGGCACTATTCTAAGTTTGGGGGATAAAAAAAAAAAGGTTAAAAAAATTCACTCTATTTTCTTTAGGAAATCACAGTCCAATGGTGGAAGACAGCATGCAAACAACCTTCAAACAAGATAGATTGCAGGTAATCTCAGAGGGAAGGTACCAGTATTTAAGGGGACCAGAAAGGCTAGAGAAGGTGGGATTTTTGCTGGGGCTTAAAGAAAGCCAGAGACGACAGGAAGCTGAGATGAGAAGAGAGAGAGAGAGGAACTGTCAGAAAATGAAGAGAGTTGGAAAATGGAATAACTTGGGAGGAGAACAGCAAGGTTAGGGTAACAATATTGGAGACGACAAAGTATAATAAGATTGGAAAGGGAGAAGCAGTCTGGATTAGGAAGGACTTTAAAAACCAAACAGAGGATTTTACATTTGCTCCTAGAGATAATGGGGAGCCAGTGGAATCACTCAGATGGGGTCACATAGGTATCAGAGATAGGACTTAAGTTCAGGTCTTCCTGATTCCAAAGCCTGTTTTCTGCTCTCTATCCCTCTCTCTCTCTCTCCCTCCCTCCCTCCCTCCTCTCCACTTTATATTCATGATCTTATTTGAACCTCACAACAACCCTGGGAAGATTTCAGTCCTTTCAACTCATCGTGACCCCATTTGGGTTCGGTTTCTTTTTGGGGGGTTTTGCAAAGATACTGGAGTGGTTTGCCATTTCCTTTTCCAGATCTTTCAACAGATAAGGAAACTGAGGCAAATTGGATGAAGTGACTTGTCCAGGGCCACACAGCTAGTAAGTGTCTCAGGTTTGAACTCAGGAAGAGGAGGCTTCCTGACTCCAGACCCCACTCTATCCACTCCACCATCCAGCAGATATTACAGTAACTCCCATTTTACAGATGATTAAAACTGAGGCTCAGGGTTGTGAATGAATTTGAGATATATATATATATACATATATATACATATATATGTATGTATGTATGTATATATGTGTTTACTGTGTGTGAATATATAGAGATAGAGATATAGACATAAATATAGATATGTGCTGTATATATTACACCTTTGGAGATGAAATTTCAAGTCAGTTCTGCCTTGTGGACATAAATATTCTTTGAGGTCTCCAAGGTTGGAGGTTTTTATCCAAGCTCGTGTTCCACAGAACCCCAACAAGATGCGTGGCGCTGTGTTTCCAGAGAAGCTCTCTGGTTTCAACTGTACCTGGATCTTAAACCAGGAGTGTTCATAGTCCTGGACCATAGACCATAGTCCATAGACCGTCTGGATCCACAGTCCTAATTACCAACCACAAAAGGAGCCTCCTGTATGATCTGTAGGGTAGAATATAATTTACTGTTTGAATCCAGCAATGAGAAGTCTGGAAGAGCTGCCAGGGATAGATGCACGTGGAAGAGATACATGAGGAAGAAAATTCACATGGCCAGGACATCCTTGCTTCAGAACTAGGGTATATTTGATCTATACACATTTCACCCCTGCAGGGTGACTGGGAAGCAAACACTACTTTTCTAAATAACCTAATTAAGGTCAGTTCCCTTCTTTGTCCACAAAACTAAATCAAAAGAATAACAATTTGTATTTACTATAACACTTTACAGTTTCCACAAAAAGGGTTTTTACATGTACCATCTGGCCTGGGCTCTGGGGTTGGAATCAGGAAGACCTGAGTTCAAATCCAGATTCAGAAACCTCCTCGATGTGTGACTTTGGGCAAGTCACTTACTCTCTATTTGTCGCTGGAAAAGGAAATAGCAAATTGCTCCAGTATCTTTGCCAAAAAAAAACCCCATGGATTAAAGACTGAACAACAATAACAAAAGCATAAAACAGCATTAAGGCTTTTGGAACACCTTGTATAATTGCCTCGACGGTGTAAACAGCAGCAACCCAAATGTGCTGACCTCCAATAAACCTTCAATCAAAGATCTCCTTTCCATGCTGGATTTCATGAGTACCAGGGCAGCAGCTTTCAGCCATCCATCCCTCTCTCAGGTCTTATGACCAGCTCACCTCTTTCTTCCAATGATACATTTCCTGGCTGCTACTGTTTTATGGCACTTCTCGCTGGCAAGTCAGTGTTGGCACCATGCTATAGCCTACTTATGCCCATCAAGTGTCTTTCTGTGGCCCTTCTAGCCCTGAGCAATGTCGATTCTCTACAGAAGGTAGTGACCCAGTGATTCACAGCTGTACAGCTGAGGATTACTGTAATCACTATTCTCACAAATAAGGTGACTTTACAGGGTTATTAAAGGGGAAAGTAAAATAAATAAAAAACGTGCAGAGGCTTGGAAATATCCAATTATGAAGACATTCTCACCTTTAGCTGGCCCTGCCTAACCCTGTCAGCAGAATTATATTTTCTTTCTTGATCCATCTCTGTCTGGGGTCAGCTACCTGGCATAGCCCTCTAGACAAAGATAAAATGAGTTCTTCACTCACCTTCACTGAGATGAAAATCAGCTCTACAGATCAAACTTTTATCAAGCACTTACCCATGCAGAAAACTCTTCTAAGGGCTGAGGGAAATACTAAGGCCAGCTAAGACAAGTTACCTGCCCTCGTGGAGTTTACAGTCTAGAAAGAAGATTAAGAGGCAGTTGGGTGGCACAGTGGAGAGAGTTCTGGGCCTGGAGTCAGGAAAACCTAAGTTCAAATCCAGCCTCAGCCACTTACTAGTTGTGTGACCCTGGGCAAGTCACTTAAATCTCTTTGCCTCAGTTTCCTCATCTGTAAAATGATCTGGAAAAGGAAATAGCAAACTACTCTAGTATCTTTGCCAAGAAAACCCCAAATGGGGTCACAAAGAGTCAGATATAACTGAAAGGACTGAACAACAATAACACATATATACATACACACATATATACAGTACGTACACATACACACACACATATATAGCTATAACATGATAATAAATAAGTATATTAGAGAATTGCAAAACAAAATGTGATGTGAAGGGTGTGTATGTAGGGAGTGGAGATGAAGGAGGAGGAGGTAATATTTGGGTTGAGCTTTAATAGGAGTCCTACAGACAAAGACTAAAGAAGGGGAATGAAGGCATTCCTGCCAAAAGGGGAAATATGAACAAAGGCACCAAGTTGGGAAAGGACAGTGTGTGTCTGATAAGGAGAGTATCCCAGTTTGACCGGCATAGAGTGCATGGGAGAAGTAATCAGAGATAGCTTCAATTGGTAGGGAAGCAACAAATTGTAGAGAGCCTCGAATGCCAGGAAGAGGAGCTGACTCTCTACTTGGTAAGTGATAAAGATCCACTAACGATGTTATGAGCCTAGAAATGATGACCATTTCTATAAATAAGAAAAATTATTCTGGCAGTGGTAGGAAGTGTGCGTTAGAGATGGGCTGGAGGGAAGCAGGAAGGACAAGCGCAGGAGCCCATACTGGTGGTAATGAAGGTTTGTGCTAGGAGAAAGGAGGGAGAGAAGGGAACAAAAGGGAGAGAGGCCACCAGGGTGGGAGCTGACAGGGCTTGGTAACTGACTAAATATGGAGAAAGAAGATTCAAAGATAACCCCAACATGATAAACAGGGGAGCCAGGGTAGATAGTGATGCCATAGACAGAAATACTGAAGCCAGAAGGAGGATCGGGCTTAGGGGAAAACATAATGAGCTCAACTGTATACATAGATACACACACACACACACATATATTTGAGATGCCCTTGAAGCATGAAGTTGCAGGCATTCTATGAACGATTGAAGATGTGGGTCTGGAGGTCAGGAGAAGCCAGCGCTGGAGATAAGGATTTGCAGAAGTAGTTGTTGAAGTCACAAGACTTAAAGAGGCGGCCAAGAGAGCAAGAGTAGAGAATGTCTAGAGAAGGAAGAAGAGGGCCAAGAATAGACCCTTGGAAAACATGTCCTTTGGAGAGTCAGGAATAGGAAGGATGAGGAGCCAGTGAAGAAGACAGAAGAAATGTCTAGAGAGGAGAAAAAAACAATGCTCTTTCTGAAAGAGAAGAAATAACCCAAAAGAGAATGATGAACAGTGTCAAGAGTGGATGGAGGAGGAGGAGGAGTTTTAAAAGGCTGGTAGATTTGGGAACTAGGAGGTCAGTGGTGACATCTGAGAAGGTAGCTTAAAATAAGTGATGGGAGTTGGAGTTAAGGAGAGAGTGGGTGGTGAGGAAGTGGAGGTATTGGGTATAAATAACTTTTTCAAGAAATTTGGCAGTCAGTAAGAGGAAGAAGACAGGACAATAGTTGGATAAGGAAGGAGGGTCAAAAAAGGCTTTCAGGGGAGAAGGTTGGGGAAGCTTGAACATTTTGAGGGGGAAAAGTCAATGGCAAATGGTAGCAAAGATCCATGTGAGGTTATCTACCACGAATTGTGAGGCAACATGATATTGTGGCAAGAACGTTTGATTTGGAATCAGGAAGAGCTCAAATTTGAATACAGGTATTTCCTGGCTCTAACCCAGGGCAAGTCACTTAACTTCTCTGGGCCTCAGTTTACTCATCTGAGAAATTAAAGAGTTTGGACTCAATGATGTCTAAAGTCCCTCCTAGCTCTAAATGTATAAATTTGTACTGGACAAAATCATGATTTTCTCCAGCAGAGCTCAGCAGTCTTGCTGCTAGAGTAAGGGAACTGGATTTTGAGGGGTTACCCAAGAATAAGCATTAGCAATTGGGGAATGAAAGATGAAAGGAGCAAGGTTTCTAGGGCCTTGATAGGCCAAAATGATAGGCCTAAGAGTCAAATACAGGTAAGGAGACAAGTAAAGCCAGAGTAACAGAGAAAGATGGAATAAAGAATGTTTCAAAGGACCCAAGGTCATGATGAAGGCAAAGAGTAAGCTATTAGTGCAAGAGCAGTATATAGCTAGGAGTTTGTGATCAGAGAATGGAATTTCAGAGCTCTAGATCTTGGATATGGTGTCACTCCAGGACATGACAAGGTCTAAGATGTGTAGAGCCATAATTGGAAGTCTTTTACCTGGAACAGAAGAAAAGTGTCCAGCCATGGACATAGTTGCTCCTGAAGTGGGAAAAATCCATTACCCTGAAATCCTGTGACTTAATGAGGATTGAAAGGGAAGGCAGGGCAGGGAGACATGGGGATAGGATATTGAGTTGGGGTGTCAATGAAGATTTGAGAAGGATCATGAAGTGTGTAGATGTTGGGCTCTGAACCACAGAGGGAAACATGCAGCCTCCTTCAATAAGCGTGTCCTTCCCATCTCATTTCAACACTTGGGGCAAAATTCTGGCTGCCCTGCCTTAGTTATGGTGTGTGGTTGAAGCAGGATTGGAGGAATTGGATGGAATAGGCCAGAGTGCTGGAAGAAACTGGTAGAAGGCTATGCCTCTAACTATATTCTCAGTCCAGCCTGGGCTTTATCCCTGTGATTATAAATGACTGTGATTTTAAATCCAGCTCTTAACTCTCTTTTGTCAGTGGCTCTTGGATGTTAGAGACCTAAGCTTTTGTGTTGTTGGGTTTTTTTAAAATAATTTCAAAGCTTCTCCTGCCTCCTATCAATTTCATGCTTCCAGAATAATGCTTCACACTCAGTTCTTGAGGTAAAATGGAAAAACTTTCTGAACTTGGGCTCAGAGGTCCTGAGTTCAAAGTCTGACTCTGCTCACTACCCCACTACTCTTTGTGACATTGGGCAAGTCATTTCCCCTCAGGCCTCAGTTTCCTTTTCTGTAAAAGGAAGGAGATGACCTGTGAGGTCCCTTCTAATTCTAAATCTATAATTCTGTGATCTCTTCTTTCAAACTTTAATTCTGTGATCCTAAGGCAGATGCCCTCTGGGTCCAATAAAAATTTCTCTCCTGACCCAGCTCCACCCATTTCCCTTTGTTGACTAGTTGACCAGTCATTCATCCCAAGGAGGTGTCCCCACCCAAGGCCTATCTTACCATTTTGACAGCAACGCACATACTTTGCACATAGAGTAATAACATGGAGAGTTTCCAGCCACAAAAACAAGTGAGCTCCTCACAATGTGGATCCAGGTTTCAGCTGCTAGTACTGCTTCCTTCCTTCCTGCTGGGAGCATTTCCTCCAAGATGATTCCTAGGGGATGGTGATGTCAGGGGAGGGAAGGGCAGATAAAGGATGCTCAAGGCAGAGAGCCCCAGGGCTCAGATGGAAATTTATCTCTCACTTGGATCCAGGTCTTCCCTGGCTGTAGCTTCTCTATTGTCTTTTCCACTCTGGTTATGGGTTTCTTTTAACAAGACCCAGAGGGAGGTTCTCCAGAGACTGCAATGGGGGAAGGGTGGAGGGGACAGTTCTTGCTGGTGTCAATTGTTGATCTCTACTATTCCCGCAGGTTGGCAGATCATTCTTCCCTCAGGAAGAGCAGAGAGAAAGAGGGAAGGGGAGGGGGAGGAGAAGGGAAGACAAAGGAAGCAGAGGAGAGAAGAGAAGAGACAAAGGAAGGAAGAGGCTACTGAAGGGAAGGAAAGAGCAGTAAAGGGAAAGAAGGGAAGAAAGGGGGAGAGAAGACACAAAGAAAGAGAGAGAAGAGGGGAGGGCAGATAAAGGATGCTCAAGGCAGAGAGCCCCAGGGCTCAGATGGAAATTTATCTCTCACTTGGAACCAGGTCTTCCCTGGCTGTAGCTTCTCTATTGTCTTTTCCACTCTGGTTATGGGTTTCTTTTAACAAGACCCAGAGGGAGGTTCTCTAGAGACTGCAATGGGGGAAGGGTGGAGGGGACAGTTCTTGCTGGTGTCAATTGTTGATCTCTACTATTCCCGCAGGTTGGCAGATCATTCTTCCCTCAGGAAGAGCAGAGAGAAAGAGGGAAGGGGAGGGGGAGGAGAAGGGAAGACAAAGGAAGCAGAGGAGAGAAGAGAAGAGACAAAGGAAGGAAGAGGCTATTGAAGGGAAGGAAAGAGCAGTAAAGGGAAGAAAGGGGGAGAGAAGACACAAAGAAAGAGAGAGAGGAGGGGAAGGAGAGAGCAGTGAAAGGAAAAACAGAGACAAAGAGGAAAGGGGGAGAGGAAAGAAGATGGGAGGAGAAAGAAGAGAGAGGATCCTTCCAGGATCAATGTAAGTCTTCCCACACCAAAGTATCAAACCAGATTGTGAAGGGGCATTTGGAGAAGAGCACTCCCCATAACTATATTCTCCATGGCCCTCAGCTTGCTGCTGAGCAATAAATCATGCTCTAAGAAGGAGTAGAGAGGATTAAGGTCCTCTACCCAGCTAGCTTTTCTCCCCTTTTCTGCCTTTCCCTTTCCCTCCCCTCCCCCCTCCTGTCTATTGGTTCTCTGCCTTTTTTTTTTTGGCACTGACATTAAATCTAGAATATTGTCAGCTGTATCCTCATCCTCTAAAGTTCCTTCTAGCTACAAATCTGTTAGGCGATGCTCTGTCGAAAGGAAGGAGAACTTTGAAATCTTTAGGTTGTGGTGAGGAATCATTCGACACAGTACAAAGATTTTGAGGCAGAAGTTGGACTCAAGCATCTCTGGGACCCCTGAACTGTACTGCATGACTTTGGACAAGGTTCTGATGCTTTCCAAGGCTCCATTTCTGTCCAAAGGAGAGAAGAATGTTCCCAGTGCCTCCTTCCCAGGGCCGTTACAAGAATCAAATGAAATAATAATCGTAACAGCTCCTTACATCCAAGGAATTCTAGAATCTTTGAGAACTAAAAGGGGCTTTCTAGACCATCTAGCTCAATTCCTTCATTCTAGAGATGAGGAAAGTCAGGGAGGTGAAGAGATTTGCGTCGTTCTATCCCATTTGTAGTGTCAGAAATGGGCTTTATTCTTCTTTTAAATAATATTTCATTTTTCCCAATTACATATTAAAAACAAACTTTCACATTTTTTAAAGTTTTGAGTTTCAAATTCTATCCCTTCCTCCCCTCCCCTCCCTTACAGAGCTGAGATTTACACTGAGGTTTTTAAGGGAGAAGGGAATGATCATATGGCACTTATTATGCATCAGGCACTTTATAAATATTATCTTGTTCAATCATCACAACAACCCCAAAGTAGGTGCAGTTATTATTCCCATTGTACAGCGGAGGAAACTGACGCAGACACAAGTTAAGTGACTTGCCCAGGATCACACAGTGTCTGAAAGCAGTTTCGAACATGGGTCTTCCTGAGTCCAAGACCAGTGCTCTATCTACTGTGGCACCTACCTGCCTCACCATGCTTTTAAGAATAACAGCAAAGAGTACTTTTCTAGAGCACTTTCACTTTGGCCAAAGTGCTTTCCTAACAACATCCCTGTGAGGCAGGTGTGTAATTATCCCCATTTTGCAAAGAAACTGAGGCTCATACATTACTTACAGGCAGTTCTGCTGTGGGAGCCCAGTTCTGCTGACTCTTCAGGACTGCTTGCATTGGTCATACTTTGTAACTATAAAGTCATTGTTGTCCTTTGTTTTTGAAGAGGACCAATGACATCATAAGTGATATCTGGACTCATGAGTAAACTGGATTTAAGTGAGGCAGAAAGACTTCAACCTGTGGGTTGTGACCCCTTTGGGGGTCGAACCACTCTTTCACAGGGGTCACAGGTTGCCTAAGACCATCGGAAAACACATATTTCCAATGGTCTTAGGAACTGAGACACCACTCCTCTGTCTCCAGGTGCATCCGACCACATGCAGATACACCCATATATGAGTATTAAAAGGTTGCAGCATTAAGAAGGTTGAGAACCACTGCTCCACAGCACCTGCTTTAGCCACGTTCATGGCCACTGGAACATATTGTTCTCATTCACCCATTCTGCCTGGAGAAAGTCCTAGAAAGTACTCGCGTGCTTGGGGTAGACATCCCTCTAACTCACTCATGGATGGGTTTGAGTCCTGCTGGTTACTCTCAACCTGAGTTAGCCCATCCAGAGAGATGGTTTTCCCAGGGTGTGGCCTCTTCACAGCTACAGCTACAATGCTACACTTCTTGGAGCTGCAGGTGAGAGCTGGGTGAAAGGAGGACCCCAAAGGTGGATGAGCAGTCCTGAAGAGGGCTCAGCAAGCCCTCATACCAGAACTTCTAGTCTTCCTGAACACCCCATATATTCCAACTGTAAACTATAACTGTGAAGTACCATATAAGTGTCAATTATTATTATAGTTTTGTTCTTCCAACCACCATGCCTATTCCAAAGTAGAACTTAATAAATGCTTATTGAATTGAATAATATTTAAGAAATTAAATACATTCCCCTCAAATTTGTTCATTGATGCTTGAAATCCAGAATAGTCTTTCATTGCCTTAGAGAAACATAAAAATAAATGGATGCCCTTGGGGAAAGTAAGAGAGCATCTTAAGTTCACGGCAAAGTGTAAATAATGTTAATATCCTTTGGGGTTGAGAGGTTTGGCTAGTGGGGATGAAGAGGACATTGGAAAGGAAGAAGACAGCAGAGAAATAGAACTTACATAAGCAAAGATAGACTTCAGCTCCTTCACAGTTATGCTAAGGAAGAACTCCAGATGACTGTGGAAGAAGATATTGTGTGGTATGATGGAAAGGACATACGCTCTAGAATCCAAGGAACTGAGTTCAAATTTTGTCTCTGATGATCACTGCCCATGTGATATCGAGCAAGACATTGGATCCCTCTGAGCCTCAGTTCTCATATGTAAAATAAGAGACTGGTTTTCTGAGGTCCCTTCCAGTTCAGGGATGATATAAGGGAGGATTGTCTTGGTAAGCAACAAGGGAAGACAGTGGGAGCCCTAGACTACGATCCAAGAAACAAGGGAAAAGACAAGGGAAACCTCAGCGGTTCCTTATGGGAACTCTTTTTTCAAAGATGTACCTTGGATAGAGCACTACTTCTGTAGTCAGGAGGACCTGAGCTCAAATCCGACCTCAGACACTTACTAGCTGTGTGACCCTGGGCAAGTCACTTACCACCACCACCCCCATTGCTTCCAAAAAATAAAATAAAAGTTTCACCTGATTTCAACTCTTCCTGAACCAGCCAAAAGTCTCTGCAGACTATATAGAATATAGAACAGGAAGGAGTTTTAAGAAAAGTGGAAAGATCAGTAGCTGTGGGTTCAAATCCTGCTTCTGAAATTTAGTGTAACCTCAAATAAGTCATGGGACCTGCTAAGCTTTCTGTGTAAGAGGAAGGGGTGGGACAGGCCAGCCTCCTTCTGATCCTTTCCAGCCTTTCATCTATGATCCTATGATATGGTCCCATGCCCTCCTACATTTCAGAGAGGAAATTACTTGGCCATGACCTTGGATGGACTAGAGTCCAGTCCTCTCTGAGCAGGCATGAGTCTCCCGCTTGCCAGTCTGCCTCTTGGCCCTCAGTTCACAGCCCACATCCCCTGGCACTCATTTCGGCTGCTGCTCAGTCGGCGTATTCTTCAGCAGCTTCATGTGTCTGGCTCATGTCTGGCTTCTGTCTCCCATCCCCCCAACCAGATGGAAGTAAAGTGCCTTCTGTTTCCTTTGTAACCCTCCTAGCCTGGTTCACAGGGCACTTTAAAACCAGAATGGGAATTCACTAAATGTCACTGTGAGAGCTCTCATATTGATGAGAAGCTCACAAAGACACCTTCCTCTAAACCGCCCTGGGAGTTGGAGGTTCAATGCATTCTTATCCCCTTCTGCATTAAGAAACTGGAGCTCATAGGACCACAGGATGTAGAACCAGAATGGACCTGAGAAGTCATCTCATCCAACCTGCTTGTTTTACAGAGGAAGAAACTGAGGCTCAGGGAGGGGAAGTGATTGAAGAAGACACAGCTGGTTAGAGCAGAGCTGTCATTCAAACGCACTTCTTTCCATGATGATACTCTGCTGTCTCCAGCTAGGTGGTACCATAGTGCATTGAGCACCAACTCTACTGTCAGGAAGACTCATCTTCCCAAGTTCAAGTCTGACCTCAGACTCTTATTAGCTGTGTGACCCAGAGTAAGTCTAGTCAACCTGCTTGCCTCAGTTTACTCAACCATCAAATGAGTTGGAAAAGGAAACAGCAAACTGCTCCAGTGTCTTTGTCAAGAAAACCAAGACCTCCCAGCTGCTTTACAAGCATTTGCAAAGTGAAGTTGAAGGTGAAAGTCTGGAGTTTAGAAGAGAAGTCAGGACTAGAGATATGGATTTGGAGGTTGTTCACTGAGGCAGGGGTAGAAGCAAGAGGAGTGAATGACTATGTACTCAAACAGTTTACTAAATCTTGGCATTTCTATCCCATGACATCTCTTGAACCTGTTCCCCTTCTCCCAGTTCACGCAGTGTAGTTCTGGCCTTCATTGCTTCTCCCCTGCATTTTTGCAACAACTTTCTAATTGGTCTCATTGCCTTGGAGCCCTCCTTTCTTCAGCCCATCTTCCTGCTGGCTTCCAAACTGATGCTCAGGTCAGTATAGCTCTGACCCTGTCCATATCCCAGGACTCAACAAACCCTAGCCACTAGCAGTTCCCTATGGCCTCCAGGATCAACTATCAATCCCTCTGCTTGCAATCTGATCCCAATCTACCTTTCAAGTCTTATTACACACTGCTACTCTTCACACACACACACACACACACACACACGCACATGTCTGGTCAAGCTGTCCTCCCTCTTGTTTCACATACTCTGTCTCCTATCTCCAGGCCTCTACAAAAGCTGGAGTGCTTGGAATAGACTTCCTTCTCTCTTCTGCTCCCTTAGAATTTCTTCAAGGCTCAGCTCAAGCATAACATTTGATGTGAATCTGTTTTTCATCTGTCCATCTGCCTCCCCTCTCAAAAGTATCTTATATCTACTTTGCATATACTTACATACATAGTTCACCCTTTCTCCCCTAATTAGATTGTAAGCCTCTGGAGGACTGGGACTCTTTTACTTCTGCTAAGTACTTAGCCACGTACATAGTATGCCCTTAGGAGATTTTTTTTTCTTTTTGGAGGGGGGAGGGCAGGGAAATTGAGGTTAAGTGACTTGGCCAAGGTCACACAGCTAATAAGTGTTAAATGTCTGAAGCTGGATCTGAACTCAGGTCCTCCTGACTCCAGGGCTGGTGCTCTATTCACTGTACCACCTCGCCATCCCAGGAAATGTTTGTTGGTGTGTGTGTGTGTGTGTGTGTGTGTGTGTAGATTGAGTGTCCAGAGAGAAGGGAAGAGAGCCAAGGACAGGGCCTTGGGGGAAAACACTAACATTAAAAGGTCAGAAAGATCACAGAGAGGTTAATAACACCAGGAGTTAATAACACAGGGAATGAATCCAAAATTGGTTTCTGAGCCCTGAGATAGAAAAAAAGTACACTTCCCATCCTCTGTGGAAAATAGGGGGAGGTCTTGGACCCAGATGGCCAGCAGAAGTTTGCCAAAAAAGGAAAAAGTAACAGTTGGAAAAGAACTCACTTTGATGAAGATGAACATTCTTTTACGTCAAATTTGGACAAGTTCTGGAGGATCAGTGAAAGGAACCTGGGATTTGGAGTCAGAGCATCTGGGTCCGAATGCCAGCTGCCATTTATTCCTTGTGAGGCAGTGGGCAAACCACTTAATACTTCATTTCTTACCTGGGTGCTTTTGCATTGGTCTGGCCATCCTCCAGGTACTCAGTCCTCACCTCTGCCTCATAGAATCCCTCTGTGCCTTAAAGAGGCATCTCAAGTCCTGCCTTTAACATAAGCCTTTCCTTCAATCCTGCCAAATGCTGTTGCTCTCCTTCCCTCACTACCTTGGACTTAACTGCTTTGTATTTGTTCTTTTAATGTTTATTTCATGCGTCAGTGAATAGAACACCAGGCCTAGAGTCAGGAAGACTCATCTTCATGAATTCAAATCTGACCTGAGATACTTACTAGCTGTGTGACCCTGGGCAAGTCATTTAACCATGTTTACCTCAGTTTCCTTATCTGTAAAATGAGCTGGAGAGGGAAATGGCAAAGCACTCCAGTATCCTTTTGAAGAAAATCCCAAGGTGGGGGCAGGAGCAGGGAAGGAGAGGTCACAAAGAGTCAGACATGACTGAGAAACACCTGAAATGAGATGATGAATGAATGATGTGTGTATGTCTGTCTAGCTAGACATGTCTCTCTCATTAGAAGGTAAAGCTCCTTGAGGGCAGGAGTTATTTCATTCTTTGTATTTGATTGATTGATGTTCTGCTGGGGGAAGGGGCAGCATGTACACACAGGTAGAAAACAAATACCAGTGGGAATCAGGAGAGGACTCTTGTAGGAAAGGTCCCTTGGGCTGAGCCTTGAACGGGATTAGGGGTTCTTCAAAGAAGCTTAGGTGAAGGAGGAAGTACATTCCAAGGAGGGGAGATGGCTAGTTCACAGGTATTGTGATGGAAGACGATTTGTTCATCTGTAAAATGGGGTGACTGAATGAAATAGCCATAAGCTCCCTGTTCTAAATCTATGATCCTCTGAATCAGAGAGACCAAGTATTACCTTCCTGCTGATTGGGCTGCACACCTATAAACAGGGTGTCAGTCAGAGTCGATCCCTGCCATTGTTCCTGATCCTCCCCCATCTCTCTCTCACCCCTGCCCCACTTGGGAACCAGAGAACATCCCTGCCCTGCTCTGTCTCCATTTCTCCATTTTTTCCCCAAAGGTGAAGGTTTGGGAAGGCCATCTGGTGATTGAAGAAAAGAAAATCCCCTCCTCATGTACCTGGCTAACTCCGGAGCCCAGAGGATCTTCTTTGCTTGCCTAGACCAAGGCAGCTTTGCAGCAAGAGTATCCCTGCTGTCAGGCCCCTTTGGTGAGAAGGAAGGAAGGAGGGAATAAAAGAGGAAAAGGGCATAGGTTGGAGGTCTTGCTGGGAAGGATCCCCCTGGCTTAATTGTTCTCAACCTCTCCTTCCCTGATTGAAAGCAGCTTTGTTCCTGGGTCCTGAGGTCTATAAACCAATCTCCTTGTCCAGGGTAACTTGTGACTTCTCAAAGGGAATGAAGATCAAGGAGGGGCTGAGGAGCTGCTGCTGAGGAGAAGAGGGGACACATTAACTTGGGGGGGGGGGTTTGCAAAGACAAAGTGATCCAAAGCTAATGCTGTTCAGAATATCAAAACAGGCCTTCCCCTCCCCCAACTGCCATTAACCATGACTGGTTTACAACCAAGTTTGAATGGTGGTTAGCTAGAGATTGATTACTTTCTTGGGGTGGGGGGGCAGAGTAGTGCTGCAAAGGGCAGGGAAGAAACCACTTAAATCAGAGTGGTGGGAGAAGCTGCCAGGGGAGGGAGGATGGGAGGCATTCTGGGGGCTCTGGTCTTCCTTGGGCCCTCCTCAGTTATACTTTGAGGCCTTTCAGAAAGGGTGGGGTGGGAGAGACAGGGAAGGACACTAGGAGGCTGCAGAGAGCTGGGCAGGTGGGGTGGGAGGACATGCAGCTAAAACAGAGCAGCCAGACTCTGCAGTGCAGCAGGGAGGAGGGAGGGAGCGGCCAGCTTGTTTCTTCCTCCCAGGTACGGATGACTGATCAGTGAATGTGTTCATGCATGCATGTCTGTCTAGGGAGGGGAGGGAGCATGGCTCCCCTTGGACAGAGGGTGTCTTCAAAGGGAGCCTGTGTCCCTATGGGCATGTGCTGTATCTGCCTCCGTATTGGGCATATTTGTGTGCCAAAGATAAAGGAGGTGGAGAGACTGAGACGGGGAGCATACAGCCATACAACACAGTAGAATGAACATAGGATTTGGAGACAGAGATCCTGGGTTTGAGTCCTGGCTCTGCCATTTGCTACCTGGATAACCTGTAGGAGATACCCTATCTTGGTCCCAGTTTCCTTATTTGTAAAAATGAAGGAGTTAAATGCTATCTAGGCTCTCTCGTGGTACTTTACCCCAAGAAGGAAGAAGAGATGTAGGGAAGCTTCGTCTGCACAGTGATAACAGTTATGTCAGCAAAAGTTCATCTTATCCGGGTATTTGCCAATGGAACAGCAAAATAGTCAGATTTTGTAGCTTTCCCTGGTGCCTGGAGATTCAGTCACTAGGAGGAGGAAGAGGGTAAGACAGGACAAGAGGAGAGGAGAGGAGAAAGAGGAAAGGAAAGGGGAGGGGAGGGGAGAGAAAGAGAGGAGAGGGAAAGAGGGGAGGGGAGGGGAGAAGAAGAGGGGAGGGGAAGAGAAGAGGGGAGGGGAGGGGAAGCAAAGATAACAAAAAAGGAGGAGGAAAGGTGACCTAGAGTGAGGAGAGGAAGGAGGGAAGAAGACAAGGAATGTGAGGAGCAGGGAGAGAGCAGGCTTGTCTGGGAGCACCATCTGCTGCGGGCTCTTGGATCTCATTTCTGTCTCCATATTCTCACTTCATCCCAACACCCAGAGTGCCTGCTTGCTGACAGCTGGCCCTGCAGTCCCAGCTCCCCAGGAGATGCCTCGATCCCCACTCAGAAGTGGGGTAAAGGAGCAGCAGGAGCCTAGCCTGAGTCATCTCTCTACATTTCTCTATATCATGCAGAGTGGTTTCCACTCTACCCCCAAAGCTACCTGATCAGCTACCTGAAGCCCTTTGCCATTAAAGAGAACTGTTGTGGGCACTAGGACATGGCCACGTCCCAGAATCTCAGGGACTGTACTGAACACAAAGTGGACTCTGGACTTCAAGGCCTTAGAGTCTGAGACCAAATGGAATTGGAGACATGACTAATTTCTTGATTCAAGAAATAGACATTGCTCTCATGTAAATGAAACTTGTCAAATTATAGTGTAACAGGGGTGATGGGACTGAGGATATCCCCCCATTCCTTCTAGTGGACCACAGACTCTGGCCCCTTGCTAGCAGCCTCAGGTTGGTTCTGATATTTACCTGTGCCTGGAGGCTGTCGAAGATGAATGAAAAAGCTGCCCACTCTGTAAGCTATAAGGAAATAGAAGAGACGTTTCTGGCCTCTTTCAAGGGCTGAGATCTCTTTGTTGGCTCAGAGCCAATGCCAGCTCTTCCTAGAACTTCCAGCAAAGCAGGAGGGGGGGGGGGTGATTTCTGCCCCTCCCCCCAAACTACATGCCCACGGCAATGAGAATATGAACTCACCTTGGCAATTCTGAATCTGGGCCTCAAGGCTTTTTCTTTTATATTTTTACTTTTTCAATTAATAAGCATTTATTTTCTCTTTTTCTTACTTCCTCTCCACCAATGAAAGAAAAATGAAAACTTGTGACAAGTACCCAGGGCCAAACAAAGTGCATTCTGACATTGGGCACATCCAGGGGACCAAAGGCATCTTCTGCTCTGGGTTACTTAGCGAGTCCAGGCCACCACCTCATGTTGAGAAGCTGGGACTTCCTTTGGTGGAGTGCTGGTTGTAGGAGATGACCACCATTAGGAGTGTGCTTCATCTGAAAGCACTAATGATACCAGCCTGACTTGCCAGGGCACCCAGACCTGTAAGCTGCACAAACAGCCGCCAGTGGGGAAAGTGAAACATCTTTTTTTCAGAAGTTTCTACAAAGTTTCAAAATAAATGGGACGGGTTGCTGTTTCATGCTGCATGTGTTGTCTGTGTATGGCACCAAGCTTACCCAAGCAGGTAGTATAGTCCATAGGCATGAGCTCTGACATTGTACCTGTCCTCCTTAGCTTCCTTCTAAACTCCCTTACTCCAATTTGACTGCTGGGAGGTTTTCCTGGGGTGGAGAGCTGGTCATAGTTACTTAATAATTATTTGATCTCAGTGTTCTAGGTGTTAACCTTGTATGTGGGGGATGCACTTTTACTATTTATCTTTAATCCTGAGCCCCTCCCAGTGTGCCTAGTATTTATACAAAATCAGTCACTGTGATGTCATTGACTCTTAAACATAAAACATTTACTTAACAATAAGACGAAAATTGAAATAATCAAAACATTTACTTAGTAGAAGACAAGAGTAAGAATAATAGTAACACTTGCTCAATACACAATAAACATCGTAATCCATCTATAAACCTGGCCCATACCCTCTCTCCCTCTAGTACATACATCATCAGTGGGGAAAAGTGGGCACATACAGAAAGCTAGCAACGAGTAGGGAAACTCATATGTCCGGGGGGGACTCATAACTCTTGTGTTCTGGGTCTTTTTGTTTTAATTTAAAAATTTTGGGGGATCTCTTCAGATAACAGTTTGTAACACATACCACTTGCTAGGCAAAACCACTTCTCTGCTAATACTAAAGCAATGACAGACTCTTTTAGCATCCAGCCACCACTGGCTGGGTGCTGAGGAAGAGTTATGCTCTTTTAGCAGCAAGCAGTTCCCTTAATCTGGAGCACTGCCTGGCTTCTCAGATGCGCTCTTGGCTTCTGAGGAGTTAACCCTTCTCAAATTGTAGAGAGCAATAATGCAATTTGGCTTTTTTTTCAGTCAGCTCTTCAAATAGCAAAGGATTCTTCTATACCCAGTCAACCTTTCAGCAAAATCAAGCCTCTTTTCCTGGCAAAGCTTATCTTTCTTCCTCTGTTTCTCTTCAAACCAAAGGGCAGTAGAGAGTAATACAGTCAGGAGTATATTGGAGTCCGTTTCTAGTGGCTCTAGGCTCTGGAGAGTCTATTGTTAAATTTTCAGCATGAGTATTTACAAAGTAGAAATGAACAAACACTACAAAAATCAGAGCTTGAGTTGTATTTTGCTTATTTTCTGGACTTTAAAATATGATAGAGAAAATGTTGATATGTAGATTAAACAAAAGTATGTCATGTGCACATTTTTTCCCTAATACAGGTACCCCTGGAAATTTCCTCTCTCTCAAGATCTAGATAAGGTTAGAAAGCAATAAGCCAGAGACCTCTCCACATAGCAAAATTCATCTGTCTCAACCGGGACAACTAGGTGGAAAAGTGTCTAGAGTCTTGGACCTGGAATCAGGAAGACCTGAGTGCAAATATGATCTTAGATACTTACTAGCTATGTGGTCCTCATCAAGTCACTTCACCTCTGTCTGCCTCAGTTCCTGAAGTAGCCAGGAACTAGTTAAGCTATGAACTCAAGAGATTAGCCAGGAAACAGTTAAGTGATACTTTGTAAAATAAGAAATCAGTGAGCATACCCAAGGGCTCTCCCAGTATATTCATCCTACCCTGCAGAATGGTCCTCAGAACAGTGCATCTCTTCTCAATCTGATAGCTATGTATCTCTTTGAGTAATTTTATAACTTTCTTAGTAGGTATTGCTATCCACTTACTGAATTCTAGTCAGCGATGAGGGTCCAGGTGTTGGTAGTCCCACCCTCATCTTAGCAGTTTGTGCTCTGCCCAGCACCAGGAAGCACTAAGGAGAAGTACTTACCCAAATGTTCTTTTTTGCCCCTTTCAACAACAAAATGTCCACTTTTGAACGAGGCAGTACCTTATATAAGTATCTGTCAATGCATGTTTATTTTTTTGTATCCTAATCATTTTGTGTCAGACATTTACTAGTTACGTGATCCTAGTCAAGTCACTTTGCCTCTGTTTCCCTCAGTTTCCTCATCTGTAAAATGGGGATAATAATAGCACCTACCTCCCAGAGTTGTTGTAAGGATCAAGTGAGATACTATTTATAAACAGGAGGCACCATATAGATGTGGCTTATTGTTACTAGCTATCTTATAAGAGTTAAGAGGCTAGAGTAGAAATGACCCAGAGCATATCCAGTGCTTAAACTTGGGGAGAAGAGAAGGCTAAAGAAAGACAAGATGGAAATAGAGAGAGAACCTATTTCTAGTCTTGAAGCTGTTTTTCCATGCTGAAATTGTATGTAACAGGTAAGGAAGCTACACCCCTGTTCACGAACAGACTGGGAAGACCAATGGTGAGCCAGGAAAGGCTGGCAGAGGTGGGGAACCTGTGGCCTTCAAGCTCCTTAAGTGAGCCTTTTGACTGAATCCAAATGGATCCAATGATTCATTCAAAAGCCCGAACTTAAGGCTCTAGAAGGCATGTGTCTTTAAGGCTGCAGGGTTCCCACCCCTATGCTAGAGACATGGCAGGAAGAGGGCTTAGCATCTAAATCCAAATCACTGTTCTTGCGGAGGACACAGAAACCAGTTGGATACTATGCATGCCAATTTTCCCAGTTGGCTGTGGACACATGGATAACATTTGAATTTATACCTTTCACATTTATGGCAAATTAGTCAAGCACTTTACATTATCCACCCCAATTATGCCATACCTACATGAATGAGGTCCATTCAAATATGGTAGGAAAGGCTCCAGTGAGTAGAGCTCTCCAGTGAGTAGCATTAGGTTTAATTGAAAAGAACCAAATTGAAAACATCTATAACGTCCACAACTGCAGATTAATATGAGCATTGCTACCTAAAAGGGGGTAAAAATCAGACAGGAAAGAATACCGCTTCTCTAAGAACCATAGAAAGCTTGGTACTTCTCCTTAGTGCCTCTTGGTGCCACCAGAGCACAAACTGCTAAGGTGAGTATGGGACTACCAACACCTGGACCCTCATCGCTGAAAATAATTCAGTAAGTGAATAGCAATACCTACTAAGACTAAGTAAAAATAAGAAAAACTCATGTTTTAATTACCTTGTAACTCCCCACCATTTGGGACAAATGTATAAAGCTTAAGTATCTAAAGATACATGCAGTCTGGTTAAATAGAGTCATGTCATATATGCATTGAAATTACATAAAGAGCTGAAAAAAAGGGAGGAACAGAAATAGAGATAAAGAGGGAAGGGAAAGAAGGGCAAGAGACAGGCAAAGAGAAGAGACAGAGAGAGAGAGAGAGAGAGAGAGAGAGAGAGAGAGAGTGATAGGGGAGGGAGAGGGAGAGGAAGAGGGAGGGAGAGACAGAGACAGAGAGAGAGAAACCATTTAAATAGCACAGGAGATTCCACCTCTAATTTGACAATTCCACTCAATTATCACATACTCTGGAGGGAGGAATGTCACCTCTCCCAGTAGACCCTGCCACCCTTACTCCCACACCAACTCCTGACACCTCTTAAAGTGGAAAGGGAGCAAGACAAAGCCCCAGGGATAGAGTAAGCAATTTAAGGAATTTGAGAAAGGGTAATTGTTACTACATATGATTTTATGCTTATGTGTTGATTTTAGAATTTAGCCAGCACATAATATGAAATTCCACTGTAATGATTTGACTCCCTGGTGTTTGTGAGTATAGACTACTGACTTGTATGTGTTATCATAAAGATAAACTATCCAGCCAAGGGGTTTGAAATATTTTCAGAGTGTAATATTTGAATAAGCCACCAAGTGGTGTTTGAGTTGTTCCTCTGGGCTTGCCCCAACTGTACGTTGGCTGGATAGGCATTGTTGGGTTTTCCAGCATAATGTGGCAAGAGGAACTTTCTCCTGGTTCTTAGGTTCCATTTTAGTCTAGTAGTTGAAGTGTTGCTCAAATATTAAATATGAAATTCAGTGTTCAGAGTTTTGACTTGTCTCTATCTCTTAGGAGCATTTACTCTCAGATCTCTTCCCTAGGCACCCATATATTTAATCACTTATTATGTTGTGATTATATAGTTTTAATAACATGGAATTAAAATGAGAAAGGGAATATAAATTCTCCTCATCATGTTATTTTGGATCTGATTCTCAGTAACAAGGAAATGGTGTCTCTGTTGGAAATGCTGGGAACTCACAACCTACTTAAATTTATAATAGACATACAGAAAATGGAGGCAAGGATGGCTAATGGAGAAGGAATGTGGGCATGGTATAATCTTCTCTCATAGGGACTAGGCTTCTCCAAAATTGAGAAATATTCTTTATACAATAGAATAATGTCCTATATTGAATAATATTCTTTTTCAAGAAGTATTAGGCTTGCTAAAGCTTGGAATGAGTTGAGGCTGGTCAGTCAAGTTAAGGACTACCAAAAAGGGTTTTGGGTTCTTTTTTTAAAGGTATGGGGTGGGGAGAGGGGAACAGGAGAATCCAAAAAGGGTTAGGTTCACTACTGCTCATTCTTCTTCTCTGCCACAAAGAATAACCTTTGGACTGGAAGAGACAGAATCAAAATATCCAATAAAAAGTTACAACCAATTCTTCATGAGGAAGAATATTAGTACCAATTACTCAATGCATATGCACATTCTTGTGATACTTTTCTTATAGGGCTGTTCTGACCAAAGTGTTTTAATAAGTTTTGAAACACCATGTAAACATGAGTTATTGTTATTCTTATTTTTAGTTAATCTTCAACTAACAAGCATTTATTTTTTTCCCTTTTATCTAGGAGGAGGAGGAAAAAAAGAAGAGGAAGAAGAAGAGGAGGAAGAAGAGGAGAAGCGGGAGATGAAGAGGAGAAAGAGGAAGAGGGGAAACAAAGAAAAACCTAATAACAAACATGCAAAGTAAGCAAGGAGAAGGAATGTGGGCATGGTATATTCCTACATTGGCCATGTCCAGATGTGTGTGTCTCATTCTGCATTTTGATTCCATTACCTGTCAGAAAGTGGGTCACATTCTTCATCACAGGCACCCTGAAATTATGGCTGGTCACTATATTGATCAAAGTACTTCGGTTTTTCTGAGTTGTTTGCTTTTGACCTATATGTACAAAAATACCTATAGCAGCTTTTTGTGATGGCAAAAAACTGAAAATATGCACATCAATTGGAGAATGGCAGAACAAGTTGCAGCATATGATTGTGATGGAATACTATTATGCTAAAAGAAACAATGGGAGTGGGTATTTCAGGGGGGAAAACCATGGCAAGACCTACACGAACTGATGCAAAATGAAGGGAGAAGAACTGAGAGATCATTGTGCACAGTAACAACAATGTTGTAATAATGATGATCAACCATGAAAGACTTGGTTACTCTGATCACTACAATGATCCAAGACAATTCCAAAGGAATCATGATGAAAAAATGCTATTTGTCTCCAGAGAGAGAACTGATCAGCTCTGACTATAAATTGAAGTTTAATTTTCTTGCCTTTTTTGCATTATGCAAAATGTTTTGCCTGATTTCACATATAGAACTGCTATTATTTTATTTGCTTTCTCAGTGGATGAGGGAGGAAATTTGGAACTAAAAATTAAAAAAGGAAAGAATGTTAAAAATAAAATAAAAGAGCAAAGTTGTTTACTTTTTACAATTATGTTGCTACTGTATAGAATTTTCTTCCGCTTATGCTCATTTCACTCTGTATCAGTTCATATGCTTCTTCCCAGATTTCTCTGAAACCATCCTCTTCATAATTTCTAATGGCAAAATAGTATTCCATTACATGTATATGCCATATTTTTGTTATTTTTATTCCAGTACTTAGCACAGCGTCTGGTGATAGGAAAAGAGAGCTCTCCAGGGCAAAGGGGAAGGTTGTCTGGATAGATTCCAAGAAAGAAGCTGACATACTTCTATAAATTCTGGGGTCCATGGCCCAGAGCAGTATGCTTTATTAACACCAAGTGCTCTGCTGATTATATATAGTCCCTCACATACTGTGAGGCACCAGCAAAATTCAGGTCACAGAATATAGGCAGGACAACCAAGTACAGGCTGGTGCTGTTCTCTGCAGAAAGAGTCCTATCTATACCATAAGTAGGGGCACCTAAGTGGCCTAGAGGATAGAACACTGGACTTGAAATCAGGAAGACTCATCTTCACGAATTCAAATCTGGCCATCAAATCAGACACTGTGAATCCCTGGGCAAATGACTTAACCCTGTTTGTCTCAGTTCCTCAACTGAAAAATGAGCTGGAGAAGGAAATGGCAAACCAGTCCAGCATCTCTGCCAAGAAAACCCCCAAATGGGGACATGGAGAGCTGGACATGACTGAAAACAACAACATACCATATGTAGAAGAAGGAAACAGTGTGCCCTTCATTGCTCATTGACTTTCTGTTACCATGGTCTCAGTGGCAACAGTGACCAAGAGGAGGCTCTCTGGCTATGTACTGGCTGGGGAAACGTCCTGTTTTGAATTGTGTATCTAGACTCTCCTCCTGCCAACCCCCACCCCAACACCCAAGGTAATTGAAGCTCTGGGTTTAATAGATCCTTCCCAACCTTACATGGAGTATAAATATGTTTACCTTTCTAAAGACAATAGCTAGCTTATGTCCACATAAATCCAAATGATTTATACCTGTAAAGTCTTGCTAGCTAATGCAGCAAGACAGAGATCATAAAGACGAGATTCAGAAGAGGAAATGGTAGGAAGCTGAGAGAACAATAAGGAATAGATGACTCAGCTGGGGCAGACCTGTGCAAGGGAAATGACTTGGAAAATATCTAAATAAGGTAAGAAATAATCACAGAATAAAAAAGTCTTAGGATAAAAGTGATTGTAGAAATCATTTAGTTCCACATACATACTGCCATTCCCTATAGGTATAAATCCCCTCCACAACATTCCTATCCAGCCTCTGATTGATATAAACTATTGGTGGAGCCGTGAACAGGTCCAATCATTCTGCAGAACAATGTAGAACTTTGCCCAAAGAACTACAAAATTGTGAATACCCTTTGACCCAGCAAAACCACTACTAGGTCTGTACCCCCAAGAAAATCAAAGGAAAAGGACCTATATGTACAAAAATATTTATAGTAGTTCTTTGGTGATGGCCAAGAATTGGACATTGATGTGATGCCCATCAACTGGGGAATGGCTGAACAAACTGTGGCATATGATTGGGATGGAGTGCTATTGTGCTATAAGAAATGACAAGGACATTCCCTTTCACATGACAATGAACTCTGGGTGCAATTTGAAGTGAAATTTTCTTTCTGTCCTTATTTTTTTTCCTTTTTTGTGATATGGCCAATAGGGAAATGATGTTTAGCATTATTTTACAAGTATAATTTCTGTCATTTTGCTTATATTCTCTGTGGGTGGGTGGGAAGGAAGAAGAGAATTTGGAACTCAAAAATTTTAAAAATTAATGTTAATTTTTAAAAAAGTTTAATCTACATTATTAACCTATTATTTATCACTTTATTAGGTCTAGACAATCAAGAAAACAATAAATTACGTCTTGACTTGTAACTTTTGCCAGTTTGAGGTGTAAATATTCAAAATTTAACAATTGGTTCTCATGAACCAATAAGAGCTGGCTCCAACACATCTATCTGTCTGTCTATCTGTCTGTCTATCTGTCTGTCTGCCTGTCTATACTTGTTTATCTATCTATCCATCTATATTTATCCATCTACTTATCTGTCCATCTATCTATATTTACCTACTTATCTATCTATCCATCTGTCTATTTATACTTATCTATCAACTTATCCATCCATACTTATCTATCTATATATCTACTTATTTATGCTTCTATGATACTATGCTAGGAAAAAGTGATACAAAAATAAAAAATGAGAGTGCCTGCCCTCAAGGCACTCACATCTTGAAAGTGAGCCATATTGGTTGCCCTACACTGTATCTCTCCAACATGTCAATGTACCTCCTAACATGTGGTGCCAGCACTGAACACAAGCAATATTGATATGTGCTTAAGTCAACACAAAATAAAATGAGACCGTTTTCTCACTCTGGAAACCATATTTCTATTAATTCAGCCCAAGACAGATGACAGACAACAAAGCCATTGAGGATTCAGGCTAATCAGGAAGACAGAGCAGTTTAGAGAAGGTAACCTAAGCTAGAGACAGAAACTAGAATTAGAAAAATCTTTGAACTTTGCAACTGGGAGGAACTTTAGAGATGATCTGATCCAACACTCTCATTTTGTGGATGAGTAAAGTGATGTTCCCAGAGGTAAATTAATTTCTTCAAAGTTACACAGGTGGACAATGGCACTGCCTGTCTAGAGCTCAGGTTTCTTGGCCTTATTCTAATGTTTTTTCCACTTTACTATTACTTGAAGAGACTCCAGAATGGTAGCTAGGGAGAGATGGAGTATTAAGAGGATTACAAGGAAAACAAGTCCTCCTAGACCAATCTGGGGGTGAAATAGTGTGGAGTAGAAGAGAGATGCCAGATTTACCTATTACACTGGACCAAGCTAGGTTCTCTAAGGATGGTGTCTACCAGTAATTCACCAACCTGTGCATGGCTGATATCCTGAGGTTCCTGAGAGTGAATTAAAACTATTTTTGTGCTTGAAATGATGGTATGAATTTATAATAATTTATTATGGAAGAGTGTTGCCGAGAAGAACAAAACAACAGAGAGACATTCCCCAAAACTGAACCTTAAAAAGGGGAAAGACCCCTTTGAGTAGTGGTGAATCAAGATGCAAGCAGTGAGCCCAGAGAGACTGGCTTTGAAACTTTATTATAGGACTATATCTAAAAAAAAGTCTGGACAGAGATACATACTACAAATAGAACTGTGGAATCTTTAAAAAGATGTGTTGTGTTTCTCATCAGTAAGAGGTTTATAATGATACAGAGAAGTCACTAATTCCTCATGTTTTTAAAATACAAGTGAGAAGACCATCCCATAAATAGAAAACTACATTACCCCCTAAGTGTTAGCCTTCTGTTGATGCAATTGTAGCTCTGGGAAGAAACAAAGGGGAGAAAGATTAGCTCCTCTCCTTCTTACTCCCCTCTCCTTCACCTCAACCCCATCACCCACCAAAATCATATAGCCAAATAAGGATTGAAAGAAATATAGATTATGTTTCAGTTAAAGCAGAATTTGAATACCAGTGTAGTGGGATTTGGGTTTTGTTCCATTTTTAAATGTCATGCAAGATGTTTTTGGCTCATTTCATTTTTATCAGTCTGATAAGAAGAAGTAGGAATTTAGTTTGGAAGGAGTTTGAAATATTAAATGATAATTGGAGAGAAAAAAATCTGTGGGTTTTCATGGACTCTGAGTTCAACGTAAGTCAACAACATGGCACCCGACCTCTAAAATGTTCATATGACTTGAGCTGCATTGAGGCATGATATCCAGAACAAGGGAGGTAATAATACCAATGTTCCCTGTTCAAAGCACATCTGATTGGGTCTTCAATCCTGGGTACCATATTTTAGGAAGGATGTTGACAAGGTGGCATGCATGTAAAGAAGGACAAATAGGACAGTGAGGAGATTCAAAATCACGTCATTATAAGAATTGGTGGACATAATGAGATCATGTTCAAATTCTATTTTTTTCTGGTCCCCCTGACCCCACGCCCTAGTCAGTATAACAAGTAGGTTTATAAGTAGTCAGTATAAAGTGATAATAGCAGAAGTAAGATTGCAAAGAAGGACTCAGAAGTCACATACAACGCAGTAACAGCAATATTGTTCGATGAAGAACCGTGAATGACTTAGCTAACCTCAGCAATACAATGATCCAAGACAATCCCAAAGGACTAATGAAGCATGCTATCCACCTCCTGAGAAAGAACTGATATTGATTGAATACAGACTGAACCATGCTGTTTTTCACTTTCTTTCATTTGGGTCTTCTTGTACAAAATTACAAATATGGAAATGTTTTACATGTACCATCATGTATAACCTATATCTGATTGCTTACTGTCTCAAGGAGGAGGCAGGGAAGGGGAGGCAGAGAGGGAGAGAGAATTTAGAATTCAAAACTTTAGATAAAAATGTTTTTTAGTTGAAAAAGAAAGAAATCACATACAAAACCTTCCCCAAAATTGAAGAGTGCAATTCACAAGCTGTATCATACCATTTACCTCTGTACTCCCCCATCCTTTTTACTGCTTGCCTTGGTATTTTCTGTGCTGTTTTAACCTACATCCTGTGTACCTTACAGAAGTGTGATTATAGCCTCCTTTCCCACCCTCCTTTGCCATCATGGTCTTTCCCAGTGGGTACCCAAAGAACTAGACATTCCTGTCTCATTTCATAATTTCATAAATTAGCTACCAATTCAGAGATAATGTTTTTAAAGACTTTGCAGACCCTGAAACATTATATTGCAACTACCATTATCATTACTGTTTTTATTATTGGAGGACCTGAAGAAGAAAAGACTTGTTAGAGCAGGGGAGAGAAGGAAACATGATAACTGCTTATAAGTTTTTGAAAGGTTATAGTGTTATAAGGGGTTTAGACTTGTTTTGTTTGGCCCTAGAGAGCAAAAACTAGGGGCAAGTGATAAAAGTTGTAAAAGCAGATTCCAGTCCCATGTAAAGAAAAACCTTTGAACAATCAGAACTGTCCAAAAGGGGAGTGAATTACCTCAGGAGGTAATGACTTCTCCATTTCCAAAGATATTCTAGCAAAGGATAGATGCCCATTGGTCACAGGTGGCATCAGTGATCCTTTTCAACTCTGAGTTGTTGTGATCACAAGAGAGAGCAAAGCTAGCTTTACTCTCAAGAGGGAATGGAACCCAAGATGTTGGCCTCATTAACTCCATGTCTTAACTCTCTGAGGTAACTACCCACTAGTAGAACCAGATCCATGTGTAGGCAGAGTTGCCTGGTTATTTATCTGTACAATTTCGGGGGTGGCTTCCATTACTCCGCTACAAAGTCTTTTCTGCTTTCTCTGATGCCTGAAATCACTTCCCAATATGGTAGAAGATGACCTGGGTGCATCTTGGGCAAGTAACTTGACCTCCATGTCCTCATCTACAAACTGAAAAGATTGTACTACATGACCTCTGAGGTTCTTTCCACAGTTTCTAGATCTATAATCCTTTCCCTCCACAATTAAAGAAAGGTTAAAAATGCAAAAAGTCCCAGTTGAAAGAGAGATAGTGACTTAAATTTTCCCTATGGGATATGTGAGTAATATTAAATTCTGAAGAGCAGAGGTTGATGATGGTAGGGAATGGAATAAGGGAGATGAAAGGAGGGGGAAGAGGTTTGTAGAGAGATGATTAAATAGAAGAGAGGTGGTCTCCTGGGTACCATGGGAAAAGTTCACCAAAGGTCCTTAAGGGAGATGGGAGCCACCTAACCAACCCTTCCCTCAAGATAGGAGACCGAGGAAAGGGAGTTGGCCAGTTGGCCTCCATCTCTTGGCCTACTTTTCTGACACCCTTGCTGATCAACCTAACTAGCGATAAAACAAATGTTGCTATCCTCACTTACTCCAGATTCCCATCTTAGAAAAAGGAATAAAACGGCCCACTTATTTTTATTGCTCACAGATTTCCTGGGAAACGGGCTATTAGGTTCTGTAATGTAAAGATAATAGGAACATCCCCCTTGGCAAACAGCACATACTCAGCAAGTGCAAAATCACTGCCCTGTCAAAGGCCTTGTCTGCTGATGACTCCCTTGGGAGCACAGCCAGGGCATGGGGCCAAGAAGCAGGCTCAGCCATAACCCAGATAACCAGCTGGGAAGCTGGGGCTAGACTGGAGAGTGAAGCTGAGCTGGTCCAAGGGAGACTGCCATCCAAACCTGGGAATGTCCAATAGTCCTGGAAACTCTTGCCAGTCACAGAAGCCAGGACTCAGAAAGCCCTGGACAATCCCAAAATTTTAGAGTTAGAAGGAATTGCAATATTCATCTAATCCAATCTACACCCAGAAAGAAACCAATATTCTCAGGATCAGGAGTGTAATAGAGATTGTTGATCCAGGTTTCCACTACTATAGTTCACAAGCCCCCATCAATGAGCTCCCCTTTAACAATCAGACAGTAGAAACAAAGCAAAAGGCTTATACTAAGAACAGTAGCTATAAAACATTACACTCATAAGACTAAGATATACTCTGCCACAAGTACACACATATCCCATAGGAAGATTGAGCACAGATTTGAATATGAGGGAAGCAAGGTGTAATTTATTGAACACACGTGGCCAAGTTAACTGCCATTGCTGGCACTGAGGCCCTCACCATCCTTTCTCTGCTAATGAAGTCTTTGTGATTTTCCCCACAGCACTCAGTGTCTCTGAGGACCAGGTTGCTAAAATGGGCTCCCAGGGTCCACAGTTCTCCTCTCAATTTCCAGGGCAATACTTTAGCCTTGAATCCACAGTCAACTCTCTTCCCTACTGGCAAAAGTCATGCTCCTTGAAACAACTGCCTCCTTTGAATGCCTTGGCTCTGTGTCAGTGTCTGACTAGAGAATTCATGTCTCTCCTCCCTGCTGGATACATCTCAACTATGCCTCAATTCTCCAACTGCTGACCTTCAAACATTTTTTACTATCTTCTAAGGGCCAGCAGAGTATGGTCAATCTTTTCTTGGTTAATGGCATTTCTCCTTCCAATTCAATCAAAGAAAACATTTTCATAAGGAATACAGGGCTTAGATACATCTTTGCAGTTAGTTTAACATCTAATTATCTGCCTCTTTCTGTGATTACATCCTGCGCTCAGAGATAGGTCAGAGGCCAACCTGCCTACATATCAAATCAAAATTAAATTATCACTTTCATTTTTTGAGATCACCTTTAGCTTTTGTTTAGTTAAGAATTCTTCACCTGTCCATGACTGTGAAAAGTACTGATCATGTCATCTTCTGATTTTTCTTATGACATGAACTTCTACATTTAGGTCTCATATTTGTTTTGAGTTAATTGTTGTGCAAGATATGTTAGACTAAAGCTAATTTCTGCCAAACTGCCTTCCAATTTTCCTAGAAACTCCTGCCAAGTAGGGAGTTCTTTCCCCAACTAATTTATGTTCTCAGATTTATTGAACACTGGGTTATTAAGTTCAATAGTTTCTGGTTCTTCTTTATCTAGTCTGTTCCACTAAGATTCTTTTCTTTTTTTTTTACTTGTAACAACTAGTCAGTCTGGCAGCATGCATTTATTAAGCACCTACTATGTGCCAAACATTGTGCTAAGCATTAGGAATACAGAGAAAGGCAAAAGACAGTTCTTGCTTTCAAGGAGCTCACAGTCTGATTGGGGGTGACCATACAAACAGTTTTGTACAAACAAGACATGTACAGGGTCAAAGCAACATAATCTCAAAGGGAAGACAAGAAGATTAAGGAGGACTGGGAAAGTCTTCTTGTAAAAATTGTGACTTTAGGTGACACTTGAATCCAAGGAAATGGAAGAGGTAGCTATCAGGAGAAGAGTTCCAGGTATAAGAAAAGTCCAATAAACAGGATTTAAGGTGTGCGTGTATGTGTGTGTATGTGAATGGTTCACAAAAAGTGGGATGGATATAAGATGTAAGAAGACTGGAAAAGTAGGAAGAGGCCAAGTTTATGGAGGGTTTTTAAAACCAAAGAGAGGACCTTATATATGATCCTGGGGGCAATAGGGGGCTGTATCAATAATGAGATATTCACAACACCCATGATGGTTATGAATATGTTGGTGTAGTTTTGGATCACAAAATATAGCAAACTCTCCACATGGAAGGCAGAACTAAGGTCTTTATTCAGAAACCATAACACTGAGT
>CM053593.1:343834995-343873863 GCA_028646575.1 Pseudocheirus occidentalis | reverse complement strand
CTTTCTCTCCCTCCCCCCTCCCCATTCTCCTCCCTTTCCCTTCTTGTTCTGTGTTTTAACCTTGTTGTTTCTACTTGAGTTTATGCCAGTCTAGCTGACCAATCCCAGGACATGTGGTCACTGAGCTACACTAGAAGCATCTGCTAATGGCAGCTCCTGGAAAATGCAATGCAGAGAAAACCAGGGTTCTATTTGTACATATTCCTTACACAAGCATTTCTATCTTGTTTATTCCTCCTCTGAATAAAATATTCTCTAGCATTGTAAAGTGCGTGCTTGCAAACAAAGAGTCAGTCTCAGTAGCCTGGGGAAGGGATAGTAGCCATACATTTTCCCATGCTTGAGTCAAAGAATAAGAAAATCCCTCCAAATGTCAGGAGAGATTCTCTAGCACAGGGATTCCATGTGAAAATCCAGATTTACCCAATATACAAACGAAAGGTTGATTCTTCACTTTGCAACAAGATTTGCTGCTAGAGCTTTTTAAATATCCAGTTCCCTGAGTGTATTTACAATATGCTTCAATTTACAAAATTGAATTTTATATGGAGCTTGTCAAGAATACATCTGCTGCATAAAGTTAGGTCCCCTTGCACAGAAGGAGAAGACACAGTCATTTGTCCTAGGTGAGTTCCCAGACTGACTAGGGAGACAGCTACATAAATAGTGCAAAACACATACAAAAAATATTTCAATGTTCTCAAATTAATGTCATGCAAACTGTACCTCAGACTGAGGATCTGAGACAATGCAGGGATGAGAACCAGGTGTAGCTAATCAGGGAATACTTCCCTAGGGAGAGAGTTCTGAGAGGGGTTTGGAAGGATACAAAAGAGGGTCAGAAGGGAGAGGGAAGGTGCTTGGGATGTCGTTACCTGGCTGTGAGCCTTTCCAAAAGAGCTCCAGGGGCAGGAAGCCAGAGGAAGTAGAGAAGAAAGGGAAGGGGAGATTTGAAAGGAGAGGAAGATAAAGGAAGAGAGGAAGCAGCTGCAAAGGAGGGGAAGGAGGTAAAGAAAGGAAAGGTCGAGTCGGAGATACTGCTGTTCCCTTTCCTGGTACTTGAGAGCCTACAGGACTGGCAATTTTGAACTTCCTGCATTAGCTAGAAAAGGAGACTTATCTTGCTGCTTATCTTGGCAGCACTGTGAGCAGAGATGGCAGGTGCCCCTCTGTGACAGGACAATCCTTTCTGTGGAACCTTGCCCTGCGAAATCACCCTTGCCCGCCGTGAACCTCCTAATGAGGCTGTGCTGGGGAACGTGCGGGTCTCAGCACACAGTTATTGCATTTGGAGTGCAGAATAACAATTCATAATTTTTTTAATTTAAAATTTTCCCATGTAATTGCTTGTCTTAATTATGCAATTAACATGAGAAAATGCAATTGCACAATCAGGGCACGTAATCAGACAAAGATTACAGTAATTAGGGGGTGAAGACTGGTAGGGAAGGGGGAGGTCGGTGATTTAGGGGGAGAGAAGGGAGCCTTTGCAGGAGGGGTAGATTGCCCCCACTGTGGGCTTTGAGTCCCCTACTTTGGGGAAGAGGAAATTCAATTAAGCTAGTTTGGAAACAACAAAATGGTAAGGCAGGTGGGGAAAGGAAAGAGGTCTGTGATATCACTGTGGCTTCCCCTTGTTCTCCTTCAAAGTCTAGCTCAAAACCTTCCATGAAGCCTTCCCTGATTAACTCCACCAGGTCATTGCCTCATATCCCCCCTGGACACTTTTGAAGCCCAGAGGAGTGTCCCAAATGGATTGATGGGGGCGATGAGAAAACAGAGCCCTGGAATAACTCAGTGAGCTGAAGCCCTAGCCAGCTGGTTAAAGGCCAGGAGCTTCTAGCCCGTGACCTCTAATCATACAGCTTCCTGGAGGCCACTGCCACTGGAAAGGGGGTGTATCAGCATTAAGTACCTCAAGACACAAAGGCCTCAAAATACAGACATCAGAGTCCTACCAATCCCCAGGTTAGTAGGTCAAGTTTCTTTTTTTTTTTTAAGTAGGTGAAGTTTCCAAAGGCTCTTGCCCCTCTTAGTCCTTTCTCACCTGGAAAGGTGTGCTAGGCTCCCCCTAAGGCAACCCTGGAGTGAATTCTGAACTAACTACCCGCAGACTTCCTCCCCACCCCAAGCTATGAAAAAAATTACTGTGCATTATACAAATAAAGTGACTAAACTGTCCGTGGTTGTCCTTCGTTCTCAAAGAGACATCACTATGCTAGAATCAAATTACATTGTGTCTAACTGTGACTGATCAGACCAATATGAGCTCAGAATGTTCTGCCACAGGCCGGGCACAAATAGTTCATGTGAACATTTGGGGTGGACTCTCTAAATTTGTGTATACAACATTTCTTTTGAGCTACCTTAATTCTGCTTGGCTCATAGAGCACAGCACCTCCTCTGATGAGGGGATGCCATGTTGAGTGGGCCTGTGCCAGTGTCTACCATGTCACACAATCAATTCCAAAGTTTTTAAGACCTTGAGAGTGTCCATGCATAGCTTCCCTGACCACTATGTAAACACTTGCCTTGTGTGAGTTCTCCATAAAATAGTCTTTTTGGCAAGCATACATTTGGCATTGGAACAATGTGGCCAACCCATCAGAGTTATGCTCTCTGAAGCAGAATTTGAATGCTTGTCAATTTAGTCGGAGAAAGGACCTCAGTGTCTGGTACTTTATTCTGACAGGTGATCTTTGGAATCTTCATAACATAATTGTACACATAAAGTGACTAAACTGTCCATACCTTTTGACTCAAGAGATACCACTGTTAGGCAGATGTCCCTAGAAGGTAATTGACCAAAGTCTCCAGGTACTAAAATATTTATAGCAACCCTTCATGGCAGCAAAAATTAAGTTCTCCTTACAAAAGTCCTTGATACTGTCATATGGTTTAACTTCAAAAACAGCTGTGATTTTTATCAGTAGAAATGGCATTAAATAAGATTCATTACCTTCTGTTTTGCTGCTATAACCTAAGGTCATGGAACCTTTCCATCTAACTTAGAGTCAAAACCTTCTAGATGGATTGTTTTTCCCATTGGAAGGGGAGCTCTTTGAGAGAGCAGACCTCTGATCTGTTCTAGTCAAATCCCCTTATGCTTAGCAAAGTGTTTTACACACAGTGGGAGCTTAATAAAAACCTTTTCATTCATTCATTCAAAAAATTGGAAACCAAAGTAGGGAACCGTTGACTAGAGAATAGCTAGACAAATTGTGGTATACACATGTAAAGAAATATTACTGTACTATAAGAAGCAAGGAATATCATAAATACAGAGAAGTATGGAAAGATATATATGAACTAATGCAAAGTGAAGTAACAAAGTCAGGAAAATAGTATATAAAATGACTTAGATGGAAAGAACAACCACCAAAGAACAATCAAAACTGACCATTGTGAGAATATAATTAAGATTATCACCAAACAAAAGAGATAAGACATTTCTCCTGCTTCTTCAACAAGGAAGAGATTAATGGGTGTAGAATATTTAATATAGCATCAGATTTTTTTCAATATGTTGATTGCTTTTGCTAAAAAAAATTTTCTCTTCTTTCAAAAAAAGGTATTATAAATTATGGATAGTGACATAAGGGGAAAGATAGGCGATGTTAAAAGAAATGATGTAAATTCATTTTTAAAGAGAAAAAAGAGGAATAATGTCTATGAAGATGAACCACAAAGGGTTTCTTCCTTGTCTCCCAAAAATGGAGACGCTTAAACAGAAGCTCATAATTAACAGAAGGTCATGTTAATCAGGATAATAACTGAATGAATGAAAAATGCATCTACTACGCACTATGTGCCAAACATTATGCTCATAGTTGAGGATACAAATACAAAAGCAAAAACAATCACTGCCCTCAAGAAGCTCACATTCTTTTTTTGTCTTTTTTTTGGAGGAGGGAGGGCAAGGCAGTTGGGGTTAAATGACTTGCCCAAGGTCACACAGCTAGTAAGTTAAGTGTCTGAAGCCATATCTGAACTCAGGTCCTCCTGATGCCAGGGCCGGTGCTCTATTCACTGTGCTACCTACCTGCCCTATGAAGTTCATATTCTAATACAAGGACACAACATATGCCCATAGAGGCATATGGTGATCAGAAAGGGGAGCTTTAGTTAGAAAAAATATAGGGATAGTGAGTAGGGTCATAGAAGAATAGATTGACTCCTCCTATCCAGGAACAATGTCAGAGTTATTTAATCAGGGATTCCAGAACTGGAAGGTGTAGTGCTCTACAAGGCAGTTGGCTAAGTTGAGAAGATAGGACGACCAGGAAGAGTGAGTAAAGTGAGGTTTAGGTGGGTTTGACCTGAAATAGTGGAAGAGATGATGTAGTCATACATGGAGGTGGGAGGAAGCAAGCCCTGGTGAAGTTGTTAAAAAAGATGGGCAAGTACTAAAAAGGGGTAACATTGGAATCATGAAGGTCTGGATGCTGCTTGTGTGTCTGTAGGGAAGTCATTTAAATTTTCAGTGCCCTTAGTAACTCTAACACTATTGATTATAGAGAAGGCACCAACCTGAATTGGTAGAGGGAGTTACCTATGTAACCATGAGAATCGGGTCCTGTCTTAATTATACCTTTTAGAGCGTCACAGTGCCCAGAGAACCAGACTCACAATCAGGAAGACTTGGATTTAAGTTTTGCCCCTGATATATACTGGCTGTATGACCCTAGGAAAATCTGGTGTCCCCAGCATTTCTCTAAAAGCAAAAATTACAAAGGCATCAATCTGCCTCGATGGAGGGAATTTCCTCCCTAGGAGTCACTATACCAGTGAAATCACAGTTTTGGTCCCTTAAGAAAATGACTAGTTTTTATTAATAATAATTTAAAATTTTATCATATTAAGTTACTTTATTTCTATTATTTTATAAATTTTTCATTTAGAACTCATGTTTATTAGGTGGCTCAGTGTATAGAGCACCAAGTCTGAAGCCAGTAAGCCTTGAGTTCATATCCGTTCTCAAACACTAATTAGTTTTGTGACCCTATGCAAGTCATTAACTTCTCTATCTGCCTTAGTTTCATCATCTGTAAATTGGGAATAATAATGGCACCATTACCCAGAGTTGTTGTGAGGAAAGAAAAATGAGATAATATCAAGTTTTGTGTACTTTGGAGCACTATTAAATAACCATTTAAATGTTAGTTATTAGTATTAGAAATGATCACAGAATGACAAAAATGTAAGAGTTGGAAGGGGCGTTAGAGGGTATCTAACTCAAGCCCCTTATTTAACGGAAGAGGAAACTACCATAGAGGGGGGAGGTGACTTGTTGAAAGTCTTCTTATTCCAATTCCAACACTCTTTTCACTAAACCACGATGATGCAGAAGGGACTCAGCTACAGGGAGGAGAGAGAATAAAAGGCCTTGAAAAATTCCTTCCCATTCTGTAGTTTAATGATTCTTTTTCACTGATGCTAGCGTAGCATGAGGACAGCTGAACCCCCATACCTGGAGTCAGGAGTTCAAATTAGACCTCAGATACTTACTAGCTATGTGATCCTAAGCAAGTCATTTAACCCTGTTTGCCTTAGTTTCCTCATCTGTAAAATGAGCCGGAGAAGGAAATGGAAAACCACTCCAGGATCTTTGCTAAGAAGTTCCTAAATGGGGTCATGAAGAGTTGGACACGGATGGATAACATCTCAGGCCCTCAGAGTCCTTCATAATCTAGCTCTAGCCTACCTTTCTCAGTTTACCTTGCATTACCTTCTAATGTTCTTCATTCTAGTCAGACTGGCCTCTGCCAGGCACTGAACTCAGTGTTCTATCCTCTTTGTTTTTACACAAGCTCCAGTGCCAGCCTGGAATGTGCTCCCTCCTCCCCTCCATTAGGAAGTCTCCACTTCCTTCCAGTTTGGCTCAGGCATCTTCTTATCTCCCAATGAGGCCCCTACGTGCCAAAGCTTTCTCCTTTCTCACAAAATCACCAATCTACTTCTCTGGTTTTATTCTGTGTCCCACTATAAAATAAGCTCCCTGAGGGTAGGGACTGGTTGGGTTGGTTGGATTTTATCCCATCTTTGTATCCCCAGGGCCTTTCACAGTCTCTAGAACCCAGTAAATGCTGAACAAAAACTTTTCAAATTTGACTGGATGATTAAAAAGAAAGCTGGTGAACTTCACCAAAGGGAAGAACCAGCTTTATCTCTTTTATTTAAGCTGCTTCCTTGGACTTTAGGTGAAGGATGAGAATAGAGCCTTGGAGACTGGTTTGGCTACAGGAGAACTCCAATTCTCTGTCACCTGACCATTCTATAACTCTAAACTCTTTAATTTTATTTAAATTTCCTTTTTAAAATTCCACAATGAACCTTTCTTAACCCCACTATGCCTCAGTGGAATTAAGGAAAGGAGATTTTTGCAAATACCTTGCCTAGACATGTTAGGGAAGGGGTAGGGGAGGTAGTTTCAGATTTCCTTATGGGTCAGTTATGCTATCCTCTTGTTGTTTGGTTGCCTCTGACTCTTCATGACCCCATTTGGGGCCTGGGCCATCTATCTGCCCCATGATCAACTTAGGAGTTCATATTTTATTTTGGAAGCAATAGGGAGTTACGAAGGTTTTTAAGTGGGAGAGTGATCTGGTCAGACTTAAGTTTAAGAAAAAAATTACTTTGTCATCTTTGTGAAGACGGATTAAAGAAGAAAGATCTTCGAAGCTGGGAGTCCACTTACAATTTGTGGACTTGTATCTGAATTTTGTTTTCATTTTTAAAAGGGAGGAGATATTGTTATTTGTCCATTTTTTAAGAGGACCTATGACATCACAGGGTGATGTCTTGGTTTGCGGGTGAATTGGATTTAAGCGACGCAGAGTTGCACAAAGTCATCTGCCTCACTCTCTCGTCTTGAGTCATCAAAGTCCAAAAGTCAAGATGACCAGTGATGGCCCAGGATGCAGTGGATGACATTGGCATCTTCAGTATACGACCAAGCTCTAAGCACTCCACAGTGCCTATTTCATTTGTCTTCATAGCCATCGAAACAAATTGTTCTCAACCGCCAGTTCCACTGGGGAAATCTTCGTATGCTTGGAGTAGACATTCCCTAACTCATCAATAGATTTGGGGCCCCTTGGTTACCCTCAGTCTGGTTTAGTCTATCTGCCAAGACAACTTTACCAGGGTGTGCATTCTACAGCTTCTTGGAGCCACAGATGGGAGTTGGGTAAAAGGCAGACACCAAAGGTGGATGAGTAGCCCTGAAAAGGGCTCAGCAAGCCCTTATATCAGAGGTGCAAGTCCCTGAGCACCCCCATACCCAAAAGGAAGAGATGTATTGGAAATTAAGGTGATATAAGAACATATGTATATATATGTATGCATATATATATATACATACACACATATAACTGAATGAATGCATTTATATAGGAGTAGTACTCATAAATATTCAATAGTTTATACCAGTGCTTTGTACCTTCCCTTCCCTTTTCCTTTCCCCACCCTTTGAACTAATTCCCCACCAAGGGGCACACCCCACAGTTTGGGAAAATCTTCCCTAAATCATCTGAGGGGCAGGGGCAAGAAAACATGATTGCCCACACAATCCTAAGAATCCACTGCCTCCTTCCTCCACTTCTCCTCCTTCTCCTAATATTACCTGCTAAAGTCCTATTTCATAGGATGGAGGTATGGGGCGGGGAGAGATTGCCTACCCCACCTTGAAGGACTAGCTCTGGATAGTTCCCAAATAGTTGACATTTGTTCCTGTTTGGTCTGGCCCCCTCCACCTCCTTAGAGTCTGAAATTATATGCAGGGTAGGTGTCTGGAGAAGTGAAATCCAAAGCCCTAGCCAGTATTTTCTTTATCCTATTACACTTTCCTTACAAAATACAGCAGTAGTGAGGTTAGTGGAAAATTTAGTGCCCTTCTTGAGTCAGAGAATCTTTGTGAAAATCATAGCAACTTACTCTCTGTGGGACCTTATTCTCTCTGGGCCTTGGTTTACTCCTCTGTAAAATGATTGGGGTGGGGGTAGGGGGAGGTAGACTAAATGATCTCTCAAGAACCTTTCCAGTTCTAAGTACTCCTAACACAGAATGTCTTCCATTAGTAGTTTTGTGCCTTCATTCCAGACAGAGGCCCAGCCTGTGGATGAGTGCCGCCTTCCATGAATGTTTTCTAAGCAGAACAAGGAGGGACTTGCAACACAGAGCAGCTTGGCAGACCCTCCCTGGCCAAAGGGAAATGGAGATGGCTTGTGGGCAGTCTGTGCTGCTCTCTGCTCTCTGCTCTCTGGGATAGTTTATGACCGATCCCTGGGGCAGCATGAAAGATTCAGCAAAGAGATAATTTACGAGTTCTGCCCACCCTGGCTTACCCTTCAAGATGATTGCCCCCTTAATGATGTCAACTGGGTCTGTAAAGAGGAGGAGTGAGAATTGCAGAAGAGAAGAGAACAGGGGAAAACAGCGAAGGGAAAGGGGGGAGCAAAAAGCATCTCAAAGAAAGGGAACTATGGAGAAGAGAGAAAGAGCGAGGGGAGGGGAGGACAGAGAGAGAGAAGTACAGAAAGATACACATGGATACAGAAATAGACGGAGGGAGAGGGAGAAATTTTAAAAGATTGGCAAGTACAGAGGGAAGACTGGAGGCGAGATAAAGATTGTATCAGTTAAAAATAATAGAAAGGAAAAAAAGGGAGGATGGAATTAAGTCATGAAACACCAAAGGAAAGAGAAAGGCCCAGGAGATGGAGTTAAATTATGCAAACAAACCATTAAATAGGTATTTTCTTAGATCTCACTTTCCGGGGAGAGGAACCCATTTATCTTCTTACCCATCAGGCCCTGAGGGAAAACAGACAAGAGGCACGGTGAGGTCCAAAGAATCAATTCCAAAGCCGGGTTTAGATTTAGATCCTAGATGCTCCGATGATTAATCTGGAACTGTCTATTCCCTCTGATTTACAATGGGTATAGCGTCTGTAATAACCACTGGATCTTCTTGTCCCTCTCTGCGTGATCTCAGAGTTGTAAGGGACCTCATACCTGCTCAGGAATTCCTCTACAGCCCCGCCCCAGCCCCGTCCCATCCCCGCCCCCCATTCCTACCCTCCACACCTTCGTCCAAGAGTCATCCAGGCTCGGCTAGAAGATCTGCAGAGATGGACAATTCACTTTCTTGCTATATAGCCCATAATTTCCGTATTTTGAATCAGAATCTGATTTATTTTCCTCATTCTGCCTTCTGGGACCTGGGAGAACACTTCTGGAGAGCCTTCCGCTTGATTCTCCTAAATCGGGGCGGGGCCGCAGGTTCCCCACTCCAGTCCTAAATCTTCTCTTCTCCAGGTTAAACATTCCCAGTAACTTCCCTCTATCCTTCTAGAACCCCTTCTCCAGATCTCACAAGGCTGTTCATTTCCTCTGGAAGTAGATTAAGAAGCCCTGCTTTTGTAGACAGAATCACAGTTTAAGTAACTTTGTAACTCGTTGAGTAGCACAGAGATACATACACACACGTGAGTGCAAACTTAAGGGCATCCCGCAAGCCTGAGCACCGAGATCCCAGAGACATTAGATGTTGGAAATAGTTTTAGGAGTCCCTACTGGAAATGGCAGGGACCTCGAGAAACTCCGGCTCCCATCTTCTCGCTGTGAGTGGGTGTGACCACTAGGTGTCACTGGCGGATCTCTCTCCATGGTGGAGTCCACTATAAGCTTGCAGTTTCCTTAGCTCATAGACCCAGCCACTCTCCCAGATGGAAAAGGCTAGTCAGACCGCAGCCCAGGAAAGAATCCTGCTCTAACACCGACCTCTCATCTTCCATTCCTATATTTTGGGAAGGCATGAACACTCTTTTAGTACTGTCCTGGTGTGACTGTAAGGGACGTTGTTCCATTTTATTTTAACAAGGAAAAGGAGAGGCTAAGGCATAGGGGATAAGGAGGTCAAACTGAACTTAGGGACACTTGGGTTTAAGTCTCACCTCTGAGATATACTAGCTTAGGGACATTGGGAGAGCCAAACACTGTCTTACCTTCTGGTCAAGAGTTGTCCTCTGATGTGGGAAAGGGAGGGAGGCAGGCAGGCAAGAAGGGGCCACAGCTGGAGGAGGGAAGGGCCATCACAAGGTTCAAGAAACGTGGGGCTGGATAAAATGTTTTGAGCAGGAGGAGGAACACACAGGTAGGGGCAAAGGACTCCTCTGTTGGCAAAGATCTCAACCAAAGCCTTGATCCTGAAGGGATGGTGGTTTCTCCTTGCATCCATTCTTCTGCTTTCACTTGGAGAGAGTTTGGGAGTTTGGGGAGAGGGTGTTGGCAGCCTCGGAGCCCAAAGAGGCAGGAGAGAGCACAGCACTGTACAGGAAAGTTAACATAGGAGGCTTTCTTCTTTAATTGCTTATTTCTTTCATAATTGTCTACATAAAGTCAAATTTGCACAATGCTAATTTATGTAAAGCAAGCAAGAACTATCTGTATTAAAAGGTAAACACATCAGTGGCAGACCATAAACTATATAGTTTTAGGTGTGTCAATTCACAAAGTTTAAATGTAGGGTAGGCATCCTATGTAAAACCTTCCTTATGAGTTGGACAATAGTCCAAAGGGGTTCTGTTAGTGATAAGGAAGAGATGTCTTCGTGAGGGAGGATGGATATATAAAGGAATAAAATAATGTAAAAACAAGAGAACAATAAATTTTTAATTATATTTTTAAAACTATGCAAAAGTGAAATGGTCTGCCTCAGAAGATAGTGGGATTTCCAGCCCTTGCTAAAGCTTATTTTTTAAAAAAAGATGTTCTAGAAGGGATTCTTGTTCAGGTATGGATAGGACTAAATTGGCTTTGAGGTTCTTGGCTAACATTCCCAGAAGCCCCCACTTAATTACTTGTGGTTATCATTTCCTGTCCTGTAAAAGTAGCCAAAGTAACCAGGACTGACTGACTAACTGACCAGGGTCAGACAATGTCTTTCCAAGTCAGACATATTCCTGTCTTGCCATGTTAATAGGCCAGGCTTGTAATGTCTGGAGCTCCATATGGGGCTGGATTTTTAGAGTAAGAAGCAGCATTGGCTGGATCTTACTGTCTGAATGGGTCAGCTAGCCACCACTGGTGGTTCCCTACACTCAGCAGTATATTGGGAAGTGTTTAACAACTGGCTCTCCTATGCCCCCAACACTTTTAAGTTTAATCTGAAGATAAACATTTTTTCAATCACTTTCTTAAGTCTAGGATAATAAACAAAACTATAAATCAAGCCCTGATTGGTAGCATTTACTTATTTCTGGGGTATACTGGCTCATACTGAACATTTAACAGTCAGTTCTCTAGTTGGTTTAAACTGGTTCTAATAAACCCCTGTGACTTCTGCTAAGGGTAGACTCTCTCAGGTCAGTCCAACCCCAATCCAGGCATTGGTCTTATCAGAGACAGAGAGAAGAGACAGACTGGGTCTCTACATCCAGAGAGGTACATTCAGGTATATCCTTTCCCATCTCTTGCATGACTTTACCCCAGATATCATTTCTTCTCTTAAACATTAAGTATCCTCCCTCTATTTCTCCCTCTCTGTCTCTCTGTCTCCATCTCTATCTCTCTCTGTTTCTCTTTCTCTCTCTCTGTCTCTCTCTGTCTCTGTCTCTCTGTCTCTGTCTCTCTGTCTCTCTCTGTCTCTCTCTGTCTCTGTTTCTCTGTCTCTCTCTGTCTGTCTCTCTCTGTCTCTGTCTCTCTCTCTCTCCTTCTCTCTCTCTGTCTCTATTTCTCTCTGTCTCTGTTTCTCTCCTCTCTCTCTGTCTCTGTCTCTCTCTCTCCTTCTCTCTCTCTGTCTCTGTCTCTGTCTCTCTGTCTCTCTCTGTCTCTGTCTGTCTCTGTCTGTCTCTGTCTATCTCTGTCTCTGTCTCTGTCTCTCTCTCTTTCTCTCTCTCTCTCAACTCTCCTGCCACCATTCTCCTTTCTCCTTCCCTTTTCTCTCTCTTACTTCTTTCCATATGCCAATATGCCAACAAATATAGGTCTTCCTCCTTTATGAATTTATCAATTGTCTCCTTGCGCCAGCACTGTGCTAGGCACTGGGGAATACAAAGGAAAAGGTGTAAACAATCTATGCCCTCAAGGAGCTTAAAATCTAGTCAGGGGAAACAATGTGCACTATCTAGTCATATACAAACTAGATCTTCAAAAAAATCTTCCCTCCTCTCTTATGCTCCATCCAGGTCCTCCCCCTGTCACATTCCAGGACCCCTCTAGCTATGGGGAATTGGAGGAGAAAGTTCAAATAGCCTTATGCTGTGATAACCTTAAAGTTAGCCCCTCTTAAATCCATCTCTATAGCCTGATCGAGAATTGCCAGAGCTCCAAAGTCCCATATCTCTAACTGCCCACAGGGCATTGCTACCTCATTGTTCCATGGCTACCAGAAACTCAACATATCCTGTATTCAATTCCTTGTCTTTCCTAACAATCTTGCTCTGCCTGCTAGCATCCTTATTTTTGTCAAGGTTGCAATTTTCATAGTGGATTCTTTTGGGAAAATGAAATCAAAGAAAGAAATACATCTTCAAATCTAGGAACAAACTCAGCAAATACTAGTCTCTATAATGGAATCAAGCAGAAATTCAAACAGAATAGCTAAGATTTGCTCTTTATGGGAGCCCTTTTCAGAAGCAAACAACACTACCCTATCATCTGGAGAGATCTGGCTAACTCTCTGGGTTTTAGCAAGAAGCAGTCCTTTTGAAGTGAAACTAATGAAAAATAAACTGTAATCTTGGGAATTTTTACATGTCATGAAGATATGAGGAAATGAAGACTGGTGATAATATAATGAGAGATGGATGCAAGAAAGAGCAGATCCTATACTGTAAGCACCTTGAGGTCAGGAAACACGTTTACTAAACTTTGTCTCTTTCCAGCACTACATTCAAGCAGCTAGGTGTCAAAGTGAATTAGACGTTGAACCTGGAGCTAGGAAAACTTGATTTCAATTCTAGCTTCAGACACTTAGTAGCTGTGTGACCCTGAGCAAGTCACTTAACCCATTTGCCTCAGTTTCCTCATTTGCAAAATGAGCTCGAGAAGGAAATGTCAAACCATTCCCAGTATTTCTATCAAGAAAACCCCAAATTGGTGTTATAAAGAGTTGGGCACAACTGAAAAACATCTAAGCAACAAAATACCAATTAGGAGATTGTCGCAATAACCTAGACCAAAAGTGGTGAGAGTCTAAGTGGTTTCTGGGAGAAAAGAGCAAGATTTGTCAATGGGTTGGATATGTGGGATGACAGAGAGGGAGGAGTCAAGAATAACACCAATGCTATAAGCCTGAGATATTGGAAGAATTGTGGTGTCTTTGGCAGGAATAAGGAGTTTGGAGGAGGGGTGAGGGTTTTTTTGGGGGGGGGGATGAGCTCTAATTTGGACATGTTGAGTAGTATGAGGTGTGGGATATCTTGTTTGGAATGTCCAATAAGGAATTGGTGATATGGGACTGAAGCTTACAAGAGAGATGCACTGGAATATATAGATCTGGGGAGAGAACATAATTAAACCTGTTCAAGCTGATGAAAGCACTAGGAAAGAATTTATAGAAAAAGAAGAGAAGAGGGCCCAGGGCCTTGGGACCTTCTCACCCTCTCACTTCAAGGTGTGATCTGGATGATAAGCCAGCAAAAGAAACTGAGGAGGGATTGGACAAGAAGGGAAGAGAAGGGGCGGCTAGGTGGCTCAGTGAATACAGCACCGGCCCTGGAGTCAGGAGTACCTGAGTTCAAATCCGGCCTCAGACACTTAACACAAAAAAACTAGCCGTGTGACCTTGGACAAGTCACTTAACCCCAACTGCCCTCCAAAAAGCAAAAAAAAAAAAAAAGGGAAGAGAAAAAGTAGAGAGCAATTGTATAAAATTCCAGAAAGGAAAAAAGTATCCAAATGAAGAGGGTGGTCCAAGGTATCCAATGTAGTAGAGAGGTCAAAGAAGGCTAAGGACTGAGAAAATTCCATTACATTGGGCAATTAGGAGATTAGTAGTTGACTAATAAGCTCCAAATCCTGATTACAAAAGTTTGAGGACTGAGAAGAGTGGAGACAATGAGTGTAGAAAGCTTGTTTCAGGACTTTGGCTGAAGAAGAGAGAACCACAGTGTCCCAAGGGTCTCAGCAAAGTTTTAAGCTACTGAAACTATTAAGTCTCTTGGGAGGCACTCAATCGCTTGAGGGGATGGCAGGGACTAGTGAAACTCAAGTCATATTTGAAGGAAGTAGGAAAGATCTGACCGAAAATTAGAAGTTAGAGTTAGGGAGGAGGGGTGATTAAGTATCAGTTGGAGAAGATGGGACTCGATGGAGCTGAGGGTACTTGTAGAAGTGTTGGTCTTAGCAACAAGGAGGGCAGTGTCTAATTATTAGATCCTGGGAGAAAGAAAGACAGTACATATGTTAAAAGCATGCAAGATCCCATGAAAGATGCAAGAGAAAGAACTTTGTTCAAATTTGCTGTAGGACACATTCTGAAGCAAGCCTATATGCCTGTTTCCTACCTTATGTGAAGCTAAGGGAATGTTTGCATTTGGGGGGGCAGTATAAGGGACAGGGTAAGGAGAGATGGAAGGACACAGCATTAGTGGTGCTGGCTTAGCTTTCTGAGACTTCAGACATTCCTTCTCATTGCAAGAACCCAAAGGTCTTAGCTTCTAGGAAAAATCTCTTTTTAGGGATCATTCAAAATGGGGGAGAAAAAAGGGGTAGTATGGGTGATAGAAGGGAGAGAAAAGAAGTGTTTTTCCATTTCAATCCAATAAGTTTCTATTTAGTATTTATCATGTACAAGGAACTGTGATAGATACTGGGAACACAAATACAAAAATGAAAAAAAAAATAGTCCTTGCCTTCAAAGAGCATACATTTTACTGGTTTCCTTGGCAACTGAAACAGAAAGCAAGAACAAGAATCAGGGCTCTCTCAGGGGTGGGTTTCTTAACCAGAAATGAACTATAAACTATAGTCTCCGAAGCATAAGGTTCCTCCAGAGTCCCCCAAGCCTAGTCAGATAGTAGCCCCATCCTCAAGACTCAGCTGTTAGGAAGAGGTGGAAAGTATGCCCAAAGATTTGGCCTTGGCCCCTTCTAGCTCTTGGAGTTGACTTGTGTCTCAAAATGCTGAAGAAGAGTCCCGCAGGACAGAGAATCAGATGACTAGATCACTGGGAGAGCCCAAATAGAAAGTGAGAGGCTGCTGGAATGTAATCTAAAGATATGGCTTTCACATTAAAAGATCTAGTTTTGGGTCCTGCTCCCAGTGCAACTTTGGAAAAGTCACTTCCCATTGATGGACCTCATCTGGAAAATGACGGTTGATCTCTGAAGTTCCTTCTTGCCCTAATATGAATGCATCCATAATTCACATAGGATTAGAGAGTTTATCAAGACTCCTTTCCTTACAAGCACCCTATGAGCTCAGGTTATAAAAATACTATCACTCTCATTTTGCAAATGATTGATGATATGCCCATGGTTATACAGTTGGTAAGTACCATAAGTTATAACCAAGATTCTAAATCAGGCCCCTGACTCTAAAATCTGGCAGTCTTCATTCCACATTCTCTGATTCTTTGGTTCTGCATAACTGACAAAGCTCCCAACCAAGTATCTACCAGAATGCCAGCTGCCTGTATAGGGACATTAGCAGTCAATCTGACTGCCCTTGAGAGATGAATGTATCTATAGTGAAAAATGGTAGGATTCCATGGGAATTGCCCAAGGGCAAGGACATGCAAAGATTTCCTGAAATATTACTTTCATTTAAGGCTTCATTTTGATAACTATCCCTGTCCCCACCCTACTGCCCAACACCTAACATTCTTCCTAGTCTTCCAGGAATAAGGGAGGAGGAAAGGATATTAATCCCCAAGATGAATGAGTAAATGAATGAGTGAAAAAGCATTTATTAAGCATTTCTTCTGTGCCAAACATAGAGAATTCAAATGCAAAGAATGAGATAGATAGGTACCTGTCCTCAGGAGCTTACATTCTAACGTAGGGAGCAAAACATATAGGGATATTAGGGTTCGAGTCCAGAGAGTCTCAGGGATGATGGGTTAATCAATTAGTATGCCCTTTCCAATAGTGTTATTCAATTGATTTTGGTAGCTAGAGCAAGAGGTGGTGGTAGTGGCCCAGTGTTTGGCAGTGCTAATGGCAGTAACTCCTTATTCCGGAACTAATCCCGATGGGTTAGCCCCTGGGCAAGGAGTTCCAAAACTGAGCAGATTACTTTCCCCAGGGACTGGGGATGTGGTTTCTGGAGGTCCTGTCTAGAAGTGGGCACTGTTCCAGGGGAAGAGAAGAACTCTGTGAAGGATTTGGGTTACAACCCAAGGGATTAGTTAATAGACAAAGGTTGTTAACTACAGGGACAAGTTTTTCCAGTAACTCTATGTTATATTGGCTCCTTCAGAATCATTAGGAATAAACAGAAACCCCCATCTCATGGAGAGATGATGGCTGTCTTCAAGAACTTAAAAACTGTCCTACAGAAGAGGGATTAGACTTTTCTTCTGTTTAACTGCAGAGGAGAGAACCACAGGAAGAAGCTGCAAAAGGCTATTTAGACTCAACGTCAGGCAAACCTTACTGATGGTCAAAGCTAGCCCAAAGTGAAATGGGCGACCTTGGGACATCCCAAGGTAGGGGGAATCTTCAAGCAGATGCAGCTTGTCAAGAAGGTTGTCATGAAGACTTTTTCTGAGTGTTGAGTTATACCAGACAGCTCCTTCCCACATCGAAATTCTCCATGATTCATTGGGGGAGGTTGTCTGGAGCCGAGAAGATAACCAAGGTGACCTTTCCATCTGAGTTTTCTGTGGGCCCCCAGTTCTCTGGGAAGTTAGGCTAGGACTGGGGAGTGAATAGATAAGGGGGGAGGTATCCTGCTGGTAGTGAATTATTGTCCCACGCTATCACTGTGCCCCAACGGGGTCTATGAGCCAGAAATGAGAGGAGGAAAAAGTCAGCAGATGTTGAGTCATATAAGTCTCATGAAAGAAACGGTTGAGGTTTCCTGGGTCTTTTTGTTGGGATCCAGGTTCTCTCAGTCTTCAGTCCCGTTGTGAAAAGGTCAGCCAGAAGCTTCTTAGAGATCAGCCTTTTCCGGAGAAGGAGCTGGTTTCATAGGAAGCTGTCTAGAAAGAGAATGGAGTAGAATGGAAAGAGGTGGGGGTGGTCTTGAATGGGAGAAAGAAGTGATCCCCAAAGCTTCGGCCAAGTTTCTGGGCCCCAGATGAAAAGGGAGTGCTGACTTCCCCCTGGAGGGGAGTAGTCAGTCACCCCGTAAAAGTTTATTTTTATACATGTCTAATCTATTTCACATCCGCTCAGATATTTTGACACATATACAGGAAATGTAATTCTCCCCCATATGGCAGTGTTTGGTTGGCCAGAGCAGAAGGAAACTCGGTAAGGTCACAGAGGAACAGAGGAGATGCTGCATGGAGGAAGAATGCTGGAGCCCCCCAGGGCCGGGACAGACTCCAGGCAATGCAGAGGCCACAATGCAGAGGCCACGCTGTGGACAGGGGAAATAGTGGAGGGAGAGGGAGAGTCCAAAAGGAAGATGTGGTCCTTGTGCTGCTCACACCTGAAACACCGTGCATTGTTTTATCTGTCTCACACCTCATGCAGAACAAAGGGGAGAGGGGCAGCTGGAGGAGGTCCAGGTAAGTGATGGAGGAGGCTGGGAGAAAGGTGAAGAGGCAGCTTCTATGCAAGAAAACGATGGTCAAAAGGGAGTGTGAGAAAAGAGAAAAATCTACAGAATCTTGAGAGGACCTATGAGGTCATCATGTTCAGATCCCTCATTATCCATATAAGGAAACTGAGGCCAGGGGAATGAATGAGTTGCCCAAGGTCACATAGCTAGAAAGTGTCTGAGGCAGGATTCAAACCCAGGTCTTCCTGACTCCTAATTCAATTCACCTGAACCTCTCTGACCCGCTCTTAGCATGGCGAACCTGGCACACAGTAAGTATTTAAGAAGTGTTTGTTGACTGACTGACTAACCTGCTCTCCCAAATTTAAAATACTAAGAGGCACAACTAAAACTTGAGATAAAGAAATTTAGAGGAATTTTTTTTAAAAGGTATTATATTACGTAGTAGAAATGTCATTGGACTGGATAGACTGTTCTAGTCTGCCTCTGCCTCTGCCTCTGCCTCTGGGATAGTGGAGAATCTGTTGAATTTACAAACCAAGGATCTGGGTCAAATCACAGCTCTGCCACTTGCTACCGGTAAGTGTACCTCAGGTTCCTCATCTGTAATATGAGGAGGTTGTCCTAGATCTCAATGTTCTAGATTGGAGTTGCAGATATAAAATCCGAGGGCACCCTAAGTGGCCTCAGTTTCTTTGTGTATAAGCAGAGAGTTTTGGCTAAACTCAACTCTCAGCTCTAATCCTCTGATTTCCACTACCACAGGCAGCATGAGCAGGAGACTTATGGAATTCATTACTTTAAGAGGTAGTGCAGACGAGGAGTATAAATAGATTTTTTTCAAGTTTAGGTAAACTCATGGATAACAGACCCATAAAGGGCTGTGAAGGGAAGCTAGGGGCATGACAGAACTATCCCTCACCTTTGACGTTGACATTGAGGAGGACCAAGCAAGCCCTTTCCTTGGTGCCTCAGTCAGGACAGAAAGGGGCTAAGACCTAGAGTCAGAGTCATAGAGTCATAGAACCTTCTCTGGTTCTTGGGCACTGGGCTGGGAATCTAGATTCCTGCTTGAGCCACTGAATGACCCTGGATAAGTTCCTTCTGTTCCTAGCTCTTTATTTTTCCCCCATCTGTTGGCTAGGAGGAGTTGTATAAGATGGCAGAACATAGTCAACTAACATCTATTACTCAAGTGCTGTGCTCCAGCCATTGATCTAAGTACACAAGAGCACCTGAAGAGGAGGAATGCCTTCACAGGCTCATTCGTTTATCCACCCCTCATGTATTATATATCTCATGAAGCATCTGCTGAGTGGCATAATATAGGAAGCTGCTGAAGGATCTCAGTCTTTTAATCACCTTTTTTTTTCCAGATCGAACAATAGTCAGTTCCTTCATATAGCAGCAATCGATTTTATGTGCCAGGCATTGGGCTATGTGCTGGGGATATAAAAGGCAAAAGACAATCCTAGCTTCTACCACCCTGTACAATCTTATCATGCAAGGTTTTTTGTTTGTTTGTTTGTTTGTTTGTTTGTTTTTAAGAGTGAGAACTGTATCTGGTGGAGAGGGAAATCTAAGAATCAGCAGTGGGACCCAAGAATGTCTCAGTCCTAAGCTACCCCATTTCCCTTGCCTAGCTGATGGAGCCTCCACTGCTCATTGGCCTGCTGCTGTCCTTCCTCACCCCACCCAGGCTGACCCTCATGCTTTCCAAGAGCCCATGCTTTAACTTTTTCTTCTCTGCCCCTCAGTCTCTTCCCTGCAAACCCTAGCAATGCAACAGAAAGCCCTTTAACTAGCACATAAAAGTTGCCTTAGAGCTTTCAAAGTCTAGGCTCCATATTTACAGCATCCAGGAGACTTTTATAGGCCACTTCTATTTACTCTTCCCCTCCCAGGTCTCCCCTCCATCCCCCCCTGCCAAGCCATAGTGAGATAAATCTTTTTTTCTGGCCACAATCTGTGGAGAGCCATGGAGCACTGGAGGCCAAGGTCTAGGTCAAGTGATGAAGTCAAGGAGGAGTATACAAATGCCCCAGGTTCTGAGAAGACGCCAACGCCAAAGGCAATGCCCCACTGGTAAACAAATCCCCACCTTTCAATTTCCAACCGATTACAAACTCTGTGATGGCAGAAATTGTATCATTCATCTTTGCATGTCCCACAGTCTTTAGAACAATGCTTTACATATAATAGTTGTTGACGAAATATTTGCCACAAGAATATAGGAATAAGGGGCAGCTAGGTAGCGCAAGCAGATAAAGTACCAGCCCCGGAGTCAGGAGGATCTGAGTTCAAATTTGACCTCAGACACTTGACTCTTCCTAGCAATGTAATGAGGGGAAAGTTGCCTGACCAAAATAGAAAAAAGAAGATATGAATAAATAACGGAATGAGTGAACAAAGGTCTTATATGGTGTCTTTAGGAAAAGGAATGGCAAACTATAAATTACTGGATAGTTGAGAAGGTTGGCCAAAAGTTGTTTGGGATAGCTCTGGTCCAGTCATTCCTGTGAAGTGGACAGTGTCCAAGAAGGAATTTGGGGGAACTTAGTAGTATCTGTTCTGAAGTATTTTTAAAATAATTAATTAATTTACTTTTAGTTTTCAACATTCACTTCCATAAGATTTTGAGTTTTAAATCTTCTTCCTCTTCCTCTCCTTCGCCCTACCCGAGATGGTGAGGAATCTTATACAAGCTCTACTTACACATTCATATTAAACATTTTTTCACATTAGTCATGATGTAAAGAATAATTAGAACTAATGGGAGGAACCATAAGAAAGAAGAAACAAAACAAAGCAACAAAAGAAAAGGAGAGGAAAGAGTATGCTTCCATCTGCATTCAGACTCCAAAGTTCTTTCTCTGGATGTGGATGGCATTTTCCATTGTGAGTCTTTTGGAGTTGTCTTAGATCCTTGAGATACTAGCTGAGAAGAGCTAAGCCTATCAAAGTCAGTCATTGCACAGGGTGGTTGTTATTGTGTGTGGTGTTCTCCTGGTTCTGCTCATTTCACTCAGCATCAATTCCTATAAGTCTTTCCAGTGTCCTGAAGTATTTTAAAGACTCATTTTGTTTGATCCCAAAAGGCAGAACAGGAGCAATTGAGTGAGGAAAAATTTGGATCAATAGGAAGGGAAATGTATAAAAATCCCAGCTTTAAGGTTAAGCTTATCCCAAAGCAGAATGAGCTACCTCAGGAAATACTGAGTTCTTCCTTACTGGAGGTGGTGAAGTAAATGCTGAATTAGCACTTTATTGGCACATTATAGAGAAAATTTCTTTTGAGGTATGGACTAGTCAGAAGTGTCAAAAACATTGCCGGCAACCAGTATTTCAACTGGCAACACTCCAGGATACACCCTGAACTAGAATAAAATGTAATTGGAAAACATTTAAGAGAATAAATAAAAATACAAAAGAACATAACGTTAACAGGTGATTTTCTAAGTCAATATGCCTACTGAGGGCAGGGATCCTTATACATGGTCTATTGGCCCTGTTTCTATTTGAAATGGACACCACTGGGCTAAATGATCTCCAATCCCTTTCACCTTTTACACAAGGCAGCTAAGATAGATAAGGTACAGTGGATAGAGCACTGGAAGACCTGGGTTCCAATCTAGCCTCAGAGATCTACTTGCTGTGTGATACTGGACAAGTAATTTAACATCAGTCTTCCTCAGATAAAATGGGGTTGTGAGGATCAAAGCAGAAATTAACCTTAAGACAGTGGTATCAAACTCCAGTAGAAGTCAGGCGCCTCTAAAGTGTACATGAAGATCCCTATGGGTCAAGTATTGACTTAGAAAATGACTTATTAACATTATCTATGTTCTACTGCATTTTTATATTTGTTAACAATTTCCTGCTTATATTTTAATCTGGTTCAGACAGTCGGTGCTTGGTACTAAGGCATGTTGAGGTGGGTGTTCGGCGTCTCTGCCTTAAACTACTCTCTAAATCTAGCTATAACTAGCAGCATTCTTCGATCCTATGAAGGAGAGCTCTTCAGCTATGCACCATTCCTGATTGACCGTAGAAGCACCTCTGAGGCTTATAACTTTGATTTGAGAGAGGTGGGAAGAAGTGTCAAGACTTGGGGCGCATTAAGCCTCCTTTTCTGGGGAGTGGGACTCAAGAAGATGCCTAGCTTTACTTGGGCGGATCCCCCCTTCACACTCTCGCACGCACGAACGGATTTCCCTTCCTCCTGGTTGGAAGCATCGGTTAGATGGGGAAAACACACCAGTGTCGGCTTGGAAGATGCTTCCACCTTTTCTCTCAAAGCCCCTTACGGATCGGCTCTTGCCTTTGACGGTCCTTTCTCTATAGCGTCTCCTCCCTCCCCTTTCTTCCTTTTTTCCTCCTATGATATTTTCTTCCCATTTTTTTCTCTTCTCCATAGGAGACTTTCTCTCCTTTCTTATATCTCTGCATCTCCCTCTTCTTGTCTTGCAGGTTCAGGGAGGGCGCTGGACTTGGAACTAGGATAGATCTGAGTTCAAATCCTGCCTTAGACACTCCCTAGTCTCAATTTCTTCATCTGTAAAATGGGTATTATAATAAAAGCACCTGACAGGTTTGTTGTGGGCACCAAATAAGATAATCTATGTAAAATGACTAGCATCTTAAAGCCCTGTACAAATGTTGGCACCATTACTAATTCTCATTTTCTTCTCTTTTCTCTAAACTTATTTCTTTCCTCTCCTCACCTCCACTTAGTTCCCTTTGTCTTTCCTTCCTTCCCCTCTTCTTCCCTTCTCCTTCCTTTTTTCTAAATGAAATTATCTTAGAAATGGGTTTTTAATCTTTTTTGCTGCCATGTACATCTTTGGTTGTCTCCTGTAACTTCACAGAATCATATCTTTTGGGGTGGCAGTTGGGGTTAAGTGACTTGCCCAAGGTCACACAGTCTGAGGCAGGATTTTAACTCAGGTCCTCCTGACTCCAGGGAGGGTGCTCTATCTACTGTACTCCCTAGCTGCTCTAGAAGCATGTCTTCAAATACGTAAAATAAACTACCTAGGATTATAAAGAGAATGAAAGGTTTAGGGTAGCTAGGTGGCACAGTGAATAGAGCACCAGCCCTGGAGTCAGGGGGGACCTGAGTTCAAATCTAGCCTCAGACACTTAACACTTATTAGCTGTGTGACCTTGGGCAAGTCACTTGACTCAAATTCCCTGAAAGAAGGAAGGAAGGAAGGAAGGAAGGAAGGAAGGAAGGAAGGAAGGAAGAGAAGGAAAATGAAAGGTTAGTGAAAATTAAAATGTGGCTTTTTTCTCATCCAAGTGTATGGAGCCCCAGAGATAAATCCATGGAATCCTTGAGGATTCACAACCTCAGGCTAAGGTCTTCAGCTCAAACAAACTTCTGGTTCTTTTCTTCCCCTCCTCTTTCCCTCAGTTTCCTCCTTCCCTTTCTTCCCGATCCTTTTCCTCTCCCCTTGACTTTCCCCTGCCTGAATCCCACCCTACACCAGACTGATCTGATCCAAGGTCTCCATAGGATTCCCATAGTGAGAACCATGGGCCTTGGCCCTGAGCTTCTCAGGCAGTGGAAGCTTTCCCTTCAAGAAGAAAAATAGTCAGAAAAAGGAGTCTGACTGTCTTGGGGGGACTCCAAGGCCAAATGACTGGAAGGAAATGTCAGGGGAAGGGACAGTTTGAGACAAAGGATCTAGTCTCACTTCTAGACCCAAGAATAAAGCCCTCTATCCAGTCTCTGCATCCTGCCTGACCAATTCAGAGATTCCTAAAATGTTCGAGCTGCAAGAGAACTTATGGGTCATGTAATCCAACCCCTTGGGCTTCCAGACGCCTCATGGAACTTGCCCTTTTCTTCCCCCCCCTTCCCGATATCCTGTCTGCCTCCCCAGGAATAGCCCTGAGGCTGATGCCCAGGACCAAGTGCCCACCAATTAGGTGGCATTCTGGCAAATATGAGCTTACTTCCCTGGATGCCCCAGGGCAGCAGGAATGTGTTTCTGTCATCCAATCCTCCCTCCCTTTCCCCGAGAGCCCCACGAAGAATCGGATTAAGAACAAAAATATGAGCTGTGTTTGTTTTAATCATCCGCAGTGACATGAGGGTTTTTAAAGGGGAAGGGGAGCAGGAGCTGGGAGCTGGCCCCAGGGCTGGCTGGCCAGGCTGCAATGCCATCCTGGGGTCAGGAGCACTCCAAGTTGGGAGTGCATTCCAAGGTCAGATCCCAGGAGCAGATAAGGGTCTGAGAGGGACCTTAGGGGGATGAGAGAAAATGAGGGGAGGAGGGATGGGGTGGAAGTGGAGGGGGTGGGGACAGGATGGGAGGAAAGGAAAGACACAGGATCCTCCAAAGAGAAATCGACACAGTTTCCTGGGGAGAGTTCAGAGGGTTGCCAGCAAACCCCGTCCTGGAACAAGGCAGAGGTCTGAGTGGTAATAGTGGGGGAATGTGAGAGACCTCCCTGGAGTTAAGTAAAATGTTATTTTCCCCAAGAGACGGCTTTATCGTCTTATCTTTAGAAAGAGGGACCAGGATGGGATGAGACAGATGGGAGGAGAGACATTGGCTTCATCATTTGATCATAGCCAAAGGAAATGGCGACAGGGGAGAAGGAGAAAAAAAAATTAGTAGAAAGAGCATGAAGTTTTCCCTCAGAGGATCTGTCAATAACTAGATGCAATTGCGGGGAGGGTAAATCACTTAACCTCTCTGGGTCTCAGTTTTCTCACCCACAAAATGGGGATAATCATACCTGCTCTAACTACTCCCAGGCTCCTTGCTAGGAAAGTGTGAGGTGTTGCTGTACTGGCTTGTTCATCTGCAGAGAGGCAGATTTTTGAATCTATATAAGGAGAAGCTTCCTAACAATTAGTTTTCCTAAAGTAGAATGGGATGCCTTGGAAAATGGTAGGTTCCCCTTACAATGGAGCTCTTCAGGCAGTAGCTGGATGACCACTCATTATAGATGTTGTAGACCATTTCCAGTTCAAATTAAGTCTGGTTGAGACAGCCTCTGAGGTTGCATGGAATTCTGTAATCATATATGCCTGTTGTCTAGCAATAGCTAAATTCTTATGCCCTAGAACCAATATATACTTGAAAAGGAAGCTGCCAAGTTCAGATTCAAAGTAGAAACCATCCTGGATCTAGAGTAAGAAGCCCTAAGTACAATGCTGGGTCTCTCTCTGGGGATCAATAGGAGTTTCCAGTTATATATTCCCAGGTAGGGGGTGCCCAGATTCTGTCAGGAAAAAAAAGAACAATGAGAGATACTGGATCACTCAACAGCTTTCAAGAGTTTGTAAAAAAAAAAAAAGCAAATTCTGGGTGGGGGTAAAGTGGGGAAGATGGGTGGGGTGATCCAACTAGTATGGTAAAAAGAAGTCAGAAGCAGGACTTTAGTCCTAATTCTATCACTTAATGACCCATGTGAATTTGGACAAATGACTTCTCTCAGACTCTCAGCCTTTTCTTCTTTGAGGAGATTGTACTAGAATAGCGGTCCTTTAACTTTTTGGTCTCAGGAGCCCTTTGCATTCTTAAAAATTATTGAGGAACCCTCCCACCCAAGAGTTTTTGTTTATGTGGATTATATCTACTGATAATTACTATATTGGAAAATTCTTTAAAACACCTTAGTATTATTGTGAAAATAGTTTTGACCTCAAGGACACCCCAAAAGGATCTTTAAGATCCTAAGGAGTCCCCAGACCATATTTGAGAACCACTGAACTGGGGAGATTCCCAAGTTCACTTCAAACTCTAAATGCTACTACAAGATGTTAAGGGAATGACTCTAGGTCTTAGGACCAGGGAGGGACAAAACCAGCACTGGCACTCCTCAGGCCTCCTAAGACACTGCACTTTTCCTTGGGTCAGACTACCTCCTCTTTGTAGGACTGCACCGGAAGAGAAGCAGTCATCCCTTGAGCCTTTTGTTGATGTGCTGAGCAATATTATTTAGTTCAACTGACATTTTTATAGTCCCTACTATGTGCTGCTCTGGAGAGTCATCAGTGGAATAGAAGAGAGCCAGTCCTGAAGTCAGGAAAAAAACTGGGTTGAGTTCTGCTTCTGGCACATACTGATCATCTAAACTTTTCAGTGCCCTAGGCAACTCTGTGATGTTGATGTTGATGACATTGCAAATTTCATTATAAAATGAAAGTGAGCTGCCAATCCACTTCTACATTTAGAGTCTCAAGGTCATTTTAGTGGTACTCCATCCAAAAAAGTATTTGAGGAGGAGGGTGGCAATGTCTTTTATGTCATTTGATGCTCTTTTATCATGATGCTCCTGTTGATTACCTGGCCATCAATATTGCCCCCTCTTGATTAGACTAGAATATAAGCTCCTCATAGGCAGCCACTAGTTCTTCTACTGATTTTCTATCCGATCTTAACCACCTCCATCTCTCCTGGATGGCACAAAGTGCACCAAACACAAGAGACACTCAACAAATTCATGTTGATGAGAAGCAGACTGGTGATGGTGGAGTGAATACTGAACTGGAAATCAGGAGACACCCACTCATCATTAATGCTTCAATATCAACTTGGAAGGGGAACTGCACTTGGAGCCACATTATTCAATATTTTTATCAATGACTTGGCTACAATTTGTTTTAATTAAAAATTGTTTAAAGATGTTGATTAATTAGAAGGAATTTAATAGAGATTAATGTAAAGTCTTATACTCAGTAAAAAAAAATCAGAAGGTAGAAAGGCGTGGCTAAGACAGCAATTCATCAGATGACCTGGGGTTCAGAGTAGACTTCAAGCTTACTGAGAGTTAACAACATGATATAGTGATCCAAACAGCTTACCAGAAATTGAATTCCAAGAATAGAGGTACATCTTCCAGGAATACAGAGGTGCCAGTCCTTTGGTACTCACACCTTTTTTGAAGGATTGTCTTAGTCCCCAGTTTCTCTCCAGAGGAAAACAATCAAAATGGTGAAGGTTCTCCAACTCATGTAATATTCAAGAATTAAAGACTTAGAAAGATGTGATGTCGATCTTCATATATGTGAAAGGTTGTCCAGTGAAGTAAGATATAGACTTATTGTGCTTGGCCCCATAGGGCAAAAATTGCAAAGAAGTAAATCAAGGCTTGAAGTTAGAAGGAACTTCCTGACAATTAAAACCATCTCAAAATGGACAAGACTGCCTTGAAAGGTGTGCATTCCTTCCCATCAGAGAACCACTTTGCTGTAAGGTTGTAGTGGGGAATGCTTGTTTAGAGATGGATTGAACTCAGAGGTCCCTAACAACACTGAGATTCTCCCAACCCTAGGTTCTTGATGCTAACTCACCGCGTGACCTTGGGCAAAACGCTTGATAATAATTGACATTTAAGTAGTATGTTAAAGTTTGTAAAACATTTAATAGATATCATCTTTTTGAACCTTTCAGCGATCCTGTGAGACCACAGAGGTGGTGGGTGTTGTTATGGATTTTACAAATGAGGAAATTCAACGCTTTGCTCAGGGTCATACAGCTAGTGGGTTTTTTATGTTTTAAAATGAAGTAACAGATTCCTCAGAGAATTCCTTCCATTTCAGAGTGTCCCCTTCCTTAATCAAAAGTATATCTTCATTTTACCAAATCTTGTTCTATTAAATCCCTCCAGATCTGGCATTCTTTCTTCCTGACCCAGCACCTCAGAATGATGCCACAGAACCAAAGCTTTTGTTCCTGAGCACAGACATTATAAAAGTATGCCGCTGTGTGAAATGTAAGTGCAGAATTGATATGGACCATACAGCTAGCGTTAGAGGTAGTGTTGGAACCCAGGCTTTCCTGACTCCAGGGGCAGCCCTCTACCCAGTATGCCGCACAGTTTTCCCGCAACCTCCCAGGTCTCATTTTCCTCATCTATAAAATTGTGGAATTGGATGAGGTGAATCCAACAGTCTCTTCCAACTCTGTAACTGTCTGATTGAAAATTCCCTGAAGACAAAGTTCCTGTATGTTCCTGACCTTCTGCTCTGTACTTTTCAGGATCAATTAATACTTAGCATAGAATAAGAAGAGGAATAGGAATAACTTCATTCATGTCTCAAGAACCTAAGAACATGGGAATGAGGAAACACCTCAGGAGCAGCCTTAGAGAAAGAGAAGACTGTCCATGCCCTGAAAAAAGTGAATCTGGGCATCAGCCTGAGCACAGACCCAGAGAGCACAGGGCTTTCTTCCCCAGGTCTGGAGTGACTGGTCTAGCAACCACCATCAAGACGTAGCTATCTCACTATCAGCTCTCCCTCCCCTTGAGGCATCTTTGTCTTTAAATTACCAGGTGCCTGTGTGGAGATAAGAAGGGCTCTCCCAATAGGTTTTGTTTTCTTTTTTATGTTCTAGGTACTAGGGCTGGAACTTAAAAAAAAAAATACAACACACTTTTATTGATTTACTTTTAGTTTTCAACATTCACTTTTATAAAATGTTGAGTTCTAAATTTTTCTTCCCCCTCCCCTCCCCCTCTCCAAAACGGCATGCAATCTGATAGAGGCCATACATGTACAATCCTATTAAACGTATTTCCACATTAGTCATGTTGTGAAAGAAGAATCAGAACAAAAAGGGAAAACCAAAAGAAAGAAACAACAACAACAAAACAAAAAGAGAAAATAATATGTTTTGATGTGCATTCAGACCCCATAGTTCTTTCTCTGGATGTAGATAGCATTTTCCATCATGAGTCTTTTGGAGTTGTCTTAGATTATTACATTGCTGAGAAGAGTTAAGTATATCAGAGTTGACCATGGAACAATGTCACTGATACTTTGTACTGTGTTCTCCTGGTTCTGCTCACTTCACTCAGCATTAGTTCATGTAAGTCTTTCCAGGTTTTTCTGAAATGTGCCTGCTCCTCATTTCTTATAGCACAATAGTATTCCATTACATTCATATACCACAACTTGTTCAGCCTTTCCCCAACTGATGGACATCACTTCAATTTCTAATCCTTTGCTGCCAAAAAAAGAGTTACTATAAATATTTTTGTATATGTGGGTCCTTTTCAGGGCTGACACTTTTCTGATCCAAATTCAGTAAGCCATTCAGCATTTACTAAATACTATGTGTTAGACACTGTGCTAAACTCCATGGATATGAAGAAAGGCAAAATTAATTCCTGACCTTGAAGAACTCACAGTTCAATGAGGGAGGCAACCTTTAAATAACTAGGTACATACAGAGCAGGTTGAAAGAAGGGAAGGCTTTAGCAGCTGGGGGATGCAGGGGGAAAAAAACCTCTTAAGGAAGGTAAAATCTGAGCTGAATCTTGAAGGAAGTCATGGGAATAGTGAGGAGGGAAAGCATTCCAGGCATAGGGCACAGACAATACAAGGGCCCAGAGGTATGAGATGGAATGTCTCACGGGAAAAGTAGCAAAAAGGCCTGTGTAGCAGGATCATAGAGAGCACCTTGGGGAGTAAAATGTAAGAAGACTAGAAAGAGAAGAGGCCAGCTTGTAAGAGACTCAAAATCTACAGAGTCCTTAGCCCTAAGTAGGAATATCCTTTCCACAGACCAATCCTGTCCTTTGTGGGCACTGTCCCAGCCAGATAGTCAGTCTGCAATGTCTCTTTCTTTCTTCCTTCTCCTTCCTTCCTTCTTTCCTTCTTTCTTTCCTTCCTTCCTTCTTATTTTCCTTGTTTCATTCCTTCCTTCCTTCCTTCCTTCCTTCCATTTACTTGACAAGCATTTATTAATTGGCTCTAATGTGCCAGATACCATGCTGAATATACAAAGCAAAAATGGAAATGTCCTCAAGGGGCTTCCATCCCACAACTAACCTACAGGTTCAGGGTCTTGTGTTGCATCTTTGATGGAACAGAAGGAAAAGATCTAGTTCCATGATTTTGGGGAGCTCCCAGACAAGGAGGAGACAAGACCCTCACATAGGAAGCAAAAACAAGCAGAAATAGACGTGGTTTAACATATACCTAAGTGTTGTTGATGCTTAGAGCAATGAAGAGAGAGATTGCTGATGTCTTGGAGGACTCTGAACATGGGGAGATTGGAAAACTCTGAACATGGAGGCGGTCACTCTCCAGATGCCCAAATGAGCCTCCTCGGGGAATGCCAATAGTAATCAAAAGGCCTCAAGCTGAAGAAGTTAAATGAAAGTCACGTTGGATTTGCTGTATTCAAAAGCCAAATCCTGGCTTATCATTTACTGCTGGGCAACCTTAAGCAAATGAATTAGCCTCTCGAAGACCTGAATTCTTTCCCTGTAAAATAAGAAGTTTAGGTCAGATGATCTCAAAAGTCCATGAAATTCTCTGAAATTCAATGACTTCTTGTGTTCCCTACCGCATAGGAGAGGATGCTATTCTCTCCAGGGCAGGGGTGAGGGTCCCCGGTCTGGGGTGGGGGACTATGGTTTTGTCAGTTATGTTGCTGTGTGGGGTTTCACTCATGCAAGTGGGACATGACAGAATAGGCCCAAGGAGGGTCTCTCTCATGGGGTCATGTGGCATCCTACAAGCTTTAAAGAGGAGGAAGAAGGTTGTCCTCAGTCTGAGGTAGGGAACCCTTAGAGCTGCCTGGTGGGAGGATGTAAAGGGAGGCTTGAGGTGGCTGGAGGGTGCTAGAAGAAGGAGACCAAGGTACCCCCTCCCACCCAGGGAGCTCTGCTCAGTCTCAGTTCAGGTCCTGGGACTCCAAAGGACACCAGCTGCCTGATACCATGGCATAAGGTTTCCCGTGATCTGGCTCCGGCTCCTATCATCCAGCCTGGCAGGAAATTGCTGTCGACACCAGGGAAGGGGGGCACAAAGGGGGAAAAGAGGAAGGGAGGGGAGGGACTTGGGAAATTGTGAAGTTGACAAGTTCTGAGTGGGATCTGAGATGGTCCAGGACCCTGGGGAGTTGGACCAGAGCTGGCAGAAATGTGGCCACAGCAACTGTTCTGGGTTATATTTGGAGCCGTGCCCAGTTGTTCCCTCCCAGCTGGGGCCCCACTGCACACCCATGCTCTCTCCTAGGAAAACTAACAGGGCTCAGGGGGCTATGGAACATAGAGCACTCTGGGAGACAATGAGCCAGGGCTCCTGGTGTGGACCAGAGATGCTTTAAAAAGTGGTCAAAGAAGGGAAGGGAATTCTGAGGTCCTGGACAAGTAACAGGCATTCTTGGGATCCACTTTCCCTTAGACAACCTGGGAACATTCCCAAACTGCCAAGTCATTGGGCTGTATCTCTGGAAGCACAGATGCCACCTTCCCATCTGCCAAGGTACCCCAAGTGAAGACTACTTCACAGGATTCTGGATGAGTGCTCTGTTGGTTCTGGTGATGAAGCCTGGGGGGACTGAGGTAGAATAGGGAGGAGATATCATGGAGTGGTGGGAAGACCCCTGGTGCTATGGTCAGTAGACATGAATTCCACACCTCCATGTAATACGACAACTGTGTGACCTAGGGTGGGTCACTTCTCTCCAGGCCTCTGTTTTCTCACCTATAAAATGATGTGTTTGCGCCAGATAAGCCCTGGAGACCCTTCCAGCTCTGAGCCCCAATCCAGTGACTGCTTCGGAAGGATTCAGTGAAAATGAAAGATTTGAAGGGGGACATTTCTCCTGCTCTCTGCTGGCCTCTCCTTGCCACCCACATTCACCCCTACTCCCCACAGGCATCCATTGCCTCTGGTCCTTTCTCTATGATTCTGTCCATTAATAGAATCAAAGACTTAGAGTCAGAGGTCATTCAGCTTCACCCTCTCTTTTTTCAGAGGCTCAGACGCTTCCCTGGCTCCCCTGAGGTCACATAGCCTGAAGACAGAGGAGCCAAGGTGGCAATTCCCGGCTCCCGACTGCAAGCTCAGGGCTCTTGTCTCTCCTTTCCCATCCTGCATTCCCTCCCTCCCTTTCTCCCCGCCCCTCAGGTCCCTGATCTCCTGGCCCCCCACCAGGACCTTCTGCAGTGTATTTATTAGAACAATAAACATGGCGCAGCCTCCAGGTGCTCCTGGACATTCCTAAGACTTGGGGAGAAGCTAGGGGGAGGGCCAATAGGGAGTGGGTGGTGGGGCAGGAGAAGGGGAACAATCGGCAGGCACACATGGGGTCCTGGGCTAGAGGTGGGCTTGGGGGTGCTGAAGTGATAGGAGTTCTCATGAAGAAATTGGTATCTTCCCCAATCCAGGCTCCCATGCTGATCTACAGGAAATTGTGTGTGTGTGTGTGTGTGTGTGTGTGTGTAAACAGGAGGGCACTAGTCCACACCAGAGGGTTCTCTAGAGAGGAGTCTGGACTCCAAATCATTTGAAAACACATTTCCTTTTGGCTCATAGACTTCATCTTCTAGATTAAACCAGCTTGGTCCTGGGCTGGGAGAACTGAGAACCCTATGGATTTCTGTGGCTAAAAGGGGGCCCTAGCCCTGCCCTTTGGGGAGGCTTTGACCTCATATTCTTTGTACTACAGTTCCTGTGCTTCTCTGTGCCTCCTGATGTCAAGTCCAGCCAAATGCTCCACTCAATAGAAGAGAGATTCTCTTTCTAGTCCCCTTCCAAGGGTCAAGAATGAATCCTCTGCTTGAATCAACCAACAAGCATGAGTTAAGCCTCTACAACCTACCTGTGCTATGCTCAACACCTCAGGAGATGTGGCTTTGAGACAACAGAAATAAAACTGCCTTTCAGTCAAAATACTTGGATTTGAACCAGCCATTTACTGGCTGAGTGATGGTGCCCAAGATACAACTCACTTCCCCGTGCTCCAATCTTTCCATCTGCAAAATGGGATGTATGATACTTTCATTTCTTGCTTCTCCAGTTTACGTGGGCAGCTTGGGGAGTCAATGTAGAGATGCAGTATGATACAATGGAGAAAAAACTGTGAACTTGAGGTGAGAGAAATGGGCTTTGGTTCTGCCATTTTCTATGTGTGTATGACCTCAACAAGTCATTCAACCTTTCTCCTGCTCAGTTTCCTCAAAAAGAAAATGAAGGGGTTGGATTAACAAAAACAGAGTGTCTGCTATTGTTTAAGTAGATTCTCATTTCATCTTCACAACAATCTTAGAAGGTAGATGCAATTACTGTCCCTGTTTCACAAATAAAGAAAGTCAGGCAAGCAGAGTGTAAATGATATACTCAGGAATATGCAGCTACTAAGTGTGTGAGGCCAGATTTGAACTCGGGAAGATGAGCCTTCCCCACTCCGAGCCTGGCACTCTACCCACTGTGCAACCTAGTTGTCTTTTGTACATATCTATAAATATGTTCATTGTCTCTCTTGGCTAGACTGGAAGCTTCTTGAGGGCAGGGACTGTTTTGCTTGTTTTTATGAGGACTCTAAGGGGGACAATTTGGTCAATAATGAAGCTGGGGTCACTAGGTAGTGACTCAGGGAGCCAGTTGGTAGGACAAGAGGTGACTCCCCAAAAAACTACCAAGAAAAAAAAGACCTAATAATTATCACATATTTATAGTCAAGCCCTACCACTAACATGAAGGCAATGGGTAAGGCTGCCCTTCCTCCCAGCTCCATACATCCCAGAGGGTACATCTTGTCCTGTGATTTCTCCTTTAGATGTCACTTGGACAAAAGAGGTAGTGGTGGTAGTAAATTGGAGGAGCAAAGAAGACAAGGCCCCCCTAGAGATAATGGCTCCATGTCTACATCCCTGCAGCGATGGTCTTAAATGGTATAGACAGAATTGACACATGTGAAATCAGGGACAAATAGAAGAACCATATGTTCCTGCTAAATCTGAGGCATAAATTCATCACAGACTCTCCCTCAACCATGAGGAAGAACATCCACACTGCTCACTCCTGGAATCCACTATCCCAAGAGAGGCCAGGGAACTTGCAGAGCACACAGGAAAGCCAACTTTCTCCACTGGATGCTACAGTCCTATTTGGTTTCATCCCCTCCCCTCTTCCTACATACAGGATTGGTTCAGTAATAATAGGGTTCTGACTTGCTTCAAATACAGCCCCAAATTCTGCCACCAGTTCCTCTCCTTAAATATTATGTCTCCAGCCATTGTGTGCGCATACACACCCCTACGCTCACCAAACAACATTAGCCCTTTTCCCTTCTGGTTTCTTAATTTATTAGTCAGACAATAATATTTACTAAGCACCTACTGTGTGCCAAGCACCCACTAAGCACTGGAGATACAAATAAAAAAAAGACTGTCTCTGTCTTCACAGAGCTTACAATCTAATGGAGAAAAATGTTTTAAAAAGGATGCTGAAAGGTAGGGCACAGCCTGAAGAAGAAAATACCCACTTGGAGGACATGATGGGGTCCAAGGAGTGTGGCTGGTAGGAAATGAAGAGGTGAGAGCCCTCTTTACTGAAGGCTCTGGGGGATATTTCTTTGCTCTGCCCATCAGCCCTCCAGTCAGGGAGCAGAGAGTACTGAGGGTATTGAGGAGGTGTGAGTACCAAAGCTGGTGCCATCTTAAAGGATGATGAGCTTCCCGGCGACGGTGACAAGGTTTCCTAAAGGCATGATCATGGTGGAATTCTGCTAATGACTGTGTATTCAGCCCAGTGTTAGGCACTAGCAGAGAGAGGCACAGAAAAATATTGTGTGGCTAGGTCACCTTAAGCAAATGACTTAGTTTTTATTGGCTTTATTTTCCTCAGCAGTAAAATAAGGGTGTCAAATGAATATTGATCTCCAAGACCCTTCTAGCTCTAGAAACTACTATCCCAATGTACAACAAATTAAGTTATTCAACTCACTTCAAGTTCCATCCAATCTGATTCATTCAATTTTTGTTGTCCAACAATATTCAACATTTTGTTGTCCAACAATGTGTCCAACAATATTCAGCATAATGTGAATAGACACTCTCAGTTACCTAGCATTCCTACAGAATTCTTTTGTTGCTGTTTTTGTTCTTTTTTTTCAGTCACATCTGACCATTTGTGACCCCATTTGGGGGTTTTCTTGGCAAAGATATTAAGTGGTTTACCATTTCCTTCTCTAGCTCATTTTACAGATGAGGAAACTGAGGCAAGCCAAGTTAAGTGACTTGCCCAGGGTCACATAGCTAGTAAGTAAGTGTCTGAAATGGCATTTGAACTCAGGAAGATGAGTCTTCTTGACTCCGGGCCTGGTGCTCTATGCATTATGGCGACATCTAACTTCCACAAAACTAATACTATGATCTAGTTAGTGCCAATTTGTTAATAAGAATCCCTAAGTCATCCTGAAGTGCCTTCTAACTCACCAATGAAAGATCACTTTATAGTCAGTGCAATTTTAGTGATAATTGCATTCTATGGCATGCCGAGTTCTTTAAAAACTGGTGATTTATGTCTTATTTATTCCTCATGTAGCGTGACCTCTATTAACCAAAATATTTGATTAAGCAGACACCCTATGGTCTGAGGATATGGGAGAGCTAGCTATCACTGGGAAAACAAACCAGCATACTAGACAGAAAGAACAAAAGGAGACAGGATGTAGCCAAGTGCTAGCATGGGGCACAGACTCAGGTAATATTTGTAAAGTACTTGGAGCAGGGATTGGAACAGAGAAGGCGCTTAATAAATGCTGGATCCCTTCTCCCCTTCCCCCCATGGCACAAGCTACTACCAGGGGTGAGGGGAAGAGGGAAAATATGTAGATACAAATCTTGGGGGACATCTTTGGAATCTCCCATCACCCCCTCTCCCCCAAGAATCAATCAATCAATCATTTGACAAGTATTGATTAAACATCTACCACGTTCCTTGTTGGTAGCCAACATACCTTTTCTTCAGGGAATTTTCTGGCTGAGTTACTTTATCAGGGACCACAAAGCAGACACTCCTACCTTCCCCACCCTGGGACTGACTTGGGGGAATGATTTTAGAGTTTTTTTCCCAGCTCTCCAATAGGCAGAGAGTACAGAAGGTACTGGTGAGTTGTGAGTACCCAAAATGATGCCATCTCCAAAGGATGCTCAGCTTTTTGATGAAGTTTCCTGGGGGCATGATCAGGGTGGAGTGCATAGTCAGGGAAATGAGCCTAGGGTCATTCTCCATGGTCCATGGAGAGATTCTACGAGGTCCATGACCTTGACATTTTAAATATTTTGATAACTGCATTTCACTATAATTTTTTTCCTTCATAATCCTATGTTTAAAAGCATTACTCCTAAGGAGAGGTTCAACAGACTTCTCCAGACTGCCAGAGGAAGCCATGACATGAAAAAAGGTTCAGAAGTCCTATTTTAGAGAATCTTCACCTATGAGATTGGACTCATGAAATGCACTCAGTCAAAGATGGGGCTAGACAATGCTGTTTTTAGCTCAAATCATCACTGACAAGAAGATAGAGAGCTCTAATTAATTTGGTCAAGAAAATCAGTAAAAGTTAAATGAAAACCATCAGGCAGAGAAGTTTCTTGGACATCACAGACACCTAGTCTTTGGGGCCTGGAAGTGAAGGTAATGAATTCCTTAGAGCAGTTCTACTACTCATGGGAGCTGCTCAGTTTCCAGAACGGGGAGATGCTGCCTTTGTATTCCCAAGGACCCGGTGACCCTGCATTCCTGGGGCTCTCCTATTTGGCTGATTCAGAGCAGTCTTCTTGATTCCCCCAGAAGCTGGCCAGGGAGGAGGCAGGTTGCCTAGGGAAGGCAGCTTGCATCTCAGGACGTGACCCAGGATGTGTGGGGTGCTCTAGGTCCACTGGAGAGCTATGTGGAGTTGAAAGGTCAAACCTGTTTCTGGTCTCCTTATCAGGAATGGTCCAGTGGAAGGGAAGTGGGCAGCCCCAGAGGTCAGGATAGGAAGGGTCACAGGCAGGGCAGGGCAGTGGCCCCAGAGAAAGACCTCACTGGGGAAAGAAAGGAAAGGGACTTGGGGAATGGGGGGAGGGGGAGTAGAGAGGGTCTTAATCCGAGAATTGTTTTTGCCTTTGCGTTGGCATGACCCAGCTGAGGGTTTGGTTGTAGTATTTTGTTTTGTTTTTAAATAAAGATGTTCTTTAAGAGAGAGGACCAGAATTTTCTCACTTCTGAGACAATGGCCAATTAGTAATTGCCTAGCCTTACAGATGTCACCTTTCTGCTGGTGCACAGGCCTGGCTTTACACAAGAATGAGGAAAGCATCAAAGTCTCTTCCCCTTTTTCTCCACCTGTTCCCATTCTGCCTGTCCTTCCAGTCCAAACCTTGCCTCCTCCATGAAGCCTGTCCTGATCACCCTTGCCAACAGCCATTTCTCCTTCCAAATTCCTTGGGTGCTCACTGCCAGAAGGCTCTGGTCATGGATCTAAGGCTCTCAGAAAGGACCTTAGAGGCCTTCTGTTTACAAGTGGTAACTAATCAGTCAACAAACATTTGTTAAATGACTGGATGAGCAGCCTGAGAGCACTGAGAGATATCTACCTCTCTCCAAACCCTCACCTGTGGTGAAGCTGCAGCCATGCCATCATCGACACCCAGGTATAACCTCAGCAAACAAGCTAATCCTTAGAGACTGAGAGCAATGGACTGGCCTCCAACCCATTGGGGAGCGGGTGGGGTGTCTACCCCAAGCATGTGTGAAGACTTCTCCTGGAAGAATGGAACAGGTGGATGAGAACAATTCCTTCCAGTGGCCACAGAAGAGTGGAGACTTAGAGCTTGCTCAGACAGCGATGATGCCAAGGTTGTCCCTTGCATCCTGGGCTATGGCCGGTCATCCTGACCTTTGTTTACCCGTGAGTTTTGGTCACTCTGGAGGAGAGACTGAGGCTGATGACTTTGTGTAACCCTGCCTCATTTAAATCCAATTCACACACAAGTCGAGACATCACCCCAGGAGGTCATTGGTCTTCTAAAATGAAGGGTGAACTAAGACCACAGTTAAGCGACACTGTACTAAGTGTTGGGAACACATAGAAAGGTGAAGGATATTCCCTCTCCTCTGGGTGCTGACAACATGCACAGAAATGTGGACAGATAGGACATGGAGAGATGTAGATACAGAATGAATTAAAGATAATCAATGAAGAAAAAGCACTAGAATTGGAGGGGAATCGGGAACACTCCTGGCAGAAGGTGGTTCAAAGAACAGACTTTCCACATATAATAGATGTAACGGACCTTAGAGACTGGCCTCTTCATTTGGCAGAAGGGAAACAAGGCCCAGAGAAGGAAGTGACTTGGTCACCAGAGCAGTGAGCAGAAGATTCTCTGATTCTTCATCTACCCCTTTTCCCTGTATCCTCTGGCTTTGGGAGGTTGGAGGAGGGCGGGAATTCTGATTTTTCTCTCTTCTTATCTATGACCTTTCTGAGGGTAGAAATAGGATCTCATAACTCAGTATAGCATATAGCACAGCACATAGTAGATGATGAAGAACTATAGGCCAATATATTGATTAGGGTGCCTGGGGAAAGATCGGGACGGAAAGGCAGAGAGTTGGAGGGCCAGGGTGGACTGTTTTCTGTCATCTGGTCCTTACCCTCAAAACAGAATACTTTAAGCCCAGCGCAGCTCCTCCCCCAGCTTCCCACCCCCGCCCAGCCCCACATTTCTGCCTTTCCCGGGGTGTTGGCCAGGCTCGACTCAGATACTGAATCAATACCGACTCTCATCCATCTCAGGCATCAGGCCAGCATCTCCCCTTCTAGGGTCCATGACCCTGTTCCCAACCCCACGGGCCAAAGGAGGTGGGGGCAGGTTTCCAGACAGGACCCTAGCTTCAGTCCCCGGATATTTCAGGGTTAGGGTAGGAAACAGAAGCCGGGTTGTTTTTCCCAAAGCAGCGGGGAAGCACCATCTGCTTTGCTGCAGGCCCTGAGGCTCCATGCCTCCTCCTTTTCCAATCAGGAGGTCCCACCTGCAGGAAAGACAATAGTGAATGGGCTGCATGTGTGTCTAGGAGATTCTGGGGGTGGGGGAGCAGCAAGAGGTGAGGGGGGAGGCCCCAGAGGGCTTTATCCTTTGGTCTCAAGTCTTACAGCAAAAGAAACCATGTGGCAGCCTTGATGAGAGAGTCCTAAGATCCTCCTATCTCCACTGTAGAGTGAGATCAAGCCCACCCATTTTACATGGGGGAGACTGAGCTCAAGAGAGGGGACTTAACTTTCCCCAGGTCACCCAGATAGCAAAGAACAGAGTCAGAGAAGCTTCCATGGGATCCCAGCCTGCGCTGGTGCTGGGTGAGAGGCAGTAAGGATATGACGGCAAGGCTGGGTTCTGTTTCCCATGTTGGAAGATCTTGTTTCTCTTCCCTGTCATAAGCTA
>CM053593.1:343773451-343834895 GCA_028646575.1 Pseudocheirus occidentalis | reverse complement strand
TCTCTCTCTCTCTCTCTCTCTCTCTCTCTCTCTCTCTCTCTCTCTCTCTCTCTCTCTCTCTCTCTCTCTCTCTCTCTCTATTTGAGGTCTTTTACCCAGTCTCCTGGTGGACCAGTACTTTGTTCTGAAAGGGGCCTGGTTAGAGTTACGAGTGATGCCTGGGCTTTTGGACAGGGGTGTGATAGTGAAATGTTTTGTTTTTTTTTTTTCCCTCTCTAGCTTTTCTCCCTTCCCCAAAAAAATTTGCTCAGGAGATACTTTTTAAGTTTAATCTTCTTGATTAACATTTATTCTCATTGCTTTCTTAAATCTAGACAATCAGCAGACCAATAAAGGAAATCCTGGTTTGTGGCTTTTGCCTGATTTCTAAAAGTGGTGAGAATTTAACAATTGGCTCCAGTGGCTGGCTGAGACTGCTGTTTCCATCTTAGCCCCTGGTGGCATTTCGCTGTTTTGTACCCTATCTCTTCCCACCCAGACCCTCCTTCCTCACCTCTGTGACAAGAGGTCCCTTGACTTTGGTGTCTAGGCCAAACTCCTCACCTTCCTTAAAACTTCCTTGAAAATGGCTCAGCCAAAGACCAACCAGGAAGACTAATGTCTCTCCTAGACCTCTTCTGGGGGAGTTCTGGACCAGAGTGGCACATGCCACAGAAAAAAATCCCACTTCTCCTGGGTCTGCTGAGGACAAATTCTTTCCTGACCACTGACTCAGCAGCTGGTAAAGTGAAGCCCTCAAGGAGGGGAATTCTGGGAGTAAAGGATGGATGAATACAGAGCTTTAGCAAGCAAATTTTGCTCCCCTGAGCAATCAACAATAAATAGGTACCAAGTGAGTGCTAGAAACACAGTTTCAAGACAAATCAAGCTAATGGTACATATGTGCCGATTTCCCTCTCTAGTCTGGAGATACCCTGTTCTGTTGTCCTCTGAGATTCCATCTTAGCTACCCAGAGGCTGATTCTGGTGAGGGAGGCCTGGGCTGGGAAGACAGATAAAACCAGCTGTCAAGGAGCAAATCATCTGGGATGCTGGACCCTGGGGGGAGTAAAAAAAGGCCAACTAGTAACTTCATTTTTTAACAAATAATTTTTGCTAAGTGCTCAGCTCAGTTTCTACCTGGCTGTCAGTGAACACCTTCTAAATTTTAACATTCTGAAACAAAGTTCTCATTGCCCTACCTTAGTTATTTCTCCAGATGAGTAGCATATCACACAAGAATGAGGATACATCCTTGTAGGATGGAGATGATAATATTGGCTTTGGGAAGAAAGGCTACTAGAACGCTTACCTAGAAAGGATCTTAGAGAACATTTAGTCCAACCTGACTCTCTCTTCTACTGTCCCTACTTTATAAATGAGGGAACCGAGGCCCAGAGAATTTCAGCAACTTGGCTTTATTTTTGTTTTGCTAGACTCCCATGTCCATGGAGCAAGCAACTGATTTGAAGGATAAAAAAGACCCCTTTGGCCCCCAAATATTTCCCTTATGAACTTGCTGCTTTGCCTACAATTACCCCCCACACACAAACAGACACACTAGATTATTAAGAAATATAAAAGCTCCAGAAGGCCCCTATTAAAATGCAGTTAAATGCATCCTTGGAGGGATGACTCATTAATCGATTTATAACCACTGGCCCATCACCATAGATTCATTTACCAGATTAACTGTTACCTACCAAAGAACAGGATTTGGAGGACGCCAAGCACAGGGAATTTTAAGGGAAGGAAGGATCCAAGAAAGGAACAGAACAAGGGACATTACTCAAAAGGGAAAGTCTTAGGGAAGCTACCAAAGGGAGAGTGTGTCAATTTGCCAGGAAATACAGAGATAGAACCAAAAAGGAAAGAGAGGAACCACCCTAGTAGGGGAGGGAAGGAAATGCCAAAAACACCCTTACTCAAGCATTTTTCTCCTAAAATAAATTTATTCAACATTCATTTTTGTAAGATTTTGCATTCAAAATTTTTCCCCTTAGCTCCCCTCCCCACTCCCCAAAATGGAATGCGATCTGATACAGGCTATACATATACAATCATATTAAACATATTCCCACATTAGTCATGTTGTGAAAGAAGAATCAGAACAAAAAGGGAAAACCACGAGAAAGAAAGAAAAAAAAAAGAAACAGAATGTAGTCTGCTCCTATCTTGCCCTCAGACTCCATAGTTCTTCCTCTGGATGTGGATGCATTTTCTGTCATGAGTCTTTTGGAATCATCTTAGATCCTGGCATTGCTGAGAAGAGCCAAGTCTACCCAAACTGGTCATTTCATAATGTTGCTGTTACTGTGTAGAATATTCTGGTTCTGCCCACTTCACTCAGCATCCATTCAGGTAAGTCTTCCCAGGTTTTTCTGAAGTCTGCCTGTTCATCATTTCTTTTTTTTCTTTTTTGCTCATCATTTCTTATGGAACAATAGTATTCCATTACATTCATACGTCACAGCTTGTTCAGCCATTCCCTAGTTGATGGGCATCCTCTCAATTTCCAGTTCATTGCCACTACAAAAAGCAGTTCAATCATTTAATTGCCTACTCATGCCCTTGGTGTGGGATAATATCTTAGACCCTGGGACTTCAAAGATGAAAAAAAGAACATAGATTCTGCTCTCAAGAAGTTTATGCTCTGATAGGGGGTGTGAGAGGTTAGGACATGTTCACAGGCAAGAGTGGGAGGGACAAAATTGTGATCCAAAGTGTTCTAGGAAAATTTGAGGAGGAAGAGAACATTTTTGGAGGGTAAAGAGGGGTGAAAAACAATCAATTTTTTTAAAAAATTCATTAAGTACTTTCTATGTGCACAGAAGAAAAGGTACAGTCTTTATTAGTACAAAACATCTGACAAAATTACAGGTCAAGTTTTTTTTTTTAAGTATTAGGCACTGGGGGTACAAATACAAAAGCGGGACAAAAGTGTTTTTTGCCATCCAAGAGCTTAGATTCTATTCTGAGGTTACATGTTCATAGATAAATGGAAATAGGATTAGTAATATGAAATACTAATAGGAATTCCAAATAAGAAATACAGGGTTACTAAACTTACTGTCTTAACTTAATGATTACAAATAAAAAAACAATGTTAATTGCCTTCCTTTTGCTAAGCTATAATTTAAGACACTCAGAAAAATGTTTGTGGCTATGAGCAGTAAGGTTTTGTAAATTCATTGAATGTAAATAACTTTGATTTAAAAATTATTTTGATTAAAATAATTTTGTAAGTAAAAGAAAAACACACTAAATCCAGGGGATTGGGAAAGGTTTTAAGGAGGAATGGTACCTGAGCTGAATTTTACAAGAGAAGGAAGGAGAGAATCCCAAGTGTGGGAGAGAGACTGTGTGAATGCAAGGAAATGGAGAGCAGGATGAAAACTAGGATTCTGATTTGGCTAGAAAGTGGAGTGGATGAAGAGCTCAAAGCCCCTGAATTAGGGACTCATTCAGTGTAATAATGTCAAAGTAATGGTGTGGGGGTCCAGGGGCCTCATCCCTCTCCTGGCTCTGCCACTGACTTATTAGGTGAACTGGAGCAAATCAGTCACCTGACCTCCCCAAGAATTCAATTCCCCAATGTGTAAAATGAGTACTCTAGAGCAGAGGTGTCAAACTCATGGCCTCCAGGCTGCAAGCAGCCCCCAAAACTCCCAGATTAAAATATAATTGGGAAATGTTGAACAAAAATAAAGAAAAATACAATACCAAAAATAATGTTAATTTGTAGTTTTCTAAATCAATCTGTGACCTGAAGGTACTCATTTCTATTTCAGTTTGATGCCACTGCTTCAGAGTTATATTAGCACTAATGTAACTCTAATAATGGGCAGCTTGATGGAGGATAGCGTTCGGCCTGAAGTCAGGAAAACTCATCTTGGTGAGTTTAAATATGGCTTCAGATACTTAACTAGCTGTGTGACCTTGGGCAAGTCAATAAAATCCAGTTTGCCTCAGTTTCCTCATCTGTAAAATGTGCTGGAGAAGGAAATGGTAAACCACTCCTGTATTTTTCACAAGAAAACCGGGTTTTCTGGAAATGACTAAATAACTCTAATCATATAATTCCAATGAATGATCAATGAATGATCTCCTCTGGGTCCCTTTGAGCAGAACCTCCAGAGAACCCTACTCAAAGTACTATCACACCTGGAGAGTGGAGATGGATGAGGAGGGAGGTACTGGGCAGTAGTGAAAGCTAGGGAGTCAGTTCAGAGCCAGAAGGAAAGCTCGTGAGCAGAGATAGTGGTAGAAAAGCTGCCTGAGGAGATGGGGGCGGAGAAGGTCCCCATGGACCCCAGTTGGTTTCCTCAGAGCCTGCCCCTGCAGGCTGGGACTTGGGGGACTTGTGATTTCTTCCTCCAGGGCACATCTGGGGACTGTATCAATCAGCAGTAAGAATTTGGTAGAGAAAATTGCTACGGAACTATGGAGACATTTATCAAAGGGAGACTCTAAAGTCCCCCCCCCCCGCCCCAGGCAGAGTGCTGAGCCCCAAAGTACGAAGTCTTTTTCATGAATTGGATGAGGGAAATTGGAAATTGGAAAACTGGAAGACAATTAGAGTATCATCAAAGTGGCCAAAATTAAATAGAATCCAAAGGTTTTAGAGCTAGCTGGCAGACACCCCCCAGCTCATAATGCTGCTGTTGCTGCTGCTGCTGCAAACCCACTGTTTGTGAACCAAGCCAGCCACGGGGCCAGATCCTGAGTCTGGGAGCAAACAAAGCGGCCCCACAAAGACTTCCCATGATTTCCCTCACAGTGGAGGAATGTGAGAAGCACAACCCTCTGGAGCCTCTCTCTTCCAGTGTCTTTTTCTCTCCATCTTTCTTTGTCTTCCTTCTTATCTTCTCTGGCGGCTTCTGTTCTCTGCTTCCCTCTGCCTGTCTCAATCACCTCTCTTTCCTTCTGTTTCTCATTCCCTCAGTCTTCCTCTCTTTGTGTATCTTTCTGTCTCTAACCCATATATGTCTGTGTCATTTTCTGTCTCTCTCAATTCTGTTTCTCAGTAGCTTCCTTTCTTCCTCATTCTTTATATCTGCCTTTCACTCTCCCTTTGTGTCCCTTTCTTCCTCTGTCTCTCCTTCAATTTCTCTCACTTTTTCTCCCTTCCTGTCTCCTCTCTCTCTCTTTCTCTCTCTCTCTCTCTCTGTCTCTCTCTCTCTCTCTCTCTCTCTCTCTCTCTCTCTCTCTCTCTCTCACCTTCTCTCTCCACCTCTTAATCAATCTCTCCTTCCTCCACCCCACCATTTCAACAGACTCAACTGAAAGTCTTGCACTGAATCAACAAGCCTGAAGCTACCTGTGTGCCTCAGTGGCCTGAGATCCTCACTGGGCATCTGGACCAGTGGAGAGCCAAAACCACCTCCCCGCCCCCACACACATACTCACTCCTAAAATCCAATTTCCTGGATTTCAGTTTGTACTATCCTTTCTCTGTGATTTATTTGCTTATTCTGGATTGTGTGCATTTCCTTTGGTGCTCCAGTACATAAGCACACATGAGCACACATCTCTGTGAGACCGCCAGTCTACATTCTCATGGCCAAGTACATTCTGGACATACGTTGTTGTGACCAGCTGAAAACAAAAATGTGAGAATTTTTAAAATATGAAGTTAATGCTAAGCAGCACTAACATTTAAACATATATGCAGTTTTACCTAGATACATGTATATGCCTAGCCTTTACATCAGAACCAGTGAAATAATTCTGTAGCTCATGGATCCTAAAAGCATACTGCCTAGCTAGTTTCCAATTTTATTTTTAAAAATCTCCCACAGGTTGGGAGAAGTACAAATTCATTCCATTAATAATAAAGTTATGTCTGTCTGCATAGTTTGTTTAATGTGCATTAAAATGGATGATAAATGTAACAGCCACATTTTGCCACTTATAATTGACTACGGTTGAATATTCAAGTCTTTATGCACCTCCACATATAAATATGGCAAAATATAGATTTGTAGCTTTCGTCTACACTTTAGAATGCTGAGCTCATTGACAACAGCTTATAGAAATAGCTACCGACATAGGATGAGAAAAACACACAAATATTTATCAAAAAGTAGACTCCAATAAGGGACTGAGAAAGTGAAAGCAGACGGCATTTCCCCAAGTAATAAAAGCCAAATAGGAAGGTGTCCCCCCCACCCCCAATCCGCAGCCACCACACACTTAGCTGAAGTCCCAGCGACACTCAGCTTATTGACCGTGAGGTTTCAGCCAGTCTCTCTGTTTATTAATGGAATTCATTGTAAATAAATCCCCAGGGAAACACCACCAGTAGCCCCCTCCTCGAATGGATTTAAATTTGGGTATTTCCCTTGAAAAATAAATACGCCTGTCTCTGTCCCAGAGAGGCCGGGTCCTGCCCAATCTCTTCTAAAATTTGCTCTGACCTTTACTGGATACAGTTTGGCCCATCTGCCCCCCCACACACACACCCAAGAAGAAAAGACATAATAAAAGGAGTCCTGAGCGATCGGCGACATCTGTAGCAGTTGCCTCAAACTTCTAGTGACAGCAGGATGCTCTCTGCTCCCAAATTCCTTTCTCTCTTACCTCTCATGCCCCAAGACAAAACTCCAAAGGTTTGTGAATGAGTACATGTGTGAGTTTGTGTGTTAAGTTTTTACAAGGCCTCAAGTTCACAAGAACTTCGCAAATTTCCACTGCATTAATGGGCCCGGCTCGCTCCATTTCTTGGGGCGTCCCGGACTTCTGGATTCAACCCCTCTTCACCTCCCCCCGGCCTTTCAGCAGGGCGGGAGCTGGAAGAGCCTCTCTTAGGCAAGCCCAGGAACCCCGGCGCCACTTCCAAAGGGCACTGGCCCGGGCCCCCTGAGTGCCTTTGATTTTTCCCAAAATGTTTTTTATTTTGGTGGCGGGGGATGGTGGGGTAAGGGGTGTTTTGTTCTTCCAGTTACGCCGCGAATCCGCGGGAGGCTGTCCTGTCCTGGAAGCCAGAGGATAAATGACCAAGCCACAGGAATGGCAAGTGCTGAAACCTCAGCGTTTCCTACGCCATCCTACCCAATTCCAGTCCTTCCCCACCCCTCGGTGGGCCTGTTCTCTGAAGGGCGGACAGCTTAGCTTCTTCCGGCAAATACCAAGGGAAAGCTTAGGGAGGCTGTTCTGAACCATCTCCCTGAACCAACAAACCCTAAGATCCGGGTGGAGAGTAGACCGGGCCTCGGCAAAACAACTTGCGTTAGTAGATGGGGTGGGGGTGAACGAGAAAAAAGAACAGAGAAAGGCGCTCGTTGCACCCTGGCTAAAGTCTGGGTGTCGTATAGACCGAGCTGTGGAGCCCTCCCCTCCCAGCCCGGGCACAGGGAAAGACTCAATTACTTTCAGGTGTGGGCTAGTTAATAAAATAAATCTTCGGCTTTAGAAGGATAGTTTTCAGTGACTAAACACAAAACAGGAGGCTCAGGGATGGGGGTTTCCTTAAGTCCGTTATAGTTTCCGACGGGAGGGAACCGGACCGATTTCAGAAAAAATAGCGTCTTCTTAACGATCTCTTTCAAGAGGACTGCTTTGGTGAACACAGATCTAAGGAAACGATTCTCCCTATTCCTCTCTGACATGTCCGTTCTTCATTAGCTATCAGACTAAAACATAATGCAAAGTTCCTCTAATTCTGTTTATTAAGACAATCGAAAATATTCATCAACCACTTCTGGACTCAGCGGTTTTTTGGTTTTTGGTTTTGGATTTTTGTTTTTTTAATTTCACTGCCAGAATCCCTTTTTCCCTTCCTCCTCCTAAGGACCATCTCTCCTTCCCCTCTCCCCTGTACGGCATTCTCACTTGGTTCTGTCTTTCATAAACTCTATTCTGCAGCATCCCTTCGTGTCCCCAGTTACCTCCAGGGATGTGTGAAATTCTTAAAACAGCATTATTTTGGTTTAGTTTAAATTTTTTTTAGCTATAGCAAAATTGAAGAGTGTGGGATAACGTAGTCAAATAAAGCCCACTAGGGTGTCGCCACTCTCAAAATGTTGGGAATCCCGGTTCCAGATGTTTTGGGGAAAGAGAAGCAGCTTCAGGCTCTCTGAAGGATCAGCCCTGATAGGGTAGGTTCCTTCCCAGATTTATTTCATGGAAGGTCACTGTACGAAGCTCTCTGAAGGGCGCCTCAGATGAGAGGTATTGGGAAAACTAGGAGTAAACCCCATTTTAGCTCTTCTATTTCTCCTCTCCCTGAGGACCAGCCCGGGTCTTCCTTCACAATTTAGTGTAGGGATTCTTAACTTTTTTATTATTATTATTATTATTATGGATCTCCTTTGGCAGTGTGGTGGAGCCTAAGGACCCATACTCAGACTAACTTTTTTTTAAGTGCACAAAAAAAACCATATATAATTACAAAGGAAACTTTGTTGAAATAGTCACCAAAATATTTTTTTAAAAATTCACACATCCCAGGTTAAGAACTCATAGTTTAGAAGGGAATAAATTTCATTTCACCAGAGCCAAAAATTCAAAACACACGTCCAGCCTTTCTTAAGCTTAGATCTACAGACATCAAACCTAAGTTTGTGGATAACTCCAGGAGAAACTGGGTTTTTTTCTCCATTTACTTAGAAATTTGTGGTCCAAATCAGTTTTCTGTTTTAACTACTCAGGCATTTGTGTCTCTCTAGTCCCTGTTTCACACAGCTATTTGTCTCCTTTAGGACAGTTATTCACCCCAAACATCTAAGTGCAGTGATTTCTATCATTTTAGAGAATAAGGATCCCTTTTAACATAAATAATAATACTAATGGGCTTCCCCGAATGGTTAGCATTTCCACTATTAGTATCCACTGGCTGAGAAAATCCACAATGTCAAAAATTCAGTAATGTTGTTAAGTGGGTTTGTAATTAAATAATAACAACAGTATCCATTTGAAAAAATAGTAATAAATAAATCCACAACATGTTTTCAGTCTACAGAAGTCTAGCGTTTTCTTATTTATGGATTTGCATATGGATTCATAAAACCCTTATAAAAATTCCTTGGCTCCCAGCCAGCTGGGAGCTGAAGATCTAGAAGAAAATGTAAGATCATAGATTTAGATTTAGGTTCCTTGAGTAATCTCATCTTTTACAGGTGCCTGAGGCCTGCTTCTTCCTTCAAAGGAGAAACAGTGCCAGATTTAGTCAGAGGACCTGTGTTCAAATCTCATTCTTCCCACAGGTAGTTGTTTGACTTCAAGTAAGTCACTTTCCCAGATTTGACCTCAGATTCTCCATCTCTGAAAGGAAGAGGATGGACTAGATCAATGGTTCTCAACCTTCCTAATGCCATGACCCTTTAAAACAGTTCCTCATGTTGTGATGACCCCCAACCGTAAAATTATTTTCATTGCTACTTCATAACTGCAATTTTGCTAGTGTTATTAATCTATTGGATATGCAGGATATATTTTCATTGTTACAATTTGAACATTACCCACAGGTTGAGAACCCCTGGACTAGATGATCCTGCAAACAAAGGTTAAGTGACTTGCCCAGGGTCACACAACTAGTGAGTATCTGAGGTCAGATTTGAACTCAGGTCTTCCTGACTCCAGGTCCAGTGATCTAGCCCCTGAGCTATCTGTTCTGTCTCCCTGCTCTAAATATTCTGATGTGTGATCCATGAGATAGTGAGCTCTTCAAAGCCAAGAACAGCACAAGACAAACTGTTGCCAAACACAGGTCACATCTCCTCCTCTGAAGATCTGGATTACTGCTCAGTGTATTTGTCTGAGGAAGCTCATAACCTCAGGCTCCACCAAACGGGGTCCCCTCATTCCCTAACTGATACATTTGAATTTGCCTCTCTCCCGAATACATATGGCAAAAATTTTCCTTTACTTCAAGTAAGCAGATATTGTCTGTATTAGACAGGGACCAGACCTATGATTTCACTGATCTTGGTAACTCTCAGGAGAGGAAAGTCCCTCTACCAATGCAGGTTGCCACCTTCTCTAAAACTTTTAGTCCTGGAGAATTATCTGAGGTTAAGCAACTACAGTCACACACAACTGAACTTGGTCACACGGAAAGAGTCCAGAATTGAACCTGGAGATCCTTCCTTGCCCTGAGCCCGTCTCTCTAGCCGCTGTGCAGCTAAGTGGAGCAATGCAAAGGTGCTGGGTCAGGAAGACCTGAGTTCAAATGTGGTCTCAGACATTAGCTGAATGACTCTGGGCAAGGCAATTAAGCCTCACTGTAAAATGGGGATAAGAGCACCTATCTCCCAGGGATGTAGGGAGGACCAAATGAAACTGCATTTGTAAAGGGCATATGGCTTAACAGTTTCTTGTTTCTTCTTCATGCCTCTCATTGTCTATATAATTACTGAATATCTAAAGTGTTTTATTTTTACAAATCACAAATTCTTTAGATATCCAGTAATGATATACATTTGTAAATAATAATACGATATGTAAATAATACATGATTTGTAAAATTATGAGGGTAGTGCATCAGTCCGTTGACAAGCATCTTTTAAGCTCCTACCAAGTACTTGGCCTAAGTTCACTCAGTCAATAAACGTTTATTAAGATCCTGCTTTGTGCTAAGGACTAGGGATTCAAAAAGGAGCAAAAGACAGTCCTGCCGTCAAGCAGCTTCCAATCTAATAGCAGAGTTTGTTCAGTCATGCCAGTCTCTTTGAGACCCTGTATGGGATTTTCTTGGCAAAGATGCTGGTATAGTTTGCCATTTTCTTCTCCAGTGGAGTCAGGTAAAAACAAAGATTAGGTGACTTGTCCAGGGTCATACAGCTAGTGAATGTCTGAGGTCAGATTTGAACTTCCTGACTCAAGGCCTAGCCATTTACCCACTGAAGCATCCAGTTGCCTAGTAGGAGAGATAACATGAAAACTAATATCTACAAAGCAAGCTATATGCAGGATAAATAAAAAATAATTAGCAGAGAGAAGACAATTAGAATTGAGAGAAGGTTTCCAGTAAAAGACTGGATTTTGGCTGAGACTTAAAGGAAGTCAGTAGTAGGAGTAGAGGAGGGAGAAAGTTCCAGGCACGGGATTAGCCACAAACAAAAATGCTGAGAGTTGTGACAGCCAGGAGGATCCAAGAGTTGAGGAATAACATGTAAAAAGACTGGAATGGCAGGAAAATGGATGGACGGAAAAGATTGGAAAGGGCATGAAGGTGCTTGAAAGTCAGAGCATTTTGTATCTGATCCTGGATGCAATAGGGAGCCCCTAGAGTTTATTGAGCAAGAATAATTGGGGGTGGGTTAGGAGGGTGACCTGTGCTTTAAGGAAAATTACTTTAGTAGCTAAGTGGATGAGAGAATGAAATGGGGAGAGACTTGAGGCAAGGCAGGCTGAGCAGCAGTTATCAAAATAATCCACCTGTTGGGTGACTGTGGTCTGCACCAGAGTGGTGGCAGGACCAGAGAGAAGGGGGCATATTCATGAGATGTTGCAAAGGAGAGCTCAACCAGCCTTGGCAACAGATTGACTGGCGGGGGGGAGGGGGCAGGGGAGGGTTAAGAGAGAGAGTGAGGAGTCCAGGATCACTTCTAGATCTAGAGCCTGAGGAACTGGGAGGATGGTGTTGCCCTATACAATCACAGGAAAAGCAGGAGGGGGAAAAATAATGATTTATGTTTTGTATACCCAGAGCCTTAAACATAGTAAGTCTAATCCTCCCATTCTATAGATGAGAAAACAAGGTCTAGTCTTGCTCAAGGCCTCTTAGGAACATGGTACAAAGTTTCACCTCAGCAAACCCACCAATAATTTAGTAGCTAAGGCTTAGTTACCTAAGATTCAAAGGGTTTAAAAGACTTGCCTGTGAGTCATACAGCTATTGTCAGAGGCAATATTTGAACCCAGAATTTTATCTACTATTCCACCTGTCTCTTATATACCACTGTGTTACAGAAAGAACATTGCACTGGGCATCTAGATTCTGGGTTCTAGTCCTAACTTGTAATGTGACCTTAGATCAATTAATTCTCTGTGACTTGGTTTCTTCCCCTGTGAAATGAACTGGACTTGTCAATCAGAGTTTTTATGAAGCTCAGGGACAGCTAGGGGGCGCCATAGTGGATAGAGTGCTGGGCCTGGAGTCAGGAAGACTCATCTTCCTGAGTTCAAATCCAGTTGCAGACACTTATTAGCTGTGTGACCCTGGGCAAGTCACTTAGCTCTGTTTCCTCAATTTCTTCATCTGTCAAATGTTAAAGGAGTCAGAAGAAAATGGCAAACCATTCCAGTATCTCTACCAAGAAAAATGTCAAAGATAGGGACATGATTGAAAAACAACTGAACAAGCCAAGCTAGTTTGTGCTCAGATACTGTGCTAAATGCTAGGGATAAAAAGGATGGCAAATTAAAACACAAAAACCCTCAAACAGTCCCTGCTCTCAAGATGTGCGCATTCTTTTTTTTTGTTTGTCCGTTTGTTACTTTTTTGGAGGGGGAAAGGCAGGACAATTGGGGTTAAGTGACTTGCCCAAGGTCACACAGCCAGTAAATGTTAAGTGTCTGAATCCAGATTTGAACTCAAGTCCTCCTGACTCCAGGGCTGGTGCTCTATTCACTGAAACACCTAGCCGCCCCCAAGATGTACACATTCTAATGGCACAAAATAATGGCACAGAGTATATGTGGATCATCTCAGAAGGGGATGCATCAGTGGCTGGGGAGTAGGGAGGGCACAGGGAAAGGCCTCCCAGAAGAAGGTGGGATATGAAGTGAGATTTGAAGGAGCTGGAACAACTAAGAGCTGGAGGGGGGGAGGCAGAACATTCCAGGGATCGGGGCCGTCGGTGCAAGGCAGGGGGTGCAGTGTCACATCTAAGCAGCTGCTAGTAAACCAGTATAGCTATCAATGATCTGAGAAGTCGGTTCTAACAGGAATCTCTGGCAGAAACATGCCAGTTTTTCTTTTGGAGAAGGAAGCCAACTTCAGGGAGGGTTCAGTTATGAGTACTTGTCTTCCCTCCAGCTCCCTTCCCTGGGTTATTTCCTTAGAAAAGCTAACCAGGAAAAACCAAAGGAAGCCCCAGAGACAGTAGAACTGCCCTGGTAGAGGGAAATTCTTTCTCAAGGCCTCTGACAAGGGCCCACATGTTTTTCGTACAAAGAACAAATCTTCCCCTATTAAAGTGTAAAACCGTTGGGGAAAACACTGATGTAATATTGAAAACAGGCTGTGCCCATGGTGTGCTCTGTGAGGAGAGGCAGATCCTCTCAGGAAGGGAAGCAAGGCCAGTAAGGGAAACTAATCTCTCCACGTCGGACTTCATTTGGCTTGGTAATGTCAAGGAGAGTTTACTGGGCCAAGTCAACCAAACAGAGAGAGGTTTGTAGGGTTTATTTATGGCATTGAGTCTCTGAGTTAGAAAGGAGAAGGTCAGGGGTGAAGGACAGTGAAAGCTATTGCGTGGGGTTTAAATTAGTAAGTGCCACAGAAGGACCATTCTGAGCTGGACTACCTGAGCTTGGGTTGGGCTAGAGAGGCATCAGACCCAGGACTTCCCATCAGCCCCAATTACACATCGCCAAATGCCCACAACTTCTAACCAAACAGCTGTCATTTGAGGAATGCATATCAGTCACTTGAGTAGCTCCTCCTGACTCCAGGGCTGGTGCTCTATTCACTGAAACACCTAGCCGCCCCCAAGATGTACACATGCTAATGGCACAGAGTATATGTGGGTCATCTCAGAAGGGGATGCATCAGTGGCTGGGAAAATGGCAAACATGTAAGTATTAGTACAATAATTTAAACTATGACTTTATAATAAGTGTCCCCTCCCCACCACCCCACCTCACTCCTCCCTGATGCCCCTTGACTGGTTGGAAAATAAGTGAAAGAAGTGGTGTGGGATGGAGAGATATAGTAGAGAGAATGATGGATAGGTATGTGAAGGCTGGACTCTGGTCCTAGTGCTCCTTTTAATTGACTGTGCTGAGATCAAAACAGGACAGCTAGGTGGTGAAGGGGATAGAGTGCCGGGCCAGGAGTGAAGAAGGCTCATCTTCCTGAGTTCAAATCTGGCCTAAGATACTTACTAGCTGTGCGATCCTGGGCAAGTCACTTAGTCCTGTTTGCCTCAGTTTCTTCATCTGTAAAATGAACTGGAGAGGGAAATGCAAACCACGTCAGTATCTTTACCAAGAAAACTACAAATGGGGTCACAAAGAGCTGGACTCAACTGGAAATGACTGAACAACCACAATAATACTTTCATAGGAAGACCATCTTTTTTTTATCTTTTTCTTTTTTCCTCTCTTCCTTAGGCCAACTGAAGCTTATCTCTCTCTGTACCAGGAAGGCACCAGTAAAACCTCAGTGACTGGTAATAAATACCTTTGTTGATATGAATTGAGTTCAATTTGGATCTTGAATGATCTTCAACAGCTGCCTAAAATACGACCTGAAATCACAGCCTGATGGTAACTCTCTGTTCCCTTTGTACTATATAGACTTGACTGTGTGTGTCTGATTGGGAGGATCTGTGATTTTACCAGGCATGGAAGTGCTGGTGGACAGCTAACTCCCTTCACTGAAACAGATTGCAGATTTTCAACATTGATAATTTAAGAGATTATTTCTAAGAGGAAAGGGGGCATGGTGGAGAGAGGACTGTTCTTGGATTCAGGAACCAGGAGAATGAACGGCACATAACCCTTTATGTTCTAGGCAGCTGTCTAAGATTAGCTGCAGACAAGTTGCTCTATCTGAATCAGAAGAGGGCATTTGCACACTGGAGTTCTTTTTAGGGATAAAAGTCATAAGTCTGGTTTCTCCCACTCCCATCCTCAAAATCAAAAACAAACAAAATATATATTTAAAGCAAGAAGAGACCTTGGAACTGAGAAGTCATTCAGTTCACCGCTCTCTCACTTTACAGTTGAGGAAACTGAGTCACAGAGAGGTTAAGTGACTCACCAAAATTGAACAAATAGCAAGTCAGAGGCTATGGCTTTGAATCCAGGCAGTGGCACTTCCTACTCGTGTGACCCTGGGTAAGTCATTTCAATTTGATGGAACTCTATTTCCTCATCTGTAAAATGAAGGAGGTTGGATTGGAGGACCTCTGAGATGCCTTCTATTTCAAAATCTATAGCTTTTTTTTTTAGGAGGGATGAATAAGACCATAGGCGGGAGACCTATGATTTTAACCCTAAATGGAATTCCAATGTGAAAACTCCCTACTGAGATAACAGATTTGCAACTCATTGGAAATGAAGTATTTTTAGAGAATTCTCCAGACCACTTAGAGATTGTGATTTGCCCAGGGTACAGAACTAGTCCTGTTATGTGTCAGAGGGGAAATTTAAATCCAGATCTTGCTGAATCCAAAGCCAATGTGGTGTAAGCTGCAGAAGGGAAGGGTTTGTTTCATTTTTTGGTCTCTGGATTGCCTGGTGCTGGTGCTTAATAAGTGCCTGATCATTGATAGATTGATTCCACCATGCTGCCTCTCTCCAAGTAGGCAATGGCTTTTTATTGTTCAGACTGAGTACCCCTGGTTGTGAGGCAAGCATCCATCACACAAGGATCAAATCTCCCCACATATACACAGCCCCCCAGATAACTGCTTTCACTTTGATGTGTCTCTGTCTCCACATGGCTCGCCTCCCAGAGCCCCGGGGTTATTTATCTTCTTGGCATGGGTTCTTAGGACATTTGTACTTAGCACAGCAGCAGCATCTCTCAGCCCCATTGTTTTATGAAGTTTTTCAATCTGCTCTAGTGCAGCCCCTTGGCCCTGCAGATCCTGTGTAAATGGTAACTTGCAGGTCTGTCTTTCCCCCAAATATCCCCAGGTCTATGTGGAGCTGTGGATAAGCCCTTTTGGTTAACGTGTCCCCGGATCCCAGAGCTCCCTGGCCCAAGGGAGGCGGGAAGAGGAGAGGGAGGCAAAGAGAGGCACTGATTCCCCTGCTGTCATGCATTCCTGTTCTAGCATATACGAGACACCCCTCTGCCAAGGCTTTAACTGCCTCCGACCCTCAGCTGCTCTTCCCAGACCTGGCAGCCCACACCTGGAAGGATGTGTCTTCTCCTAGTTCTGCCCAGACTGCCCCAGGACCTTTCCTCTTTGCCTTAAAGAGAATCAGTCCTTCTTAACTAGGGATACAAAAGTACTCAAAACAAACAAAAGCCTAGGCCTGGAAGCTAAGGTAGGTGAAAGTATTATGCTCTTTACTACAGCAGAGGAGCTTAGGAACAGAGGGCATTATTTGTCCTTCCGGCAACGCCTCAAAGTACTTAGCTTGGGAGCTCCCAGAGGGCGGGAGCTGTCTTCTTCTTGTAGCAGTCACTGGCACATAGTAGGCACTTAAATGTTTATTGACTGACTGCCTTGTACAGAGTAGGCAGCTTGATAAATATTTGTCCAATGGATGGATGGATGGATGGATGGATGGATGGATGAATGAATGAATGAATGGGCTCCCCTTCTAGCATCTTGGTTTCTGAAAAACAATAGCCTAGAGGCTGTGCTTTACGTAAGGTATCCCTGGCCTTACAGGAGCTTGGCTACCCCAGGATTTTTCCAGTGGGACTGTTCCACAAGGTAATTGTGCAGCTGGAGTAGAGGCCAGTTGCCTAAATCCACCTAGCGATGGTAATCTGATATAGAATATTTCCATTCTCTGGGAAGGCTCTCCCCAGCGTGCGCGTGCGCGCCACACACACACACACACACACACACACACACACACAAATGCACTCATTCTGAGACCCTGAACCTGTTCCAAAGGAGAATGACCTGCCACCTGTTACTGGCCATTTTCTTGTTTGATAGCTTTTCAGTCATATCCAACTCTTTGTGACCCCATTTGAGTTTTTTGGGCAAAGATACTGGTGTGGTTTGCCATTTCCTTCTCCAGCTCATTGTACAGATGAGGAAACTGAGGCAAACAGGATTAAATGACTTGCCCAGGGTCACACAGCTAGGAAGTGTCTGAAGCCAGGTTTGAACTTGGGAAGATGAGTTATCCTGACTCCAGGCCCGGGCTCTATCCACTGCACCATCTAGCTGCCCATTGCTGGCCCTACCTATCCCATAATGTGACTCATAATGGTTTCAGTTACTCCATGAAGTCTGCCAACAGATAAGGGAAGACTTCAATTAGCTCCTATTTGCTAGCATTAATGTCTCCAGAGTTCAGTCAGTGTATACCCTGGAAGTCCTGATAGGGCTAGCTTAGATTCTATATAAACCAGTGGAATGAAAACTATTCTTTGATAGAATGTAAGCTCCTGAGGGCAGAGACTGTTTCTCTTCTTTTCATGTCTTTGCATACCCAGGGCCTGGAGCCAGGCTCATAGTAGGTGCTTAATAAATGTGTGTGGAGTTGAAATGAATGTTTCTGCGCTGCCTTGAACTTTGGTCTGCCTTGCCATAGTCATGGCAGAAGGGAGGAAACCAGGGTTACAAATCAGACCGGATTTATAGGGTTCTGCACACTGTGTGCTCTTGTAGCCTGTGCTTTGACCTGGTTAAATTACACCAAGAGCAGTGCAGGTAGGAAGAACATCAGTCAGCTAGGGAGCATCCAGAAGCAGACAGCCAGGGCTGTGAAGAGCCTTCAGCCCGTGTCCTGTAAGGATTGGTCCAGCCAGTCAACTGGAATTATAGGGCCTGCTTCGTGCTAGATACTATGCTGAGCACTGGAGATTGTTGGTCGTTTGTTCTGAAAGAGGACCATGACACCAGAGAGGCAATGCCATGCCATGCAAGCACTAGAGACACAAAGAAAGGCAGAAGACAGTCCCTGTCCTCAAGAAGCTTACAGTCTAATGGGGGAGGGGGGAACCACATGCAAACAACTTTGTACAAACAAGATTCAGAGAGGAGAAATTGGAGGTAATCAATGGAGGGAAGGCACTAGGATTAAGGTGGATCGGAAAAGGCTTTCTGGAGGAAATGGAATTATTGTTGACACTTGTAGGTAGGGAGATAGTGATAAGGACAGAGAAAGAGAGACAGAGACAGAGACAGAGAGACAGAGACAGAGAGACAAAGACAGAAAGAGAAAGAGAGAGAGACAGAGAGAGAGAAACAGAAATGGGGAGAGAGAGAGAGAGAGAGAGAGAGAGAGAGAGAGAGAGAGAGAGAGACATCCAGGAATTGGGGACACCCAGTGACAGTGAAACTATTTCAAGGAAGGAGACAGAATGTCATGTGTCACTGGATCACAGAGTATGCGGGAAGAGATAAAGTAGAAAAAGATCAGAAAGATATGGTTGTGAAAGACTTTAAAAGGCAAATGAAAGATTTTCTATTTGATCCTGGAGGTGATAGGGAGATACTGGAATTGTCTGGAGACACAGATGACCGTCCCTGGCTCATGCTTTAGGGAGATCAGTTTGACAGCAGCAGAGTATGGACTGGAGTGGAGAGAGATGAGAGAGTGAGACCAACCAGCAGGTGAGTACAACGATTCAGGTTTGAGGCGATAAGCACCCTCACCAAGGTGGCGGCAGTATCAGGGGAGAGGAGAGCACCTATAGGAGAGGTATTTTGAAGGTAGAAATGGCAAGACTTATTCAATCAGTCGCATGATTGAATATGGCAGATTTGAGTGGAGAGAAGGAAATGGAAATGTTTAATTTGGTAAAGAGAAGACTTAGGTAGGAAATGAGGCTTTCTTCCAGGATTTGAAGGGCTGTCATAGAGAAGAAAGGTTAGGCTATTCTACACTGACCCAAAAGACAGAACCCAAAGCAATGTGCCCAGGGAGCTGTTGTTCAGTTGTTTCAGTCATGTCCAACTCTTTGTGACCTCATTTGGAGTTTTCTTGGCAAAGATACCACAGTGTTTCCTATTTTCTTCTCCAGTTCATTTTTTCCAGATAAGGAAACTGAGGCAGAGTTATGTGACTTACCCAGGGTCACACAACTAGTAAGTATCTAAGGCTGTATTTGAACTCATGAAGATGAGTCTTCCTGATTCCAAGCCATAGTGCTCTATCTATTGTATGCTAATCAGTGTGTGTGTGTGTGTGTGTGGTGTGTGTGTGTGTGGTGTGGGGAAGGGGGGGCAGTTTGCAAAGAGGCGAATTTGGGCTTGATATCTGGAAATGCTCCCTAATAATTAGGACTCCTATAAGTAGAACGGCCTGCCTCAGGCAGGATCTTGGATACACCTTCATTGCAGATTTCTAAGCTTAGGAGGGAGAACCACTTCTGAGGGGAGTGGCATCTTACAGTGGAGATTGTTTCAGGTATGATTAGAAATAATGATTGCTAAGGTCCCTTTTGACTCCAAAATTCGGTGATTTCCATGACTTGCTGCTGGAGTGAGATAGTCACTGGTCTCCTCAGTTTCCTCTTTTGTAAAATGTTGGGGTTGAACTTTATGGACTCAAGTCCCTTCTAGTTCCATGATTCCATGTGGGGTACAATTTAATTGGTCCATGGCTTATGCCCACTAAAAAGGGCAAGAAGTATATTGCTTGGCTGGCTTTGATTTTTGTCATGAGATACCCAGAGGCCATCCTGTCAACCTCAAACAGATGCCCAAGTCAGAACCCAAGCTTTGATGAAGGTTTTTCTAAATCTGGGGTTTCCGCATGAAATACCATCAGGCCCAGGGTTTAATTTTCCTGTCTGTGATAATGGAATGTTGGTGGAAACATTACTGGATCAGGCACCAGGGAATGTCAGCTCACCACCCCCAAACCAATGGGCTGGCAGAAAAGTTTAATGGGACCTTCAAGGAGATGGGGAAGATTTATGTGAGCAGTGACCCCTCAGACTGGGACTGATAAACTTACCCTCTCTGCTGTTTGCTTCCAAAGATGGGGGCGGGGGGACTCCAAAAAATTCCTTCCACAAAACTCCTTTTTGAATTGTCATTTGGAAGAGCACCCAAAGATCTCTCCTTTAGAGAGCATAAAGACAATATTCTGAAATAGATTCCAACCTTACATGCTGGGAATGAAGGGAAATGAGCAGAACCGATGAGTGGTGTACCAAAAATCATGACGGCCCAGGAGATAGCTGGATAAGGCTGTTAGGTAGCAGCCAAGAATGGGCAGCCAGGTGGGATGGGGAATAGAAACGCCTGGCCTGGAGTCAGAAAAACCTGAGTTCAAATCTGGCTTCAGACACTTACTAGCTATGTGACCCTGGGCAAATAGCTTAACCCTGCCCTGTAAAATGAGCAGGAGAAAGATATGGCAAATCGCTCCAGTATCTGCCAAGAAAACCCCAAATGGGGTCACGAAGAGTTGGACGGGACTGAACCACAACAACAAATACCAGGAAGGTTAACTCCTTATTATGTATCAACCTCTTGGGAGCCCTGGGTAATAAGGCGCTCAAAGAGAAGGACCAAGGGAGCTGACCTCACAGAGAAGGGTCCTATGTGCTATTACAATAAAACCTAGGTAAAGTAGACAGTGTTAGTGACCTCAGCCTGAGGAGGAGGAAGAGGAACCAGAAATGGATAGGATTAGGCAATATGATGCTGAAAATTCTCCAGCCCAAGTGAGAGGGTTGAATTAGGATGTGTGATCCTATTACCTAGTCAAACAATGTTTTTCCCCCCTCCCCCTATCAGAGCCATAATGAGGATGAGGCCAATAAGATTTTGTCTCCATATGGTTGGGGGGAGAGGATGCTTCTTCCCTGACTGGGTACATTTCTTCTCTACAATTACTACTGTCTCTATGTCAAATTTCCCAGTCCTCTGGGCTACAGCATGGAATGGCCACCTCCAGACCAACTGAAAGTGAAGTGGTTCAGCCCCAGTACCTTTCAGGGTTGTGGAAAAGGACAGTTTCAGAAGAGGGTTGATATTCCTTGGGTTGGCCCTTCTTCCATCGACTGCCATCTCACCAAATCCACAGGCACCCTCTTCCCTCAGCATGACTGTTCATGATCATCTAGTCTTCTATTAAGGACAATACTTTGTCCAAACTAACTAACTTTGAAACTCTTTTTCAGGGAAACTTGGCTACCCATGAAATCAGCGTGGGAGTCCACATCCTCACAGGACACTTCTTTATCCTTGAAGTGGTGAAGTCTCACAAAAAATATTAAAAAAAATAAGAGGGGCAGCTAGGTGACACAGTAGATAAAGCACTGGCCCTGGAGTCAGGAAGACCTGAGTTCAAAGCTGAACTCAGACACTTGACAGTTACTAGCTGTGTGACCTTGGGTAAGTCACTTAACCCTGACTGCCTTACCAAAAAAAGCAACAACAAAAAGAGACAAGTAAACACAGAATGAGACAATTTGGTATAGTGGGCAAAGGGTCAGCTCTGAGGTCAGGCTCAAGTCCCACTTATGATACAAATGGGTTGTGGGACTAAGGACAGGCTGTTTAATCTCTCCCCAGGCAAATGGCTAAAAGTGCATATATGCAGGGATTTCTGTACTGGAAATTCACTATACTCATGAAATCACAGATCTAGACCCTCAACGACCCTCCATCTTCCCCTGCACTTAAACTACCCCGCCAAAAAATTTTTCTGGAGCTCTGAGTTATCACCCTCATCCACTTGTCCTGAATTTCTCCTTTAGTCCTAAACCCTGCGCCATCCAATGTGAGAGTACCCAGACTATTTCGGGTTAAATGTTATCACTAAGCCTCATAGCTATCTGATGCACTAGATGTATGAGCTAGTGGAGTTGCTGGGTCTGCCAAGGTCACTTTGACCCTAAATCTATGTTAGGCTTCCTGGCAGATGGTCCTGAAGACCCGGCCAAAGACTGCATTAATTACTTCAGCAAAGCTTGCAAGGCATATGTTAATCTGGTATTCCTAGTACTCCTCCCTTTAGATGATCATTTACCCTCCCACAGGGGAGGGGTCCTGGGACATGGACACACACACACACACACACACACACACATACACACACAGAGGCAGATCTTCAAGGCTCATTTCAATTATGTCTGGACTTTTACTCCGAAGAAACCTCCAAAGTTAAGCTTAGGCTCTGCATCTTGGCTGTAGTTGAGTGAGGGGTGCTGTAAATCTCCTGGTTGGGCAAGAGGGGGAGAGAGAGAGAGAAAGAGAGATGGGGGGGCAGATAGATAGAGACAGAGACGCAGAGACACAGAGAGACACAGAGAAAGAGAAAGAGAAACTTGAACCTTTATTTCCCCACCCTGTTCACAAATTTTTTTTTTGTCTCTGTTGTGTTTCTTTTCTTCCTCTGAGGTAAAGAAGTAGTAGACAAGTTCTCTACTTTGTAAACTATGAAATGTCACAAGATTGAGCCTCCAAGGTCTAGTAGCTGAAGTTCACATGATTGTGTAGAAAGACAAGCCCAGTGAGGAGTTCCAGAGTCCTGAGGGAGCTGCTCAATCCAGATCTAAGGCATCCAAGAAAGGGTGAGGGCCCCTCATCTGTTGGCTTTACCACATTTGAAATGAACTTGATAGAGTAAATGCATTTGAGCAACTGCCTTAAGGTAAGGTTGAGCCCATTTTCCCCAGGGACCAAGGCAGTATAGGGGAAAACATACAACTAGGTGTTGGGGGAAAATGTTTTCAATTTCTGTTCCTTCTAAATCTTTTGAGTAAATTTCCCTTTGCAAAAACTTATTTTTAAAGTAAAACTTAGGTATAGTTTGTGTCTGGGTCTTTCCAAATGTGAGTTTCAAGGTCCCCAACTCCCATACAGGCACTAAAATATGGGTACTAGATATGCAACAACCTAAATTTCACACCCACCAAAAATATATGAAGTGCAAACATCTCACAAGAGCTTGTGAATCAATATACTGGAACTGGAATTAGGTCTACACCTCTGATTTTTTTGCTCTCAATCCAGATTAAAATGTCATTAGGAAATAGTTAACAAAAGAAACACAAATCCAACAAAACACAGACAATTTAGTATATGGTTTTCTAAGTCTGTTTCACTTTTGAGTTGTGTGTGCATACATATGCAGCCCAAAGAGATCTTTATATACAATTTATTAGACCCATTTATATTTGAGTCTGACACCACTGCTCTGGAGAATGCCCAGATGTGGAAATATCCTTGATCAGTGTAGGCCAGCAACTTCCTCCTTTAGTCTTAGGAACTTACCAGAGTGCTGAGAGATTAGTTGAGAGGTGACTTGCCCAGAGTCCACAGTCACTATATGTTAGAATAAACCTTAAAACCAAGTCTTGGGGCAGCTAGGTAGTGTGATGAATACAGCATTGACCCTGGAGTCAAGGGGACCTGAGTTCAAATCTGGCCTCAGATACCTAAGTCACTTAGCCCCAATTGCCTTGCCTTCCTCTCTCAAAAACAAAAAACAAGTCTTCCTGGCTTGAAGACCAGCTTTCTATCCACTATACAACCCCACCTCTCCCAGATACATAAAACATTCAAATACTTCATTGAATTTCCCCTCGCTGTTCTCCACCCCGCCCCCCCCCACCAAAGTAAACATACTTTGAGGGCTACTAGGTAAGAATCCCCCTTCACCTTGGACATTTACTGTCAAAGCAATTAACAACAGCTGATTAAGTCTAGTTCTTGTTGGGTCTACACCACCAAGGACTCCAGCTGTAGGGCCATGTTGGCATTTCAGCTGAGGAATCTATCTCCTTCTAGAAGACCAATGTTGGTCTGCTCAAACTCAGGAAGTCTTGTACTTGGGTTTATCCATGAAGCAGCTCACAAAGCTGGTATTGTCCAAGATATCCCCCTCTTGAGGCTAGAAGACTAGATTCCAGAGTCATGATACTGAGGGAATTCAAAATGTTACCTCTTCTACAAAGGACATTAGAGCTCAAGAACAACATCCTTGAACTTTCCTCTTAGGTTTCATGCGAGCACTGTATATTTCTCATGAGAATTGCTATTATTCATCTTGGGAGTGAGGAAGCAACCCCAGTCCCTTCTCTCCGAGAATGGAGGTCCATATGGTAGTGCTCCAGTCCAGAAATCAAAGAGAGAAAGAGGGAATGAAAAACTTTAGAGTGCCCCTATAAGTACTTAACACTCATTCCTTCCCAATCCTATTCTCATTGACTTGCAGTCACCATCAAGGCAGCCTCAGTCACCCAAAACCAAAGAGTGGAATTCCCTATATTCTCTCAGCAATGTGCCTCAACATACATCTACCTCAATGGACTGTGCCCTTCAGACAAAGGTCCACACTCTGTAATCTCACCAAATTAATGGAAAATTCATAAATTTGAACAGCACGTTCTTCCCTTCCCCCATTTCAAAATCTCACATTTATAGAGAACTTTAAGGTTTGCAAAGCACTTAATTTTTTAAATTCTGGACAGACATCTAATTAATGACAATTTCCGTATTTGATGTAGAACAGAAAAAAGAATATACATGAAAATATGAATTTCTATTATGTAGGGCTTGCTTTTCTTTTAAAGTATGTAAATGGGGCAGCTAGGTGGTTCAGTGGATAGAGCAGGGGTAGGGAACCTGCAACCTCAAGGCCACATGTGGCCTTCTAGGTCCTCAAAGAAGACTTGAGTTCAAATCCAACCTCAGACACTTACACTTGATACTTGCTAGTTGTGTGACCCTAGGCAAGTCACTTAACCCTGATTGCCTCACCAAAAAAAAAAGTACATAAACACTTTCACATATAACATTCAAAGATGTCCTGCTTGTCTGTGATTCCTTCTGGTCTTCCATTTGTTCTCCTCTCTCTCTCTCTTCCTCTCTCTTCTTTCCCAGCCCCCTCTTCATTCTGTCTCTCTAAAAAGCACTATATATGTTATATATAACTATATATATATATAACTATATATATATATATATATATATATATATATATAAAATCTTATTTGATCTTTTTATCAACAACTCTGCTGAACATGCACTAGTATCATTTCCTTCTTTACCAGTGAGGAAACTGACTCAGAGAGGTGAATGACCTTACCCAGGCTTGTCCAGCTCATAAGTGCCCCACTCACAAGTGGACTTCAGATCTGGGACTTCCTGACTCCAGACCCAGAAAGCTAAGCGTCAGTGCATTCACTGAATTGACAAACGTTCTTCTGAACAGAATGTGAGACCTTGCAGATATTCACACAGATGATGTGACATCCTCTAATCTAAACGTAGAATCCTCTGTGAGATGTTTACAACTGGTCCTTGACATGATTCCAGAGGCACATGATTACCAAGAAAGCCCACAAACTGGTGATATGGGCCACCTGAGGTGGTGAGCTCAGGTCAGTAGGAATGAAAAAAGGAGGAGAGTGGTATACGGTCTAAGGAAACCTCTGCTTGAGGTTAGGAGAAGGTATAGCAGTTCTTTGAGGTCCATAAGGCTCCTAGGAAATAGAATGTCTCTGCTTGAGACATGCTTCCTCCTTTTGCCCCACTCTTTATCCCACCCCCACGTTTTCTGTCATTTTTCATGCTAAAAACTTCCAAGCCCATACTGTATACATAATGGGGGTCTGGAACACTGGCAGACCCCATTAGCTGACTAAGGTGGTTTCTCCATATGGAGGACACTAGGGAACTGATTCTGGGAGAATACAGATGATGTGTGAGGGGAGTGCTTTGGAGAGATGGGAGCCTGCTTTGATGTTCTGTTACTGGTTCTGTTTGTCTAACCACGTGGTGAAGAGGAGGCTCTTAATACAATCTGTGATTGCAGCTACTCTCTCTTCACCTCAGTGATCTGAAGGAACTCAGCAATTGGAAGGGAGTGGAGTCAATAACCTTGTAAGCTCCAAAGATCAGAGTCTGGGTTTCACGGACATGCCCTGAGAAACAAGGAGATGCTCCTTTAGGAGCATCCTTCAGGACCCCTGCTCACCTGTACTGAGACACAACCATCGGTCTCAACCATCCATCATGCCACATCTGGACATGAACTCAGTGGGACCAATGCTTGGCAGGAACTCCCTAATCTCCCTCTGAGACCAAGATCATGTAAGGGGGATTATAACCTGAAGGTGGTAGGGGGGGAAATGTTTGCATATTCTTCTTACATCACTTTGTAAAATCCAAACTGGTGTGGTTAAATGGAGCCAAGGTAATAGTTACTAGATCCCCTCCCAACAAATGTGTGAGGGTTTGAGCTGATGCAGAAAAAAAGAGAAATCCACAAATCCCTCAGCTTTCCCTGTTGAACTCTGCAGGGTAGTGTAGCCATGCTGGCTCACAAAGAATGGGGCCAGAGAACATTCACTACATAGGTAACCAAGTCTAGCAGACCACTCCCTGGCTTCTCCCTGTGTGTCACACCAGAGACAAGAAACCAATCAGATGTACCTACTTGGCAAAGATCCTGCCCCACTCCATATAAAATCTCCATACCTAATCAAGGTACTTGGAGGTACAAGGTACAAGGAGCTTCCTTGATGGATGAAGTGACAAACCAGTCAGGCGCCATGACCCTCAGAAGTGGAGGAAGTAACTATTTTTATTTATAAGGGAGCATGTTAGAATAAGAACAGGGCTTGATTTGGGAGCAGAGGGGATTGAGATCACTTGCTTTCTGGTGGAGGAAAGCTGAGGGTGTCTAATGATCTCCAAGTTGCTAAATTTGCTGACCGTTTCCCAGCTGGTGCTTTTCTTGACCTCTCTGCAGCTTTTGATACTGTTGGCTTTTCCTTCCCCTCGATATTCTTTTCTTCCTATTCCTTCTCAGTCTCCTTTGCTGGATTCTCATTTGTGTCCCAACCACTAATCATGAAGGCTCTACAAGGCTCTCTGCTCTTTCTCATTTACGTCCCAACCACTAACCATAGAGGTTCTACATGGATCTCTACTCTTTCCTCTTTCCTCTGTCTACACCATGGTCTCAGATCTTTTGTTCAGGTTCATACCAAGTAGGACTAGGAGGCCTCTGACATTCCTGTCAACTCTGAGAATCTGTGGAATCACATGAGTTTCGAGGCATCCATCAAATTCCTTGAGCCTCAATTTCCCTATCTCAACCAGAAAACCAATAAACATTTATTAGGCACCTACTATGTGCTGGGCATTGTACCAAGTGCTGGGGATACAAAAAGAGCTCATGATCCAATGGGGGAGACAATAGTAAAACAAATATGTTCAAATAAGCTATATACAGGACAAATGGGAAATTTTAAAAAGAAAGCGCTAACATTAAGGGAACTGGGAAAACCTTCTTGTAGAGGTGAGATTTTATCTGAGACACAAGGAAGCCAGGAAGGCAAGAGGATAAGAGAAGAAGAGGGAGAACATTCTAGACATGGGGAAAAGTCAGAGAAGATGCCTAAAGCCAAGAGATGGAATGTTTTGTTTGAGGAACAGCAAGAAAGCCATTGCCACTGCACTGAAGAGTATGTAGTGGGGAACAAGGTGCAAGAAGAGTGGAAGGGTGGAAAGGGGGAGAGATTAGATTATGAAGGACTTTGAATGCCAAATACAGCATTTTGTATTTGATCCTCTAGGCGATAGGGCCATTGGAGTTTATTGAGTAGGGAGGTTAAATGATTGAACCCACACTTTAGGAAAATCACTTTGGTGACTGAGTGGTATATGGAGGGGGTGAGGAGAGACTTGAGACAGGCAGACAGATCCTCTAGTAGCCCATTATAATAATTTAGCCCTGAGGTGATGAGATCCTGCACTAACATGGTAATAGTATCAGAGGACAGAAGGGGGAGAATTTGAAAGATATTGCAAAAGTGAAATGAAGACAACAGCTCTTGACCAAATTGGATTATTGTGAGGAAAGTACTATGTAAATGTAAACTATAAGAATTTGCTAATTCATCAGATTCCTCAGCTCCAAGTAGTTCCTTTGGCATGTGTTTTCATGATGTTCATAAGCACCTTCCTAAGCTGAGCGAGAATAGGAAGGCTGACAAAAGGTCTCTTTATGTTCCCTTGGCTCTTCTTCCCAAACAGAGAAGAGGCAATCCATGTCCCCTCACTTTATCATACAGTACTTTATCCTGAGGAATTTGTTTGCTAACTAAGGCAGCACAAAACATATAATAACCAGATAGGACCAGAAGCCAAGGCATTGCTCTAGTCTATGGCCCCCACCCTTGTTCAGGACCTTATCACCTCTTGTCACTACCATAACAGCCCCTTAACTGGATTTCTGGCATCTAGTATCTTCTCTCCCCATACCATCCTCTACATCAGCAGTTTTCAACCTGTGGGTCACAACTCCTTTGGGGGTCAAACGACCCTTTCACAGGGGTCACAGGGGTCGCCTAAGATCATTGGAAATCACATATTTCTGACGGTCTTAGGAACCAAGACACTGCTCCTCTATCCATCTCCAGGTGCGTCTGCCCACATGCAGATAAGCCCACATACAAGTATTAAAGGGTCGCCATATTAGGAAGGTTGAGAACCACTGCTCTACATAATTGTCAAAATAATTTTCTTAAAGCATAAATATGACTTTGCTACTCACTGGCTCTTCATTTTAGAATAAAATATAAACAATTAAGTTTTCCAATCCCAGTATGTCCTCAGCCTATGTTTCCAGATATATTTCCAGATAATCCTCCTTTGTGTACTCTCCACTCCAGGCAAACTGACCTATGGTTCTGAAAGGAGGACTGGACCCAAATGGATGTTCCTATGAATAGAACCTCTATGCTCAGATTCCCTTCATGATTGGGTGGGCACAGACCTGTCCCTGTTGCTAAGGGTGTTCAGGCTCTGTTGTTTGTGTTTCCTCTCAGGGGTTCTTGAAATGTGATAATTACATACTTGTTAACATTGTAAAATAACAAATCTGAAGCCTAAATTCTGGAACCAATGGATTTCCTGCTGAAATCAGTTCAAGGGATCCCCTCACTGACTGGAACCAAGGTTTTGCTGCAAAAGCCTTCCTAAGTCCTTAGCTTGGAGAAAACTGTACCCTCAATCTTGCCACTTTCCCATCTTTTATCTCTCCTCATCTATTGACTCCTTCTCTATTCCCTACAAATGCCCAAGTCTTCTTCCTCCTTGAAATCTTTCACTTTAGTTTAATGCTATTCCCTCAAGCCATTGTCTGAGATCTCTCCTCCATTTCATAGGTAAACCTATAGAAAAAGCCTTCTACTTTTATTGCTTCTATTCCCTCACCTCTCACTTCTTGGTCCCTTGAGGATCTTGCTTCTAACCCCCTCCTCACCACAGGAGACAAAATCTGCTTTCTCCAAGGTTTCCAATGACTTCTCAATTGCTAAATTTCCATCATGAAAGGGAGAAGAAAGTATCAAACAGGAAGAAGGGATAGTCCACAGTGTCCCAAGAGATGAAAAAGTGGGTCAAGGAAGATGAAGTCTGAGGAGAGGACGGAAAATTTAGTGATTAGGTTCTCCTTCTATCTGATTGCTCCTTTTCTGTCTCTTTTGCTAGATGGTGGCATGGCCCCTAACCAGGAGTGTCTCAAAGACTCTGTCCTAGGAACTTTTTCTCTTTTTATACATTCTCTCTTGGAAATCACATCAATTCTCATGTTCAATTATTGTGCCTGTGGCTCTGGACTTGGAGTCAGAATTATCTATGTTCAGATCCTGCTTTTAATGCCTTCTGGATTCATGACCACAGGTAAGCCACTTAACCTTTCTGAGACTCAGTTTCCTCATCTGTACAATGGGTTCAATAATAGCCCCTGCCTCACAAGGTCATTGTGAAGAGTGGGTGTGATTGTAAATATATAGTGTTTTGTGAAAGTGTCATGTATTAGCTCTTTTTATTATTACTCAAAAATCTTTACATAAAACTAACCTCTGATTTTTACAAAACCTTAATCTTTCTCTCCTGAGCTCCAGTCCATATCATCAACTTCCTGTTGGAGCTTTCCACCTAGAAGTCCCACAGGTGTGTGTCTCAAGCTGAAAAATGTCCCAGACTCCTCCCTGTACCTCTCCTCTAAACTCTGCTCTTTCTGTATCACCACCTTCTTGGTCACCCAGGTGTATCATCTTGGCAAGCCAGCCATGAGACTCTTCACTCTTCCTCACCCCAGCATATCTAATCAATTGCTAATCTCATCAATTATTCCTCTACAATATCTCTTACGTCAATCTCTACTCACATAGCTATCACCCTAATTCAGACCCTCACCACCTCCTATCTGGACTACTGTAATAGCTTTTCAATTGGATTTCAGATCTATATTATTCACCCATTCCAAAACCATCTTTCACATGAGAAATGGAAAGTAATCTTCCTAAAGTATAGGTCACTCACTGAAGAATCTTCAGGGGCTATCTACTGCCTTCTGAGATAAAGTACAAGCTCCTCAGCTTGCCTTTCATGGTCCAGCTTCAGTCTATACTTTCAGGCATATTTCACAATACTATGTTCCAATCTAGACAATACACAAAGCAATAAATCAAACTATAATTTGTAATATTTGCTGATTTCCAAGGTGTAATTATTAACACTGAAAATTTAAGAATCAGGACGCTGAATGAAATGACACCAACACTCCTTAGCTGTTAGTATTCATTAGGACCCATTTATATCCATTTTTTCCCTCTGTGTAAATGCATTGCTCTAAATAAATTATAAACTCCTAGAGGGCATGGACCTCTTTTCTCCTTTGTGTCACTGGTATAGTTCCTATCATTAGGTACTTAATTGTCTATAGAATATTATTGAATTAGCCCCACTCCATCCCTTCAGTTGGCATGCATGTGGATATAATCATTGTAGCTACCATCCAAAGTTTAATTGAAAGACTTTGGGGTGGGGGGGAAGAGTTAAATTTTTATTAAATTATTTATTTTTAATTTTCTGAAATACTCTTCAGAATCCATCCAGTCCAAACCCCTTATTTTACAAATGAGGAAAATGTGCCTAAGGCCACACATATAAATGGTAGGGATGGAATTTGAACAAGGGTACCATAACTCCAGATTAAGTGCACTAAACATTATTTTTCTATAGGAACATCTAGGTGAAGTGTATAGAGTGCTGGGCCTGGAATCAGGAAGATTCCTCTACATTCAAATATGGCCCCAGACCTTCACTAGATATGTGATTCTGAGCAAGTCACTTAACCCTGTTAGCCTCAGTTTCCTCATCTGTAAACTGAGCTGGAAAAAGGAGCTCTAGAAGGTGGACTTCTTAGGAGTCCATCAGTCAATTGTAGACACATTGTTAGACCTCACATGCTCATTAGACTCTCCCAGAAGGTAAGCACACTTTGGGTTCTGTTAAACAAGCAGTCTTCTTCACTTTGGGCCATTCTAATGGGGAGGCAAAGGCAGTCAGTCCAGACTTGCTGTCCAGGATCCTAGGCTAATGTTCTTTTCATTAAACTACCTCCTCCTACAAGAACAGAGCCACAGAGCCTAAGCAGCAGCCAGGGCTGCTGGAGCTGGGACCAGTTCTAACTGTAGCCTCTCTAACCAAGCAGCAAAGTTTGTTTTGTAGGAGTGGGGTAGAAGAGCCGGATTTGAAGATTTATTTACCCTTTCTGTGCCTGACTGGATTCCAGGAAGAATGTTCCTAATGGGAAATAAGCTGCTTGGTTTTTCTAGACCAGATTTCCCAGGAGAATCTATTTAAGATTTCAGTGTCTGAATTGAAGAGAGTGAATGTGATACCAACAGCCTTCCCTTTGGAGGAGCCCAAAGTTAAGAGTCTGCTTCCCTCAATTCCCAAGATTTTTGGCAGAGGAGCCTATTCTAGCTTGAAAGTCAGGTTATCCAGTTAAGAAACATGGGTTCTATACTTAACTCTTAGGAGCTCTAGGCAGGTGACTCATCCTCTCTAAACTCTAGCTTCCTCATTTGTAGAATGGGAATAACAAAACTTAGACTACCTATTTCAAAAGGCTGTTGGAAGGAAAGTTCTTTGTATGCTTTAGAATTTATATGTGTGGCCTTGGACAAGTCCCATAACTTCAGTACTACCAAGCCACTCTACTATTGGTAGAGAAAAATGTCCACATTCAGAGTTCCATTTGTCAGGGAAATCAGAGATCCAGTCCACATTATACCAATTGCATACAATTCATAATCCCCTTTTTGAAATTCTGTTAACTGGTACAAACTGGCAACTGATCTATAATTTCTAGTTTTATTGGCTTACCTGGGACAGGGAGAATTTGCTTGCCCAGAGTCACACAGGTAGTATTGTGATAGAAAAAGAACTCAATCCAAGTCTTCCTCTCCAGAGCCACTAGGTGGTAGTTTCATTAAAATTCTGTGCAATGAACTAATGCTGAGTGAATGAGCAGAACCAGCAACATTGGGCAATGACCAACTTTGATAGACTTAGCTCTTCTCAGCAATACAATGATCTAAGACAATTCCAAAATCCCATAATGGAAAATGCTGTCCATGTCCAGAAAAAGAACTATGGAGTCTGAATGCAGATCAAAGCAGACTAATCTCTCTTTTTTTCTTTCTCATGGATGTTCCCTTTTGTTCTGATTCCTCTTTCACAACATGACTAATGTGGAAACAGGTCTAATATGATTGCACACGTGTAGCCTGTATCAGATTACATGTGGTCTTGGGTGGGGGGAAGGAGAGAGGAAAAAATTAGAACTCAAAATTTTATAAAATTAAATGTTAAAAACTAAAAAAAAATACATTTTAAAAAATTCGACATAAGTTATTATACTGAGAGAAAATAGAGAATGGATTTTACTTAAAAAAGGTTGACAAAAAGAAAATCTTAAAATGAATTTGGGGGGGTTAAATGGTTGAATTGTTCTTTTATTTAGCTGATAATTCTACCAGGCTACTCTACTATTGGTAGAGAAAATGTCCACATTTGCTGATGCAACTGTAATAGTATCTTTTTTAAAATTCTATCTCACTCTCCTTTTGGACAAAGAAGGAGGAAGAAACCTTGGAAAAGTCATGGATAGTGGGCTAAACTTTGCCTCAAGAAGTTGTGGATTCAATTCCTGCCTTGACCACTTCTGTGTGATCAGGAATATGACTCAGTTTTCCCATCTATAAAACAAGGTTAATGTGACTTCTCAACACAGGATTGTTGTTGTCTCAAAAGAGATAATGTAGTTGCTTTGCAGACATTAAAGTGCTATTAAAAATAGCTTGATCTAGTATAGCACTTTAAGGTTTGCCAAACACTTTCAAAATGTTATCTCACTTATTCTTGCAGTAGCCCTTGTAGGTAGATGCTAGTATTATCTCCCTTTTACAGATGAGGAAACCGAGGCAGGCAAAGATTAAGTAACTTGCCCAGAGTCACATATAGCAATCATCTAGGGAAGGATTTGAATTCAGGTCTTGCTGGCTCTAGGTCCAATACTCAATCCACTCAATTATTGTGGTGTAGTGCATAGTATTTTTTTTTCAAATGAGAAGGAAAGAGCAATTATTTAGGATAATGATTACTTTAAGGAGGTGAGCAGAGCAACCAAGCCTCAGGCCAGTTGAGGATTGGCTGAGATGGAACTTTGTAAAAGGAGGAATGAATGCCAACCCAGGGAACCCAAAAGTCAATGCAGGGGGGAATCATTCTCTGGTAAAGTTAAACCCAAGTAATTTTAACTGGAGACCAGTTTGGCAAGTTGGGCACTTCATTCCATTTATGCTAGGTAAAATATCTAAAAAATTACTCACTTGTACCCCAAAATGTATTCTTGGTATTTTTGGATATTACTTTTTCCTCATGAATAAACCTTAGAAAAGACATATTTGTAGCCTGAAGTTGGTAGAAGCAAGAGGACTACAAGAATTAAATCCCACCAATATTACTGTCCTAGTAATGTAGCATAAATAGGAATGGGAGCTGGGGTTCCCTTTATGGAACTGGCTCCCCTGGGCCAACTGGACACACCAGATATCCTTTGACAGTAGAGGTGGCAAAAGATGGGGGAAAGGTCAGAAGTATCAAGCAAGAGCCAAGTTCCAAGAACGTCAAAGATCTTAGCGATTATGTCAGCATTTAGAGATAAATAGAAATTAAGGGCGGAGACCCTGGAAACAAAAGTAAGACTTTCCAGGATCATCTCCAAGAAGATGCCAAAGCCCCCAAAAGACTTTATGGTTGGTTGGTCACATGGGGCTGGGTGCATCCTTTTCAGAGACTGAGGAATTTAGTACGGACTCAAAGAATTGCAAACCCTGGATTACTTATTCTAATCAATCCACTCACTCCTCACCCCCACCTCATCTGAAGGAATGAAAAACTAGGAATGTATTTTCATCTGTTGCAAATTAAGGAAAGTGGAGGTTAAAGAGGAAATCTAGAAACTTAAGGTTATTTTCTCAACATTGCAAGTGAGTCTGGGACCCAGAAGTCAGATTCTGGCTCCAATCACCATCCATATGGATTGGGAGATTTTCTTCCCTATTCCCAGTCTGTTGTTGTTGTTTTCCATCATGGAAAAGAGATATAGTCATATCAGCAAAGTCTGTCAGTCAATAAGCATTTATTAAGCACCTACTGTCTGCCAGACATTGTGCTACATAAGCAAAGGGGATAAAAAGAAAGACAACTTAACTCAGGCAGTTATGTCCTAACCAATTATTTAGCCAACCAATCTAGATAATTCTAACGGGAATTACTTTTCCTCCAAGGTAGGCTGCCTTTGCTTACAGTCTTCCTGTGGAGCCTGAATGATCTGGATATCAACCCCCTACTTTTCAGTGGACTTGAATAGAGTACTGGACCTGGAGTCAGGAAGATCTGAGTCCAAAATCCAGCCCCAGACACTAACTGTGTATCCTTGAACAAATCACTTAATCTTTGTCTACCTTCTTCATCTGTAAGATAGGGATAATAACAACATCCACCTCCTTGGGGTTGTCATGAGGATAAAATGAGACAATATGTAAAGTGCTTAATAAATGCTAGTTGTTATCATTACCATTTTTACATGGCATGTTGAATCGAATTGAGAGAGGAGGGACAAGGGAGACCCCATATGTGGTTACTGATGTGGGAGCTGAATTATTATTATTATTATTTTGCCTTTTTTTTTAAAGGGAGAAGGGCAAGGCAGTTGGGATTAAGTGACTTGCCCAAGGTCTATCACATAGCTAAACTGTGTTCGGTGTCTGAGGCTGGATTTGAACTCAGGTCCTCCTGACTCCAGGGCGATTGCTTTATTCATTGCGCCACCTAGCCCACCCCCAGGAGCTGAATTATTCAAGGGTCTTTCTCCTCCAAAGGGATTCTTCCACCTGATGTAAGAAGTTACTGCTTGCAGGCTCAGTCCTCTCCTCCCTGAATCACCAGAGGGAGGTAATCTTTGAACAAGACTGACTTTTCGGCTTTCAGTGCTCAGAAGTACAGGGCATCAAACAACTTCATGTACTTCTCAAGAAGACAAACCTTGGACTTCAAACTCCTTGCTGTGTGGCCCTTTGCAAGCCTTTTAACCTCTCCCAGCCTCAGTTTCCCTATCTGTGCACAGAGTGGCTTTCTCACAAGGTTTTTATCAGGACCAAATGAGATAATATGTGTACTGCTCTTCAGAAACATGAAAGTGTTATATAAATGTTAGGTATTCTGTAAAGTGCTTTGCAAACTTCAAAGTGCTTCATAAATGTCAGTTATCATTATCACCTTCTTTGGAAGTACTCTTTCCACAGACCTCAAAGCACTCAGTAGAAAAGAGCTCCTTTTTTCCAAGGAGAAGGATGGAATCTCTTTCAGAAGAGAAAACTGAAGTCAGAGTGCTGGATGGGGAGAGGTGGAATAGAGGATCTCTAAACCTTGAAAACCCCTCTTTGCTCTAAATCCCACCATCTATGAGTATCTGTCCTTCAGTCCTGCACTCCTCCCCATCATAGAATAATGAATCATTCTGCAAGTCAGTGGCAGAGCTGAGAAGAGAATCTAGGAGTCCTAGCTCCTAGTTACCAGATAACTCTATTTCTTTTTTCGTTTGTTTCTTGTTTTTTTTGAGGGGGAAGGGGGGAATACAAAGTAATTGGGGTTAAGTGACTTGCCCAAGGTCACACAGCTAGTAAGTGTGTTGAACTTAGGTCTTCCTGACTCCAGTGTCATTGCTCTATTCAATGCGCCACCTAGCTGCCCCGTAACTCTACTTCAATGACTACTACAGAATCTGAGTATTACTTAGATATAGAATCTTCACATACTTCTTTATAGCACACTATTCGAGCTCTCCACAATACAGCTATGGTGGCTACGTTAGTAGCTTCTAGAATATAGTGTCTGCTAAGCCAAAAGGCCAAACTCAATGGAATGGCTAATACCTGGGATGTTTTATTATGGAACTGCCAGATGTGGGGGAAAGTTTTAAGAGAGTATGTAAATTCTCCTTTCGTGCTGTTTCATAATCAGCTAGATTGAAATCCTTTATTAATCTAGTTACTGAAAACCATGTCTACACAAGCAAAGTGAAACTGGGAGTTGAAATGGGACCTAGATCATCCGGGCCCATATTTTATATAGCTAATTCTGTGTCCAGCCACCGGAGTTAGCTTTTAAAGAGGAAAAGGATAAATGCCAGCCTAGCATCAGGAAGTGGAAGGTGGGAAGGAATAGAGGAGTAGAGGGAGGGGAGAGTGCTAGTGTCTAGGACTTCGAAGTTTCACATCCCTTGACAAATATGTTAGATCCAGATAGGGAAACAAACCAGCATCCAATTGGCTTTGGCCAGCTAAATGGAACCCAGCTCCCATCTCTGTATATCATATAGGACTATTGTCTGTGCCATAACTTTGGGCATCTGACTTCCACTATTTTTCATGTGCAAATTAACCTTCTCTTCAACTAATCTTATTAAAGGGCACGAGCTGTGTTTTATATTCCTCTTGTGATTGATTCATTCTCTTCTGCCTCAACCCTCCATCCCTAGAGATGTTTTGTCATCATTCAGCCCTGTGATTCTATTGGTGTAGAACTTGTGCGCTTTTACAGACTTGCCTGGGTGCCCTAAGAGGGTAAATGTCTCACCTATGGGCACACAGCTTACTAGACATGCCAAGGAGAGGGCTCAAACTCAGATCTTCCTAACTCCAAAGCCAGTCCCGCTATCTACCACACCATCCTGCTCTTTCATAGGGATTTAGTAAGCTCAAAAGAACTTCTATTAAAGAGATGCCCAGAGCCCACTCTCTTATATATCTTTGACCAAAACTCTAGATATAGGGCAAATTAGTCCATCTAAACTTGTTGTCCCGAGGGATTCCAGGAACTAGGATCACCTGGGTCCCAGAAATGGAATTTCTTCTAGTAAGGGATGAGTAGAAATCCAGATAAAGAATTTAACTCCCATTCCAATCCTGGCTCCCCTCTTGAACTTTGCTATTGCTGTCACATAATAACTGCCCATCATCCTGCTGGTTACTCAGACTCAGAGTCTAGGTGTTATCCAAAATTCCTCACTCTCTCTCATCCAACCATATCTAATCTGTTGTCAAGTACTTCCTACTACCTTCATAATATCTCTGGCATGTGTTCCCCTCTCTCCTCTGACATTGCCACCACCCTAAGGCAGACCCCTCATACCTGGACTATGGCATTACCCTGCTGGTTAGTCTTCCTGATTCAGGTCTCTCCCCACTCCAATCCAGCCTCTGCTAAGCTGCCAAAGTATTCTTCCTAAAGTGCAAATCTGACCACGTCACCCCCACCTAATTATCTCCAATGGCTCCCTATTGCCCACAGGATCAAATATAAAACATTTGGCATTCGATGCCCTTCTAAATCTGGCCCTCTCATACCTTCTTATACCTTATTCCCTGCCCCCAGTGACTCTGGCTCCCTTGCCAGAGTCCTTGCTCCCTTGCTCTCTTGCTCCCTTATACTAAACTATCTAAGAACTCTGGGCATTTTCATCAACAATGTCCCCTGCCTGGAGTACTCTTCCTCCTCATGTATGCTCATTCCTGATCTCCCCCCCCCCCACCCTTTAATACTAGTTTCTTCCCTCTGTTCATTATCTCCAATTTATCCTATCTATAACTTGTTTGTACAGCACTGTATTTTTCCTCTTGTCTGGACCATGAGCTTGTTGTGAGCAGGGACTGTCTTTTGTGTTTCTTTGTAGCACCAGCACTAAGCACAGTGCTTGATACATACTGTGGGCTTAATAAATATCTTTTGACTAGCTACCTGACTGTTGGTCAAGTAAACATCAGTGCCAAGTGCTAGTGTGGGTCTGCCATCCTGTAATTAGGGGTTCTAATGGGGGTAATGCCTCTCACCTGGTGCTTAAACCCATAAGGCTTCAGAGAACTCACAGTATGTTTAATAATGTCTTAATGATTCTGATTGAGGCTAGGGACTTCTGGTTCCTGTTTGGCCTTGATTTACAGCCCAGCCCTGGCTGAGGACAGCCAAGAAGCCCCATTTAAGCCTATAGAGGAAGAGAGAAGTGTTCACACTAGAACACGACTTGAATTCCTTTAAGAAAAGAAAATCAAACTGATATACAGAAAATTCCTGCCTTCCTCCATTACTTTGCTTTACTTTCTGGAGACCTTGAAACTAGTATAATTTAATTCTAAGGCAGGTCTCAGGAAGGAGATTGGAACAATAGTCATTGTCCCCCAGAAAGCTTCTGCCCAGTTGCCCTGGTTATTCGTAAATTTTTTTCTTCTGAAGAACCAAAACTACTGTGTGATTCTCTCACTTAATTTTTTGTTTAATGCTTTATTAGCATTTACCGGTGACATTCTTCCAAAGGCAGAAGGAAATGCCTGGTGTAATTAGACAGGTCTCAGAATTCTTCGAGGGCCTTTTCTTCAGGGAGACAGAAGCATTCCAGACCTTGTGGGCCCTGAGGTGAGTGGCCTTGCTCCCCTAGCAAAGAAATTGCTGAGCTTGCCCTCTCCACCTGTTCCAAAGTAAATAGCAAAAATTTGGATTTTCTGAACCTCAGTCCAGTGACTGCTCTTTCCACAGCCCCAGCTACCATCAGTACAGTCTATATGTAGTCTGGAAGAGGAGGTATTCCCAGAATACCCTCTTTTTCCACAGGGAAGCAAACGATCTCAAAGCAGAGGAGACCTCTGCTCTAGCTGCCGATACTACTGTAGTCTGAGGCTTGGAAGCAGCCTCCCTTCGCTGACCCCATCGGCAATGCAGAGAAAAGCAAGTATCGAGAGCCACGAACTGTCCTGGCACGGTATAGCTCACTGGCCTAGGGGTCTATGTGTTTGTAGCGCTGAGGGACCCACTGGATTCTTCTGCTTTCCAGTGTCTAGTCTCCGACTGTCCCTGAGAACCCAAGGCCAGCTCTTCTGGAAGGTGCGGCTTACAGCAAGCAATAAGCAAAGTTCTCTCGTGGTATTCCATGGCTAAGCTGTCCTGCCACGGATGCTGGCCAGGCAGAGATTGGGGACAGGGATGGGACAGAAGAAAAAAAGGACCTCTCCCGGACCAAGAGCACACCCTACACCTCCCACCCCACCTCCCATACACAACCCTCCACCCCACCGAGGACCTGAGTAAGGGTCGTTCGGTCCTTCCCACACTCCGCCCACAAGCTGCGCTCACCTCGGGAAAACTGGACGCAGGGTGGCCAGAGATGGCTGTATCCAGCCTCCGAGGGGTTAATCCCCGCGCGGGGCACCGCCGCACGTGACGTGGATAGTTAGTGGATTAAGTCAGGAGGAACACTACCCCCTCCCCTCCTCCCCCCGCCCCCCGCGGCGCGCGCCGCTCTCGGGGGCTCCGGGGCCCAGTTCCCAGGTCCCTCCCCCCTTTGCGCGCACGTCCCGCTAGGGCAGCGCGAGCCCCAGAGCCGGCCGGCCCGGCAGCCAGTCCCGCGTAAGTGCATAGGCTCCTCGGGCCCAGGCCTGGGGCCCCAGGAGGCCTGCATGGAGCACGAGCACTGCCTGCCTTACGGCGCGGGTCCGGGTGCTTACCCAGTGGCTACCGACAAGCCCCCGGGACCCCCGCCTCATTTGCACCCAGCTCCGATCCCCGGGCCCCGGATTGCTCGCTACGCGACTGCCTGCGGAACCCTGGAGCCTTATTCCCCGGAGGCGACCAAGCCCCCTGCCAAGTACCTGCAGGAACCCGGGCCTGGGCCGACCCTCAACGGCAGGCGCTTTTACGAGGCCCCTGCGGAAGGTAATGCGAAGGGGAGGCTACGTAGGAGCAGGGGACAGACAGAGACTAACTTGGGGCCTCCGGACTAAGTTCTGCGGACCCTCAGGGCAGCGAGGAAGCTAGGGACCTGGGGTCTCTCTCTCTCCACCTTTCCGGGGCTCTCCCTTCCTTTTCTCTCTTTCCTCAACCCTGGGAAGTCCACATTTTCTCCCTGTTCAGGTTCCGACTCAGTGTCAACCGAAGGGTTTTGTTCCCATCCTCTTGCTCTCAGCAACCGTCGGAACCTGGGTCCGGGAAAGCTCGGCCGGGGAAATCTGCGTTGCCACGGGTCTGGTGGGGAGCTTTGAGGCCGAAGAGTGGGAGACTCTGGTAGGGCTGCGGGCCAAAGCCACCCGAAGGGATGATTGGGTCGGCCGACTGCGTGAGACTAGCTAAGTCGGGGGGAGAGGCGTGTAAGCAGCCCGAGATCCCTGGACTTGGCTGTTCCCGACCATTCCAAACCCGGTGCGAGATGATCCGGGTGGAAGGGAGCAAGTCTTTTGTGTCTCAGCCCCTCTTTTGGTTCTCAGCTCCAGCTTTCCCCCACAAGTTTCTCAGCCCGCCCACGGGCCAGTCTTCAGGTCCCTTCTCCACTCTGCCTTAATTTCTTTCCCCCTGGTCAGCATCAGAAGGGCCTGGCTCTCTAGACAGGCAGCTACGTGGACTTGGCATCTAGGGGCAATTGTCCAGCCGATTATTCGGTTGTTCTCGCGAATAACATTGTTTTTTTGTCGGTTTTTGTTTTTTTTTTTTACTGTTCAAACACCACTCGCCGAGGTTAGATTTACAGTCTTGCTGTTTCTACTTTCAGCTCTATCTAGATCCAGAGTTCGGGCTTCCCGAATTGTATAGAGGGACCCCAGTTCCTCCTCGGGATATGCCCAGGGCCTGCTGCTTCTCGGATAGCGGCTTGTCCTTTCCCGGGAATTTGACTGTTTCTTGCCGCCGAGGAGGCTGTCGATCCCAGGCTGAGGGGGTCATACCTCAGGAAAGCAGAGCGCGGCACAGAGCAGCTAAACACCCGCCGGTGTCTCTGGAGCCAGAGCTTACAGCTCTGTGACCTCTGGGCCCAAAAAACCCTTTGGCTGAGTCATGAGCACCGGGAAGGCCCCGGCCTTCCCTGTACTCCCGTTTGGCTCCCATCTGCCCGTTAGATCTCCGAACACCCTCTTGGATAACTCCTGTCTGTCTTTTGCTCTTTGCCGAAGGAGTCAACGAGGCCTGGATCTCGAAACTGCCTGCTGCCAACCATAAGAGAGGAGATGGCCCTCGGAGAGCGTCCTCCTCCTCTAGAACCTGTGGCCCAAAGTGTGAGCTGCCAAAGTCTCGAGCTAGCTCCCAGGCCTACGCAGGTCCCCAGCTGACTGGTCATCTAAACCAAGACAACTCCCTTGTCTTGGTCCTTGCTTCTTTTTCCTGTTGGGGGGGGCACAAGAGAAGAAAAGGGCTGGGGGTCAACTGTAGGAAATGATTGACTCCTCGGTCCTTCATGTCTGCCTTCTTTGAAAGTGGCTTTCCTGATAAAAACCACAGTTGGGACTTAATGAGAAGCAGTTGGCCTGGCTCCTCAGATCCCCTCGCAGACTGAGGGGCCTGCCTGCTTTGTAAACAGTAGAGGTGGAACAGGTACAGCGGCCAGCACTGGGGTGGTAAAATCTGGTTTAGTACAGAAAAGAGGGGAGCCCTAGAGGGCCCTATAATTCCCCTCCACCGGCTTTCCACAGGTCACTACCCCCAGTAAGGCTGCCTGCTTGGCTTTCCGGGTCGGCGTTCTCGCAGTGCTCCGGTGGGGGCACCCCTACGCTGTATGTGGATGATGCAGGGCCAATGAAGGGCCAAGGAAATGAGGGAACAATGCTACGGCCACCGGCAACACCCGAGCATCTGAAAAAGCCGGGGAAGAACCCGTAAAAACCAAGTCAAGCAGTGAGGATGGGAGGAGACTGGGAGAGTTTACAAAAAAAAGGAAAATTAAAGCAAGCAAAAGAAAGGTAACAGACGCAGCGAGTGCCGAGAATGTTGGCAGAAAAACAATTTTTTAATAGAAGACACGAAAGAAGGAAGAGAAAACGAAAGGAAAACAAAAGAAAAGAAAATTAAGAGAAAACAGCTGGAACGGAGGGAAAAGTAACAGCGGGAGAGGAAAGAAAAAAGAAACAAAAAAAGAACGAAAGAAATGAGAAGAAGAGAGGAAGAGATAAATAGAGAACGAAAGAAAGATGAAAAAAGAGGGTGAGTGGGAATGGAAGGAAAAGAAGAACGAAAAGAAGAAAAAAAAAGAATCCGAGAGAAGCGAAAACAGCGGGCTAGCCTTAATGTTTAAGGAAGAGCTCGAGAAAGAGATACTTCAAAGAAGGATGGAAAAGAGAGGATCGAAAAGTGTAAATCCTGGGGAAGCCGTGGATGGCCTCGGACGGTCCTGAGACGCCGCCGAAGCGGACGCCTTTTCCAAGCACTAGAGGATTTGACCTCGCGGTGATTTGAAGGTAGATGGGCAAGAGCCGAGAGCCCCCGAAGAAGGAGCCAAAGGGCCAGTCCCTAGTTCGGGTGCTCGGTGGACAGTCCAAGACTGCGGCGGAGGCTGTTTTGGAGTCCCAGTCTAGTTGCCGGGTGGTGGAGACAGATGGAGTAAGCCACCTCACATTTCCAGAGCCTTTTAATAATGGGCTCGAAATATTTCCAGTTCAGACCAGTAACTGTGCAGCTGCTCCCCATCTGGCCCGATTGGTGTCTTTACAAATCGGGTTGATTTCTCCAAAAAAATGCCTCTGCTCCACTCTGCCTCCGCCCGCGCCCGCGGCCGCTTCTTCCTGCTTCTCCTGGTCCCGGTTGGATTCTCCCTTTCTTCTCCACTCTCTGGTCCGAGTCTGGGTCCTACTTCTAGCTTTCCTTCCGTCCTCCGGGTCTCGGATCCTCTCTGTCTGGAATAGGAGAGTGAGGGAACTTTGGCTTCTTTGTGGGATTAGTTTGAAGCCGGGATAGGAACCTTTACGTTCCTTCTGCGGCCCGGCCCGCCCAAACACCCTGGGCTGGATTCAGAGCTCTGGGGCCCAGGGCTCAGCCTTTTCAAGACTCAGGGCTGGAATCGAATCCAGAGCTGGAAGACGCATTCCGGACCAAACAAAACTGATGTGTAAACGTTCAGTTGGTTCTTATTCCCAGCCCGGGCGTCGGCCCCCCACGGGTGGTTAAAAGGCTGGCCCAGCTCTGGGGACTGGAGTCATTTCTGAGAGCAAGAAACACGGGCCTCCCTCTAAAACAAGCCTCCGACTTTTTGTTTGTCGTAGACATCCCCACCCCCTTCTCAGGATATCATTTTAAAATAACTTAAGAAAATGCTCGTTTTTACTTAGAGGTTAGTGAAAATAAAGGTCTAAGTTTTTCTCCATCCAAGTTAATGGACCCCCTGAAATCTGTCGACAGACTACACTAGGAAGACCTCGATTCGGCTTTCCTCGGTCGCTCGGACCCCACCGAACATCTTTCCTTCCAGATCGCTCTTTCCAGCGTGGAGCCCAGGCCCAGGCCACCTCCTCCAAGCGCTCCTGCACCCTCTTCCTCCGAAACCCGCAAGATCTTAGCGCCCAGTTGGGGTTGGACAGAAAGGGGTTTGCAGGGCAGAAGAGGAGGTGAGGAAAAGCTTCTCTTGTCGAGAAGAGAGAGCCCCCTCGGCCGGGGCAGCACAAGGAGTTGGGGGTAGAGGTGGGGGTGGAGTGGAGGAGTGAGAGAGAAAGAGAGAGAGAGAGAGAGAGAGAGAGAGAGAGAGAGAGAGAGAGAGAGAGAGAGAGAGAGAGAGAGAGAGAGAGAGAGAGAGAGATTGATTTCTGGTCCCTACGAGGGATTAAGACAATTAGACCTCACAGTCACAGAACTGCACCTTCTTTTTCCCAAATCTGCTCCATGGGACACCACCTTCCCCAGTTCACACCATACTCTCTTCCCACAGCTCACATCCCGCGTTCGATGTTCGCTGTCCTTTCTGAGCACCCAGTCCAGAGTCAGTTCTGAACTCAATAGGGCTCCCCTCCAGCCCTACATTCCAGGAGTACATCCCCTCTGGCTTCCCCAACCGACCAACACTGACTCTGTGCTCCGCTCCTCAGTCCCACTCTGAGCGCCTCTCTCCACGGTTCCTGCACCCGCGTATTCCCCTCCACCCGGTGCAGGACCTTCTCACACTCCTCCTCCGAGGCGCTTTTACCCTTTCCCGATCTCTTCTAGTTACTTTCCGCGTGCTCTCTAGGTTAGTGCCGGTTTGGAAGCTTGCAGCTAGTCCAGAAGGTAAGAAGGAAGAGACCCACCAGAGTCAAAGAATAATAGGTCTGCATGAGACCTCATGGGTAATCTAATTAGCCGGTACCTGACATACAAGCATCCCCTACATCCTACCGGCAAGTGGCCACCCAGCTTTTGTTTCAACACCTTCAGTGAGAGGGGGCCCACTGTCTCTCCTAAGAAGTTCATTCCACTTTCGAATACAGCTCCTCGTTCAGATTTTTACCCCCTTACATCAAGGAAGGCTATGTTTTCGTCTTTGCAAAGTCCACCTTCGAAACCGAGCTCACCAGCTGCTGAGCAGGAAGAGAAATGTGTTAAAGTGCCTTCTGAAAAAAGAGACAGTCTGGAACTGATGCTACGGGAAAACTGGAGCCCAAGGGAAGGGTGAAGAGATCCAGCCTTCAGGGGGAACCTCGTAGAGTTGGAGGGTGGGTACAGTACGGAATTCAGATGTTGTGGCTATGCCTGCCTTGTTTTTTTCATGTTCTTACTGTCCTCCCTCTTCCTCCACCTTTTCATGATCATATAATTTGCATTTCCACTATAAAGTATAAAGTTGTCTACTTTTTTCTTATGCGTGGACTTGTACTACGAATCTGTCTTTTACTTGTTCTTTCATTTCTTGCTTTCTTTGGCACCTTTTTCTACAATCCTTTGCATAAACTTTCTTTTTTCTCCATCCCCCACAGACTGCTCCCAGAGAGACAATTTCCTTGGGTGCCCTCCGTTACCAGAAGAAACCCCTTGAGAATTGCTACTCTGAGCACTGCTTTCTTCCCACACCCTTGCGGAGTTGCTGAGAGGGGGTCCCAGAGATGGCTCCACCTTCTCCTTTTTCAAAGTTCTCATTTTCATCAAGACTAGCTGGGGGAGGGGGAAGGGATGAAGTGAGTCTATAACTTTGCTGTCTGATCCTACCTAGGACAGCTTAAGTGAGCTGTGTAGTGTTTAAGCCGTGGGGCAGTGGAATTCCAGAAAATCTGAAAGAACATAATGGGTGGGAAATGAGGGGTGGAGGAAGGGGGTGGGGAAGGAGGAAGTTTGGTCCCTTGAAAAGGATTTATAGAAAAGCTAAGCACCTGAGGCAGCAACAGCCTGGGGTGGACAAAGTACCATCCCAGGGACTTCTGTTTCAAGGTCAAATACCCTTTCTTTCCCCAATCTCTCCCCTCCCCCATTATGAAGTACATTTCACAATGCTGCAGACTTTGCCTAAACCAAATCCTTGGTTTCCTCCAGGATCCATCTGGAGCTGGGGGCCCTGATGGATGTCCAAAACAGACACTCTTCTTGAACCAGAGTCCCCTATCCTCCCACTAAGCCCTATTTCTCAAGCGGCTCTCCAAACAATGGTGTCTGCATGTTTTTGCTGGGAATTGAAGATGTATTTCCAAGCCATTATCCTTCTGCACATATTCCCTGGTTGTTAATGAAGTTCTTATGCCTGGGAAATTTTGTCCTTCTGATCAAGACCTCCCCAAAGTAGGCTTCAATGACTGCCCCTAGATGTCAGACCTCTAGAGTCTGAGATTTCATGCCTTCGGGCCAGTGCTGCTCCACTTCACCTTTCCCACTCTCCCCACGCCCCCAAAATTATACTATGCAAACCACTTTCCAGTTCCCCAGGCAGATTCCTGCTTGCTCCTAAGAAAGGTTTTGCCTGCTAATGTTAAGAAAAATATGCCTCAGTTTACCTATATTTTCTATCAGGAAAGGGGGCTCAAGAAACTAGGAAATGGAAAATCTGGTAATTCTGCCTAGAGCCTTCCCTAACTTCCCTAGCCTGAAGCAGTCCATGTGATCTTGTCACCAAAATTCCCAGGAAACTGCCTCTCTCCTCTGGACCTCAGGGGGGGTGAGGGTGGGCCCCTGCTGGGAATGGGGCCAGTGACAGGGAAGGGGGATGTGAGAGTGAGAGAGTGGTACATTATTCCTGTAGCTCTCTTGGGATAGTGGAGAGGGGGATTTTATGGAGGCACTTCTGGAGGTCTGCTGTCCATGGGACTGGGTGAAAGAGATGACTATGACCTATTTTTCATCATTTTCAGGACATTGTAGATCTCAGAAGTGCTTTCTGAGAGACAGAACTAACATTTCAGAGTGGAGCTGCTGGGAACAGTTCCCAGCCCGAAAATGGATTGCCCCTTGCTCATTAATTTTTGGGTTGTGGGGGAGAGGCTAGACCAGCTAAGGAAGGAGAGAGAAGGAAGAAGGGAATGGGACTGGAAAGGGAAGAGATTTTGCCATCGTTCCTCAATCTGTACCCAACCGTTCCCCTTTTGTGTTCCTTTTATGCCATTACTATAGGCCTTCTCATGACCTCTAATACTTCCTGTATACTCTTGACTTCTTTTCTACAATGGGCCCGTTAAGAGATCTGTAGTCAGGGTCTGGAATCCTCTTCATTGGCTCTTCTCCTCAGAGGCCTCCATAACTGTTGAACTGGATTGCAGTGAAGAGAACCCCAGTTTTTAATTTAGTCAACAAGGTCAAGCTCCAAGGACTGGGATGGGGCTAGGAATAAAGAGAGGCACACTCTTGGAAACCTCATCCCTTGAGGCAGAATCTTTTGGTTTAGCTTGACACATTGGATTAATTCTGAGAGCTTGGGGTTCAGAGTTTGTCCCTAAGGTTTTTTGTCATACCTGGTCATAATGAGGAATGAATGTCAGGTGATGGGAAATAAGATTGCTTGAAATCAAGATTTGGCTTCTAGCCAATGCAGGGGTGGAGAGGGGTCAGGAGGGACTCATCAACAAACTCTTTTGCTCACCAATCTCCAACCCAGGGTGGTCATTCCCAGACGTAAGCATCAGGCCTGGGACCCTGTGAGAGACATCCACATGGAACATTTCTCTGAGGCACATCTCAGTGCCTTCCCCAGGACTTCCAGATCCTTTAGGACCTGCTCCCTGTTCTGTTTTACTCTTGCCTAGACCACAGAGCACATGCTCCCCCAGGGCTCCCTCCACAGGCAGCCCTCCAGAATGCCAGGCGCCTACTGACGAGGGAGGGGGAGGTGGAGCCAGGAGACGTCAATATCCCCCCTCCCCACTCTACCCACAAAACCCAAGAGTCCCCTTTCCATCCCTCCCTTTGTGTTTTTCATTACAGCGGAAGAGAAGGTCTCCAAAGTCACCAGCTTCCCCCCACTGCCTCTAGACTGTCCAGGAGGCCCCTTGGAGGGACCCCCAGAGCTGAGAGGCTCCCCAGCACCCTGTCTGGCCAGGCTCCGGGGACCCCTGAGCCCCCAGCTCACTGACTCAATGGAACTGCCCAAGAGCAAAAACAAGAAACGGAGAAATCGGACTACGTTCAGCACCTTTCAGCTGGAAGAACTGGAGAAGGTTTTCCAGAAGACTCATTACCCTGATGTGTATGCAAGAGAACAGCTGGCCCTTAGGACCGACCTGACTGAGGCCCGGGTACAGGTGAGGGGGCTCCCTGGAGGCTCAAGCCATTTCTCTTCTTGTCAATGCCTGATTGAAATTCCTTATCTTTACAGGACATGGGAGACACAGAGGGGTGGAGATCTAGGGTGGGCCAAAGGAAGACCACACAAGCACAGGTGACATCTCTGGGACGTGGCCATCAAAGAAAAACCCTTCTAGGGGATTTCTGTGGTGCCATACTCAAGTCCCTAAACTGAGAAACTTGTCGTTCGGTGGGACAGAAGAATAGGAGAAGTAAGAGGGGTTCATGTCCCACTTGAGAAGTGGAATAGTAGGGTCCCCAGTGACAGGAGGATCTTACACTGTCAAACACTTGGTTTCTTGACTCTTGCAAGGACCCAAGCATTACAAGTCTGGCTGATTTGTTCTCCCATTCCCGAGCATTCAGCCCCTAGGGTTTGGTCTAGCTTCTCTGATAGGGTTCTGGGAGGAACTAAAAATCTTGTGCCCAAGATCTGGGAAAGGGGAGGAATTAGAAGGTGGGGGACAATGGAACCTGAGACTATAGGAATTAATAATGGGTGACATCCCAAAGTTATATCTTGTTCATAAGAGGAAACTTTCACCTAGGTTTCCCTAACACCCACAAAACAGGGGCTGGGACCTCTTCTGAATTAGGAAGCACCAACCCCACCAAGACAATCAAGCAAGACAAAGGCCATATTTGCTACAAACCTACTGCCAGACTGGGGGGTGGGGGTAGGGGAAGGAAAGAAGAGACAGAGAGCTACTGACTGGGAGACTCCTTTGAATACAGGGATGGAGAAATGATCTGAGGGAAGAAAGGCTGCTTTCAGAATGGGAGAGTAGAAGCAAGAGGAAGTGGCTTGAACTATCTGTTAATCTTGGTGCCTCCTGGAAGAGAAGTGAATAGTGCTGGGACTCAGAGAAGAAGGAAGGGGGATACTTCAGTCCGAGCCTCTGGACTGCTGTGCCCTACAGGTGCTCATCCCAAGGAGGCCTGGCTTATCCCACTGTGCCAATCCCTCCCAAAGGTCAGTCCTTACATTATAGGCCAGCAAAGAGTCAGTACCATAAGGCAGGACCCCCAGTGTCCCATAGCCCTTGGCGGGAGAAAACTAGAGATAAAAACAACTTTAGAAACCTGGAACCCTGGGGAGCTCTCAGCTGGTATCCAAGTACATGGACACAAAACAATTATTTTTTTCCTGTTCTAAACACAAGGAGACAGATGGAGACATTCCTTTCTCCCACCCCCTCACCCATTCCTTCTCTTCAGATTCTCAAAAAGAATGGTAGATTAAGAGCCGAAGAAACCATAGAGAACGTCTAGCGAAGTCCCCTCATTTTGCAGACAAGGAGACTGAGGTCCAGGGAAGTTAGCAATTCAGCTGATGTGGCAAACATCAGAATCAGGATTTGAATCTGGATCCCCTGCCTCTAGATCTTGTGCTTTCCACTGCCTTGAGGGGATATTCTCTTGGGTTTCCCAGCTCTCTGGGGCTAACTGGGAATCTTTCAGTAATAATAGTAGCTAAAATTTATAAAGCAGCTTAATGTAGATGTTATTATTACCCCATTTTCCAGCTAAGAATATTGAGGTTGAGAGAGATCAACTTACTTGCAGAGGATCACTCAGCTAATAAGGAACTAGAGAATGACTTGAATTTAGGTCTCCCCGATGCCTGAGTCCAGTGCTCCATCCATTATGCAAACTAGCAGACAGAGTACATATGCCCTGATTGGGGTATTCTTTTCCTTGTTCAGGATTCCGTCTCTAGTCCCACGGAGTTGGGTAATAAAAAACTACACACACGTGATTGCCCCTGAGGTGGGGGTAGGTGATGGGGGACAGGGCAGAGAACCAGTTTGTAAATCATTTCTCAGTGATGCTGCCAGGACTGGGTCTTAGACTAGCAGGTGGCAGGTGAATAAGGAGAAAGAAGTTCCTCCAGAGGAATGAGGGAGGTACTAGTAAATGCCCCTGCTCCTGAGGATGTGTTGGGTTCTCGGTCGGTCACCTGGAAGTCTGCTTCACTTGACTCCTCGGGCTTGGGTCACTCTCCAGCAACTGTTGTTCCATGCTGTCTGACTCTGTGATCCTGTTTGGAGCTTTCTTGGCAGAGAGACTGTAAGCAATTTTTGGCCTTTCTTTCTGAAGCCCATTTTACAGATGAGGGAACGGAGGTAAACGGGGTTAAGCGACTTGCCCAGGGTCACACAGCTAGTAAGGGTCTGAGACTGGATGTGAACTCAGGTCTTCCTGACTCCAGACCCGTGCTCTAACTATTGCACCACCTACCTGCCCCATAAAATGAGGGGATTGGATTAAATGAGTTCTATAATCCCTTATTGTTCTACATCAGTGATCTTTACTGATCAGAGAGGTCTTCGCAAAGTATTCAGCTACAGAAATGTACACAGACATGTACATGGATGTACTTAGATACAAACATATAGGCATAGTCCCTCTAGATACACACACGTTAGCAATCTTTACACCAGAGTCCTGGAAAAACACCTACAAGAATGAGTCCCGTCTGGGGGAGGCCAATAAAACCCTTCCTCTATCTTGGACTTCTCCCAACTCCCATCCCCTTGCGCCCTGGGTTGTGAGTGGTTGGTAGATTTATTAACGCCCGGAGTCCTGCTTGAGGACACACCCACCTCCCACTCTGTTCTCTCAAGGTCCTTTTTCAGGCTATTTGCCCTCTGGGCTCTCCACCCTTCCTAGCTGGCTCTGTGATCTTGTGAACCCCATATCCTTTTCCCAGCTGGCTGCGTCACCAGAGGACCTCCCCATCTTTCCTCTCTTCTCCTTCTCCTCCCTACCCCCAAAGGTCTGGTTCCAGAACCGAAGAGCCAAATGGAGGAAACGGGAGAGATATGGGAAGATCCAGGAGGTGAGGAACCCCTTCACAGCCACTTACGATATATCTGTGCTGCCCAGGACAGACAGTTATCCCCAGGTAAGGGGGACAGAAAGAGATCCTGGGAACCCTGGGATATACCATAGCCCTGCCCCACTTCTCCCACCAAAGCCCACCTCACTGCATAGAGAATTGGGATCTTAAGGACGTCTATCTAAGGTATCAGTACTTTTCCGGGTGTGTGTTGTGGGGGAGGGGGGGGAGATGGGCCAGAATGTTCTCTGTAACTGAGCATTAAGAAGGAAGACATGAAGGAAGAAGGAAAAGGGAAGAAGGAAAAAGGAAATAAAGTGAAAGCCTCTCTGACGACCAGAAAAAAAAAGTGTAGCAGAGCAGGGACAAGGAACCCTAGGCAAGATATCAAATTGAGTTGTCCCTTGCTCATTACTGTCTGGTGGAGACTTTGAATCTTTACATAATATGTAGAATTTCAATGGACACAAAATAATTAGCCACACTCCAGGGATGGTGGGATTTCCCGGCATTGAAATAAGTGCATTTATAAGGGCTCATATTAGCCAGCTGTGGGCGGGGCTCTAGGTAGCTGTCCAACTCACCTGTGTTAGTCTCAGCTATGGAGGAGAAGACATGTCGGGGCTCTTCTTCCTCCCCTGTGTTGGGCGACTCCACCATCTGCTGGAAAAAAAGCATTGGCCGGTGCTCTTCGAGCTTTGTAGCTTTTTTGATCAAAGTAGAGATGCTTAAAAATTTAAAGAAGAGAAGATCAGGGGTGGGTAGGGGAAAGAGGACTGGGTAGGATAACTGCCTTCGGATATTAGGACTGTTTTGTGGAGGAGGGATTAGGCTTACTCTACATGAGGGCAGAACCAGCAGCAATCTGCAGAAGTCAGAGAGGCAGGTATCTGGGTAAAATTTCCAGACAATTAGAGCTGTCCAAAAGTGGAATGGGCAATCTAGGAGATAGCAGATGGTTCCTCTGCCCTACCCTACCCCCACCCTGCCTTACTGGAGTTTTGTAGGAAGAGGCTGAGTGACCACTTGTCAGGTATGTGGTAAAGGAGATCCTTTTTACAGAAAAGGAAACTGAGGTTCAGAGAAATTAAGAAACTTGACCAGGATCCTTTTCTACTCTGAGATTCTGTGATTTTGAGCATTCAGTTCCAGCACTGCACCTACTTCCCTCTGGTGCAGCCCCATCCTCCATCCCCCTTTCTCCATTTCCATATTCAACAGAACACTGCATTTTCTTTTTTTAAAAATTTTTTTTTTGGAGGGCAATTGGGGTTAAGTGACTTTGCCTAAGATCACATGGCTAGTTTTTTGTTGTTGTTGTTTTTGGGTAGAGTGTCTGAGGCCGGATTTGAACTCAGGTCCTTCTGACTCCAAGGCCAGTGCTCTATTGACTGTACCACCTAGCCACCCCGAACACTGCATTTTCTAGGCTAGCTTTACATTGGAGTATACAATAGTATGTGAATTAAGAAATAATTGTGCATAAATATATTTTTAAAATCATCTCTTCTTAAATCACTAAGACTGAGGAACATTCAAGATTTCTTAAGTTTTAGGGAATCATGACAGGGAATCTCCAATGTCCCATACCATTGGGAAGAGAGGGGGGGAAGAGAAGGTCTGTCTTATGGCCTAAAAGAAACTTGCCCTAAAATGCCTTCCCCCAGCTGATTTGGAGGCCACAGAAAATTAACTCATCCACCAATTCTGCCATCCCTGACTGACTCCCCAAGAGTCATTATTGCTGCTTTCATATTTCCCTTCCCACAGCATCGCCTGAAAGAATCAGCCAGAGGGACATAGAAGCTTTAAAATCAAATCCTTAAATAAAGGTCATCAGGACAACACAGAAGACACCCCAAAAGTTTATATAAAGACTTTCTCCCACCTCCCATTTTACCGCAGTTCCTCTTGCTCATCCAAACGGGGCCAAGGCATTTTCAGTCACTCTCACTGGAAAAATAAAAATAATTCCTCTTGGTTTTTTTAGAGTCCAGGAGTCCTCAGTCCTCTGTGCTTAGCCCAATGACAATCAGAGCCAAAGAGGCTCCTTTGATAAGAAGTCTTCCCTGATTTTCCTAGTTGTTAGTACTCTCTCCCCCACCCCACCCCAAAGGTCTTGGATATACTTATCTGTTTTTTATGTTATGTTCCCCCCAAGACAGTCAGCGGACACTTATGAAGCTCTTACCATGTACAAAGTTCTAGGCAAAGCATTGGGGAAAACCCTTCCTGCTCTTAGGGAGTTCCAATTCTAATGGGGGTATGGGGAGAGACAGCTCACAAAGTACCTACAAGATATATACACTGTAAGCTCAGAGGGAGAGGCAGGAAAGATTTCTTTCTGGAGGTAGGATTTAAGCTGTCTGAAAGCCAGGAAAACCTGGAGACAGAAGAGCGAAGGGACTCCCAGTGGAATGTCATCTCTTTGAGGTTAGAGACGATTTTGTTTTTTGTTTTCCCCCTCCAGTCCCCTGTGCTTAGCCTGGTGCCTTGCCCCTAATAGGAGTTTAATAAACGTGTGTTGGATTGGATAATAAAGAAATAACTTGCCACACGCATCACACCTTCATTCAGCCTGGCCCGGTCCAGACAAGTCAGGAGCTAGGCACTAACGACAACTATAATGTGACTCATAGTTTGCTTTAAATGCCTGGTGAGAAAGGCATTATAGGCATTGTTAACCCCATTTATAGATGAGGAAACTGAACTTCAGAGAGGGGAAAGGATGGTGCTGGCCCTTTTGTCCCCTTTGACAGGCTCTCTTTCAGGTGACCCAGGGACTCAGGTGGAGGTTTTTTTTTCCCTGTTCTGCTTCCCCACCCCACTTTACTCCCGTTCCCTATGAGGTCAGGGTGCAGGAGGGACACTGAAAAGTCCATTCAGATCCCTGCCTTGTCTGAGATCTCCTAGAGCCCCCTTCTTCTTCCCCAGGCTCTGGCACGATGCTTCCCCACAGTGTATGGGCAGGAGCTGACCCACTAGGCTAACCTGCTTACATGGTGTCCATCCTCATCATGGCACAGGGACAAAACACAGAAGTGGGAGCAAGCTAAGTCATTAATGGCCTCTGAGGTTCAGTTTTCTTTGTCTCTAAAACGAGTTGGGCTGAATGCTTTTTGGTGGTGGAAGAGAGGGAGTAAAACACTGGATAGCTGGTAGTGAGTGACCGAGTGGATAGAGAGCCCTGCCTCACCTGGTTCAAGTCCTGACTCAGATACATGTTGTCTGTGTGACCCTGGGCAAGTCACTGAGCCACTCTCTGCCTCGGTTGTACAAAGAAGATGTTGTCAATGTTGCTCAGTTACTTTCAGTCATGTCTGACTCTTTGTGACCCCTTTTGGGATTTTCTTGGCAGAGATACTGGAGCAGTTCACCATTTTCCTACTCCAGCTCATTTTACAGATGAGGAAACTGAGGCAAACAGGGTTAAGTGACTTTCTCAGGGTCACACAGCTAGTGAGTGTCTGAGGCTGGATCTGAACTCAGGAAGATGAGACTTAGCGATTCTGGGCTCAGAGCTCCAACCGCTTTGCCACCACTCGATTACAGGCACCTGTATCCCTGAGTTGTCAGGATCAGATAAGATAACACAGGCAAAGGCCTTGGTGAACCTTTAAGATAATTTATGTAAATAAATGCTAACTACAGTTATAATATTAGATATCAGATGTGCTACATCTTCCATAGCTTTCAGGCTTCGAAGGTAAATCAATTATTTTCTCAGGGAGGCTCTGAGTGAGAGGCTCCCACCTAGTGGCAATTGGACATTGCTTTTTTTTTTTTCTTCTAGGAAACTTGCATTAAAAAAATTTTTTTGAGATTATTGAATAATATCTTTCCCCAGTTACATATAAAGACATTTTCCTCCCCTTTTTGGAGGGGGGAAGGCAGGGCGATTGGGGTTATGTGACTTGCCTAAGGTCACACAGCTAATAAGTGTTAAGTGTATGAGGTTAGGTTTGATCTCAAGTCCTCCTGACTCCAGGGCTGGTGCTCTACTCACTGCAGCATCTAGCCACCCCATAAAGACAATTTTAAATTCATTTTAAAAAAAGTTTTGAGTTCTGAATTTTCTCTCTCTCTTCTTTTCCTCCCACCTCCCTGAGATGGTAAACAATTTGACATAGGTTATACATATTCAGTCATGCAAAGTACATTATCATATTATTCGGGACATTGCATTTAGAAAGTGCTGAGTAACTTGTCTTTGCTCTGATGCTGCTGTTAATAGCGATAGCTGACATTTTTATGATGCCTAGTCTGTGTTAAGCACTTTATAATTACTGTCTCATCTGATCCTTGAAGCAACTGTGGGAGGAAGGTTTCCCCACTTTACAGATGGGGAAACTGAGGCAAAAGGTAAGCAACTTACTCAGGGCCACACACCTAGTAAGTATCTGAGGCCAGATTTGGGGCCTTCGTGACTCCAGGCCCAAACTCCATCTGCTTTGTGACCCATCTTTGTCCTAGTCTGAAGATGTCAAGGGCCTGTGATTTCTTGGTTGTGAGAGCGTCCGCCATGATTAATGATCATAACCCCTCTATAGCTTAAGAGGTGTATCCTAGAGACTCGCCTGAGGCCCAGAAAGCTTAGGGTTTTCAACCCAACCACAAAGTTGACAAGTCTCAGAGATCGGGTTAAAACTCAGATCTTCCTAACTCCCAGGCTGGCACCATGTTCCCTCTCTCCAGATGTCTTTCTCTTATGTACAAAATGGTGTTGGTAAGATTTGTCCTAGTTACTCCATGGCATTTTGGAGAGAAAGGGGTAGTAGGGGGTTTACAGATGCTTTGTAGACCAAACAGCCTTATGTCCATATGGTTTTCTATTTATTGTTTCTCATTGGGTGGGGAAGGGGATCAGCAAGGGCCCAACCTCCAGATAATCGGTCTGTTGCCCTATGATCCCAAGGGATTGCCAGACTTGAATGGTGGAAGGTGATGAGGAGAAGGCACTTTGAGAGTCAGGAGAGAGAGAGAGATGACATCTGGCCATGGGCTCTACTACTAATTAGTGTGTGACCACACTTTCTTCACCTGCAAAATGGAAAGCCTGGTTCAGATCGTCTTGAAGGACCGTGTTAGAGATGGATGCCCTGGCCATCATTGGGGTTCTCCGTGGGCATTGCTGTGGGCAGTGCCACAGATAGTGGGTGGTGAGTCGCAGAGAGGCCCTTAGTTGGGTTTGGAAAGACCTTGAAGACAGGAGGGATGGCTGCATTTTTGTTTCTCTTTAGAGTCTAACATGCAGCATCTTGTGCTTAAAAGGATCAATGAATGCCTTAACGTTAATGTGCTTATTACTTGGGTGTTGACTTGAAAAGCTAATGCACTACCTACCTCTCATTTCAGCTGCAAAGCAACCTTTGGCCAAGTCCAGGGTCGGGGAGCCCGGGAGGCCCCTGTCTGCTGTCCCCAGAGGGGATTCCATCCCCCTGCACATCACCATACTCCCATTCCCACAGCAATGTGGCTGGTTTTATGGGTGTGCCAGCTTCTCCAGGACCTCCCCCAGGCATCTATTCCATTCATGGATTCTCCCCAGCTCTGGGGGGACACAGCTTCGAGACAGCCCCTGATGGTGACTACAAGTCTCCCAGCTTGGTCTCATTGAGGATGAAGCCCAAAGAGCCACCTACCCTCCTCAACTGGACCACGTGATTGGGCTACTCCAAGACTGGACTGCTCCCTTCATGGACTGCCCTAAATATCTTTCCTCATCAGCCAGTCCTTCCTTTTAATCTAACCCCACCCCCACCTCGGCCCCCATATACAGGAAAGGGATAATTTCTGCCTCTGTTAATTTCCAGACACCAGAGAAGGCACACCATTCAGCCCTGGTCTGCCACTCCCTCACCCACCCTCCCCTGCAGACAGAGAGGTCCATAGAGAGAACAGCTGTGTCCACCCCAAGCCCAAAAGCAGACAGGAGTTTCCTTCCTTCCTTCCTTCCTTCCTTCCTTCCTTCCTTCCTTCCTTCCTTCCTTCCTTCCTTTTTTCCTTCCTTCCCTTCCTTTTTTTTTTTTTTTGCTTTTTCTTTCTTTCCCAAGTAACCCCACAGAGAAGACAGAAGTTTTCCACCCTTCAGGGAATTTCAACAGCTGCCTCATCCTCTTGCCACCTTTTCTAGACTGCTCCCTACCTCCCCAGTTCTGGGGGAGATGTAGGAAACAATTGCTCTCCCTCTTCTGAAGCTTTGCTTCATTCAACCTGCAACCTCCCAGATACAGGAAGTCCTGGCTCCAGGTAGGGGTAGGGCTCCAGGTAGATGAGGTAAGGCCTGGGCTAGTGAATGCTATAGAGTGTTAAGAATTTCCTCCATCAAAAATGAGGAACAATAGGAAAGGGAAGAGCAGGGGAGTTCTAGTTAAGGGACAGCAGTAAGAGAAGAAGACACTGGGCAGCCAGGCCAGCACCATGGTCCATCTGACAGTGCCACTGACTATCTCAGTACTATTTTGATGCCCTTTACTGGTGCTTTCATGTACCTCCTCCTGAGTGACTCGCGAACCCATAGGAAGCAATAGGAAGGGGGCTAACGAGAGACGGTGCTCTGCTCAAACAGGTACCTGCTCCATGTTTTCCACTGGCAGCATGAAGCTTATGGCTGGCAGGGACCATAGAGTCCTTTAACACAATCCTTGGTTTTACAGATGAGAAAAGAGGCCTAGAGAAGGTTAAAGGACTTGTCCTTGGTCACCTAGATAATAAGGGACAGAGTTAGGATTTGAACTCAGGTCCTCTTTAGGTCTTTTAATTATACCATTCTGTCAAATACGGGCATAACAGTTTTCCAACTTCAAAAGGTTTCTTATCCCCAACCCCAGTCAATAGCAGAAGTAAGGAGGAACCTGTGAAATGGGACAGGATGGGATAAGATGGGACAGGGATGAGAAGGCAGCTAGCTCAATGGCATGATCTCCTTGTCTAAATCCTTAGTTGATAGAGTGGGAACCACAGCCTGAAAATCTTCAAGGATGAAGAGGAGAATTTCATGATGCTGAGTTTTCGTAGCTCCCACTCTCAAAGTTCTTGGGCTATGCTCTCTCCCAGAGGAATAGATGTGGTATTTGGGGAGGCTCTTCCTCTGGGCCCTACTTTCCCCCATGCCTGAGCCCGCTTTCCCCATTAGTCTGTGGAATCATCTGGCTCCCCAAGGAACTGAAATTCCGAAGAAAATCACCAAATATGGCCATTTTGGTGGACCCTCCCATGGTTTAGGTCCAGAGCCATCACAGAACTGTGCCTGGCTGTTGCTGTGGGAACACCAATGGTTCCCCAACCCCCTCCTCCCAAACCCTGGAACCATTGGTTGGCTCCTCAGTAAAGAGGAGCTGTGACCCAATTCTTCCATGGTGTTTCCATCAGGGCACACCAAATAAATGGTGATCCCATGATATTCTAACCACCCTTATTTTGTTAAAAAAAAATACATCTGCAAAGATTTTGTCATTTGTCATAAATAATAAAGGACTTTCTTTTTTCCCTTTTTTTTTTTAAAGAGAGTACTGATTTCTGATGCCTTCAGGCCAAGTCCTTGGGTGTTTCAAATCTAACATGGTACATCGGGGTGCCATCACCCAGGAAGTAAAGGCCCCTTGCTTATCCCTCTTTCCCAAGCAGAATGCTATCTGTCCCCCCTCCCCCAGTGGGACCATGAAGTCAGAGTCTTAAGAGTATTGGAATTTACAGAGATTATCTAATCTGGGTCTCTTGTTTTATAGAGGAGGGAAGATTCTTTGCTCCAGGACCCGTGGTGGTAGATATCAGAGCTGGAAATAGAGTCAAGGATTTCTAACTGGTCTCTAATCACATTCTGACAGTCTTTTCCCCAGACACAGACATATTCCTCAATTCCTCTTTCAGGGGATCCTGGCCTAATAGGCTCCAATGTCTTGCTCCAAAGTGGGTCAGGGGGGCGGCTAGGTGGCGCAGTGAATAGAGCACCGGCCCTGGATTCAGGAGTAGCTGAGTTCAAATCTGGCCTCAGACACTTAACACACACACACACAAAAAAAACTAGCCATGTGACCTTGGGCAAAGTCACTTAACCCCAACTGCCCTCCAAAAAAAAAAAAAGCAAAAAAAAACCAAAACAAAGTGGGTCAGGGTTGGCACTCCCACTACCAGGAGAAGGGAATGGCTTCATGGAGGGACTTGGAGGTGGATAAAGTACCAGACTTGGAGTCGGGGAAACTGTCATTCAGTCCATTCCAGTCATTCCCCATTCATGACCCCATATGGGGTTTTCTTGGTAAAGATATTGGAATGGGTTGCCATTTCCTGAGCCAGTTCATTTAACAGATGAGGAAACTGAGGCAAACAGAGTTAAATGACTTGCCCTGGGTCGCACAGCTAGGAAGTGTTTGAGGTCAGATTTTAATTCAAGTCTTCTTACTCTAGGCTTGGCACTAGCTAGCTGCTTCAGACCTGGGTTCAAATTCTGCCTCAGACCTGCACTAGCATGTGACTGAGGACAAGTGACACTTTCTGTCCCTTGGTTTTCACACTTAGAGACTGAGGATGATGGACTCAGTAGCATCTAAGGACCTTTTCCCTTCCAAGTCTGTGATCCTATGGTTCCTGACCTTGCCCATCTATTTCCTTGACCATTTCTTGAACACTGATTACCGCCCTAGGAAAATCCAGAAGGCAAGTGGAGGCCGTAAGCTGTTTAAGAAATTCTTTAATGAGGAGTGTCCAGCTGTGCCCAACTGGCCCCATGTCTCTTTAGCCATTAATGGCCAAGCAAGGGCTAACAGTGTGGCTTCAAGTATTTAAAGGACTTTCCTATGGAAGAGGAAATATGTTCTGCTTGGCCTTAGCAGTCAGAACTAGAAGCAACAAATAGAAGTTGCAGACAGATTCCATTTGTGAGGAGGAAAAACTTCTAAGCAATTCGGGCTGTCCAAAAGTGTCTGCCGGCAGCATGATGCCTTAAGCTGGCAGGGACCACTGAAATCCTTCAGTACAATTCTTGGTCTTACAGATGAAGAAAGAAGCCTAGAGAAGGTTAAAGGACTTGCCCTTGGTCACCCAGGTAACAAAGAACAGAGTTAGGATTTGAACTCGGTCCTCTTTAGGTCTTCTCATTATACCATTCTGTTGAGGATGGACATAACCATTTTCCAACCTCATAAGGTTTCTTATCCCCATTCCCAGTCAATAGCAGGAGAAAGGGGAGTAAGGAAGAACCTGTGAAATGGAATGGGATAGGCTACTTCCCTAGAAGTAAGCTCCCCACCTTTGGAAGCTGGAAGGGAATGTCATTTACTCCCTCATCTTACAGATAAGGAAACAGACCCAGAGAGGGTGAGCAACCTTAATCAAAGTCACCCTAAGGTAGAGCTAGAATTCAGACAAACCCCAGTCCTCTGATTCCAGATCCAGCATTGGCAAAGAGATACTGGGCAGCTTCAAAGGTGTGTGCATGTGTGTGTGTGGGGGTGTGTGTGACGGGCGGGGGGGGCAGTATTTAGAGTTTCCTGCCATGCATGGGATGGGAGAGCAGAGGCTTGTTTCCTACTCCCAGAAAGCCCTAACTCTCAGTCTGTCTGAGACTCTTCCAAGCCTCTAGAGCTGTGGGGCATCGACAAAAACCAGGGCTCTTTCTTGTGGTTTCAGGGTATTAACCATTCAATCCTCTGCCTTATCTCTTCAGGCAAGGGAAATGCAGGTTCCTGCGCCCTGCACCCCTTCGGTAAACACAAGCACATTGCTTAGAAAATCTCAGCTTCCCGCTTCTCAACACCCCCTCCCTAACTCCTCATCTTTCAAGCCTGAAGAAACCCAATGGCACAAAATCGCACAGTCCAATTTTTATCCCCTGTCAGGTCGTGGAGAGAAACTGGTGCATATTGGGAGTCAGATCAGATTTCCCACCCAAGATCTTCCTACGGTGGAGACAGTAACAACACCCAGGCATCCCCAGCTTTGCCTCACTCTTGATCTCTGGAAGAAACTGGTGTTCCCCCCACCCCCACCCCTGCCTCTTGTTCCGCTCTTTCCTCTTCTGACTCTAGAAATCAGGGTGCCAGAATTTGGGATGGGAACACCTTATCAATCCTGATGAGTTGTCTTGGAGTTTGGGAGCTAGGCAGAGGGTGTGTGTGAAGGGCTGATGACTTAGGTGATGGGAAAGGTCTGAAACCACTTGGGAAATGTGCCGTGTGGCCCTAAAGAACATGGGTTCTAGCATTTACTGGGAAGGCCTTCCATGTCTTGCTTGGTAAATTCTTTCTGAGGCATTGTGGACAGAGCAGAAAATGCCAGAATGGGCACCAGGGTCTTTCGGCAAATCCCTGCCTATTTAATTCAGTGGATTTAATTCAGCTGCCTCTAGCAGAGCTATTACCGCCCCCCCCCCCCCCCCCCCGCCCCGCAACTCCCACTTCCCTCCAGGCTTTAACTCAGAGGGGGGTGACTGTGGGGGCCAGGGACAAAGACCTTCCATAATCTGCCAATGAGGGATGGTTAAGAAGCCTTGGAATCCCTTGGAGCTATTTCCCATCTCTCCCAGTCACCATAAGTACAAAAGAATTCCTTAGAGCAGAGGAAAAGAAAGCCCCTACATAAGGTTGAAGCAAGGCCTAGACAGACAAAGCGGGCACTCCGAATGGCCCTTCTCCAGTGCTGTAGACCTGAGCTCACTTTCCCTAAATGTGTCAGTCCCCTCTACCTCCAGGGGCTTCATTCCTGGGACCCCTGAATGTTTACATGAGGCCAGCAGACTTGTAGTCCTGATCTGTCCGATTCAATTAAACTGGACTCAATGCAACATTTATTTGATTCCTATGTGTGGAAATCCATTTTTACTGGGAAGAAAAAGCATGAATGAGGAGAGTCCTCAGTGTCTTCTGCTAAAATCTCCCCCTTTCAGGAAGCAGCCACTAGCCTGGCACTCCTAACTCCTAAGTCAGAGAGAGAGAGAGAGAGAGAGAGA
>CM053593.1:343696976-343772951 GCA_028646575.1 Pseudocheirus occidentalis | reverse complement strand
CTCCCCCAAACTTAGCTTGAAAGTGTCTCTCACTTTCACTGACCTCTAATTCTGGCTTAGTAGATGTGAAGATTGCTTGAGGTGCAGTAGATCTTCTCTGAAGTAGATTCACGCTGTGGCTTGGGAGGCTCAGCTCCTCCCAACCACCCTGGAGCCTGGCCACCTTGCGGTTTCAGCCTGGGCTGGTCTTGGCTCCCTCCACGATGAGCCCCTCCTGCCAAACTGCCTTTCTCTAATCCCTATTTTTCACACCTTGGTAGATGTGGAGTTGCTGGAGGCGTTGTAGATCTTCTCTCTTGTAGACTGGCTGTGGCTCAGCTCGGCTCCTCCTGACTGCCCTGGGTTTTGGTTTCAGCCTGGGCTGGCCTCGGCTCATGTCCTGCTGTGATGAGCCCCTGCTGCCAAGCTGCCTTATGCGAGAGATGTGTTTTCTGTATTTTTGTGAGTTTGAGAGCCTTAGAATTTGTCCAGAGTCATATTTTATGGGTGTTTAGGGTAGCTGTGTGGGAGCTGTGGGATCTTGCTGCTTCTATGCCGCCATCTTGGCTCCGTCCCCAGAAGTCCATCCCTTCCCTCTTTTCTAATATCCTTCTGCAATGATCCTATACAGAGGACTGAACAACACTTTTTTCTGTCTTGCTTCTGGATTAGGTGGTAGAGAAGGGTGGCCTGAATTGTGAGTTCAAAGATCTGGGTTTAGCACGTATAAGAACTTCAGATCTCAGCACCAGCTGGGAGTTATCTCTTCCTACAACCTTCCATATCCCCAGGCAGGAGACAGCTTCAGGTCCTCTTGTCTCCCAGAAACAGGCAGCCCCTAAAGCTTGAAGCTTTGGGCAATAATTCTGATATATCATTACCTAGTGATGGTTCTTCTCCCACCAAGGACTCCCCAGAGTTGTGCCTTCCACTCTCCTCCAGAAGTGCCTTCAGGAATACATATTCCTGAATCTCCCATGGGGGAAGGCTATTGGAGTAGGTTTAGAAATCTGGGGAAAGGGAAAGTGGGAAAAGAGGCCCCATCCCCTAACCCTACCCTCTTAGAAACAAGAGGTAGGAATGAGTCACATTTCCCAGCTCACAGCCACACACTTTCAATTCCCAAGTCCTCCCTTCTCTCCTCTCTTTTGTCTATTAGGCTTCAGAATCTCAGCCTCAGGGGAATGAAATCTCAGGAACCATTTGAAGTCACAGGTCAAGGCTCAGACCTAGAATAGGAACTGCTTCTTGTTAGAGACATTTAATACCCCCTCCTCATTTCCAACCATTTACACATCAACCTGAATTACAGTCCTCAAGACTAGACCTTCTGCAGTCCCCAGCCCACCCTGGGGGCCACAGGGACTGGAGTTAGCAAAGGCCTGTTGCACTGACAGAGAACAAATGCTTTGAATGGACTCCTGGTCCCAGAGGGCACTCCTCCAAAGGGTTGGCTGGCTGGCTGGCTGGGAGGCCGGGCCAGGCTTCCAGTGTTTCATTGATGTGTTCTAGGGAGGCGTACATTTCCCCAAGTCCCGCAATGTGTGGGCTTACAAGAAATGGGTACCTTATTCCAGCACAGGCTAGCCCTGGGCTAGCCCATTCCTTATTAGCTCACATATCTGTCAAGCCTTGCTCCCTTGTCCCAACGGTCTTCAGCCTGTGGAGTTCACATTAGATCGGTCTTGCCTCCTAAGCCACCTAACTTCATTTACAGAAAGGAGTGGTGGCAAGAACCCAGCCCTGGAAAAGTCCAGCATTTCTATGCCCTAGTTGTTGATCACTAACATCAAGTACCTAGAGCTTACTCTGTACCAAGAACACACCTAGACAGCTTGGGCTGGTGTTTGCAAAGCATGGCTAGCACAGTATTGCAGAGGTGGCAGGGGCCATCCCAGCTCTCTGGCTTAGGGCATGTACCTAAGGTACATTGGAAAGAGGGCAGGACTGGAAATCTGGAAACCTGAATTTGAGCTCTGGCTCTACCACTCACCAGCCCAACGCCCATCTGGACAAGTGACTTCCACTATGGGTTTTGGGTTTTAGGTCCCTAATCTATGAAATTAGACGGAAATGAAATTACTATGAAATTACTGCATCAGGGGAGGTAAGGGAAAGGGTTGAGATGGACAGGCTTAAGGAAGCAGGAAATAATCAGGCCGGATGAGCTGAAGGACACAGGCATCAAGGCAAAGCAGAAACATTAAGACACTACCAACTACTCACAAGTGAAATCCAAGGCCCTCCTTCTTCACCCGAGCAGGGAGTAGTAGAAATTCCATCATGCAAACCAGCAACATCAATTTCCCTTTTCGTAAGCAAGTTTCATTTTTGGGCAAATGGCCACCCAATCACAGCAGCTTTATGTTTTATATAGGCCATAACTGCAGTAACCACAAAATTGGCACCAGCCCCCCTTGATGGCTCAGAAAGTCAACTCTGCTTCTGAGAGGTGCTGAAATAGCAGATTATCTCTTGGAAGCTTGAGAGGAAAGTGCGCATTTGAGATCTGAGAGATGAGTTTAGGGGCACAGTAGGGTGTGGGATTCAGCCTGGGGAGGGAAGAGATTTAAGGAGTGAGGTTTATGGGCTCTGGATGGGGACAGGGCAAAGTCAAGTCATCAAAAGCAAGCTAGAACGGGCCTTTTGAGAACCCGATAAATGACAGCTGGAAGGCAGGCTGAGGTCCCCCATCTGAGCACATGCTACGCTTGCTTTTTCAGTGCCCATGAGGCTCTTAGGGACTGTTGGACTCTACTGGGCTTCCTCCCAAGTCCCTGAGGGGTCACAAGCTACCTCATCCTGAGGAGACAGTGGGATCAGATGGAAGTCCGTCAGCATGGATAACAGCCACAGTATTTCAGGAGCCATCTAGTTCAATCCATATATCAAAGGGATCCTGCTGCTCTAGCCCTATGAAGGCCTCACCCTTGGGGTACAGGGGCTGTTTAAGAGGAATCTAGCCTATGTCAGTCCTCGAAGGGAGGATGAGGGCAATGCCACAGCAGAACTGATGGGTTGGAAGGCTAGGGCAGGGAAGAGGCAGAAACAGAGAATGGGTGGTCCATGGATGGATCTCTCAGGGCCCCTCTTCTTTATCCCCAATTCTGTCTTGACACTATCTAGTGTTTCTTAACACAGATTAAGTTTTGTGCTCTCTTTGGAAAAGAAAAGTGGGTATTCAGGAGGACCAGCTTCAAAGACTTAGCTATGGTAGCACCAAGGACCAGGAGACAAGTTCCCAAGTTATCCAGAATGAGCTGACTTGAGGGGGCCAGACTTGACAGAGGTTATTCCCCAAAGTTAAGGCAAGGGTCATTTTTTTTTTTGCTTTTTAATGTAAATAATACACAAATACATTTAAAACCCCAGAGTTACACAACAGAACACACATATATTTTATATATATATATATAGATAGATAGATAGATAGATATGTATAGATATGTACAGGACATTGCAAATAGAGGGGGAAGACAGTTTCCCTGTCTGAGAGGAATGTCTGTCTTCCACCCTGAGCCTGTCCAAGGCAGATGTGCTAAGACAGTAGAAGCCTCGGCCTCTGCAATAGCTGCTCGGAAGGAAGTGAGTAGGTGGCTGGAGATAAGTCTGAGAACAAACCAGCTAAGAGCCCTGATAGTGCTTTCCTGGTTGACCTCTCACCCTGGCAGGCCACCATGCTTAGTGTTATGGCAGAGCTGGCGGATTACACCTGAAGTCTGGAGGATGCCAAGGGAAGGGGTCAGAGGGCTCTGCACATGCTGCTCAGGCAGAGTCACGGCCCGCCAAGTGGTGCATGGGAAAGGAATGGTGGCTCCCTTCCAATCTGCAGAAGAACATCCCTCCTGGGCAGGACACTGGGAAACCATCACCAAGAAAGAAGCCAAACCCGGACACTTCCCTACATCAAGCCCAGGGGCCTCTGAGTTCTGCAATAATGAGTTTGTAAAGATGGCACACAAAGCCACACTGCCACCTGGAGGAGAACGAGCAGCACTGCAGCAAACTTGGCCATGAGCCAGGCAGGGACACCAAGGCAGAACCCGGCCTGGGGCATTGTTATCAGGCCTGACTTGGTGCCAGGGGCTTTGGACAAAACCTCACTGCAGCAGCTCTTCCCAGGAGATAGGCTTGGAGAAAACCTCCCTTTCAAGCCAGAGATCATAGTTCATCTGGAAGTCCTCGGGAAGGTCTACCCGCTGACCCAGGACACTCTGTAGGCAATTATCCACAGGCAGGAAGTCAGGGTTGTTATGGGTCCGGTCATACCTCCGAGAATTGAAGCGTTCAATGTTGGCACGCAGTGCACACTCTTCTGCCTGGAAGTCCCACGGTCGGGCATCCAGATCTAGGGGAGGAGGAGGAGGAAGGAGCAGTCAGGAAGAGCCAGGAGCCCCTCCTACGGGGGACACCACCCACCATGAGCCCAGTAACAAAGGACAAATGAGTGTTAACAGGTAAAAGGCCAAGGGAAGCCTTATAGAAATGAAAATGTTCAAGGATATGAAAAATCACTGCATAGAGAGAAGATATCCCATATGGATGATGGGAAAGCTTCCAGGTAGGAAACATGAGGCCCGCAAATAAGTAATTAAAGAAGAAAATGATTCCTTTTACTAACAGCTGACTTTACCCAGCACATAAAGGTTCGCATTACCTTCCTTTGGTCCTCATGACAACTCGGAGAATCCCACCACCATCACTACACCACCATCACTATAGGGATGAAACCCTGGGGGCCAAGGGAGGTGAAGAGAGGAGCCAGGCCCACAGCTGCTCAGCGCTGCAGGTGAGATGCGAGCCCAGTCCTGCTCCTCGCTGCTCTGTGACCTTCTGGGCTTCAGCTTCTACCTTTGTAAAATTCAAGGGTCTGCCTATGTGCTCCCCCAGATGCCCCCTGATAAGTCTACGCTCCTCCCTACACCCCTGGGATCTTTAATCTGCTCCTCCATCCAAGAGGCTTTTGTTGCCGCCTTTGCACAGGAAGGGGAGGAAGGATCTCCGTGGTTTCTGTCAGCCCCTGCCCCCCAGTCTCACCATTCCCATAGGCCCAGTCGTCATTGAGCCGGTGCCGTACTTTCTGGTAGATGGCTGACATGGTCTTCATGTTGCTCTTTCGCCACTGGCGCCCCAGATACTTGGTCTGCACCTTGAGCAGCTTGAGCACATAAAGCTGCATCATGGCTTGCTTCACCTTCAAGGCTCGTTTCAGGATTGGCGCTGACTTGAAGACCACCAGCATCTAGAGCCCAGGCCAGGCGCAGCAATAAACATGTTAGTTAGCGGTCCTAATTTGTCCAGTCTAATCTATGTGAAAGCTGGCAGAGGGGAGAGCAAGCCCTGAAGCCCGAGTTCAAATCCTACCACTGGGTGTATAGCCCTGAGGAGGTTTAATTAGCCCATCTCCCAGCGCTCCATGCATTTCTCTAAGTCCTGCATTAGTAGAGAAGTTTTCTTACCTGGAAGCTAATGAAACAACCAATGAAACAACTTGCCAATGAAACAACAAGCTTAGTGCTTATTCCTATCCCTAACTGATGAAAAGGTCAGTCCTTCAGGAAATAAAATGAGCCGAGCCTCCCCTCCATCACCCAACTTAAGAGGAGATGAGTTAAATAGAAATAATTTAGATACAGGGAACCTAGAGGGAAAGAATTTGGTTCACTGGCCAGTCTCTAGTAAACCATCTCAGCTCAAGGGAGTCGTTGCCCACATGGGGGGCTGAGGGGAAAGTCTAGGGGACATGAGACAACCTGTAGCTCTGAGGCTCACACCTAATGATCTCGACCCTCTTCACTTACCATGGTCCTGGAATGCTTCCATTTTGTTAGCTTGTTCAAGATCCGAAGCAAATTGATACAAGAGAAGAGATTTCGCCAACAAAACTGGTTGTTATCTCCGGCTTCCTGTGGGACAAACCCAAGAGCAGGGTCTCAGTGGTGACATAAAAGGGCTTTTGTCAGTCAGCAAAGGAGCACTGAAAGAGGCCCAGACACCCATGGAAGGCCGGAGCCCTGTGGAGGGCTGCCTCTGCAGGATGAGCAGAGGCCTTCTAGACATGACTCAGACCACTGGGGAGGAGCAGGCAAACCCATGATTTCCCTCCTGTTGTCTTGGTCACCAAGGCCCTGGACCTACACCCTATGGGGAGCCCAGGCTGCCTTGGGAGGCTTACTACCTTCTATGGACTTGACCCCAGGAGGTTTCTAGCTTGGTGTTCCCTGAATTCTGAGCTTCCAGAGAGACAGAGCATAGGCCCTGAAGTCAGGGGAATCTAGCTAAGTTTATTAGCTGTGCAGTAGTGGGCACATCACTGCTTTCTTTGACCCTCAGTTCTGTTGTAAGTAAAATGGGGAGAATCTCACAGGGTTCTTCTGGTGAAAGTAAGCCCCAACGCCCTACAGAAATGTGGGTAAGTGTGATTATCAGCTCAAAGCTCACTTCTCATTCTTCCAGCTCCACAGAAGGGCCTTTACAGGACACAGGGGGCCTTCTTGTGGACAATTCCATCCTTAGGACAAGGACAGTGATCTTTTCCAGTTGGCTCCAAGTTGCCAAAGGCCAGACCAGTTGACTACCCTCCTCTTTCCCCATCAGAGAGACAAACAACTTCACTCACCAAACTCTCCGCTGTCAGCTCTGGTAGTTCATGAACCACACAGTAAGGGTAATCCAAAACAGAAATACTGTAAGGGTCAAGAAAAAAAAAAGACCAACTCTGTAAGGGACGCTCAGGGGCTTTCTGGGAAAGCACTGTGTGAGGTTAGTTATTTTGTAAGGGTGTCATGAGTGTTCTTCTCTTTTCTTTTTATACTACTGCAGAGTGCTGGACTGGAGCCAGGAAGATCTGAGTTCAAATCTAGCCACAGATACTCTCTAGCTGTGTAATCCTCGGCAAGGCATTTCACCTGTTTGCCTTGGTTCCCTCATATGTAAAATGAGGATAATAATAACACCTACTCCCCACAGGATCCAATGAGACAACATTCCCAAAGTGCTCAGCAAACGTAAAGCACCGCACATGTTAGCTTTCTCATCAGTCCCCATACATTCAACGGTCATCTCTATGCACAGATGACTTTCAAATCGGTAGATCCAGCCCAAATCTCTCTTAAATCTGAGCATCGTGTCACCACCCCTTTGGACTTCTTAAGACTGGACATCCTGTAGGCAGCTCAAACCCAACTCATCCAAAACAGGAGCTCCTCATCTCTACCCCTGCCTTGGCCCTACCTCCAACCTTGCCTACTATTATCAAGAGCACCGCCAGCCTCCCAATAAGCCAGGCTCCACAACCAGGGGTCAGCTCTGACCCTCCCTCTCACTTGTCCCACACACCCAACGTGTTGTGACATCTCATCAACCCTCTCTTTACAACATCCATGCCTATGTCCCTTTTCATCCCTCCTCAATATCACCTCAAGCCTGGACCATGGCAGCCGCCTAATTCTGACTGCTTTCCCCTCTCTGCCAAAGTGATTCCTCTAAGGCCATGTCTGATTGTGTCTCCACAAACTGTTCAGTCACAGTGTCTACCTGTAGTTCCTGCCACATCACACCCCATCTCCCCAAGTCTATGATTTTGCATTGTCTGACCCCCATGCCCAGAACGTTCTCCCTCTTCACCCTTCCAACAGAGTTTCCCTGGACTTGTTCAAAACTCAGCTCAAATTCCACCTTCTATCAAAGGCCTTTTAGCCCCTGAGTCCCTGTCCTCCAAGATTACTTATCACTTACACTGTATATTTCTTTTATACACAGTTATTTGTATAATTATTATACAAATTAAAATTAAAATTATTTCCTTGAGAATAGAGACCTGTTTTTAATTTTTTTTTTTGTATCCCTAGCACTTAGCACATAGGTCATAATAAATGTTTGCTAAGTGACTGACAGATGTCTTTGGGAATAATCTTGGCTGTTTTTTATGTGTTGTAAGAAAGAGTTTTCTACCTTCTCTATTACTCAGTTCCCCAGCTACAGACTACATCTGACACAAAATGCTCTTGTCAATTCCTGTATTCTATCAGAAGCATCAACATTCCAATCATCTCAAGTCTAGCAGACTTTGTCTTATCCAGGTGAAGATCGTATCCTAATCCCTGTTAAGTGGTGCCCTAGGGTGTCAAGGATTCAAATTTCACAAGGCCCAAATAGCTGCAGCACTGCCAGTACTGATAAGAACCTGTTTTGTGGAAGGCAGGAGTTTAAAGGGCTCTCTGGGTAGCTGGAGCCTAGTGCTATGGATTGGTTCATCTGCCATGAGATCAGTAATTAGTTCTTGAGCAGAACCATGAGCTTGCTGCTGCCCAAATGAGATTCATAACTGTAGGTCCTCACTGTCCTATTCCTATTTCCCCCTCCCTGGCCCTTGTTACCTGTTTTTGGCAGTGATGTATGACATGATGGTTTGATTGAAGAACTTCAGAATCAAAGGGATACAGTTGGCAAACACAAGATGTTGGGCCATGTACTCAAACTGAAACCAGAGAAAGACAGCAAGGGAAGTTCCTGCACTCTAGACTCTGATGTTGCCAAGGGGTCGTTTGTGGGGCAGAGCCTCTCTTACAGCTAAACACCCTAGGCTCAAGGTTACAAGAACGGTAGGGCCCCAAGTAGGGGATGAGGCTGGAGGGCATCCAAGGTACCTGGTAGACATGGTTCAGCTTGAAGTGTTTGAGGAGTAGCAACAATACTGCAGAAATGGCCTTCACGATGATCTCTTTGTGGCGGTTCACATCCACTCCAAGCTTCATGCTCTGTAGCACGGTGGTTCTGGAAACACAAGGCAGGCACAAATGACTTAGCCACAGCCCAGTGGTGATGCCAGGGCAGCCCAGAGCCTGCAGAAGGAAATGCAGTGTTGGACACTGGGTCTAACCACCTCTCTGCTCCTCATACAGGCCCATTTCTGGGCCTTCACACTGGCTGTCCTGTGTCTGGAACGAGCTCCCCTCCTTACCTCGGCTTTCCTGAAGCCCTCTCTTCCTTTAAGACAGAACCTTTCCTGATCCCCACCAACTGCTAGTGGCTTCCCTTCACAAGGACCCTGTATTGATCTACTCTGCAAATAGCCCTGATCCATTTTATATTCATGCTATTTTTGTATCTGTATTTCTGTTCTCTCCCATTAGAATGTAAAGTCCTCTTAAAGAGGCTTCTTCCCTTCTCTGTACTTGTCTTCCTAGTGACGAGCACAGATATCTGGCTCAGGACTGGGGCTCGATACTTGACTGACTGACTTAAAATAAAGGGGAACCTGAAAGTACCTAGATGAATGCCGGTGGTCATTATTTTAATGAGAAAGCCCCCCACACTGGACGTTACCCTGGTCACTCACCAGCTCTATGGTCACAGGCCAGCCAATTAACTTCCCTGAGCCTGTTTCCTCATTTGTAAATGCTGATGAAAATGCTAGAAGCCCCCATTACAAGGGACTGTTAGGAGAAAAATAAATGTTCTGCAAACTTTAAAGAGTAATATAAAGGTGAGTTATTACTATTCAGTGAAACTTCAATGGTATAATCACGGGCCAATCCCTTAAATCCTCTGAGGGCTGATGTCTTCATTTGTAAAATGAGAATAATAAGCCTCTAAGTATTTTCCTCACAGGGACACTGTGAGCATGAAATAATCAACTAATATTTATTAGATGCTTATTCTGTGTCAGACTGAGATTCAAAACAAAAAAACAAAGTGCCTTCTCTTGTATATAAAGAGCTTTGCAAACCTTAAAGCACTTCATAAATGTCAGCTACAATTGCTGACAAGCTCCAACTGTTTTTAAAACTTTAATTTTCTCTCCTTCCCACCTGCTCCTCATTCCCACACAAGATCTCTAATTTGAAAAAAGGTACTCTTGGAAGGGTAAGATGAGAGGTCATTGCCCTAGGGTGACCAAGGATTTCCCTTTATCACTTTAAAAACCTTGCTTGCAAACCTGCTGGTTCACTACCCTGGCTGGCAAGTTGCTTGGGTCCTACAGATACCACAGAATCATAAAGCTGGAAGGTATCTTGGAAATCATATAATCCCATGCCCTGCACCCACTTCATTTTCTAGCTCATAGAATGGAAGTTCAGAGAGGGGAGGTAAATGTCTAGTACCTGGGCACCCAGTCAATCCACAGCTACAGTGAGACTAAAAGCCAGGTCTCCCAAATCCTAGTCCAAAGCTCTATAATCATGGTGTCTCCTCTGACCAGTCAAATATCAAATTCTACCCTGGAACACCCTTGAGTGCCCAGAAGCTGACCCTGAAAATTATTTCTGTCACCTACCCTCCCCCCTACTCCATGCACAGGAATGATACCTACGGCATCTCCTCAGGCAGAACATCGGCCAGGATATTAATGGAATCTGTTTTGGCTTTGGAAGTGGGAGCAGCAGCCAGTAGGATTTTCAGCAGGGCAATCTGGAGCAGAAACAAGATACTGAGAAGAAAGAGCATGGGATAATCTAGGATCAAAAGGCAAAATACCAGGTCTAGTTCTTTCTCTATATACCGGGGTAGCTGAAGAAGGCAACAGTGAGCTGGCTATGTAAGTTCACTGAACAAGAGAGAACAGGTATTTCTCATCTACTAATGGAGACTGAAGGATGTTTATTGCCTGAGGGGCACATACAGAACATTTTGGGTGAAAAAGAAAAAAATCACTCACCATGTACTGAGGCAGACTAGGGAGGAGCCCTTGGTAAAGGGTTTCGGCAGGGACTTGTTCCACTTCCTCTTCTCCCTTTTAATACAAAAGGTCATAGAAACAAAACCTCTAAGTCTGATCAAACCTGGGCAAGCTTGCCTTGTTACCTGTCTCACTGGGGTTCTATGAAGACTGAAATGCAGGTGGAAAGACTCCCTCTAATTAACCTGTTACCTCCTACAGGGCAGAGGAGCCTGGGGGTTTTGGAAGCCACTTCCAACTGCCAAGTGGACATTTCATAGATATCTTAAACTGAACTTGTCCAAAACTCAACTTGTTACCTTTTCCCCCTAAACCCTGCCCCTCTAACTACCTTCCCTATTACTGCAGAGGGCAACGCCACCCTCCCAGTCCCTCCAGATCACAGCCTAGGAATTCTGCACTCCTCACTCTCTCACAATGTCCATTCTGATGCTGAGGCACGGCAATTTCACCTCCATAACACCTCTTCTCTGACCTGCCCCACTCTGGTGCAGGGCCCCATCACCCTCACACCTGGACTGCTGCAACAGCTGCTGGTGGGCCTGTCTGCCTCAGTCCTCTCCCTGCTCTAACGTGCTTCTCCTAAAGCCCAGGTCTGACCATGTCACCCCCTGCTCAATCAGCTCCAGGGGCTCCCTATCACCTCCACAATCAAATAGAAAATCCTATTTGGGGGTGGCCAGGTGACGCAGTGAATAGAGCACCGGCCCTGGAGTCAGGAGTACCTGAGTTCAAATCCGGCCTCAGACACTTAACACAAAAAACTAGCCATGTGACCTTGGGCAAGTCACTTAACCACAATTGCTCTCCAAAAAGCAAGAAAAAAAAAATCCTATTTGGTGTTCGAAGGCCTTCTTAACCTGGCTCCTCTCTGCCTTCATCTTATGCTCTTCCACATAGTCAGTGATCCCAACTCTAGGCATTTCCTCTGGCTGCGTCCCAGCCGGAGTATTCTCCTGGCTCATCTCAGCCTCCTGGCCACCCTGGCTTCCTTCAAGGCCCAGCTAAAATCTCCCTTTCTCTAAGAAGCCTTTCCTTATCCCTCTTAATTCTCGTGTCTTCCTCCCCTCTGCTGATTCTCTCCTGTTTACCTTGCATATGCCTTGTTTGTACACAACTTCTTACATGTTGTAGACTGTGAATACTGTGGAGCAGGGCCTGCTTTTTACCTCTCCTTGTATCCCCAGCACTCAGACCAGGGCCGGGCACACAGTAGGTGCTTAATAAATACCTGCTGCCTGCCTCCTACTTACCCCTGAGAGAGGAGAGCGAAGGTATTCCTCCTCCATCTGGGCTTGGACTTCTGCGATTGATGTGTACTTGTGCTATTGTGGAAGAAAGGAAAGAATGTACTTGTGTCAATGGGTCACTCTCCAGACACCCCTCCATTGTGCTCCAAGCAGAACGACACAAAGCAGCTAGTTTCCCAAAAACTTTCTTTTGAAAAACAACTGAGTAGGGATGAAGCCCCCACTGGAAAAGCCTGGTCTCATCTCCCTCTCACTACCTGGTTTCCTACCTCAAGAGCAGAGAAGCCCAAGTTCTAGTGGGGACTGTGAAAGGTAGTCACCCTGAGGGCAGGCAAGGAAGGATAGCTGACAGCCTGACACATAAAACCACAAAAACATAAGAACGGCACCATCGAGGGTAGCAGCATGAAGCCCCTGGCACGCACTTCAACAAGTCTGAGGACGTCCTAGCAATGAGATGATTTCAAAGTGAAGACCCTGAGGTATAGCAACAAGGTTCTATTCAGTGCATTCTGTTTAAGAAGGTCAAGAATTGCACAGTGCTATGTTGGAGAAAACTGCCCACCAAAGTGGTTAAAATGTCAAGTCTGGGGTACGTGAAGGTGGGAGCCTCAGGGAGCAGTAAATTTATTTATAGGGAACAAATCATTCTCCAAAAATTGAGCTATGATTGTAAAGCTAGTCTGAAAAGCACCTCTTCCTAGTTCCCCACTCCTTGCCTCAGTATGGGGACCAGATGGACCAGAAAGTTCCCTCCAGGCCACTCACCAGCTTCAGAGTCCTGATGCTCTCATGAATCGGCCTGGGCAGCCCCACCACTGTGTTCGTGTCACTAGAAAAGAGAAAAAAAGACCATCTCCTGTTCTTAAGTCTAGTCAATCTAACATTCAAAGGAAGGAAGTCCAGAGGAACAGGATTCAAAGGATTCCACTGTGCTGGGGAAGGGGGAGGAAAGGCCCACCCACTACTAAAGCAATGACGAATGTAGCCCACACTTACCTGCCCAGCGTGTAGCCAATGAATTTACTTCGGCTGGATTCTAGGAACATCTCAATGTCTTTTTCTCTGCCACATATGGAAATGGGAGATACATTATTGGATAAGTCAAAATGTGCATGGATTTTCTCCTGGATGTGTGTGTGGAGCAGGAAAAGGTAGCAGGGTGACAGGGAGGTGTGGGGACTTCCTTCTTTTTTTTCTTTTGGAAAAAAAATGGAAGTGGGGAGGGGAATCTAGGTGATACTTATTTTTGTTAACTATTCTTTAACAACCAGATCTAAAGAAATTGTTAATTTAGGATCACAAGATGTATTACTTAAAACTTGTTTTGCTCTTAAAATTACATTTGATAAGTTAAAAGAAGAGTTCATCCAGATAATAAACTTTGAAGTTACTGATGGCTTTACTTTGATTTAAATTACAAAAGGAGGTACAACTGCAGATCCACCTCTCTGTTTCTGTCAACTTAAATGAACAGGAAAATTTTAAGAAAAGAAATCAGACACATTACAGCAACACAGAAAGTTTCCTCTTTTGGCCACAGTGTTTCCCACACTTCAGGTACAGAAAACACTCAGTTTTGAAAAAGCAGCTGAAGAAAAAAAGTCTCATGTCTCCTTCTGATGCTTTCTTTTTATCATTTTTATAGACTTCTGAAAATGGGGAGTTTGCCTGGATTGAGAAACCCTTCTCCACCTTTTCATATGTTCCTCTTTTTCTTTGCTTTGTGCATTTTCAAACATATAACCAATTTCTATGTTAGCAAGCAGCAATATGTGTATGTATACACTACATACACACACATATAAAGACTTTGTCTCAAACATTTTACTCATCATTCTAAAAAAATACATAATCTATTTTTAAAAAAATTTATTTATTTTTAGTTTTCAATATTCATTTCCTCAAGATTTTGAGTTACAATTTTTTCTCCCTGTCTTTCCCCTACCCCCATCCCAAAACAGCAAGCCTGTTCCCCCAATCTATTCTCTCTTATAAACTCCCCCATTCCCCACCCCCCCAATTTTCTAGTAGAGCAAGATGGATTTCTATGCCCCAGTGACTGTATATCTTATTTCCCAGTTGCATGTAAAAAAAAATTTTTTTTACATAATTGATTTTTAATTTATACTACACACTGGGCCCCTGAGAAGAGGCAGGACAGTATTTTTTCCTCCAGATCTGAGAAAGGGGGCTTCTTGTAAGGGTCCTCATTACCTAGAAGCTAACCTCTGGGACCTGATCCCCAACTCCACTAAGTGCCATTGCTGGGCATTTTCTGAACAAGTCTGCCTCAATGCGCTGGCCCTCTCTCTGTCCCATATGTACAACTTGAAGGCTGACACACTGAATGTCATTTCCCCTGGTGGAGAGATTGCATGGAGCTCCTCTTGGGCCAGGGATCCCAGACTCACCTAACCTTGGGGGCCCACGGCAGCCCCTTCGGGCAGGGAAGTCGGCCCGTCTGAGGGGGCTGTGCAGGGGGAGGCATCACCTCATCCCGCTCCAGGGGAAACGTCTCTCCCTCCAGGCTGCTGTCATCATCATTCTCCTCTTCTTCCTCTCGAGGGTCATCAGCCTTGTATGGATCGCGCTCATTGAATGCATCGAGGTTGTCTTGTTTTATGAGAGCCTGAACACAGGAGCCAACAGAAGAGGAAAAGAGAACAGACTCAAGAATAAGTGATAACTGGAAAGACTTAAAAAGGTTATGAGGTCAGGGTGAGTGAAATGTTAAGAATATCAGAGTGAGAGCCCTGACCACATGAAATCTTAAAAGCTGTCAGGGGTTAGCCCCCCCCCCCCCCATGGCACCTTCTCTGAGGCCCATTCTGAGAGCCCCTGGCCCACTGCCAACCTTATGCTCTCGACGACCCCGTTTCTGCTGCTGTTCAATGAGGTCAGAGGCAGAAGCTGGAGGGGAGGCTGCCCTCATGTTGCGAATCACTTTGATGCTGTCTTCAGGCAGAGGGGGAAGACCTAAAATCTCACGTTTTTCTGCCTTCATGCTCTGGAGTTCTTCAAAACCTCCAAGTGTGCACTAGAAGGGAGTGGATATCATGAGCCTCTCCAGAGCTAGATCAGTTTCTAGGAGTAAGGGGATTATATTTGTCCATCATAACAACACCAGGGCCAACACATGCTCTCTTGGCTTCCATTAAATAGTCCAAAGCACCCATTTAACCTTTATCTTTATGCAGTCCCAAAATCTCTGAAGAAGAGCATGAACCCATGCCAAGGGAAGCTCAACGGCACTGACAGTGGATGAAGACACCATGTTACTAAGACAAGTAGAATGATAGGCTGCTAGAAAGGAGAAAAAAGGTTGAGGAATCCTGCAAAGTCTGGGGGCTTCTGGAACAGCAGAGTCAGTTTGGCAAACTTAAACAGAAGTATGTGTAATCCTACAAAAGTGGTCTCTCAAGGGGAGTGCACAAGACGATCAATGGAGGTACAAGGAGATTTAATTTAAACAATAATTTGATGTTTAAAATGCTGCTGATAGTTTTCTTTTAATATAACAAAAAAAGAAATTAAGTTCAGCTAATAGTTGGAGGATGGGTTGACATGGTATTTCCACACAGTATGTCAGGTGATTGTGTATGGTTTGCAGAGGACCCTCAGAGAAGAATGGGGTTCCACAGCACGGAGGGAATGGTGGCACCCTTATTCATTCATTTTCAGTGTACTGTGACATACTGCAGTTTACTGTGCCCAATTAGGTGAATTAACAAATCACATTAATGAGTTTTAACCAAATTAATCTTCATAAAATGGGCAGGTAGCTTAAAAAGGTTCCTGCAAAGGCACCTCAGATTGAAGCTCACAAGAGTAATGCAGGCCCACGAGAATAATGAGAGAATGCAGAGCTGGCACTTTTCATAAGAAGTGAGGCTTCCTCAGTCCCTCTGTGAAGTAAAGACGATGGAAATGTAATCAAAGCTGACAAGGAGTCAGCCAAATTATCAAAAGGATGATCTGAAACATGGAGATCTGTCTATTACTGTCACCAGTGAACGGGACAAAGTGTACATTGTGCCTTATCTATGATGGTGTGGAACCACTATGACTAGGAAGACATTTGAAACTAAGGTTGAAAATTATGTCAGTCACAAACATGCTCACATAACGCGCACCTCAGAAAGCTTGGAAGTGCAATTCCATCATCTGTTTAAGGAGCTTTCAAATGGTTTTAGTGATTTTTAGATACATTTGTTAAAATATAAAAATACACCTGATTAGTTTGCAAAGACAGCTGACTGATCTGGGAAGACTGAAACTTACAAGTCCAATCTCAACAAAAACTGCATAATTAGAAAGTGCAATTGAAAAATAAGAACAATGAGGTCGTGAGTTCAGCCAACCATGTACTTCTTTCATCTGGATCTATGGATCACTGTGAAGCATCTTTTTCTGCGACAACAGACATCAAAAGCAAGAAATGAAATAAACTTAAGTCATTTAGAACAGACCTTTGAACTGCTAAATAAAAAAGTGTGAAACCAAGACTAAAAAAAAAATTCTAAAGCATATTCCATCACACTGCTCTTCTTAAATTCTTATTATTATTATATAAAATATTAAGAATACACCAAAGGCACAAAAACCTTTCTGCTCTCACTAACAATAGATTAGTGAGAGCAAAAAGGCTTTTGTGCTATTAATAAACAATTTAAAAATATTACTTTATCCTTATCGTATTTTAAATTCCTTTTCATGTTAAAAATGTACATCGTATATTGGCCTAATAGCATAAATATACATATATTGTGGATATGTAAGTATAAGTTTTACTGATAAGGGTATGTGGATTCTGTTTTACAGCATCATAAATTAATTTCAACTTTAGGTCTCTGAAGAAAAAACTGAATAAAATGGGATGCAGACACGATATTTTATAACTCCTCCTAAGTGAAATAACATGTGAAATTTAATGTAACCCTTCCCCAGGGAAATTAAACCCATGGTTGGAGGGAATCACAAGAAGGAAGCCAACAACATGAATGATAAAGAGGAGATATAAATAAACTAGAAGGGCAGAAGAACACCCACCTGGGAATGCCTGTCAGTGCTTTTGGTAAAGCTCCTAGACTTAAGGAGCCATCCATAACTTTGTGAAGAGCTGGCTCCATTTACCCAGAGAAGAGTGATTTCCTGGGTGCTTCGGCAATAGATAAAAACCTAGCCCCACCTACTTCTCTCTCCAGGGCTGGGAAAGGCTCCAGGCTTGGCCTAGTCTCTGGTTACTAATGAGGGCTCCAATCTTGTGACGACTGGTTGGCCCTGTCCCCCTGGCATCATTCCCTCCCCTCTCTAGAAACAGGTCAGGTTTCACCATCCAGACTAAAGAGGCTGTAGGATGGCTCATTGTTAGTTCTCAGTTCCTTTAGGTGACACTGAACAGGAGGATATGTTAATATGAGCTTTAATCTCAATCACTTTCACCCTCAAACAAGCTATATGTCCAAGAACTACTTCTCCAAAAACAGCTCTGTATGGAGGATATACAATCCCCTGCCACATTCTCCTAATCTATATTCTGATCTGGAGACCAAGTCTTCATGGGTCACATTAGCCACATGTGGCACCTCCTCTGACCAGTTCTAAGGCCAGATTCTTACCAATACTGTCTTCCAGAGAAGCAAAAGAACCTTCTTCATGGGGAAGTGAGGTGCATGTCCACTGCAAAACTTGGTCACCATCCCAAACAGCATGATGGAGAACGGCTCATTGTTGTACAGGGGAGAGCCTGGAGGCAACACAAAGACACCCTTCAGTTAGGGCGACCTCGCCGGGGCGACACTGGCCACTGGCCATTCTTACAGACTGAAGAGCAGCATACTAACAGGAGTCATACCTAGCTCTGCTCGGAAAGTCTGTCTCATGGTCTTCCAGTCGGCTCTATCACCCTCACATTCCTGGTGAACAGTCTCTACAATCAGGTACATGATATTGAGCAGTACCCTGAGGACAAAAGCCAGTTCATAAACAGAATTGGATGTGGGAAATAAGGGCCCCTTCTCACCACACATACTATTAAAAAATGTACTCCTAAGACCTGCAGAAACAAATGTATTGATGTACAAAGGGGTCAAAATTAGAGTCTCCCATGATAAAGAAAACACTTTGCTATACACTTCTCCTAGCAGTGCCTTCAGCCTTAATTATGAAAGTATTTTTGGAACCTAGTTTTTCTCTAAAGAGTAATGCCCAAAGGGACTGAGTCAAAGGAAGGGAAAGACCAGTGGAAGCTGAAATGAGGACTGAGTGGGGGGAGAGCAGGATTGGGTGGGAGATGACAGTGAGGAAGAGGGAAGGCCATGGCAGTAGCAAGAGATGTAACAAAGATGGGGAGGCATCTGGGGCTCAAACCACAGTGGAAGCCTTAGGTTGGAGCATTTTTTTAATTAAGAGAAAGACTCTGACCTAAGCTTCATTAACCTCTCAAATTCAGAAACCATCCATGAACACAGTTATTTATGGAGCATCTACAAGGTTCAGAGCTCTCTATGGGTGGTCACTGCTCGTCCTAGGATAACACTTCCCACAGAGCGTCTCCCTAACACCTCCCTCTATTTGGTATTCGGCAGTTTCTTTTTAGCACATCTGTTTCTGAAGACTCCATCTCTGTGAACAAGAAGGTGCTTTACAAGATAGGCTGACACAGTCCATTTACATTTACATTAACTTCACACATAGCCCTCATTACCCTTGGCTCTCACCATCCCATTAACTGCATACCCAGAGGCCCATCATACCCTGAAGATAAATGTACTTGGGATAAATATAAATGGAAAAAAAGGAAAGAAAAAATATTTCTTCTGACTCCACTGTGATTAGATTTCCCAACCCAAGCTAAAACTGCATTAGCCTCAGGCTTACCAGACCCTCATCAAAGAAAACAGGCAGGAAGGCTCACCTCAGGTCAGTGCTATCGGCCAGGGAGATGGCGGGCTTCCTCACAGCATTGCTGCAAGCTGCACTATTGCTAAAGCAAGAGAGAGAGAATCAGATTCCTAAGGGTGGCATCCTCCCCTAGTTGCTCCATGAAAGATGAAGTTCAATAATTGAGATAATGGCAACATTTAGAGTGCTAATCAGCTGGATCACCACATGGACCAGATTAGTTTAATTATTTAGTTTTATCCTAGCCAAGTAGCAGCCACTTCAGACTCAAATGTCTTAACCTGACAAAGCAGATGTAGCCATAACAGAGACTAGAGGCAAGCCTGGGTTCAGTCTATACAGGAGGTATTTCCCTATTCTCCTTTTTATGGGGGAAATTATGGAGCAAACATAATATTAGGCGTTCTGGTGAGTACTGGTGAGTAGAGTTAATAAATGGGAAGTCTTCTGGTTAAAACTGATGGAGGTGTTTCAGTGATTTTTCTTTGGGGCCTATTCCTAGTCCTGAAGACCTGAATCAGGATTTTCCCTCAGTTGTTTACCAGGAATGGGTAAAGGCTAGAGAGGGAGGTCACTCTCTGGGGCTGGTAGTCTAGACCTGAGGTGTCAAATACAGCTCATTGTGGCCCTCAATGCTCCAGAATCAGGAAAATGTCACTGGGAAATAGGTATTGAAACAAGTAAGAATACAACAGAACACAGATCACGCTGACAGGTGGTTTTCTAAGTCAATGTGCAACTACTTTAGTGGGGTTTGACCCCACTGGACTCCAAGCTAGTGAGGAGGTGCTTCTGCATGCCCTTCCCTTATTTAAATCCCCAATACAAAGTGCTCACTCAATCTCCATGTTCAAGAGCTCCACCAAAGCATTGAACGTGCCCACCTCCAGGAGCAGGAAGACATTGTACCTCGACCATGACTGCACTTCAGATTCAGAGGTGCACTCGCCAAAGGTTCCTGGATACACACACAAGATACAGGTCATCACCCCGTTCCAACTGCCTTCACTGAACAATTGTAGTGCAGAGAGGCCACGCGCCTTCTGATAGTAGCCCCACTGACCTTGGGCGACATAGAGGATTGCTCGGGCCACTTTGAGCCTCTTTTCCCGGGCAGTAACTTCTAAGCCATCCAGGAGCCTCATGGCATGGGTACGATGCTGGTTAATGTCAAGTTCTGTCCACTTCTTATCTGCCACTATAAAGCAAAAGACCTACTTAGCCTTAAGCCTGAAAAGCTAAGCTTTGGAGTGTACGTGACTATGTTACAGTCAGGATGACCAACATGACCAGAGGTGTCAAAGAACATAAGGAAAAGTTATTTCCTGTGTAGAGAAGAAGCTCAATCCGCTCTTCTAAAGATATGACTGTTTGGACCAGAAAAGCTGATTTTTTCACTGTATTGATTATGATTATAAACATAAAGGGGCAGCTAGGTGGCACAATGAATGGAGTGCCAGGCCTGGAGTCTGGAAGACCTGAGTTCAAATCCAGCCTCAGACACTTACCAGCTGTGTGACCCTGGGCTAGTGAATTAACCCTGTTTGCCTGGGTTTCCTCATTTGTAAAATGATCTGGAGAAGGAAATGGCAAACCACTCCAGTATCTTTGCCAAGTAACCCCAAATGGGGTCACTCAAACAAATGGACAACAATACCACAAATAGAAAGAGATTTTAAAATTTATTTTTACAATGTGCTAACTTTCTGAAGTCCCTCCTAGAGCACACAAGAGCAATAAGCCACACTGGGGCCACTTGAGTCACTGCTCGGTGACTTGCGAAAGCTGCGTCGATGAGGCCTGAAATCTAGAGACGACTAAAGAAAACATAACTACTGTGGCCCCTAGGAGACAGGCTGAAGGGAAAACAAGGACAGGAAGGGAGAAAATCATCTCACCATGGATCCTGAAGTCTTCCTCAAAGCATTTTCGATTCATCAGAAACTCTGGTCCTTCAGTGTAACTATAAAGTTCTGCCAAAAACAAAGGCTTGTTAGCTGAAGGGCTGTCTCAACAATTCAAGAGGAAAGAGAAATAACATTGGTTTGTGTTCCAATCCTGTTTCTTTAAAGATACAAACTGAACTAGGGCAATGACTGCTGGGTACTTTTAGTTTTCCTAATATACAAAATGGAGACATTGTTGATTTGCTTCAAATTTGATTAAAAAGTGATTTGAAAATTTAAAAGCATCACCTGGTGCAAGTAATACACAACATTAATAAGTCTTTCACACCCTCACTTCCAGCCAGCCTCTTAGGAGGCTAAATGGCCTAAGTTTGGAGTAACTCTCTTTAAGGCACAAGCTATTTATTTTACATTTGCTGCACTATGGGTGATTACTAAATGGCATGGGTCGTCCTTCACATACAAGATCCATTACAGCAGAGTTGCTTTCTAACAGTGTAGATGCCTTTGACTGATTCAATACCCTCGCCTGGCCTGAGATTAGACGCATTCATCTCCAGTTGGCTGATCACTGTGATCTCATCATCAGCTCCCACGGATTCAACTGTCATCTCAATACAGATCATTCTTGACTCTAGAGGCCTACTGGACATTTTGAAGCGCATGTCCGACAGACATCACAATTCATCATTTCCAAAACTAAACTTGTTCTCTCTTCCCCAAACCCACTCTTCTTGCACTCTACAGAGCATTTATGTAGCACTTTAAGGTTTCCAAAGCACTTTACAAATATTTACCAACTTATCCTCATAACAACTCTGCCAAGTAGGTGCTATTCATATCTTTATTTTAAAACGAGGCAATCAGAGGCAAACAGAGGTGAAATGGTTTGCCCAGGGTCATACAGCTAATAAGTATATGAGGTTGGATTTGAACTCAGGTCTTCCTGACTCCAGGTCCAGCTCCCACTTTGTTCATTTAGCTCCCCAGACTTCCACACTACAGATAGCACCTCCCTTTTCCCAGTCACCCAGGCTAGGTGTCATCCCTGAGCCCTCCCTCCCATCCCCATATCCAGTCATTGCTGTCCTATCAATTCCATCTTCACAGCCTCTCTTGTATAAGACCCGTTCTCCCCCTGACACTGGTCACTACTCTCCCTGTCTCCAGTCCATCGTCCATTCCTCTGCCAAAGTGATCTTTGCAAAGCACAGATTTCTAACCATGTCACCCCTGCCTCCCCTTCCAATAAACCCTGGCAGCCCCTACAGAATCCAATAAGAAATACTGTTTGGCTTTGAAAATCCTCGACAAATCTGACTCTTCCCTCTCCTTCCAGTCTGCTTACACTCCTCTGCCCTCCATGTCCTCAGTGATCAGTGACCCCGGACTCCTTGCTCTTCCTCAAGCATTCCAGTCCCTCTCTCCAATGTCTTCGTTTTTACCGGTTGTCCCCATGCTGACATTTCTCTCCCTCCTCTTCAGCACTTTCTCCTTCAGGTCTCAGTTAAAATGCCACCTTCTATACCCACCCTTTCTAGCTTCTTTCCACACCCCCTTGCCACACCCTACTCCCCCCGCCCCCCGCCAAGTTCCTTCCTTCTACGACTACTTCCAAATTTACCTCTTATAAATTTTCTCTGTACACAGCTGCTTGCATGATGTCTCCCCCCATTAGAATGGGAGCTCAGGGCAGGGGCTATTTTTGCTTTTCTTTGTATCCCTAGGAAGCATTCAGAAACTACATAGAAACTACTCAATGACTGCCTGGTGACTGACTTGAAGGATATAGTCTGCTGGCTTCAATAGCCTGGTCTAACTGGCTTAAATACCCACAGATGCTTAATAAGGGCGAAGCAATAATTCACAATCATAGTAACTGGGAGCCACAACATACTCAGTGTCTGACCCAAATAACTAAACATTTCCCAAAACATTAAAAAGATTTATTCAGAGAGTAGGATTTAATCATTCCAAGTTTGTGCTGACATCACTAATTATTTAAGATCAGGAGAAAATTTCCAGCCAATAGGAAAGGCCGTCTTTTACCTGAGAGCTCTGCAGCCCACTTATCTGTATCAGCATACTCAAATTCTAGGTCTGGGGACTCAGAATAGCCCTGTTGAGAATAAGATGTATTTTAATATAAAAGGCACTTTTATGTTCTAAGTACTTTAAAAATGAAAACACATAAATCCTCCTAAAAGTCACTCAAGTGATGGAGCACCACAGTCTCTTCTGCTTTATACATACATCTAATGCTTTCCACAATGCCCTCTAGCACAGGACCCATATGTGTACAGAATTATCTCCGACACAGGCCCTGAAAATTGAGGGAGCCTCTCTTTCCACCTTACCCCACACACTAAGCAGTAAAAGACCTACTGGAGTATTTTGGTTCTTAGTGCCTCTGAGATCTACTGATGGAAACACAGCAGCAGTCACACAGAAAGGCTGCTGAGCAGAACTCAACATTCAAAGTACAGCAGAAAAAATGTCACTTGACTGCAGAGAGTTAAGCTAGCTGACGGGTGGAGATTAAGCACCTGCTCTGTGGGAAGGCAGCGGAGGATGAAAAGAAACAAGCTCCCCTCACTCATTTCTGGTCTAGTTGAGGAGACAAAACACACACGAGATAAGACAAACACTGAATTATAAATAACAAGCAGAAGAAGCCTGGTTATTATTTTACCTAGTTATATAGTGAGTCCAAACATAGTTACCATTTATTCAGTGCTTTAAGGTTTGCAAATACTTTATATACATTATCTCATTTGAACAATTACATACAGTAAATTTGATATACTCCTGAGACTCAGTTTCCTCATCTGTAAGACAGGAAAAACCACTATTTTTCACTAACTCCTCACATTTGTTTTGAGAAATGAAACCTTATAAACGGGAAAGCACTATATAAGTATAACCTATTATTATAATTAATAATTAAGCCTCCAACAGAGTTATAAAGAGGTTCCGCTCTATTACCGAGTATTTAATTAAATGCCTACTACCTATGGTACCAGGTACCACCCATGTTTGGTGCTGGAGATACAAAGACAACATAAATAGTTCCTGATCTCAAGAGCTTACGTATGGGGCAAAGGGAGAAAACATGTACATGTACAAGTACATACAAAAATAATCAACCATTTATTGGGAGAAGGTAATTTAGGAGGAGTACTAGCAACTAAGCAAATCAGGGAAGGCTTCATATAGAAGGTGGCATTTGAGCCTGAGTTTTGATGGAAACAAGGAATTCAGAAAAGCACAGGGGAAGAGAGGAGGTACTTTATACATGGAATGCTTTTTGGGGACAAAAGTAGAGAGAAGGGAGATGGGAATGCAAGGTAGTCAGTATGGTTGAATGGAAGTGTGAGAAGGAGCTATAACAACATGGGTGGGAAGGCAGGCTGGGACCAGGAAGGGCTGTGAATGCCAAACAGGATTGTGTAGTTGATCCTAAAGACAAGAGAAAGGCAATGGAGGTTACTCAGTAACATGGTCAGACTTCTCCTTTAGGAAAATCAGTGGCAGCTGACTGGAATAACAGAGACTTGAGAGTGGGAAGACCAATTGGGAGCCAAACAACTAAACATAATTCAGGCACCAGGTAATGGATGAGGGTCTGAACTAGAAAGACTCCAAGAGTAGAAGGAAGGAGGTCAGATGAGAGAAGTGTTGTGGTCACAGAAACAAGACAGCAAGTAACAAGACATGGGGCATACAGGAGAGAGAATTTGAAGTTAATGCCAAGGCTGTGCATGGGAGTGAATAGGAGAATGGCAGTGTCTTCTACAAAGATAGAGAAGGCTAGTGGAGGAGCAGGTTTTAGGAAATATGAGTTCCAGAACTGAATAACCTGAGCTCTAGGTCTAATGACTTTCAAACAATTCTGAAGAAAGGTAGAAACTATTAGTAAATGGGGAAAAGTGTCTACATAGGGCCCTGCTTTCTACCTTTAGATGCATTTGTTTGGATTTCAATGACTCTGGAAGATAAAGGAAGGCTGACAACTTTGAGCAACTCTGTCTCACTTAAATCGATTTCACTCATGAGTCAAGATCTCACCCCTGATGACACTGGTCCTCTCTGAGATGAAGGACAAACAACAGCAACAACATTTGTCTTCCAATCATCTAAACTTCCATCTACTGGATCTTAGTAAAAACTGAGGCACATGGAGTAAGATTCAACAAACGTTTCTCTCACCTGCTGCCTATCTAACTAGGGAAATGGGCGATTGCTTCTGAATTATGATAACATATAATTCACTACTATAAAGGTCATTCCAACAGCCTTTTCTCAGTCGGAACCCTTCCTGAACTTTGTATAGCATCTGACACTGCTCACCTTTCCCTCCCAGAAATCCTCTTTTCACTCAGCTTCGATTGCATCACATTCTGTTTCTACACCCACCCCTTAGATTATTCTGCTTACTCCTCCACCCCTTAAATGTGAGGTAATAAGATTTCGAGCTGGAGAGTGTCTTAAAGATAAACTAATTTAAATCCCCCATTTTACAAATGAGGAAACCAGGGACAATGAAAATGGAAAGACTTGCCTGAGCTCATACTAGTTTGAGAAGCAGAACTCAGTTTCTAACCTAGGTCTTTTGATTCTAAATTCAGCATTTTTCCCAAACTCCCTCTTAAGAGGGGCTCTCCCCCAAGAATCTTCCTTTCTATACCATTTATCCACTCCTATGACTTTAGCTATCACCTTTATGGGGATAATCCAAAATCTTTTTTAGTCGTAGCCTCTTGTATGAACCTTGGACCAGTTTTCAGCTCTCTTCTAGACACCTCAATGTCCTACTAGTACCTCAAACTCAACATATCTGAAATCAGACTCATCATTTTAACCTCTCCTCTCAAGGACATAAGCTCCTCTTCTGACTTCTCTATTTCTAATGTACCTATAAGTTTCCTAATCATTCAAGGTTCAAAAAACCCTCAGGCAGATAGCTTAGCTTTCTCCCTCTCTTTCCAGAACCAGCCAATCACCAATTTCTGTGGATTCTACTTCCATAAAGCTCCTCCACTGTCATTACCAACCAGTTCTGGCCTTTCTAGTCTCCTACAACTACCTCCCAATTGGTCACAGAGTTAAAGCTGGAAAAGTCCCTGCAGATCATCCAATTCAAGCCACACATTTGACCAAAGCTCAGAACTGCAGTGATTTCCCCACACAGGTAATAAGTTACAGAGCCAGGATCAAAGCCAGTGCTCCTTCTACTGTTCCCAACTTTTCTCCTTTCTAGACCATTCAACATAGCACTAGGAGGTTAATTTTTCTCAAGTACAAACAACGCTGATCAAGTTCAGTGGTTCCTCACTGCCTACTAGATAAAAATCCAAACTCCTTAGCCTACCATTCAAAAGCCTTCACAATTTGGCTATGAATGACCTTTTTCAGTTTTCTATACTCCATGTTTTTGCTCAACCTGACTACTACTCCCTATTCCCCAAACGTAGCCTCTCTTCTTCGCTCTGCTCACACACTACTACTTCTGCCTAAAGTGCTCTGCTCAAAACCACACATCTCCACATGCTAAAATCTTACCTTCCTTCAAGGCTTAGACTTAGACCGAATATCAACTTCATGTTGCCTTCCCTGACCTCTCAGCTAGAAGTGATCTCTCTCTTCTGAATTCTCATGGTGCTTTGTGATTCTTTTCAAATGATATTTCCTTGTAATATAAGGTGACTGACAGACAGTCTTTTCTCCTAAGCCAGAGACCCTCAGTCTCTGCAATATATATTCTATTTGCTCAATGAACACTTTAGCAATTTATAAGAACTCACCAGCAAGATCCCTCCCTCTTCCACCCAAGTGGCCCCATCATCATCTTCTAGTCAACTGTGAGGTTACTTGAAGATCCACAATTTTTGGCCTGGCTTGCTACGGAAGCCCACTTAAAAGACAAAACTGTCCAACGTGTGTCAAGCATTTCCTAAGAGCCTACTGTGTGCAAAGACTAAGTACAGGCTTATTAAAAGACACCGCCTCCCTCAGCCAGAGTTCTCTCCCCGTAACTAAGGGAGTAGATACAATTCTCTTAAGAGAGGAACAGCAAAGTGCAGGGGAATATGCTGATTAAGGTGACTTGATTTAAAAATAAAAAGGGAAGAAACCACAATGTGTATTTCCATTCATGAAACTGGTGACGGGAGGCCAGTAGGAGGAGGTAAGTATCTGGAGTAATCGGGGCGGCCCCGGGAAGGGAGCGGGGCAGGAGGCGCGGCTGGGGGCTTGGCCAGCACTGCTGCCGGCTTTTCATAGAGACGTCCAGATGTTAGCGGCCACCCGGCCCAGAAATGATGGACGGAGGAGGAGGCGTGTCTGCCTTCCGGTGACTTCCTCGGGGACGAAAGCACCTCGGCTGACCATGATTTCTGGTCCATTCCGGAGGACCGCCCCCAGCAGCCCTCCCGAGCCCGGAGGAGGCCGGGGTCACCGGCGCCCCAGGGGGCTGACCCACGGCAGCACAAGGGCCGACGGACGGCGGGGTCCGAGCCCGGGTAGCAGGGACCGGGGCCGGTCCGGCTCGCTAGCACTCGGCTGCACCCGCCCTCCGGGCTCGGCCCGGCCTCGCTTCCGGCTCCGGCCGCTCAGACAGCTCGGGGTCAGCGGCCACTCCCAGGCCCCGCCCAGCCAGGGCCCCGCACACGCCCACCCCGGCCCGGCCTCGCCCTCGGATCCCCTGACCTCAGAGTCCTTGCGCTGGTTGCGGTTAAACTCCCGCCCTTTGCCCCCGGGCAGGACGCCCCCGCCGCCCCCGCCGCCGCCGGGGGTCCGCGGGGCCACGGCCTGGGGCTGCGGGGACGCGGGGGGCGGGGGCGGCGGCGGCTGCGGCTGCTTGTTGTTCACGATCAGAGGGCCTGGCCCACCGCCTCCCGGCTCCATCTTGGCTCCTGCAGCCCCAGCCCAGCTCTCGCAGGGCCGTCTGGCCGCTTCCTTCTCTCGCGAGATTTGACCCCCACCCCAGCCGCGCCCCCTCACTTCCGCCATAAGGAGTGTGGCGACGAACGGAAGTAGCCATCTTGAGAGTGGCAGCCTTTTAGGGTGCCTCAGCCTGGAATAACTGAGGCGCCCAGCCACAAGACACAGGGTCAGATTGCTGTGGCTGGTCGCGTGACCCCATTTGGGGTTTTCTTGGCAAAGATACTGGAGTGGTTTGCCGTTTCCTTTCTCCAGCTCATTTTACAGATGAGGAAACCGAGGCAAACAGGGTAGGTCTCACAGCTACTAAGTGTCAGAGGTCAAATTTGAACTCGGGCAGATGAGTCTTCCAGACTCCAGACCCAGTGCTCTGTGCACTAAGCGCCACCCAGCCGCTGGGTCAAATTATGGGCTCATTGCTTTCCCACGCTAGAGTTGGGCAGAACTTTTTATTTGGAGCAGGAGGAACTGACTTCCAGTCCTCATTTACAGCTGCTTTGACCTCTCTGGCGTGGGGGTAGTGGAAAGAGCGTCCACATGGAGCTAGGACTTGAGTTCAAATGCCCCTTCTCTGAATCCCATCCAAGTTTCCTTCTTGGTAAATAAAGTAGGGGAAATATGCTAATGAAAGCACCAACAAGCATCCATCATGTGCCGTGCTGGTGCCTCTACAAGGCAGCATGGCCCAAGGATAGAGAAGTGGTTAATTTGCCACTCCTCATCTGTGAAATGGAGAGGCCTGGATCAGGTGGCCTCTTAGGCTCCTTCCAGCTCCATCACCTTTGGAAGACCTAGGCTTAAATCTTGCTTCCCTAAGTTTCCTCCAGCCTTTAAGATGCTTTTAAAAAAAAGGGGGGGGGGTCAACTTGCAGTTTTTTTTCTTTTGGGGGGGGGAGAGAGGGTTGTTCCCTATATCAAGGAAACAACACACCCAGTTCCTGTCCCTATGCCCTAACAGGTCCTCTAGGTACTGTTGATCAATGAGGAGTGTTTTCCTTTTCAATGAAAACACAGGTCTGGTCCATACCCTACAAGGGTGAATACTAGGAGATAACATGGGCACATATACATACAAAATACATTAAAGACAATGCCTTCCCTCCCCCACACAGTGTGAGCAGGGAAGGTTTGCCAGCCTAGCTGAAATTCCAAGGTGCCCTGAGGGAGAGAGAAGCATCCTGTGCATGTACCACCACCACCTTGACCACCATCTTCCCTCAGATCCTGATGGATTCAGTCTAGGGCCCTGAACCTAAGAGCCATGGAAATAGTAATGCCTCCAACAACGCCTGTGAAGATACAGCCTGGCAACTGCTTCTGCTGAAGACCCCGAAAATGAAGTTCTTGTCACCAAAATCCTTGGCCCTTTCCAATGGGTCAACATTAGACAATGCTATGGTATTATCAGTGGAAAGGGCCATTTTAAAAAGAGGCATTATCACCTGCTTTGCTGAGGCACCTTGAGAGTCGTGGATTGTTCAACCTGACTTGCTGTTGAAATTTTTATGTGTTCTATCTCCTAGTAGGATGTAAGCTCTATGAGAAAAGGTTGCCTCACTTTTCTATTTGTATCCCTGTGCTTAGCAGTGTTTTGCTAAAAAAAAAAAAAAGTGCTTAAAAATGCTTTATTTGTTCATTCACCAACAGCTGGGGAAGTCAAGAATGGCTTGATGTGGGAGGTTCTATTCCGAGTACTGATGTAAACTAGGGATTCTCAGAGACAGGTGAGGAAGTACATTCTAGGCATGAAGGACAGTTGGATGGGAGATGTGGTGTGTGTGAGAAACAAGGAGACTAGTCTGGCTGAACCAGAGAGTTGGAAAAGGAGACCAATATATGGTGGGTTGGGGCCAAGTTGGAAAGGATTTCAAATGTTAAATGAAGAAGTTTGATCCTGGAAGTAATGGGGAGCCCTATAATGACATGGTTAGGCTGGTCTGTGCTTTGGGGAGTTACTTTGGTAGCTATGCAGAAGATGGATGGAGAGAAAATCTGAAGCAAAAAGATTCAGATAATTACAATAGTCCAGGCTAGAGATGAGGAGCCTAAATCATTGCATGAGTGGAAAGCTGACAGATGAAGAGATAATGTGCAAGATCAGCCAACTGGCTGCATCTCCAAGGTCCTTTCCAACTCAAAATCTCATGATCTCTTTCCTTTTCTACTCCCTCTCTCCCCTTCCAATTGCCAGGAATATGGCCTGTGGAACCCTACAAACATTTCTTCTAGGCTGGTGCCCAAGCAAAATTGACAACTAGGAGGAAGGATTTGGTTGGGGAAGGGGGAGGACTGAGGATGGCTCCATGTTAACTTAAAGGTGCCAAATCACATGCAAACTGGCATTTTGGTTCTGGCATCAACACATGATACTTATTTGCAGTAAGCCTGCTCCCATCCCCTGGGAAATGACCCAACACAAATATATATTCTCTCAAAATATCTAAGAGTCAAGCTTTATCAAAATCTGAGTCACCTTTCTCCTCAGCCAAGCAAATCCATGAGCATTTCAAAGTCCACCAACTTGTGTCCTCTAAAGCTCAAGACAAACTTGTGACCCAGGTATCTATAACATAACTTCTTCCAAATGAATGATACCAATTCAGGAAGTTAAGGAAAATATTTTAATATAATTTCACGGGGTGGCTAGGTGACACAGTGAATAGAGCACCAGCCCTGGAATCATGAGGACCTAAGTTCAAATCTGACCTCAGACACTTGACACACTAGCCGTGTGACTTTGGGCAAGTTACTTAACCCCAATTGCCCTCCAAAAAAACCCCAAAACTTCATACAATAGATTCATACATTTAGTAGGAGCTAAAAGGACCTAGTCTAACCCGCATACTTAGCTTTCCTTATGTGTAAAATAGTTTCTACTATGACTTTATATAAAGTGGCCTCTAGCTCTAATCTGACTCTAAGATGGAAATATACTGCATTTCTTGTGCCACTAGATTGCTCTAGGGTTCCTTCTAGATCCAAACCCTATTGTGATAGTAATGGGACAAGTGCCTAGCTCCAAGACCAGATGCTGGTTGCCTTGGAAATATGAAAGCTCATCACCTGTATTGAATGACCTTGTGTAGGAAGAATCAGAATGCAGGCTAGGATGGAGGAAAGATCACCACTGCCTCTGGGCCAGAGACCTGAGCGGTTCTACTTGCTCCTGAGAGAAGCAGCAAGAGGCGTAGCTTACTGAAAAGGCCTGCTTCACCTTCACTATGAGTAAATATAGCAGGTGATTCTATATGACTTATTTTTGAACGAAGGCATCTGTTTTGGTCTTTTTCAATGCCAGATCAATCTTACAATACTGCCAAATATCTCACAAAAATTGATCAGGAGTGAAAATAAAGTTCATGAACTTCTGGTTAGCAGCATCATCTCCTTGTAGGAAGGACCTATTATTAATGCATGCATTGCAAAAGTTTGTGGAAGGCAGAGAATGTATATTCCATTAATAAGCACAGCATACGGACAAAGTCATGGTCCCACTATTATTTCTGACATCACCTAACTCTGACCTAAGACTGCCCAAGTTTAACAGGACAGGACGACCTCTTAGATTCTCACAAGTTGGTTAATTGGGTGGCAGATTTGATATGATGCCTATGTCAAAGGACACATGACGTTTTCAGCTCAGACGTTTTCAGTAAGGGATGGGAAACCACTGATCATTCCCTGGAATATGTGAGCCATGATGACCTGAGGTGAAGGGGATAGGAGGTTTCCTGGTGAAGTCCAGGGTGGATAGAGGGCTGTCTGGGAATGTTGGCGAATCAACACATTCCTACTGTCTTCCCCGGTAACCTGGGGTCTCACAGACAAGGGAGAGAAAGGGCGCCACCTGGTGGATTTACTTAGCGGCAGCAGCGGAGAACTAGTTCCCAGACCTGGACCATTCCTAAGTAAGCACAAGTTGATAAACGACCTTCTGAGGCAGGAACACAGCCCATCAACACTTACTCCAGCATCAACTCCTAATCATCAGGGGTCACTGAGGCACTTTAGGCCTACAAGGGGGGAAATCACTTTGAACCCTGCTCGTGATCTTCCATGTTGTTCTGTACCTATCACCCTAAAAGCCAAATCTCCAGAAACCGTGGCACAGAGAAGCCCAACCAGTCCATTTGGGAACTCCCAGGTAGTCAATAAGCATTAAGTGCTTATGATGCGCCAGGCACTGTGCTGAGTACTGTACCAAAGGCCTAAAAAAAAGGCCCCTGCTATTGGGGACAACATGCAAATGGCTATATATATGAGATACGAACAGCCAATGGGAAGGTAACTGGCAGTTGAGGGGGTAGGGATGGATAGTCCCTTGCACTAATGTTTTGAGCTGCTCTGAAGGAGGCCTAGGAATCCAAGAGGCAGGAGTGAGGGAGAGCACTGAGCTGGGAGACTTATTCTGAGCTGAATGTCTTATTCTATGAAAAGCAAGAAGGTAGGTGTTATAGGATCATAATAGTATATAACAAGATTGGAAAGGTCAGGTTAGAAAGAGCTTTAAATGCCAAACAGCCTGTTTTATATTTGATCCTGGGGGTAAAAAGGGAACCACTGGAGTTTGCTGAATAGGGAGTGATCACTATTGAGCATGGCATGGTCAGACCCGATTACTAAAGCAATACCACCCCTAACCAAGACCCTGCCATAAACTCTCCTCCTGCTTTCCACCTCTTACTCTGGACCTCATTTTCAAATTGGTACTACCACTGATTTGAGAAAGGTCAAGTGAACCAACTGCCCTACGGCTCCATCCTATAGCAGTGATTCTCCAAACCAAGATACTTTCCCTTAGCTAACTCTCCCATATACATATACCTTTCCCTCCCAGTGATTTTAACACACAAAAGTTCCCAAACAGAGTCCCATTTACAAGACACCCAGCCCCAGAGCCATAAACTCTAAGTGCCAAACTGGAAAAAGTGGTCAAGAACAATGGGTTCTTCTCTATTTTAAGATAGAGATAGTGATTTCCATTCATTCTTCAACTAAAGTGATCTTTCCTAATTGGCCTCCCAAGCCTTCAGGCTCTAGCCTTTCCAAATCACCACAGACACAGCATAGCAGATTAATATTCCTTTAGTTCAAATTGTGACACTGCCAGGCTCAAGATGCTTCCATTTTTCCACACTGCTTACTGAAAAAAGTTCCAGCTCAGGCTTCAATTCGAAAGCCTCCACAATCTGAACCCAACTTGACCTTCTAAGCCTTATTTCCCAACACTCCCTAACATAACCCTAATATTCTAGGCCAGTGGTTTTCAAAGTGTAATCACTAAAGGCCAGAGAGTCCCTTGAGACCCAAGAGGTCAAAGTATCTTTCATAATACTAAGATGCCATTTGCCTATCAAAAATGCTTCTCCCTTTTCCAATCACCTCTCAGTGTGAAATGAGATTTTCTTACTCTTCAACCAAAACAATTCATCACAGCAGACAATGCAAAAGCAGATGAGAATCCAACTTTCTTAAGTTGGGAGTGAGACATTTATAGATCTGCAAAAATATACAAAACAATGCCATTCTAATTTTTTTTGAAAGTTATTTTTCACAAAATCTGTAATTTATGTCAACATGCAATGGGCTATTATTTTAAAATTTAAGCATATTTTAAATTTTTTATCACTTTAATTTATAACATGGTAAATATTGATAGATACGACCCACTTACACAAAAGCATCTTGGAGTATTCGGTAATTTTTAAGACTATAAAAGAGTTCTGAAACCAACAATTTTAAGAACCACTACCCTAGGCAAATAGCTAGGCTGTAGCCTCAGCTCCGTCACTTAACAGAGGGGATTTTGAATAAGCCACAAGCTCTGAGCCTCAAAGACGGGCAATGCAGGCCTCATGTGGTCCCCTGCCAGTGGCTGGGAGGACAAAATGAAAACAATGGGCAACATCTCCAGTGTCTGTGCTGATGATCCTGATCCTACTATTCTTGGTACCAGAGATGGACATTTCCCCCACTCCCAATGGCGTGGTGTGCTCCTTTCTTCTCTGTACTTCTACTGCATTTAGCTGAAAGCATTCATAATTGCCATATTTCAAAAACACTGTTGAGACTTCTTTTCCCTACTTCTTATCAATCCTTGAGGATGGAGGCTATGTTGTATATGGCTTCAATTCCTTTGCAGCACCCTGGACATAGCAGGGCACTGGCAATCAATATGACTCTTTTCTAGCAACAGATTATAAAGAACCTTTGTGTTCCCACCAAGAATGAGGCACATTATCAGGAATTTTCTAATCGACTTTAATGATTATTGCTTATCTGCAAGGATTAATATTGCATTCATTAAAAATCATTCATATACAAAATAAACCTATTACACCCAGGTTGCTCTCCACTTTCTGTAATGTCCTTTGTTACATGGCTTGAACAGAGATGGAGCCCTTATCTATCTGATATTCCTATTGACATAGTAAGAGATAAGGGAGCAGAGAAGTAGGCCAGAGGGTGGCATGAACCTGGGCTATTTCCCTCCAACAGGGAAGGTCAATGGGGACACTGATGGTCAGAAAACCTCCTAATGAGGGTGGTAGTCTGTTCTCTTTGGAAGAACAGATACAAACTGGGTCTTCCTTAGGAAAATGGGACTCCAATAGCATCTATGGAGAAGAAAGCATGGTCACACTGATAAAAGATTGAATGTGGCAAAAAAGGAAGAGGAGAGGAAAAGGAGACATATTTTGGCATGAGGCACTGTTTCTTGACAGGAAGGAACAGCCTGGAAACTTTTTTTTCTTGTGTCCCTGCTTGTAATTTCTGTCTCTGGTTATCAGCAGTAGAGAAATCAAAGACTTAAATTTCCAATACCAATTTATAAACCAGTTAAATAGTACCATTGTTCAAAGCTAGTTGACGGTAATTAGGATTTTGAAGAAGGATGAACTTAAAAGCTACTGAGCCCAAAGCTCAGGTTTACCATGCAGAGACACTGGCAAGCTAGGTGTGTAGTTTAAGGATGTATTTCTCTGGTGCTTCAGAAAATGGCTCTGTGGGCATCTAATGAGTATTTAGCCTACTAGCCGTATTTCTTGACTTGAATGTACTTTGAATGCACAGACCTTAATTTCCTTTAGCTGGATGCACCAATCCAAAGTGACACCAGAGTGAAATGTCGGACTAATCTCAACACAGCCTGAAGCTGCAGACAAGTCACTCTTACCCCAGCTTCATCTACCAATTTTCTCCCCACCACCAGCTACCCATGTTGTGTTTAGGGACAGATGTGCAGCTGATCAAAGAGGTGTTCTTTAGGGACACAGCCTCAAAAAGCAATTCAGTGCTTTATTCTGAGTGAATGTTTAATAAATTCACCTTCAGTACAAGCAATACAGTGGAAGAGCTGATGGAACGAGCAGCTATGGCCCCAATTTACTGACACTATAAAACTGTAGGCTAGAAACAAAGAGACTTCCCGTGGAGTCTGAGCCCAGCAGCTGATTAGACATGGCTCTGCACCCTCCCTATCAGGTGTCTAAAGGAGAAAGGGGTACTGGCACCCATCAAGTGCCAAGCAGTTCCACAAGTGCTAACTCTAAAAATTTTCCTTAAAAAAAAAAATTGTACAACAGAAACTGGTGTTGAAAGAGAAATTTCAGCTGAGACAGGTGCAGTCTGGCTAGAAACTAGAGAAGAATGTAGAAGGCGCCCTGGGAATGGAGCAGGACATGCTCCGGTCCGTGTGGGCAGCTGGACTTTGAACAGGCATCTACTCGCCAGCACTCCTCTGAACCAGTGATGGTGCCTTGCACAAGAAACAGGGCCTTCCACTTGTGAGGGAAACCAACAAACATGCACACAGCCTACATCTCACCAACCCAGCTGGGAGGTGCTGCCTTTGCTCCTCCAACAATCGTGAAGAAGCCCTGATTCAGCAGCTAAGAAATGGGCTCTTTTAAGGCAATTCAGACATTGCAGATTGTTCCACATAGAAAAGAGTACCTTAGTGTTTTCTGTTCTTAAGGTACCCCATTAAGACTAAGGTGCCCCAGGATGGGTAAAGGTAACTGTAGGAAAGTATCACCCCTACTAGCTAGGAAAATTAATTCCTTCTGTAGTTACTAGGGTAAGAAATCTTGAACCCTCAGTTTCATCTGTAAAGCTAGGAAACAAATCCCTGTGCGGTTTAGCGAGCTTAGACAGAGACATGAGAAAAAGAGTATTAAACCACAGCGAAAAGAAATTCAAGAAAAGAGTAAAATGAAAATAAAAGTTATTTTTAAAAATATTTCTTTAAAAGTTATGTGGTTCTGTGTGGACTGGTCCTCTGCAATATGGTCCATCAGTATCTGCAATAAAAGGAGATTAATTGGTCAGTCCTTGCGTTTCATCTGAAAAAATCCACGAAGAGGCTGACTCCAAAACATTTCCCACTCCTTTCAACAGCTCAAGTTAGAAAGGCTTAGCTAATCAGGAAGACTCACTCCTCTTTCAGCTTGTTTACCTAGTTCTGATAATACAATTTAGGACCCTAACCGCCTTCTACTTTACTTACTCAATGTGAGATAAGATGTCTTTGGCTACTTCGGAAGCAGAGTTCTCGCACCCTTGCCAACTAGGCCCATTATCTGGTCTTCAGTTATAATGGCCCACCTTTTCATGGGCTAGACTTGGAGAGGGGCTTATTTCACCACCCCTTCCGCCCCTTCCTCTCCCAAGGATACCTGTAATAATTGGGCTTGAATGGCCCATTTTTGTTGAGTCCCAGATATTTTGCTTGGTCATCTGTCAACTCTGTCAGGTGGGCATCAAATGAAGGCAGGTGCAAACTGGCCACATATTCGTCTAGGGAGAGCAAAGAAGGAAACTGAACAGGCTGGCTGCTTTATGTGAGGGCCTTGAGTGACAACCTCACCTTGCACTGCTTGTGACTCCTTCCCAAAGGCAGGCTGGAAAGAAGCAGCTGGGGGGTGTAACTAACTACAGTATAAAATGTTGGGTCAGTGGAGCCTGAAGTCCACCAAAACACCCACCTTTTCAAATGAACACTATAACAATATTATCTAGCCACATCTCCCCAATCCATATGTAAATTTCAATCTATTGGAACATTTTTTTTTCTTTTTTCTTAAAGAACAGCCTTAACCCCAAATCACTCAGGCTCTCACCGACTGGCCAAGAATAGGCCCCAGGCTAAGCCCTACTTGGTCATGTTTTGGGGTCTGACTGGCTTAGAAGGAATGTAAATAGCAACTGTTTCTGTTTTGGTCAGTAGCCTTGAGAGTCTTCCCCTCTCAGGTTTGTTTCATTTTTTGTTTGGTTTTTATTTTTTTTAGAAGTCTCATTTCTTAATCACTGAAAGAGCACAGGCTCAATCAAACTGCGATCTGTTAAAGACCTTAGCTTGAAAAGGCCACTGTCCCCCTCTGCATCCTGCTCATCTCCAGCTGTCCTGATCTGTGTCTGGTCACTGGATCCAGATGGCTGAAAAGATGAGCTAAGGCTGGTGACTGCACAGTGCTCCCTCACTTAAATCCAATTCACTTGCATGTCCTGGGCATCACCACCCTGATGTCACAGTCCTCTTTGAGAACAGACAAAACAGAAGCAACTTGTGAAGTGTCTTATTTTGAACCCAAGCCTAACATAAGATTTTACACCTATCCCTATTAAATTACACCCTATTAGATTTGGCCTATTATTTTAGCCTGCTAAGACTGTTTTGGATCTTGATGGACAGCGAATGTGCTAACAACTATTTCTATTAACTCTGGGTCATCTGCCTATTGGATAAGCTTGTTACCTAGGCCTTGATCAGAGTTACCAATGAAACTGTTAAATAGATTAGGGCCCAAGGGCTGATCCTTGGGGTACACTTCACTAAAGATTGTCTTTTATCTTTGGTTTAGCCACCATTCAACCAGTTTTGATTCTAACAATACTAACAATTTCATCTACTTCTTTCCATCTTGTTCAAGAAAATAACTTTAGAAATTTGTCAAACGTTTTGCTAAAATCTAGGTAAACATATCTGTAGCATTCTCCCAATCTAGTAGGACAGTGCCCCTCTCAAGAAAGGAAATGAAGTTTACTTCTTGGAGTGACAACCATTAAAGAATAAAATTCACAAAGGCAAGAATGATCTCAAATTTATATCAATCTTCATGGGTTAATTTCCTTACATCATTCCCAAGGTGAGGAATGCTGGTATTTCCCCCTCTCATTTTACAAATGAGGAAACAAAGGCTAGAGTAAAAGTTAAGGGACTTACTTGGGGAAACACCATCATGAAGGGTTAGAGTCTGACTCCAGGCCCGGAATGTTGCCCTTGTAAGGACAATTTAGAATATTATGTGATGATGCAGATGTGGGACGGTCTGGAGACATCCCTGCTGCTCTGTACTCACCCATCTTCTTGGGCAGCAAGTATACATCCTGTTTGTAGCGTCCTTCTGGGGCATTGTAGAGTTCTATCAGAGCCAAGGCCTGTAGTGGGATAAAATGGGAAGAGATGAGAACAAAAAATAGTTCTTGCACTGGAGCATTAGCCAAGGCTAACAAGAATATACAAAAAGTTATATTTGGTAGGGTTTTTCAATGCACTGATCTCAAACTGTGTTGATATCAACCAATACTACATGATCGGAGTCTATTTAACCCTAAGTAAGGGTTAACAAAACTCTGTAGCCCATGTGTTTTTTAAATAGATACCACGAACTAATTCTGCCTCGTTGAGTTTTCCGCTCTCCTTTAGGAGAGCATTTTAGATTATCCCTTGCTTAATGACGATCTGAGAAGAACTCCAGAAGAAGCACGTGGCAAAGACAGTAGCTGGCCACCTGTTCAAAGATTAGTACAAATTCCCCTATGATTATAGGAACTTTTATCTTGTTCCATTAACCCTAGTATTAGGAAGATGAGGAGGCAAGGCCTCCCAAGACATACCTGGGTTGTAGCTGTGATGGAAAGAACAAAAGTGGGAACTGTTGAACAGCTCAGGTTAAGCAGGCGACCCTGAAAATGCATCAAGAAATGGAGGACAATGATGGGATCAGTTCTATTGCTACTCTTGGTTGTAAATTCAGGTGACACAGAGGCCAGCCTATTATTGGATGGGATTCAGAGCCTCTCTAGACTCAAATATGAAGAAAAGTAAAGTGTGTTGTTCTAAGTTCTAGGTCCCTGTTCCCCTTTCTTCACCCCCACCCTCCACTCCCCAGTCTCTAATGCCTGGTGCTCCCCTTGTAAATAAACCTGGATTGAAGGGGCTAAAGAGCAAGAACTAGTTAGCAGTTTTCTCCAGAACATCAAACTCAACTATAGACAACCATTAAAAGTCTCATTACTTTGTCTCTATCCTCTTGCCACACACGGATCTCTCTATCCTACATCAAAGCCAGATGCCCTCTGGAAGAATACCTCTGCTAGGAGAACAACACGTTTGCCATCCGGCCAGATGACATGGTCCACCTGAGAGCGAACTCGCTCCCATGTCAATTCCGGTGTCCGGAGGCTCGTCTGGAAGGGAAAGAACAAGTTGAATTATAACTATAAAACAAAAGAAGAGAGTAGAAACAAATGTCTAAGACAGTGGCCACTCAGGATCAAAGGAAAGAGGAGCCTTACTACGTCGATTTCAGTATTGGAGTGGCCCATGTTACACACGATGCAGCTGTTCTTCATTCGGTCCAAGTGTTCCCGGGTTACTACATTTTTATTTCCTGAAGGAAAGAAAAGGGTGACTGGGATAAAAGTAGACTACAGAACAAAGGTACTAATGGAAAGGTTGAGTGGGTTTGGTATTAGCTATGGTGGAGAGTTTTCTAAGATTTAGGACAAAAAGGGACCTCCAGGTTTGGTTATGAGGCTAAGCAAGCCAAAGAAGCCAGAGTGGAATGAAAGCTTCCTATTCTTTTTAAGTCCTGTTGACCCAGTTTTAGTTCAAAAAAGCATAAAACTAAACATAGGCCTCACCTGCCTTGTACAAGCTTCAAATGTCAGACTATGTCTCAGACTTCGCTTGTTGTTCTAGGTTAACAACAGTTCTCAAACTTTTGGGTCTCGGGCCTTTTTTATATTAAAAATGATTAAGAATCTCCAAGAGCTTTAGTTTATGTGGATTTATCTATTAATAGTTACTATAGTAAAAATTAGAATGTCTTAGCATAACTGTGAAAATAGGTTTTGTCTCAAGTATCCCTTGAAAGAGTTCTGGAGACACCCAGGTTCCCTGGACCACAGTTTAAGGATCTGTGCTCTAAGTTCTACACCCTCCTACCCAGACCCATAAGCTTCTACATCTACCTGTACAAGTTATCACCACATCCACTTGTCGAATGACTTCATTTAACTTCACCACCCGGAATCCGTCCATACTGGAAGAAGAAAGAGACCAATGAACAAGCAAGCAGGCAATGATACAGAAACCCGGCCAGGCCACTCAAATGTGAAACTCAGTCAGATCTAGTCAGGTTTAATATTACCTTCACAGTAATCACATGTAACAGGCTATGCTGAGCTTTTGAAATAACTCAAGACTCTAATTTGAACAAGAGAAAGACCAGAGACCCTGGAATTAAGGGATAGTTTTATCTGTAGACTATGAAGGTGAGTTTGCCCAAAAGGTTTTATTTATTAGACTAGCCAAAGATTTCTAAATTATGCCCGCTACATTTCTTCTGGATTCCCTTCAGTATGAATGATAATACCAACTTATAGGGCGAGAGGAATCCAAAGATAAACTCTCCTAAGGGGGAATCTAATACTGAATCTGGTGACATGATCACTCTGTTCCTTACCAGGCCTGAAGAGCACAGATAGGGTCAATCTCTGTGATGTAGACTATTGCTCCGAGGGCCTTCAGAGCAGCACAACATCCCTTTCCTACCTGCAAAGCAAGAGAAAGAAACTGAACTCTCACACCTCCAAGGCTAAAGTATTCAAAAAGGGCTAATTTCTTGGTGAATGGGACTAAACCCTTCTGAAAGCCTTCAACTGAATGTAATCTAGAAAATGGAAGCAGAGCAGAAGTGAATACAGAGTATAGTGCACATTCCATGCTAAGCCAGTGATTTATACCAAAAGCAGAATGCTTATAAGGATGAAAAAAAAGCAAGGAAACAGTAAGGAGATGGGGGAAGGGAATTATTAAGAGAACCAGGCCAAGGTCAGGCAATCACAATTTTATCTCTCACTCCATAAAAATCTGCAAGCTCTAACTCCAGAGATTATGACCTTAAAAAGAACCTCATTTCCTAAATATGTTTTTAACCATAAAGTCACCAAGAACACTGGATGGGGATGGGGATGGAGGTGGAGGGGTGGGAGGGTAGAGACAGAGGGGACCAAAAAATGAGGACATGTGATTCCTACTACATGAATAAGAGATATTTTCTGGGGTGGCTAGGTGGTGCAGTAAATAGAGCACCAGCCCTACAGTCAGGAGAACCTGAGTTCAAATCTGGTCTCAGACACTTGACACTTACTAGCTGTATGACCTCGGGCAAGTGACTTAACCCTATTTGCCTTCCTTCCCCCCTCCAAAATAAAAACAGATATTTTCTCTATCAAAGTACACAATTCTTTAGAGAAGCAAGCCCTCTTGGTAAGACATAATCTTAATAGCAGTAATTATCCTCCCCGAGAGTTCAGAATCCATAGTACTACAAACAGCAAATAACTACTGAGCTGGCGGCTCATCTTTAGTTTTCCATTTATGTTTTTCAAGGTTAGTTCATAAAATTATACTTCAGGCAAAGCACTGATTTTCTGTGGCTTACAATGGAAAAAAAAAGCAAAACCCACAACAGTGATTTGTTTCATTTGAGATGACCAGCTATGATCTGCGCCACCCTGAATTTAGACCTTTACTCCACTCAGCCATTAATGAACAATTACAAGTAAAGCTAAAATGGATAAATGTGAACCAAAACTAATCAAAAGCTACTATTCACTAAGGCACAGGATGCAGACATTCTATTTCATTCCTGCTCCTAATCCAAGTGAGGTATAACAATTTGCAAGTCCATCTACAGCTTGGGGTAAAACAGCCCTTTGCCACTAGAATGAGGAAACGTGTATCAGCAGCAAACTTAGGGGGATGCTTTTCTATCTTGCATAAATTTCTGTAGGATGAGTTTCATTACAGGAGTCGGTAAAGGATAAGATAACTAATGGCTAGCAGGAAGAACTGGGGAAGAGGGGAGGTCAAAGAAGGCTACCAAAGCCCAGCTGGTTACCTCGCCATACCCACACACTACCACTTGTTTGCCTCCAAACATCACATCTGTGGTCCTCTTGAGGCTGTGGAAAAAAGATGAAGGCTCCATTCAAATGCTGCTAATTCAAGTGTAATCCCTGCATGCAGCTTTCGCATTGGGGGAGCCTTACAGGCTCAGGGTGCCTCAGGTAGAGGACCCCAAACTGGTGTCCCTTGAAATAGGATTCACAGACATCTGCTCAAAGTAAAGGAAAGCAATAAAGAGATACGATGAGAAAAGGCTGCTGTTGTCACTTGTACCAAGTGATAAGATCGCAAGACTGTGAGCTGGAAAAGAGACTGGACACCATCTAGTCCAGCCTTTTCATTTTACAGATGAGGAAACTGAGGCCAAGTAGGTAAAATGACTTTCTTATGGGTCACAGAGCAGGTGGCAGCATGAGACTCCATACCTGGACCCCAAGCCCATGGTCTTTCCCATGATAGCTTCAAGTTCTCTCCTCCCCTTCCTCAGAGGTTTGATACTGCCAGACTTTACTCACCCATCTAGAATGGACTCTCGGCAGCAGTACAAGTTATCAAACTTCTGCTTGGTGACAGAGTCGTTAACGTTCATGGCTGGAACACAGAGCTTGCCAGCTTTGGAGAGCTGGTATAGCCTAAGAGGAGGAAAAACCACAAACAGATTAATGGGATGAAAATGAAATGTGGGAACAACTGCATTAATTCCTTTCCGAGCCCAGCCCTACCCTTCTCACCCCTACTTCCCAAGGATTTCAGCAAACAGAAGCCTATTCCTTGCCTTCCCTCACTTAACTTTTAGAGAAAGGCTTAGAGAATCTTACTTCTCTATAAAAGTGATGCCATTTCCCTAGACTCACCTGATTCAAGGGGAGAAAAAAAAGTAGATCATAATTGAAAACAACCTTCTCCTAGGACCCCCCTCTTTCAAAAATGAAAACTCAAGAGTCAGCCTTTGACTAGTAAAAAATGTTCTCAAGCTCTGCTACAGGCTCAACATACAGCCCAGCAGAAACGACATGTAAACTTGCTGAGGCAAAGGCAAGAGGGGCCACTACCCCAGAGGCTGTTACCTGTGCACACCAGTCACGCTCTCCTCCACAATGCCTCGGATCTTCTTAAACACGTTTGGGTACTTCTTATAAACCCAGTGAGTTAAGTCTCCCCCATCATCCAGGATCTACAGAACAGCCAGAAGACTTCTATGGGCATTCAGGCTGCTAACGCTGGGGGAACTTTAGACCCACTTTCTCAACCAACAGTGAGTCCTACAGTGGCCTCTTATGATTAGGAGGAAAGAGGCTCACACAGGGAAGATATATTTGGCCTTGCTGACATGAAAAGGACCACAATCAAAGAATCCTAGGCTCTGGGTCTTAGTTTCAAAATTTGACAGTGGGCTTGGCAAAACCTATTTTCCCCTGAGACACAGAATTCTTTAATGCAACAAGAGCTTCTAAAGCAGGAAGGAAAGTCAGATCCATGCCCCAAAAGATATGAGTAATTTCCTCTCATTTTTCTTCTGTTATTTCTGAGCCAGAAGCATCTAGCTACTCCCTCTTCTTCCCTTAATTCTAGACTCACCCCTCAGATCCCTTTCTTGACAAATGGCAAATAAAAACACTTTAAAAGGAACAGTCAATGGACATGACAAAACATCTAGAACATATTCAGTAATGGGAGTCATGTTTTGAGGAAAGAGGAAAAGAGAAATAGCTTCTCCAGAACTCAGAAAGGGGACACTTCTGTTTGCTTTTTACCATATTGGCTTGCCAACCATCCATGTTCACACATCGGTCAATGCACCACCAGAAGTCATCCTCAGACTCCCCCTTCCACGCAAACACTGCAACACCTGGAAAGAAGTCAACACAATTGGTTCTTCTTTTTTTTGGTTGTATCCCCTAAAAACAGCTCCCCAAACCCAGGGAAAGAGCAAGAGTTCTTAGGAAACAATTGTCTGAGGGATTAGAATGCCGAAAGAGCCAAACTATCACTGTGAGTCTGGCAATGCCTTTGGTGAAAGGATCAAGACATCTGAGTCTAAGCACTTGAAGATCCTGAGAAAGTGATGACAAAATGAAAAACATCTGATTTCTAAGCATCACAAAAACAAAATAAAGGCAGAAATATTTCCCCAAGTAAGGAACTGCTAAATCAATGAATGTCTGAATAACTGGTGATCTGTGTGAAATGGTGGTATCCCTTCAAAGGGATGTCCAAATTAGGCACAACTCTAGGATTTGTTTAATAATAACTACACCAGGGATGTACTACAAGAGACTAAAATTTTCCCTCTTCAAACCTTATCAAAATCCTTCCACAATTAAACCATAAGACAGTTTTGTTCTTTTCCTTTTGCACTGCTTGCAAGAAATTATACTTAGGTATCTTTCTGGGGGCAAAGATAGTATAAAACACTACCAACTTACCAGCTTCTGCCAATGCAGCTGCAACCTCATTCTGAGTGGAGTAGATGTTGCAGGCAGACCAGCGACACTGAGCCCCTAGGGCACAGAGTGTCTCAATCAACACCTGTGCACACAGGGAAGAAAACACAGTAAGAAATGGAGGACCATGACAAAGAGTAGCATGCAAAAGATATCAAGAAGGCCATCACAAACTCTGATGCAACAACTGCTAAATAAAAATAAAAGAATACAAACTAGGCAGTAGAGGGAGACCTTACTTTATACAAAGGATGCATTCCTTAAGAATGTAAATGAAGTGCTATTTTAAAAATGCATCAAGGGACCTTCCTTGCTACGTAAAGGAATATGGAAAATCCTTTAACATCTTTGCTTTGTAAATTCAGCTCTTCATAGCAGTTACACATAAGGTGAGTTACGCTTATATAAACAAAAATGTTGATACTTATAGAAAATCCAATCCTTTGGTAACAGAAAGGTAATATCTAATGAAGTATGAGGGTTAATTAGATGAGGATGGAAATGGAAAAATCTGAGCCAAATGCTAGCCAGAGCACCTCTCTTTTCTCTCTCTACTTTATTATGAGTCTCCCTCCATTTCTCCCAACATATTTACTCACTGCAGTCTGGGCCGTGATGTGTGTACAGCCCACTATTTTAGCACCAGCCAAGGGCTTCTCCCCCTGAGCACGTTTCCTGAGTGAAATCAGAGCAGACATGTCTGTGAAAGAACAGAGATTTGAGCTAGGACTGCACTAGGGATCTCATCAATCCTGCTAAAATGCACACTGAGGCAGTCAAGTTCACACACTGAAGACCCATTATGGAAAGTCCAGTTGAGGCCAGGTAGTGGAAGGCAGAGAAGCACCAAGCACATTCCCACAAAGACTACATGTGATGAGGCTGGCGGAGCTAGAGTGAGCAAGTTATCACAGAAGCACCTGGAAACTGATCTCCTGCACTCCTTCAAGCACTAGGAAGCACAGAATGGCTCCTAGCTAGATGACAAACAGAAGTAGCAGATTTTCAAAACTGGTGAAACTAGAGATATTCTGGTTGCTCATTTGGGGAAAAATGATGAGTTTGGCTAATGATATCATATACAATCAGACCAAGAAGGGAGACTTCACCCTCAGCTGAAGCGACTTGCTTCTGCTTTTCCATGCTCCGTCTCACCCCATCGTGGAGGTCTCTTTGGTTCCCCGACTCCCTCCCTGTACAGAATATGCCTGAAATGTGAAATTGATACAAGGATAACTCAAGACTTCCTTGGTGAGCCAACCTGAAACAAAGGGTTCGACTGATTCGACTTTGGCCTCTTGCAGCTATTGCAGGAGAGGGTGCTGCAGCCACCTACGACACTTCAGTCAATCACTTAAAGTTTACCTTAAAGTTTACTTGCTCACATAACTGAGGGTGGACATGTCTTGGAAACTTTCTCACACTGGAAGACGCATGGACTATTTACCTCTGTGGGACCCTGCAGAACTAGTCACAATATGGTTAAGTGGGCTCTTCATTAAGCTGATACACAGTAGGGTCAGATCATTAAGAGTGATGCTGCCAGGAAGAAAAAGGCATTCAAATGTGCTTACTACGTGCTAAGAAAAAAAAAAAAGGGAAAGAGAGCCAAGTATATGAGGCTCCACTTAAACTCAAGAGTTGCTCTGGTAGCCAAACATGCTACATTTCCCCAAAGGTATCTTCAGCTTAGCTTCAAGCCATTAACTGGCTCAGAGATTCTCATATCCCGGAAGTGGTTATTTCTAATCCCCAAACCCAGCAGGAGCCCTCACCCTCTTCCTTTCTTTACCTTGTTCAGCAATCTCAATCTCCCGGCGCCCAAATTCTGCTTGTTTGATATTCTTCACACAAAAATTGCTGCTGCCCTTGGAGTTGGTTTGCTGTTTCTCTCGAGGGGAAACCTCATCATCGGAGCTGTCTGTATAGGATGCAGCTAGAGCCAGGGAGGAAAGAAATGACAACAGGACAATCTCAATGGCTCCAAACTCACCAAACGCCAGAAAACAAGTGTCATATTTGTTCTCAGCTCCAGAGTTCAAGAGGTGATGCAGCTGGAACTACTGTCTATCTTTTCATTTGGCTGTCACTCACCTACCTTAATATCCCTTTGACCTTAGTGCCATCACTATCAAACCACTGTAATTTCTTCACTCCAGCATCTCTAAAGGACTCAAAGCAATACAATACTTGCTGCTGATTCTAATAATGAACAGATCCAGCAGAGTCCCAGGAAAAGTTTAATGAGTTTGTTTACAGGGAATTTGTGAGGATAAGTCAAACGGTTAGCTCTTTCCAATCGCCTCTTTCCTCTTTGAATCTCAGGACACTTCCCTTAATACTTCCTCTGCCTCTAGCCCTCTCTCCCTTGACTTATGACTAGACACAAAACGATCTGTGTCTAGCCCAATGTCCCTTCAGTCTCATCTGAATGCCAACAATCTTCCACATTCAATTTACCAAAAGGACCACACCCCTACGCTCTAACAGCCCTTTAGCTGTCTTTAACAGTAATAGCTACCCATTATACAGTGTCACTCAAGTCCTTCTCCACTGTCTTCTCTTCACTGCATCTTCTACCACCACTGAGCTACTTTCTTGGAATCAGCTGCATTTGCCTAATGTTATGTGGATCTGTTTCTCCAGATGCTCTTGCTCATGGAAGCTTTCATCCTTCAAATAGACTTTTGATTAAATTCATAGAACATCTATGAAGCACTTGTTAGGAGCAAGGAATTGGCCAAAGGCTAAGATAAAAAGATCAAAAAGAGTCTCTGACCTTGAGTAATTCATAATCTAATGAGGACAAATGAGTAATACAAAAGGCAGGATGGGATAGGAGCAAAATGCCTTAAGACCAAGTACTCTAGAAAAAATTTGAGTAGGATGAGATCAAAGAAGATTCTGCAAAGGAAACAGTAACTGAGCTGGTCCCCAAATGAAGAAAAGGATTTTAAGAACAGAGATGTATATTCTAGGAATAAGGCAGATGCACAAACAACCATTAATTCAGTATGTTTATGCCACTAGAACATGCAGACCAGATTGATACCTTACTTTATAAAGCTCAGCTTGCAATTCAACTTTTTTAGAAGCTACATACATAATGGATGCTTGATAAATTTGCTGATTAAGTGGGAAAGCAGGGACACAAGCCAATGAGCATTATTAATGAGAATTCTGTCTAGCACTTAACTGTATGCCAGGCACGTGCTAAACTCTTCATGATTTGTGAAGATCATTTGATCTTCAGGTAGGGGCTAAGTGACTTGAACTCAGGTCCTCCTGCCTCTGGGCCCAGCACTTTGGGCACTCCAACAGCTGAAGAAGCCTGAAGGGGTCTCGAGTGGACACAGTTTAAGAGGCCCTGCACTATGGCATCAACCTGGCTGCCTGGGCTTGATCCGCTCAGCTTCCCAAGACAGCATTCTTTTTCTGATGGCGACTTGCTAGCCATGACCTCTCTTTGCTTGCACATTTCCAGCATTAATGAAACAATGAGGCAGCAGCTTTTACTGCTGGGCGAAGGTTAGGAAAGTTAACGATTTAGTTATCAGGTTATTGTGAGGAATAAATAAGATAAGGGTGAAAAACTACAACACTGGATGGGTGTGAAGGACTGGGGCAATTACGTGGTGAGGAGAAGCCTGTTGAGCAGGTACCAGCCCTCAGTGGGAAGAGCATGCCCAAGGAAGTGTAGACAACGGATGCTTAATAATATGACCTTATTTTTATATAGATATATCTATGTGAGGTATTTTACATATTCAAAAACTATAATAAACATACTATTCTAATAAATATAAACATACCATAAATATGTTTAGAAGGCCTGTTCTCCATCTCATGCTTCTTTAATGACAGCATTTGATACTTGATCACCTCTTCCCAGCTCCTGAGTGCCCCTTCCTCCCTAGGCATAATTTCTAATTTCTCTTCTGACCCGATTACCTTTTCAGTATCTTTTGTAGGATCATCCTCCATGCCCCATTCCCTTGTGCGGAGATATATGTCAGGGCTCTAGCCTGGGTCATCTTTTCTCCCTCTTCAATAACTTTCTTGGGCTATCCCATCAGTTTATAATGGATTCAACTATCAGCTCTGTAAAAATGAAGCCCAAATCTATATATACTGAGCCTTCAACTGTCTCTCGAACCCACCCTCCTACCCCAACTACCTTCAAGACTTCCTGACTCGAAGATCTGTAGGTATCTGAAACTCACAATGTCCAAAACAAACTTCCTCCCTTAAACCTAACCCTCCTCTTAACTTCCTTGCCTGTTTTAGCCTAAAAGACCCCCAACCCTCCAAGTCACTCATATTCACAATAGTGTTGACTATTCACTCTCCCTCCCTTAATCCCCTCCACGGTCAACTGGCAAATTTCACCAGTTCTACTTATCTAACATCCCTTGCATCCGTCTTCTGTCCTCTCACACAGCTACCACCCTAGTTCAGGTCCTCACTACCACCTCTACTCATAACAAGTAAAAAACCATGATAATTGGTTTCCTGGTACTCAATTTCCCCCTCCCCTTTATCCTCCATATCCTCTTTGGCATTTTAAAACCTTCATAATTTGGTTCCAAACTCTCTTTCCAGACTGATTTGTTACACTATTTCCTACTCCACATCCTTTATATTCCAGGAAAACTGTCCTTCTCCCTGTTGGCTGTATACAACCTCCTATCATCTTGCCCTGGGCCCCTTTAAAGAGACTGCCCTCCATGCCTCAACTCTCCCATCCTCACCAGTGTGCTCAGAATTTCTAGTTCACTACGAAATTCGGCTCAAGTGGCTTTACAAGTGGCTTCATTCTTCCAACTGCTAATGCCCTTCCTTCCCCCTACTCCCAACCACTATTTTGCATTTCTTCTGGACATAGTTTATATTTACTTATATTATTATATGGTGCTTTCTTCTAGTACAATTTAAGCTCTTTGAGGGCAAGGACTATTCATTTTGTCTTTTTATATCCCTAACAATACCTAGAACACTGCCTGATGGACAGCAAATACTTGTTGACTTAAATCCTTCTAAACTGGTAGATCAGGGGAATGCCACAGACATAGTATATCTTGATTTCAATAAGGCATATGACAAAGTCCTTCATGATGTTTTTTATGGACAAACTAGAGAGTTCTAAGCAAGATAATATAGTTAGAGAGGGATTCAGAACTGGTTGGTTAATCACCCAAAGAGTGGGGGATTAATAATTCCATGTTGATCAGAAGGAATATCTGAAGCAGTGCCCTGAAGGCTTTACCTTTAGCCCTTTTCTATTTTTATCAGTATCTTTAATGAAGACAAAGATATGCTATCAAACACATAAAAGGCAAAAAGGATATTTAACAAAACAGATGATACTTGGGAACTAAGACCTACACAGGCTAGAGTAATGGATTGAATTTAATAAGGTGAAAATTAACAGAAATAACTATCAAATTCAAAAAGTCAACCCCACAAGTAAAAGGCTAAGGCAGCCCTCATGAGAAGATCTAAGCATTTTGGGGGAACCCCCAAGTACAGCTGGAGTACATAATGAACTATGGCAGTCTAAAAGGTCAGTGTGATCTCAGAAGGCACTAAGATAAGTGGAGAGTGGCCAGAGTAGAGGACACTCTACCTTACTCACACCATATTTGGATTACTCATTCCACAAGTTAATTCAGTCAACCTACAAACACTAAGTGTGCCTCAAACTATACCAGAAACTAATGAAGATAGTTTGACTAGGACATGTCCCTCCCATCACTATGCTTATAGTTTATTAGTAAGACAAAATAACAAATTGGCTATAATTATTGGGTTTGCTTCTCAAGACACAATTTAAGAAGGATACTGACTATTAGGAGCATGTAAAGTAAGGCAATCTAGATTGGGAGGTACCTCAAAATCATGTCAAACAAACATTGATTAATGGAATAAGGGATATTTAATCTGAAGAAGCCTCAGAAAGAACTTATAGCTGCTTTCAGGTATCTGAAGGACTATCATGAATAAGAGGAATCAGGTTTTTTTTTCCCACCAGACTCAAAGGACAGAACAAGGAATAAGAAATGAGAGTTGTAGAAAGGAGAATGTTGGCCCTCTGTGGGGAAAAACTTTCCTATCAACTAGAGATGATCAAAAACAGAATGAGCTATGACTTCGTGAGGTAGCACTGATCTTTAGGTACAGCCAATCAATCAATACACAATCTTTAGGTACAGTCGATCAATCAACACACATTTATTAAGCACTTATTGTGTTCCAAGCCTTGTGCTAGGCAGTGGGGATACAAAGACCAAAATGAAGTCATCCTTTCCCTCAAAGAGCTGACATTCTCTCAGACAGCCATGTCCATAAACAAATGTTGATAAAATATATGCAAAATAAATAGAAAGTACTTGTGGGAGGGAGGCTCCTGGGCCTAGAGGTATCTTGGGTGCATGCAGAAAATGATGCTTGGAATTCTACGAGGCAGAGGTAAGAAAGAGGACACTCCATGCCAGGGGAAGATCTATTGAAAAGGCACACAGAAGAAAAAGGAGAGTGTTGTATGTAAGGGCTGCACAGCAAGGGCAGTTTGGTGGAACTATAGGATGCAAGATTGAGAGCAATGTATGATAAAGGCTGTAAACTACATAACTACTCTCAGTGATAGTGTCAAGGGAATTCTTGATCGTGTATAAGTTGGAGTCTACAAAAGGGAAATTGATTTAGTTAAATATTAAAGTTTGGAGGGAGGCAGGGAAGAGGAAAAATGTTGGTATTCAGATTAAAAGACAATTTGTAAAAGTTGTCATGGAGACTGAGGCAGAAAAGTTTCCAAGCTATCTGGTCAGAGAGAAGAGAAAGCGACCGTAACAGGTAGGTGGAGGTCTGTTTCCCCTGACTTCTACCTTTCCAGCTTTATCTTACTTATTGCTCCTTACTATGCCATCTAATACTCCAACCAATTATAATATCCTTTGCCCCTTGGACAGATGCACTGTTAACTACATCTGGAATACCCTTTTCCCCATTCTTTACCTGCTTTGCTTAGCATCACTGAAAGTCCAATTCAAATTCCATCTGTTCCAGGAAGCATATCCTGGTTGCTATAACCTTCCCTGCCCACCCCCCACCCACCCCCCCCCCCCCGGCCCCCGTATGTGTTTTCTGACCCTCTAAGACAGACTTTTTAAGAACCTTTCCTAATGCCACAACCCTTTAATACTCATATGTGGTCATATCTGCATGTGGGCGGACCCCCTGGAGAAGAACAGAGGAGCGGTGTCTCGATTCCTAAGACCATTGGAAATTGTTTTCTGATGATCTTAGGTGACTCCTGTGAAAGGGTCATTAGGCCCCCAAAGAGGTCACAACCCACAGGTTGAGACCCACTGCTGCTCTAAGACATTCATTAGGCAATAGATTATAGTTATTCATGTTTGTCTTATCTATTAAGATCCAGTAGAGTAGGGGACCATTTGGGACCTCAACAGTCATCTTAGTATACTCATTTTTCTATATTCCCAAGTCCCAGAATAATAACATAATAAATGTTTGTGAATGAAAGGCACAGTGACAGTTAAGATACCTTTGGTTAAAATCAAATTCTATACAATGTACTCCCCAAGAGAAAAGAAAAGTTGAGTTTGAAGTCAGAATCAGGGTCTGAATAGTTGGAAAAGTAGCTGCCTTCAGAAGTATTTGCCTCCTCATGAAACTATCAAACGATGGTTTCCTATCAATTTACCCTAATGAAGTCAGTCAAAGGGAGAAACACACATATGCTTGCTATATGTATTTATGTACTTATGTATACTTATGTATACATATTTAAAGGAACTTGTCTTTAAGCACAATATAAAATTAGACTTCTGAGAATAACAACAGAAGAAAAACCAGTTAAAAGAACCAGATAAATGTTACCAGTCTCCTGGGATAAGATAGTTATTATAGATGAACACTGAAATTTAGCTCCAATTTTCTTGACAGTAAAAGCAAAAAGAGAAACATTTTGAGTAATATAATTTTTGTTATCTGATTAAAAAGCAAATAACTTCATCTGGAGAAATTTTTCTCAACACCAAATTCAGTAAAGAATTTACTGTGTGGTTCCTTACATAAGGGATTATAATAAACAATATTTCCCATTACAATTCCCCTCAAACAGAAGAATATACAAATATTCACAAGGAATATTCTCAGAAACATGCTTCAATTTAAATATTACCTTTGCAAATTAAAGGAGTTCAAATATTTAAATCAACCTCCATTCCCCTAACTCAAGCAGCCTTGGGCTGAAATAGGGAAGGTTCAACAACATAGTTGGCCAAGGTCTATTTTATTAAAAAATTGTTCTGGACTGAACACATACATCTGTTTCAAAGCCTGTTCTGTCAGACACTCCTATTAGCCTCCCCTGGAATGTGGCTGGGTTAACATGGGAACCTGCCCCAGCTCACCTGAAAGGAGGAAAGACATTTCCTCACACACGAGCTTAATTGTGAAGGTCCCCTCCACCAGTTTCTAATCACCAGCACAATGATGTGCAGTAACAGTAATGCTATTGACTTTGTATTTTCATATTCAAGAAGGGCAGAGTGAACTCTATGGCAAATAAATTGGGAATGGAAACCTGGAATTAGCATAACAGTGAACTTCATACCTACCTGAACTATAGCTGTCCGTAGAGGACTGTGAGATGGAACGAGATAAGGATCTTCGGCCAGTCTTGGTAGGGAACTTGGTGAACTCCTGCATGTCATCAGCAAACTGAATTTGCTATGGAATAAGGAGAAAAAAGTTGAAAACCACACAGGAATGTCCCAGTTGCTTCCAGAAAATCCCTCTGTACTGTCCTTGCTACTGTAGTACAGAAGCAGTGCTGTGAAATGCTCTTTAGTTTATTAAATAAGACAACAAACAACTTCTGACTCAGAGAAATATTTGGTCCCCACTAAGTCAGACAACTTTACCTCCAGAAGTCAGGGGGAACAGACCTCCACCTACCTGTTACGGTCACTTTCTCTTCTCTCTGACCAGATAGCTTGGAAACTTTTCTGCCTCAGACTCCATGACAACTTTTACAAATTGTCTTTTCATTTGAATACCAACATTTTTCCTCTTCCCTGCCTCCCTCCAAACTTTAATATTTAACTAAATCAATTTCCCTTTTGTCCAACACTCCCTCTAAATACCACCTGTCAACAATCTCCTTTCTTCCTTCTATCTCCCTTAGCCCTCTGCTGTCCTGAGGGTCATTACAATCCTTTTGAGAAATAATAGCTTAGTTTTGATTGTGGAACATGAAGGTATTAGAAGCAAAGATCTTTCTGTGAACCCAAAGATTTTTATTACTTTTCAAAATCCATAGTGAGCCTCAGAAACTCTTAATCTAGTTAAGACTTGAAACACCAGAATGCCAATAAGAGAAGCCATATAGGAAATAAAACCATAATAAAAACCTGAATTGGTAAAAATTTAAATTATAGAGTATTTCAAAAATTAAGCAGAGGTTAAGAAAGAACATACAATAACCAGAATGTATTGCCTTATAAAGTTCCTTAAGAAATCAACCTTAATGAATTGAAAAGAATGGCTTATATTTGATTATGACTTTCTGAAATTTAGGAATAGTTAACTTTTATCGAATAGTTTAACTATTCCTCTTAAAATCTTATTTAAATTATTCATTTACTTAAAAATTAATTCAGACTGGAATAAAGCACTGTGTAATTCCGGAGTTTTTCTTTGTACTACCTTTAAAAAAGATTTTTTAAGTAAATGAATACCTTATTCCTTGCCTAAAAACTAAGTAAAGCAAACCTCTACCGCTAGTTCAGTTAAATCAGATATTCGCCCCCCCCCCAATTTCTGAAGCCATCTTTACAACAATGCTGATGAGTAGCCACCTTAAAACCAGAAATAATAATTCTATTTGTTTAAACCTATAAAAGCATCCCACTTCCTTTTACATGGATGTATCCATGTGGCAATCTCTGTTCCTAAGGACCAAGCAAGTTTCAAAGTATGACTTAGGCAGCTAGATATGTACCAGTCCAAGACTGAACAGGCATGAAGCCATACGAAGGTCAGGAATGACCAGAATGTGCAGCAGTAAGCCACAGTGGCAACACAGTCACAGGCTTTCAAAGCTCTGCATAAGAAAATCAACATAGGATTTATAAATAGATAAAATACCAACAAAAATAAAAGGTCAAGATCCTGGAGACCAAAGCCTAGACACAGTTATTTAAAATCCTGTTTAACATAATATCTCATTGAAAAGATATGTTTATGTTAGGCAAGTCTGGGAATGAAGGGAGGAGTGGATTGCCATATTGTGCCTTGGAAGGTCTGAGCTCAATTTCTAAACGCAAGTAAGGGAATGGTCCCCCATTCCCCTTCCGTTTTTTTCCCCCCAAAAGCCCTCTCTTCTCTGTATGAACATTACCAAGTCACTTTTCTTAAACTGTAAATTCAAAGTCAGCATGGGAACACAGGAGGCTAAGGAAAAACCTGCTATTAATCCAGGAAAGGAAAGTTACCCCTAATATTCATGAAATGAGAACTCCAACACAGACACGTACACACTGGCACCAGAGCTTGATTAACAAGTTGGTCTGCAAGCCAAGCCAAAGGATACTTTTTTTGGTTTGATGCTAAAACTTTCATTTTAAAATCGCTTAAATGCCAACAGGGCAGCTGCCTTTTAGAAAGTCCTTATTGGAGTGTTCCATAGGTCAGCATTTGTCCTTCCAGATAGGATTTCCCAGTGGGTATCACATGACTTAAACAGTCAGCAAAGCTAGTTTTACTAAAGAGATTATATTCAGTTCTTAGGCAGTATCCTTTGTCCTGATATGCTGTTATTTTTGGTGGGAAAAACAACAAAAGAAAAACAATACAGTCAGAGCAATCAATACCTCCCAACAGCCTGTCAGGGCAGCTCTCTCCCTTCCCCAGCCTCCCCATACAGGCATATCCAGAAGCTGCTCTGCTCTGCTCTCACAGCAATTATGTCCACGTCTCCCTCTCCAGCTCGTCTCTTTTCACTAGGTTCTGGGCATGTTCCCTTGGGGAAGGGGAGGGAGGTGTCATTTGCAATTAGATTTTGGATTTAAATTGTTTTTTAAAAGAGGCTTTTGAAAGTCTGCAAGGGATTTCTTTACAGCAACTGAGGAATGAATTAATAGCTATAATCTCCATACTTGTATTAACAGAGCTCATCAGTCCTCTAGAGCTTAGCAAAATCTGTCCAAACTAAAAATATTAGACAGCATCACAAGCAGCTTATGAATCCAGTGTATTGCCCCCAACCTCCCCATCTCTCAAAAACAGATGCTTGTCACACATGAGGCGCATAGAACCCCGACAAAGAATCAATGACTGTCTTCTAGAGATGCTGATAGCCTCACAACCAGCTCAGCATTTAATCTCATCTTTTTCTTGGCCTGCCAGCTCCACTGGTCATGATCACAGCCAGAGGAAGACGTGCCAGTCACCAACACTGGTTCACCTTCATGCGATAAACTGAAAGGTACCACATTCCAAAAGAAACTTTCTGATATCACAAGTTTGCTTTCTAAGTGGAACCCGATCTCAAGAAAAGCCCTTTAGGGGATGGAGCTCCCTAAGTTTACCAGCTACAAATGAAAATTTAAGTGAAGGAAGAAGGACCCAAAATAGTCTGAGTCCCCAATCTAGTTCCATAACAGATAGCTGCTTAACTGTGATCAAGTTTAGTCAAGCAGCATAGTTTAACTAAATACTTTGCTTTCTGTTTCTTTTATATCTAGCACTTTAAGAGACTACCTAGGTGGAGGAGGGAGTAAAAAATGAAGAAAGGTGTTCTGATACTCATAAAAGACTTTAAAGTAATAGACTTGTTTTTTACTTAAAACTCTTTAGCTTATATGTCTACCAACTCCTAAAAAGCCTCATTCACAAATGAATAAATAAGACCAAAATCCTACTCCAGTTAACATGTCAGCAAAACTCAGGTCAGTCTGGCCCTTTCCCTTAAAACATCAAGCCTAAATCCAGTTTTATTTGCTGTGATCAAGATAATTAAAAAGTATATCAAGTTTAGTCTAAGTATTTCAAAAGAAAGTCCTTGGAAAAGATTGACTCTTACAGTAGCAAACTGTCTCTAGCTTGGGAATTGGGTTCTGAGAATAAGGCCAAGACAGAGAATGCCAAAGGCCTGGCTAAAGCAGCACTAACTCTGGGTGAAGCTCAACATTAAGTGACAAGGCTGATCCTGGTCAAAGAAGGGATCATGGGAAATCCAGAAAAGCTAAGACTGAAGAATTGAAAAATAAGTCTCAGAGCAGTAGCTGAGCAGCAGGACAGCCTAAAAGAGTGGCAATTCGGAGACTAGGATTCCAATCCTACCTTGGATACTTTGGTCTGTAACATCTCAGAGCCTCAATGTCTTTTATAAAATACAGCCAATACTCATACTTACCTATTTCAAGGCTGCAAGAAAAGTGCTTGCTATATAAATCTGATTAATTACTCTGCACACTGGGCACATTTGGGAGAAAAGCACTCACCTCCAGGAATTTTGCTGTTCCCCTCATAGTCACTGCCCAATAATGACTCACCTTCCTGCTAAGGTCCAAGAAGGCAGAGATTTTACCTCCCCCAAACCAAGTTCCACAGTCTACCCCAGTCCCTGCTTCACCTGCATTCTCACAGGACAAAGAGATCTAACAGTCTAAATGAAAGCAAATTCATATAACTATCAATCTTCCTCATACTCACCAAAGACTACCTCAACTCTCATCTGACAAGAATTCCAAAAGCCTTACTGTAAGCTGTAGAAATCTACTTTGACATACCCCAGGATGATCTATGATAAAACAAAGTGAGTCTTCTCAAAGCTTCCCTTTTCTCTAACACCAAGCAATCTTTGGCACAGCTCCTTAAAAAATTCAATAAATGTTTAGGCCAGTCAATAAAATTCACAACTACTCCGCAACCACCTCTTCTGTTCCCAGCACGTAAATTGGTCTTCTGAGTCTCAGCAGGTTCTGGCTGCTCCCTGCCCACGTACCAGCTCTGCCCTCTCCCTGTCTCAAGTTTCTTGAGTTCTCAGTCTCCCCAGATTGGGCCTGAGTTCTGGGAGAAGGGGACTGACTAATCAGAGCATGCCTTCCCCCCCACCCCCACTCCTTTCCCAGGCCATGTCTCAACAGTAACAGGATACAACATACACACAGCTAGCATCCAATTCCACACACTGCCAGGAGGAACATTCCCTTCAAAATGGGACTCAACCTGATCCTCTTGTCCATGCTGATGGGAAGAAAAGGTGAAGCATAGAACATGTGAACCTCTGCTTCAAGGTGGCACTGTTTGCTTCCATGCCTTACCCATCCTCTCCATAAAATAAATCCCATACTTAGTTGTCTTTAAGTGTTCTATTGAGGGCGATCAAGCAATTCATGCCCACAAACTACCTACAGTACAGAGGTGAAGGGCAATAAAGAATACTTGTCCATTTCAATATGGAAAGTTTGCCCTGAATAGTTCCAATTTGTAACTACTGTTATTCATATTTTTTTTAAAAAAATTTTTTTCTTTTTGCTTTTTGGAGGGCAGTTGGGGTTAAGTGACTTGCCCAAGGTCACATGGCTAGTTTTTGGGTTTTTTTTTTTTTTGGTATTAAGTGTCTGAGGCTGGATTTGAACTCAGGTACTCCTGACTCCAGGGCCGGTGCTCTATTCACTGCACCACCTTGCTGCCCCTGTTACTCATATTAATTTAGTGTCTACAGTTTAAAGAACTTTCCTCATCAGAGTCCTGTGACATGAGCAATGTAATATCATCCCTACTTTGCAGATGAGGACACTGAGTAAGAAGGGAACTGACTTTGTGGAAAAGTCAGGCTCCAGACCCCAAGTCTTCTAGCTGGGTCTCATGCTGCTTCCACTATAGCAAACCTCTACACCCCTGTGAAAATGCTGGAGTAGAGCTAGGAAGCATTCCAGCTATCTCTTCATTTAACCTACTGTTCATTCATACCTCCCATGCCCAATCACACATAGATCTATATGCATATGGTACTACAGACCTACAGTCAGTCATCTTCCTTTTCCTCTGCCTACCAAAGTCATCCCTATCTCAAACCTCTAGAAATAAATTCAGGACAGTGGAACAATGAAACTTTCCGATATACTGAAGAGTACTGATACTGACTGGGAAACAGTGAAAATAAGACTATTTTGTTTTCCTCCTAGACATCTGGGAGATCTATGATTTCATGAGTGAGAGGACACCCACAACCTTTGTATAAACCATAAAGCCACCAAATCATCTTTCTTTTGTGTCATTTCTATGTCTTTACATAAACCTTCCCTAGTATCCATCCATGCCAGATGATTTCAACAAACACATAGGGTCTACTGGTAAGATTTCTAGGTGATACCAAAGTAGGAGGGAATGTTAACACAACAGATGGCAGTTAGGATCCAAAGACATCTTAACAGGCTAGAACCTTGCACCAAATCCAATAGGATGAAATTTAATCAAGACAAAAGCAAAGTTTTAGGATTGAGCTCAAAAAATGAACTTCAAAAGTATAGAAGATGCATGAATATATTTCTTTTTAAAAATTCAATTTTACTTTATTTTCAGATCCACATTCTCTCCCACCTCCATGCCCCATTCTATTCCCCTCGAGAAAGCAAGAAAAATAAAATCTAAATATGACAAACATGTCTTGTCAAGTAAAACAATTTTCCACATTGGACATGGATATATATTTCTGACCAGATTCTTTATATTAAAGAGATATGGAAGTTTCAGTCAGCTGAGAGTTCATTCATGAGTCAACAATTTGATATGGCAGCTAAGAATGTTAATAATAACAAACTTCCTTTTATCTTAAACCTCTTCCTTTCTCACTCTTTCCATCTTTTAACCTTCTCTGATTCATAGCTCTCTCCAGATAGGACTTTCCCTACCAGCCTTTCCAAAATTGGCTACACTTTGATTCACCAATCACAGTGGGAGAGTTGAAATATTTCTTGTTCCCCATCCATTTCAGGCTCCTTCTATCTCCCTCACTAAGCAACCTCTCCTACTTTCATGTTCACGCTATTCAAATTTATCATCCAATCCAAATCGTGGTGACTGTTATCTGTCACACTACTCCCCCCCTCCACCATTCTACTTCTTTCCTCAGTAACTTCCATGCCTGGCTGGTGACTTTACACAACTCTGCCTCATTTGCAAGTCATGCTATTACCTTCCCCATATCCCCATCCTCTTCGAGAAGGCCAAATATCAACTGAGTGGTAGTAGCTTCCCCACTGGGGCCCCAACCAATCAATGTAGCTTATCCCTTCCTTCCTTCCCTTTTCTCCCTCCTTCCTCTCCCTGCTCTCTCCCTGTCCACACAGGGAGTCAAGCCGTTACCTGCGGGTGCTCCACCCAAAGAAATATAAATTCCTATCACTGAAACCTTTAAAAATATCTTGGTCTTTATTGGTTAGATTTCTTTTTTTTAAGGACCATGCCTTAAACCTAAATCACTGACTCTCACTGATTGATCAACAAGAGGTCCCAGCCTAAGCCTACCTCAGTCACTGTTTGGGTTTTGATAGCTCAGAGTGCATATAAATTTAGCAAGTGTTTCTATTTTGGCCAGAAACTAGGAGGCTCTTCCTCTCCCAGACTGATTTTTTTTTTGACTAGGTAAAAGGGGCCATTTTCTACCTCATTTCTTACCTACCCGAATCACTAAATTGGTGTTGCCTCAAACAGAGACCTGGGAAAGACCTTAGCTTAAAAAGGTCCAGGTTTCCTACTGCATCCTGGGTCATCATTGGGCACAGAAGGCTCAGGAGGAGAGTTAGGCACAGCCCTGCCTCACTTTTAAATCCAATAAACTTTCAAGTTATGCCATCACTTAGCAATGTCATGGTCCTCTCTGAGAATGAAGGATAAAATAAACAACAGTTTCTGGCTCATAGGCTTTCACTCCTATCCATTTCTTGCCTTCATACTAGAAGTCTTCAACATACACACTCATGTTCCCTCAGATATCCTAACTTCCCAGTTCCTCAACCTACTCAGTTTTCATGACCTATTCTCCATTATATACAGGTGGCTATATCCTCATGAACTCAAATTTCTTTATTGGACCATAACCTTTTATCACTCCATATTTTCCACTGCCTTATAACCTTTAAACCATCATTCACCAAGAACTCTTCTTTTTCACATATCAGTATTCTCTCCTATCCTCCACCCTAGCATCTCTGGAAGAAGTAGCAATTTCTCCTTAACAAAACAAACCTCTCTAAATCTCTCTAGTGCACCCTTGATATCATCCCCTCCTGATGTCTCCAGCAGTTTCCCCCCCATTATCACCTTCCCTTCCTTCTCTCAAGTTCAAGTTCTCTCTACCTACCAAATATCTATAAACATGCCCATGTCCTCCCCAGCAAAAAAAACAAAAAAACCCCCAAAACTCTGGGTCAAGTGTAGTGGTACATGCCTGCAATTCCTGCTACTGGGATGATTGAGGCTGGTGGATCACTTGAGTTTGGAGCTTCAGTGGAGTAAAAAAGTCAATTAGATGTCTATACTAAGTCTAGCACCAATACATTTTGGGGGGTGTAGCAGCAACCATGCTGGCATACCCAGGATGGCTTCTAGCATAGGTTCTTGGATCTGATTTACTAGGAAAGATAGCTGTTTAAGGGGACAAAAATCTTTTTTAAGTTACATTAATTAGTTTAGGAGAAAAAAAATCAGCACCCTGAACTTCAGAAAAAATCCAAACCAAAAAAAAAAAAAAAAAAAGAGAGAGAAAATACAAGCAGAAAAATACATACCAAGAGACAGGGCTTCTGTCTTAAGAAATTAGCACAGATCAACAGACAAATCATACAAGACAATACATACACAGTTACCAGAGAGAGAAGCACCAACATCTGAGTTTTTCAAAGCCAGGGAGCTCCTTAATGCCTATCCAGAGTCTCATCTGGTCAAATCACAAGGACACTCTTCCAATGAGTGAGACCCAAAGCAAAATGCTAACCTCAGAGAATATATACACTTCTTGAGGGTCACAAGGCATCACAACCCTCCTGACCCACTGCCTAATTACAAAGTAACATAAGGTGTAGACCTTCCTGAAAAACAAGCCATCCCAAATCAAGCTTCCCTTAATGGGCTCTATGTGAGGCCTATTAATGGGTGAGGAAGATCTTCTATCCCATTAACATTACAGGGGGAGGGGAGATCATTATCTAACCTAGTGGCTCTCAACTTTCTTAATGCCCCAACTCATACTCTATGTGGGTGTATCTGCATGTGAGCAGATCCGCCTGGAGACGGATAGAGGAGTGGTGTCTCAGTTCCTAAGACCATCAGAAATATGTTTTCCGATGGTCTTAGGCAACCCCTGTGAAAGGGTTGTTGGACCCCCAAAGGGGTTGCAACCCACCGGTTCTACCCAAAGAGGGTAGAACCAGCCTAGACTGGAAACGGAGCAGGTCAAAGTAAGCTGTGCTGATCAGCAGTAAGATGGTTCCCTGAGAGGCTACCATACTTCTGGTCTTGGTGAGACAGGGAGACAGCCTCAAAACAACAAAACACATACACACAAATAAAAACCCCTCACTTGATCCGACCTTCCCCACTGTCATCTTACATCTTTCCTCTCCATTTGGGGCTAAACTTGAGAAAAGTGTCTATATTCCTTTACTTTCTCTCCTCTCACTTTTTTAAACCCTCAGCAGTTTGGCCTCTAACCCCAAAATTCAACTGGAACTGTCCTTTCCAAAGTAATGCAATGTCTTACTTGCCACATCTAATGGTATTTTTTTCAATCTTGATCCTTCTCAACATCTGTTCCTTCAGTCTTTGACAATGGTCACCTTTTCTTCCGAAGTTTCCATAACACTTATTCCCTCCTATATCTCCTATCTATCCAAATGCCCTTTTTAGTTATTCTTTTTCTGGCTCTTCATCCACATCATGTCCACAGATCATGGGCATTCCCCAAGGTTCTGTCCTAGCTGTCCTTTCTCCTAGAGGAAGCTTGTAGCACAAAATGCTTGGCCTGAAAGATACGAATTCAAATGGGTTTCAGACACTTAGTGGCTTTCGTGACCTTAGGCAAATCACCTAACCTCTGACTCAGTTTTCCCAACTGTAAAATGGGAATAATAATAGCACCTATCTCCGAGGGTTGTTGTAAGGATCAAAAGAGATAATATTTATAAAAAGCACTTAGCACAGGGGATGGCTTGTTTTGTTTGTCCTTCATTTTCTAAGGACTATGGCATCAGGAAAATTAAGACACTTGCGGCTGGCTTTGATTTGAGGGAGGGAGGGCTGTGCAAGATTACCACACTCACTTTCTCCTCCAGAGTCTTCTAGGTCCAGTGGCCTGGTATTCCTCAGGATGGATGGAGATGGACCAGGGTGCAATGAGGGACCCTGACCCTTTTAGGCTAAGGGCTTTTCAGGTTCTCACTTTGAGTAAGGTAATGCCCATTTAGTGAATAGACCTCTTTAAGAAGTGAGTCGAGGCACAGCCCCTTTAATTGGAAAAAAGGGGGGAAAGACCCTCAAGGTTGGCTAGTGAAAAGAGAAACAATTACCACTGACATTGACTCTGAACAAGGAGGGCCCAAAACATAGCCATTAAATGGAGCTTGGGCAGTGACCTACTGCAGTCCAATCTATAAGCTTCAGAGTGAACTGGGTTTAAGGTAGGTAGGAAGGAAGGATAGACGGAAGAACAGAAGGGGAAGACACTGGAAGAGGCTGACACATAGCAGGCATCATATAAAAGTTTATTCCCTTCCTTTCCCTAGCTCCTATCTCTAAGCAAATGATTCCCAGATCCATATAATCAGTCCTACTCTTTCTTCTGAGCTACTGTCCTGCATTTTCCACCGCTTCTTGGACAAATGGAACTGAATTAACTCACCATGTCCAAAACAAACTCTATCTTTCATCCTCAATTTTCTCTTCTTCCAAGTGTTCCTATGACTGTTAAGGATACCACCGTCCTCTCAATGCTCCCAACCTTGGTTTCTGTCATCCTCTCCCTCACCCAGTCTAGCCAATTTTGTTCATGGTACCTGCACAACATCCCTTGCATGTATATCCCTTTCTCTCCACTCACACTCCTTGCTCAGCCTTTCATTACCTCTTGACTCCTCTGCTGTCAAAGCCTGGTGTCTCTGCCTCAAGGCTCTTCCTCCACATACTCAATCTAGCTACTTGCTAATCTTTGGCCATGACAATACATCTTCCAATTACGTGTCCACACCGATCAGTTCCATGCCTGAAAATGCTCTCCTTCCTCACCTCAGCCACTTGGTTTCCTGGGCTTCTTTCAAGACTCAGCTTAGAGGATGCATTTTCCAACCACCTAGCTAACAGCTCCCTTTTCAAGATACTCAGTACCTCTCTTGTATGCATCTAGCTATTTATGTTGTCTCATTAGAATGTAAGTTCTTTAAAGGAAGGAACTGGTGGGTTGGTTTCTTTTGGTTTGGCTTTCTTTGTCTTTCTTCATATCCCCAGGACTAAACACACTACTTGGCACATAGCATTTAAAATGCCTACTGACTTCAACGTATTGTCCATAATGTCATCTCACTCTCACTATGTCTAGTTCAACTTCTTCATTTATTTTTTGGCCAAGGCAACTCAACCTTAGACATCTGCAAAAAGATAATGATCCAAATTTTCAACTTAATTATCTAGTTATGCAACTTTGGCTAAGTGGTTGGGATTCAGTATACTAGATCTCTAAAGCCTTTTCTTCTTTTCAAGTTTGTGACTCTTTAATCAATGAAAACCATAAGTTAAATTTATGCTAATGTATACTGTGATGATCTCTTCAAAATAAAGGTTTTCCAAGTGCTCAAGGGATATATACCATATGCGAATCTCTAATGGGTTGCTACCTCTTTGGGGGTCCAATGACCCTTTCACAGGGCCTAAGACCATGGGAAAACACACATTTCCAATGGTCTCAGGAACTGAGGCATTGCTCCTCTATCCATCTCCAGGCAGTCAGCCCACATACACCCACATGAGTACTAAAGGGCTGCAGCATCGGGAAGGTTGAGAACCAATGCTCAGTGGGAACTGTACTTTTGAGAAACAATTTAGGGTAAAAAATAAGCTATCAAGATACCAGGGCCAAAGCCTCAAAGGAACTTAGGCCGACATCTTATCAAGTAGCCAGCTATGTAGTTTCTTAGGTAAGAAATTAAAAAGATTGTAAAGGTAGCACTTCCTTTCTTCTGATCTGGCCCCTCACTGAGGGGATATTAAAAGTTGCTCTTCAACAAACCAAACCTCCTGTGATACTGCTTGAGAGAATGAATCACAGTTGTGAATTAGACCGTCCTGTTGGAAAACTGAGTTGTGCAAACTTACTGGAGGTCACAGGCAAGAATTACTTGCAGAGGATGAACCTACCTTGTGTCCTAAATTGTTGGAGGAAAAAAGCTACGTAATTAAGATCATAGAGCCACTGGAATATCAGAGAGGTCATGCTTAACTAAAGTTGAAAGACACCAAGTGCCAAGAGGTAAATGAGCCACAGAAGATCTATAGGTGGCAGTTGAGGAGCAATTGGGCAGTTAACAACAGTGGACAACATTCTCACACAGGTGAACAGAACAGAAATACATGCTTTTTAATTATTACCCGTCACTCCTTAAAAAGCAAGGGGTTAAAGAGAACAGGAGGGAAACACAATCAGTCCAACAGTAGAGAAAATAAATTTGATTTTAAGGATCTAAATCTAATCTTAAAATGTTAAATACTAACTGAGGTAGCAAAATTTTGTAGATGTGAATAGGTCGTACAGAACAAGACTAAAATATTTCCATTCTGGCTTCTTTAGGGACCAATAGTACATAGTTTGGGTGATTTTCTTAGGTCACCTGGTATCCCTGTAATTCTAGAAAAGATGGAAACATTTAAGACAAACGGATAACTGCATATGCCTGTCAATTCCACTTTAACAACAAATGATAATGCATTTTTATTCCTGAAGTACAGCAATTACTATGTACTTGGCTAAAGTTGCACTTGCTCATCTCTAGAGAAAGTTTTCCATCTGAAATCAATGGGTTTAATTAGTGTCTGAGGCATACAAAAAGTATATGACAAAGCTGCCACCTTCAGTGAATTTATAATCTATTGAGAAGACAAGACAATGAAAATTCTCAATTAGTTAATTTTTCCATTTAAATTCTAATTTAATGCAAATCCTAAATGCACTGAAGCTGAAGGGGAAAGGTCAAATAATGAAAAAAATTAAGGGAGAATGAAGCGATTTGCCCTTGGATTTGCTATCTGAATTAGTTTCATTATACTGGCATATATATACATACTAAGATCAATGTTCAGATTTACATAAATCTGAACATAATATATAAATAAATATTCATACATAAATAAAATTCACTTATTTTATAATGGACTTGCAACCTAAGTAGCATGTCAAAGGCATTGAGATGAGTTTGAGACAGGTAGCTACCACCACTGATGCCACAAGGCTAAAGCATTTATTAAGTGTGCCAGGCTCTGTCCTAGGTTTTGGGAACATAAAGGCAAAAAAAAAAAAAGGTCCATGCTCTCAAAGAGCTTAGATTTTACTGGGGTACCAGTACCAGGGTACAGAAGAGTACAGCTCTGGATCTGAAAGCATCTAATCTTCCTTCTGATAGGGCTATTGTGTGACTTTGGGCAGGTTGCCTTAGGTTCCTCTCCTGTAAAAAGAGGGGGTTAGAAATTCCTTGGAAACTAAAATTAGGCAAAGGGAAACTAGTGACATTATAAGACATCAAAAAATAAAATAAAATCGAAAGAATGAAAAAGCAGAAAAGACTGTAAAACATGTCATTCCATCCAGAGGTCAGTTGCTACTCCTGCTACCTGCCTACAGTCTAGTAAGTGTCAGAGGCAGTTTTCAACTTTCCATTCCACCTGAATCCCAAAATAGTCCTTTTTCTGGTACACTGCCTTTCCTCTTGTTGCTTCCTCACCTGTAAAAGTAAGTGTATTAATAACTGTAGTGTGTATTTCATAGAAGGGCTTTGAAAATCAAGTGACAATGTATATCAAGCCTTTGGTAATCCTAGATATCATACTACAAGTTAGCTATTATTACCACCCAAAGTCTGAGACCCCCTTGAGTCTAATGGAGATCAGCACTTCTCTCTAAAGAAATTTTCTTTTAAAATGATTTTTTTAAATGCAGTTATCTACTGTAAATGAGATAGTATTACTTCAAAACACAAATAATGAGAGACCTTAACACTCTGTGAGACTGAAAAGTTTAAAGCAGTTTTCCCATGGTATAGAAGAGACAGCATTAGCTCCAGTCAGAGGATCTGAGTTTAAATCCTATGTCTGTCATTAACTACCTCTGAGGCATTGGTTAAATATAACTAAACCTCTCTGGGTCTCAGTTTCTTTATCTGTAAAGTAAGTTGAGCTAGTTGTAGCCTAAAGTCTTTCCCAGCTCTAGATCTATAATCCTAGGATACATATGCTGAAATCCAATTTGAACTGGATACAACCCCCCACCTCAACCTTGCTGATTTTCTGGAAAGAGAACAGAAACAAACTGCACCCAAACACCCTCTGTATTTTAGCAGAGTCTTGGGTTTCAAAAAAAAAAAAAAGAAAGAAAGAAAGAAAGAAAAAAAGAAAAAAGACTTTTGGCCTTGAAACACAGTAAGCATATCTGTCTAGGAGCACAGACAATGCCACTTGGTCCTTAAGGTCCAGAAACCAGAAGATGCCTAAAATAGATCAACTTGAAGAGATTAATAAATCTAAATTAAGACCAGAGCGTAGAGGGTATGGATATAATACTGAGAGGGTTCAGAGTTTTCAGCCTCCAAATATGACTTGGTCTTTCTACAGAAGCCTTTCTCATAAGCTCCAGACTGAATTTAATCCACGCCTCTGTGGTACATCACACACTGGACTAACCATGAGGCAGGTTCTGCCCACTCTATCAAGATATAACCATCTGCTCTTCCAGAGGGATACTAATATTTACACTAATAAGGCAAAGTTTCCCAGATAGGCAGCTTTTCAACCCGCTTCTAGCAAGCAAGTAGAGGGTAGGGCTGGGTGAGAGAAAATGACAGTCTCAAACAACACTTCATACAGTGTCTTCTGAACATTATATATATCCAGGGCAAAAGAAATGTTGATAAAAGTGCAGCTCATTCTCCAAACTAGGAAGAAACTCCCTTTTTTGTACTCTTAACATATACTGCCCCTTTATGCCCATGGTACAGAAGATTAGGTGATCTATCTCTAGCTGGAGTGAATTACCACACATCCTAAGCTCTTCATCTTTAGTCAGTCTCTTCCAGATTCAGCAAGGCTCTCACTCATGGCCATAAGAATTCTACAGCTGAAGGACATTAACTGAGGCCAGCTCTCCATGTCATGAGGATGTCACTTTAGATTGTCTTACTGCATGGAAAACTAGAGGGGTAAATGAGTTGGATGAAGTGAGGTAATAAGGGTCATTTCAGGTCCTTCCCCTTTGGGAAGAGCCTTCCTCTTTTACAGACCCCAAAGGCCTCAAAAGCCCACCAATGTAGTACAGGTATTGTAACCCTGAGCCCAGATTTTACCTAATTTCTGGAAAAAGAATTCATGTTAGTACCTTTAGCTTTGGGGCATAATCTAAAACTTCTATTTTAGTGAAGGAAGGAGAAAAAAAGAGGCAGTGATACAAGAGAATCTATTCCACCTGCCAGAAACAGATAACACACCTATCCAAAAAGATTTAAAAGAACATTACTGAGAAAATTTGTCTAATAGAGATCCAAGACTATATTCACAATAACTCAATCCAATTTCAGTAAAAATTGGCAAAGTGAACTCATTCCAAACATGCCCTGTACTCAGCTAATCCTCTCCCTGTGGAGCCAGAAGAGAATGTGCAGAATTCTGAACCCCCTACTTGACAGGCTGGAGGGGATCTTTTGGCTGACTGGCAGGGCCAAGATGTATCCTTTTCACAAATTTCCAGATCCAAATGACAAGTGACAAATGTAATGGGAGGAATCTTCCCCAAATTGATATTCTTTTATCTAGTCTTTGGGCTTTTAGCACTCCTTTCTCACGTCCACTGTTGAACCAAGACTTACTTCTCCAAGCCACAAACCATTTACAATTGGCAAACAAAGGCAGTAAACGACCCAGAATATTCATTTTTCTCCTTAGGAAATCCTGGCAAAGGGATGCCCATAGGGTCAGCCACTTCCAGTTTGCTTCTTTCTCTGGCATTACAATATAGCTTGTTATAGTCAGAACATCATGTTCCCCTACCAGTTTATTCTCCTTTCTATTGCAAACCTAGAGTAAACAGATTCTACAGCAGCCACAAGCTTGTTACCAAGGTCACCGTATTGATCAATGTATTTAACATTCACAATTCATCCAGTCCAGCACCACAGGACAGCTGGACTGTCTTCCACAAGATGTGAATTTGGAACCTTCGTGTTCTGCCTGCTCAAAGATCTGGTTCCCAGACACTAGGCATCGAACAGTGTTCTCCAACTTGGATGCTACCTGGTCACAGAGAAGAAACTCAATTAGTTACCAGAGCAACTGGACACATCTGCCATCTGTAAAGGAAAATACTGAGTTCTTCTTCCAAAGAAGTCCTAGAGGTCCATTCACTCCATGCTACTTGGACCATGTACAAAAGGCAAAACAAAATAAAAATTGACATAACACACAAAAAATCCTTGAGTGCCAAAGGTTTTTGTTTTTTTTGTTTTTTTTTTTTTACACTTTTGGCTCTTGTCTAAGATAGGTATTGGCCCATCTTCCAGAATATTACTGATTAAAAAAAAAGTGTATGTGTGTGTGTGTGTGTGTGTGTGTGTTTATCAAAGACATTCAAGGCATATATATGTTAGTTCATCTAAGCAATTCTGGCCAATTATTCAAATGCAGCCATTTCTATGTTCACTGACCAACAAACTTTCCAAGACATCAAGCTGCTCCCCTGATTCCAGACCACCAATTACTACTTTTCACACAGATCCACTCCCCCCACTTTAAATTAAGAACATTTTTCACCAATCTTTAGGCTCTCATTTTTGTTTAGGGGACATCCAAAATGCCCAGTGCTGGACATCTAAAGCATCATCTTCCACCAGGAAATTCAAGTTGCTTTCCATATCATGCAGGGTGTCATACAGTCAAAAGCAGGGTAATAAACCCAAGCTTCTTGTCCTTTGGCAGGATAAAATACTCTCTTTAGCCATCTGAAAATTTACAGGACTCTCTCAATTCATATCTATCAATCAATCAACAAGTATATATTAAATGCCTATATGCCAGGCACTGTGCTAGGTGTTAGGGATCCCAATACAAAGAACAAAATAATCCCTACTCACATAACAGTAGAATGTTATTGTTATTATTTTAATATACAAGAGAGATAAGGAGGAGTGAGCCACTTCCAGGGACAGTGCAGCCAAGTCTAGTTCCATGGAAGACCACATACGTCTGCAGAAACTGATGCCTAGGAAAAAACAGTCAAATTAAGAGTAAAATTCTAGCTTAGGTTACATGAAACCCTGCCTCAAGTAAGTCTGTGAGGGAACAGTATGGAATAGTGAGCAGCCCAGAGCCCCTTCTGTTTAGGCCTCACTTCCTTTTCCCAACCAAGTACAGACTGCATATTATGAGGAAAATCAGAATTCGAGGAAGAAGATACTATTATACCCCTTGGAAAACCAATACTTCTGAGATGAGAAAGCAAAAACATTTTACATATGTATTTTCGTTTGGTACAGTGTCTGCCACATTTATAATCTAGAACCCCAGGGTGACCCAAAGATCTCATAAAAAAGAGCAAGGCTGAGGTAGCAATACAAAACAATTTTTTAAAAATCCTGCTGAAATACCAGCATCAGCACAACTTCAGTTCATGAGTTGAACCCTAAGGATGTCTCTAATGAGGCCCCTGGGAAACTGGGAATGATCCCAAAGGTATAGCAAATACACGAAGAACTTCAATGGTGTTCCAAGGCCTGAAAGGCAAAATGTAGAATAAAAATTCATTCTCATATTTGGGGGCAATGATTCCAGGGCCTGCAAATGAGTAATTACATGGCTTGGAGTCCTTAGAGAGAGTCACAAGTCAAGTGAGTCTTAGCTGCCTTCCATTAGGGGCAGGAAGGTACTCATATACACACAAAGAGATGCATACATATACACAGAGAGACAGATAAGTAGGTAGACAGATAGATATTCATACAAGTATAGGTGTGGGCTACAACATCCAAGGTATGAAGGGGATGCAATCCAAATTTGGAAGGAAGTGACCACAAAGATGAAATTAACAATCTTTAAAACACTAAAATGAGTAAGAGAAGACTCAGAAAGCTGCTTCCCCAATCCTAGAGTCAGCCAGAACACTGACAGACACCTCTTCAGAGAGTAAACAATAGTTCCTGTGCCCATCAATCCCAGTCCTTCCTGCTCTTCCTCCCCACATCACTTCCCACACAAAACAGTGCTGTCTGTACCAGAGTGGAAAGCAGCAACAACACATGGGCATTCTCTTTGGCACCTTGAGCATACAGACTCAGTGGGATTTCAACTGATGCCACCTTTTGCATTCATGAAAAGACTCATGAAAAGAGAGAAAAAAAGGTAAGGTTAACAGGGTTTGTGATAGTCAGGCAGCTTAGGTTACATGAAACCCTGCTTCAAGTAAGTCTGTGAGGGAACAGTATGGAACAGTGAGCAGCCCAGAGCCCCTTCTGTTTAGGCTTCACTTCATTTTCCTAACCAAGTACAGACTGCAACTTTAAAGAGAAGTAAACTGGCCAGGACTGGAAAGGGAAGGCACAAAGCACTCCTCAGGTCAAGTGACAGAGTCATTCTGGCAGGGAAACAAGGCATTTGTCTAGCAGGCCCTCATGATTTGAAAGGGAGGGAGGCAGAGGAAAAGGCTCCCCTCTGGATAAGCTGGCCATCATTTCAACATACTTCTGCTTATTATTTCCTAAAATCTTCCTCTACAACTACGAATGCCATATTATACCTGTAGTTGTCAAACTTTTTTCATTTTTGTATCCTATTGGGCAACAAATGTTTACTATTTATACCTCTGTTCTATACTTCAGGTTTTTCCAACTAACAAAATGCAGTTAAGGTAGCAGTTCCTTGGTATCAGAAGAGCGGCAGTGTGGCCTAGTAGATGAAGAGTAGACCTTGGGGGCAAGATGACCTGGGTTCAAGCCCTGCCTTAGAATGTGTAACCCTGGGCAGGTCACCTGACCTTCTCACTAATCTGGGCATCTCTCCTGACAGGTGCAGACAAAGTGCCCATCTGTCTGCACTGGATGAGAACAAATTCCCTCAACTCATGAAATCACAGCAGAGTCCAAAATAAGATGCCATCAAGAGTGCCTTGAAGAACAAGGCAAATGGAGAGAAATACATAGTAAAATCAGAATGATACAAGGCTAACATAGAGGTGCATCTGAAAACAGAAGCATCAACTAACTATGAAGCTGCCAAAGACAGACAAAATCCCTAAAGCAAGAAATGTTAAAAAGTAATTAGGAGTTAGCTGTTTTCTGAGGAGGGAAACTGTGTGATGGGGGGTGGGGAGTAAATATGTTATAAAGGTGACATAAAAGATGAATTCACTTCCCAAATACTCTCTGGGGTAACTATAATTCAAGAACTTTGGAAACATGGATCACTAGTCCAGTAAAGATTTCTTGGTACACCTGAATCTTCCGCATGCCTATTGGCAATTTATGTCATGCCTGCTGGAACTATTCCTATTTTTTATTGTTCAGAGGAACTACATGTCCCTTCTCCACCCACAGGTGTGTCTAAGTTCTGTACCTTATACTTTCCTCTGCACAATCAAGTTTGCTGTCAAGAAGCACCAAGTAACTAGAACATCTCTGCTTTGTGGACAGACAGGAAAGGACTATCAAAGATGGAGAACTAAGCAGTTCTTGATGATGGAGACAAATGGGTCAAAGTGGAAAATGGCGACTAGGCAATGGGCAAAGAGGTGTCTACTACTGACAGTGGTAGGGAGGCAGTTAGTGCTTAAATCCTTCACAAATTCTGGGATCATGATTACACAAGTCTGCACCCTCTCTTCAACTAACACATCACAGGTGTTCTAATACTTGGTAAATGGTTTTCTAGAGTTGCTGGAATCAAATCAATTCATCAACCTTTTGGTAAACTTAGTGATGAGCCTCTTGATACTTCCTAGCTAGTCCAAATGTCAATCAATAAAAAGAGGTGGCACTGTGGCAACCAAAGGTGAACACAGTTCACTGTAGATGTGTTTTGACCAAAGCAGGGTCCAATGAAACTATCACTTTCCTATTCTGGAATCAAGGGCTCTCCAAACACAGTCCAAGACTGTATTAGCTTTATAACTATCACATCACACTGCTCATTTGTACTCAACCTGCACAAATATCTGTCTTACCATGCCTCCCCCTGCTTCTACTTGTGAAATTGACTTTTTAAACCCAAGTGTAAGATTTTATGTTTAGCCCTACTGAATTTCACCTCATTAAGATTATGTTCAAGGCTCAAGTCTGTCAAGATTAGAGGTTCTCAACCTGTGGGTGGAACGACCCCTTCACAGGGGTCGTCTAAGACCATCAGAAAACACATATTTCCGCTGGTCTTAGGAACAGAGACGCTGCTCCTCTATCCATCCCCAGGCAGGCGCGCCCACATGCAGATACTCCCACATATAAGTATTAAAGGGTGGCAGCATTAGGAAGGTTGAGAACCACTGGTCAAGATCTTTTTTGTATCCTGATCTTGTCATCCAGTGTCCAGTTGTCTCTCTTATCTTTGAGTCAGTAGATTTAAAGAGCTTGCCACCTATGCCTTTATCAGTCAATAATAAATTATCAAATAGCCCAAGGCTAAACAAATTTCTGAGGCCTTCCACTGGACACCTGCAGCCAAAAAGGACATGGAACTATACTCAGAATTAGGTTATAACCAAGGGCCACAAAGGTTAAAGGATATGCCCAGAACCTGAAATCAAAGTTGATTGCAGACCTTCAATTAGAACTCATGTCTTTTGGGGTGTCCTACTCAGTAGCTGTGGAGGCTCTTGAGTACAGGGCATGGAGGTCATGCCCCTGAAACTTAACCCCATGAGGCCTTTAATGAAGATGAGCTAGATGGCCTTTGAGGTCCCTTTCCAATCTAGATCTCCTCACTGCACTTCCATATCTCTGTTGCTTTATAAAAGCAAATTCCATTTGGATGGACTGTGATCAATGTTTAATGACTGGGTGATCTATGTGAAAAACATTTTGGTGGGATAGTGTGGTTGGCCAGAGAGAATCAGTTGCTAAACATTTATTAAGCACCTACTATCTACCAGGTACTGGACTAAGCATTGGAAATACAAAAAGAGGCAAAAGACAGTCCCTGCCCTCAATGAGCTCAGAATATGACAAGCAAACAAATATGTATAAACAAGCTATATATAAGATATACAGGAAATAATTAAGAGAGGGAAGGCACTAGAAGTACTGAGAAAGGCTTCCTGCAGAAGGTGAAATTTTAACTTGGACTTGAAGGAAGCCAGAGAAGCTAGGGGGTAGAGATGATAAGGAAGGACAGCATTCTAGGCATGGGGGATAGCCAGAGAAAACACCTTAAGCAGAAAACTATAGCCAGGAATCACTAGGACTAGATGGACTGAAGGAAGGGGGAGTAGAAAGGGAATGTAAGAAGACTAGAAAGGGTGGAGGGAGGTTAAGAAGGACTCAATACCAAACTGTCAGGAATCTAGGCAGAGAATAAAAAAATTGAGATTTTTCTTTGTGCAAGCTAACTTATCCCAGTGTCTGAACTTTAGCCTACTGAATTAACCTATTATTAGAAAAAAGGGTGTTTTATAACAGTACAAAAGAATCAATTACTGACTCTAGTAACAGATGAGAATTTAAAATAGAGATAGCTAGATTCTAAGAAGAAAGTTGAGCAGGGATTAAACCATCCTATAACATCATCTCTGGATAGAAAACACCTAAGACCAAGTACAGAGGTCTTACACATAAGTGCGTCAGTCTGAGATGTACTTCAGTGAAAGGTACAATCAGTAGAGTTCATTAAGGAAAAATCCTAAATTAAACCCTAACGACACCCTAGATGATATCCACCAGTCTAACACACAAGTAGCACTTATCAAAACAGAATCTGGTCCTTTTCAGAAGAGGTAGCTGCAGCCATTGATAAAGTAGCATAAGATGCCATATAAGTTAAATATCTATTCAACGAGTCACTTTTGTCTCTCCCTCCAAAACACATCAGATTTACAACACAAAGTATTAATCAGATTTGTTCTCACAAATGTTTAGAAATTAGGGTGCAGAAAATGCAGTGGAGCAGATACTCCAAGCCTGCCAATCATACCCTGCCTATCTTTTAAAAAAACAAGCCAGTCTGAGTTCTGAGGTTAACTACTTGAGCCTCAGTCACTGCTTTACCAGAGGAATCTGAATGAGTCCATAATCATCCTCATCTAATCTTGGGATTTGGTTATAAGAACATGAAATAACGTTAGTATCTGAAGGCCTAAGGACAATGATTGTAAACTACTCAATACCTGGTGATTATACAGTATGCTGTATAGATAAAAGGTAATCATGGGGGCAGAGCCAAGATGGCGGTGCAGAAGCAGCAAAGTCATGCAGCTCCCACAGAGCCACTCTAAATACCCATAAAATATGGCTCTAAACAAATTTTAGGGCTCACAAACTCACAAAAATATAGAAAACACATCTCTCGCTGAAGGCAGCTCAGCAGGGGAGTATCATCTCTGCAGGCTGGGAGCCGAAACCTGAAACTGCAGCCAAGCCCCAGGGTGGACCAGAGGAGCCAAGCTGTAGCCTGAGTCTACAGGATAGCAGATATACAGCACCTGGAGCAATCTCCACATCAATCAAGGTGGGAAAAATAAGGATTAGAGAAAGGTCAGTGAAAGTGAAGCATTAAAGCTAAATTTGGGGGAGGAAAAGCAGTTCAGCTGATGTGCCGCCAGGGCAAGGAAGGGGGGGAGGGGAGTGCACATTCAGTGGTCTTGGGTGGTGGTCCTGGGGTGCGCTTTCAGCAAGCCAACGCTGGTGGGGGCTGCAGCAGCCCCCTAATAGCTCCCGCAGCTCTGAAAACCCCAGCAATTTGGGACAGAGCTTTTGCCCCTGGAAGCAGAGCACTATAGACCTAAAAAACTCAACCAATTAATTGAATGGCCAACATGAGGAAAAGGAAGCAAAATAAGAACAGCAATAAAACTCTAGAATCCTTTTTTGTGGACAAAAAGGATCAAAGCATGGAATGGGAAGAAGACAACACAGTCAGAACTCCTATATCAAATGCTTCCAAGACACTCTAAGATTGCCTACAAGCTATAAATCAATTGAAAAAGGATTTTGAAAGACAAATAAGATAAATGAGAATGATGCGAGAAAATCATGAAAAGAGAATCAACAACCTGACTGAAGAAAACAACACTTTAAAAAATAGATTAACTAAAATGGCAAAAGAGGCCCAGAAAGCCAATGAGGAGAAGAATGCCTTAAAAAGTCTAATTTCCCAAATGGAAAAAGAATCTCAAAAGCATCCTGAAGAGAAT